>CM060898.1:6380000-7580000 GCA_030762935.1 Hymenopus coronatus
ACACACACACACACACACACACACACACACACACACACACACACACACACACACACACACACACACACACACACACACACACACACACACACACACACACACACACACACACACACACACACACACACACACACACACACACACACACACACACACACACACACACACACACACACACACACACACACACACACACACACACACACACACACACACACACACACACACACACACACACACACACACACACACACACACACACACACACACACACACACACACACACACACACACACACACACACACACACACACACACACACACACACACACACACACACACACACACACACACACACACACACACACACACACACACACACACACACACACACACACACACACACACACACACACACACACACACACACCACACACACACACACACACACACACACACACACACACACACACACACACACACACACACACACACACACACACACACACACACACACACACACACACACACACACACACACACACACACACACACACACACACACACACACACACACACACACACACACACACACACACACACACACACACACACACACACACACACACACACACACACACACACACACACACACACACACACACACACACACACACACACACACACACACACACACACACACACACACACACACACACACACACACACACACACACACACACACACACACACACACACACACACACACACACACACACACACACACACACACACACACACACACACACACACACACACACACACACACACACACACACACACACACACACACACACACACACACACACACACACACACACACACACACACACACACACACACACACACACACACACACACACACACACACACACACACACACACACACACACACACACACACACACACACACACACACACACACACACACACACACACACACACACACACACACACACACACACACACACACACACACACACACACACACACACACACACACACACACACACACACACACACACACACACACACACACACACACACACACACACACACACACACACACACACACACACACACACACACACACACACACACACACACACACACACACACACACACACACACACACACACACACACACACACACACACACACACACACACACACACACACACACACACACACACACACACACACACACACACACACACACACACACACACACACACACACACACACACACACACACACACACACACACACACACACACACACACACACACACACACACACACACACACACACACACACACACACACACACACACACACACACACACACACACACACACACACACACACACACACACACACACACACACACACACACACACACACACACACACACACACACACACACACACACACACACACACACACACACACACACACACACACACACACACACACACACACACACACACACACACACACACACACACACACACACACACACACACACACACACACACACACACACACACACACACACACACACACACACACACACACACACACACACACACACACACACACACACACACACACACACACACACACACACACACACACACACACACACACACACACACACACACACACACACACACACACACACACACACACAAAAAACCCTTTTTCTAAAAATACCTTTTTTTTGGAATCATGGGGTCCCAAAATATATATTTCCAGTAAAATCACAGTATTAGATTTTTGGGTGCAATACAATACCTTCTCTATACTCTGTGCACATAGTACGTGTAGAGAAAGTAAAAATGTGTTGCTGAAATTCACCTGAGACTTCAATGTGTCTATGGAGATGTTTGTAGTGTTAGGAGATTTTTATTTATTTTAAAGCTTATCATCCTTTAACCTGATTGATCATATTGGACGATGAATGAAATTGGTGAAATATGCTCAAATAATTTCTAGGTCCATGAGGCTTAAAGCTATTCAACATTATAGGGAAAACCTTGAAAAAAACCTTACCTGGATAACTCACCCTAAGCGAGATTATAACTTGCGACTTGTTGGTTGTGATGCAGAGACGCTCCATCACCCTACCCAGGTGAAACATTTCAAAGATGGGAACACGAGAATACAAGAATGCAGTTGCCCTCGAACTGTCTCCACGAAATGCAACACAGAAAGAGTTGGTGAGCTCAGTGAGTTGCGTGACAGAAGTTGACAGGCTCCCGTATGACAAAAGAATTTTAAAGCTGAAATCAATAACAAGGAATATCTCTAAAATGGCCATTTTCACGAAAAAAATGTGACATAAATTGTGTGTGTTATAGTGATCTATATTTTTTGTGCAATACGTTTTTGTCTATCTCTTACGGTTTACCAGTTATGCAAAATTTTCCCAGAATAAAATATCTTCAGAGGCTATTCCCAGAAAATTCAAGATATACATTTTATTTGTCATGTAAATATCTTAAATATAAGAGATTTTAATCAAAATCATTAGAGCCATTTTTGTAAAAATAAAAATTATTGAATTTTTTCCATGTAAAGGGTAGTTGGGTATGGGGAGATTTTCTTGAAAATCTTTGTGTCATACATTCTTGAAAGATACAAAACTTTAATATCAAGTTTGGTATTTAACGGCCTTTTCGTTTTTGAGCTATGCTGTCCACAGACACACACACACACTCGCGCGCGTGCGCATGCATGCACAAATTTTTGGGTGGAATGCAATACCTTCTCTATACACTATGTACATAGTATGTGTAGAGAAAGTAATAAAAATGCACTCATTTATTTGCCACTACATGGCTAGTGGTAGTATTCTTATTTTCTTTCTCCATTCAGTGTTAAGGGAATACAGTAGGTTATGGAGCCAATTACACAAGATAACAGGTAAATTCAAATATATTTTTATGTAAAAAATAAAAGAATTTGAGTCAATTTTTGTAACACAAACATCACTTATTTTTACTTACTGGGGACCAGTTTCGGGTAACAGTTGTTCCCATTTTCAACCCTTAAATCACATTGCTGTCACAAGCTTCTATGCTTATTTGCAAGTTTTGAATATTTTTATGTATTAACTATTACTTCCTCACTCTTATCATTTAAAATAAAGAAATAGAAGCTTGGATAGGTAGAGTCAGACTGAAAAATTCAATGCTATAGCTGGGGTTGCTCTGGCACTGAGGTGCCATGGCCAGCTCTGGCATAGCATTGAATGTTGCCATGGTAGCTCAGTGGAAGAGCAACAGGCTAGAGACCGGAAGATCTGTGGTTCAAATCCCGGCTATTTCATTGAATTTTTCAGTCTGACTGTACGTATTGAACTCCTGTCCTACATATGGCTTGTGTAAGAAAACAATTAAACCAATACCCATTGACCTAAATAGAAGCTTACTTATTTCACATATAACGTATATTTTTGTGTCCCAGTTCTTTAAAATTAATAATCACATTAACGTTGGAAGCTCAAAATGGCAGAGAAGTGACAGGACCCAGATGGTATACCATTTTAGGTTAACCCACATATTGCAGATGTCAGTTATTTGAGGTTATGTTGTACATGAGCTAGCTAAAGAACATAAAGATACCCCCATCACACTGCAATTGCGGTGCTCTTAAAATATTGGATCAACTGATATTTTGGGTTAAATGGAGATATGTAATACACAAATAGAAACAGCAGTATTGTATATTTCAGTGTTTCCCCAGCGCCGTCCCTCCTTTTACCAATACCAACTCTATATACTCATTGCGCATTTCACTAATTTTCTGATGCAAAGGTTTTGATGCCTGACATTAAGCAGCAAACAGACCCTTGTAGCAAAATCAGCTCGTCAGCCGATTGGTAGCTTGTCAACAGAGCACTTCTCGAGATCTCTTTCCTCTCAGGGCATGTTAGTGGTGCAACAAACTTCGTTTTTATTAATAAATTTCAAACATCAAATAATTTCAACATGAACGATAGCTTCTTTTGAAACACAATGCAATTATAATTCCAACAAAATTAACCAGTATCACTGAAATACTCAACTTATCTTTTCCTTTCAAGTTATTATATTACTTTCTCAGTTCAACAAAAATATTCCGAGCAATAATTCAAATACTTATTGCAGAAAAACATAATTATATCATCAAATATTAATAATACTTTCTTCTCTGAAGAAATATGACTAAGAAATAATTATCTTGTAGAATTGACCTCCTTCGCTGATGAGGTCAATAGGAGAAGTAAATCAAGTTTAAAATCTTAGCTGGTTACTGAAAAATTTTACGTTGCCAAAATCAAATATCTCATCACTATGCGCAAACATTTGACTGACGAGAAAACAAAAACAGCAAAATTCTGTCTTTCCAACAAGAACTTAGAGTAACAAATAATAAAAATCTGATGTGTTCCATTCACATGACTTTCTCTACATCTCTGGAACAAATTATTGTTAAAAAGCTTATGCTTCGATTTGCTTCATTCTAATCGAGAAAAAATTAGCAGAAATAGTCTCATTACTTGCTTCCTTGTAAGTAGAAGGGAAATAGGGGAGTACCAAAGGCTAAAGTGATGGTCAAAAGCTGGTTGCTATGTGACTGAAGTTCCTTTGTTTGTATGTATGGACAGGAGTTGACAAATTCATGTATGAGAAAAGTATAAGTTTTTCAAAGCTGAAACTAAAAACAAGGAATATCTCAAAAACGATCAATTCCATGAAAAAAATGCATATAACATAAATTGTGTATTTTAACGTGCTCTACATTTTTTGTGTTCATCTCTTACTACGGTTTAGCAGTTATGTAAAATTCCGTAAAATTCATCCAGAATAAAGTAGTCTTCAGAGACTATTCCCAGAAAATTCAAGATATACACTTTATTAGTAAGGTAAATATCTTTAATATGCATAATTTTAATCAAAATCGTTAGAGCCATTTTTGAGAAAATCCAAATTTTCGAAAAAGTTCCACATAAAGGGTAGTTGGGGGTGGGGGGATTTTCTTGAAAATCCTTATGTCACATCCTTGGAAGATGCCAAACTTAAATACCAAGCTTAGTATTTAACGGTGTTGTATTTATGTGTGTGTGGACAGCATAGCTCAAAAGCAACACAGAGACGCAAACATGTGTGCACACATACACACATAGATGATTGATGGCTGCACACTGTCCATGGCTCATGCACCTCTGCCTGTTAACATTCCAGTCAGTTATGAATCTGTACACAGTACACTACTCTGGCTTCAGATCTTTCTTCTTTTATAGCTAGAAAATGACATTGCAAAACTTTCTGGAACCTTGTTGAAGCTGCTGAATGCTTCTAGAAGAATCAAGTTGTCGTGCGTTCCAAAGTCTGTAGTTATCAGCATGCTGCAATAGTTGTGTTGCTATGTATTGCAATGTCTCGCATACCAAGGCAAATGTGAGAACCAGTGCAGAAGACTGTACACACACAATAAGCCACTACACATGACATCATTGGGGGTTCATTGTTGTAGCGCACCTGCTTCTGGTTATGCTCTATTTAACAATATGAAGGTAAAAGGTTTGGCAACAGTGAGGAATTACAGGCATCTTTCCATGAGTGGGTCCAATGTACCTTCAAGCTCATATAGAAGATTTACATGCCCCAGGACTTAGTCCGTGCTATGGATCAGATAGAGTATCCATATATTAAGGATCAGCCTAATGCCTGGTATGAATCTGAGAAAGTTGGTCACATTAAGATGAATGATGGAGCAATTGGTTGAAAAACTGGTGGGGGAAACCAGAGGATTGAACCTGGGCTGCCTAGGTAGGAGGAGTGGTGGAACAACAATTACAAAATTAAAGTAATTAATTAATGGAGCGTAGTATAATTATATAACAAATTACTACGTTTCAACCATTAAAATCTGTCAAACTTGCTTGAATTAATGCCACTACTGTATAATGCAGTTATCTGTTTACTTTTTCTAGACCGTATGTACAATGTATATAGTGGATAGAGAAGGTATTCTATTTCTATTCCATCCAAAAATATGATGTTGACATTTCACCAGAAATATATGTTTTGAGGTCTCCTGAGTCCAAAAAAAAATTTCTCTAAACCAAAAAGTCTATTAAATACTAAACTAAATTTCAGTTTTCTCAAAAATGGCTCTAACAAGTTTGATTAAAATATCATACATTAAAGATATTTACATCACAAACAATATGTATATCTTGAATGTTCGGGGAATAGCCCCTGAAGATCTGTTTATAAATGAATTTTGCTGAATTTTGCATAACTAGTAAAGCATAAGAGATAGAAAAAAAGCCCACCACACAAACAGCACTTTTTTTTGTAGAACTTACTGTTTCTGAGATATTATTTCTTATTTAAGATATTACACTTTTCTCAAATGGCAAACCAAATAATTGTTTCACAGAGCAACAAGGTTTTAAAGGCTAATGTACTCGCGTATTTCCCTTCTACTTACAAAGAAGCAAGCGATGACACCAATTCTGCTAATGTTTATCTCAACTAGAATAATTTAGTTAAAAGAATAATCTTTTGTAAGAATAATTTGTAATTGGAACAGGTAGAGAAAGTTATGTGAATGGAACAAATCAGATTTTTAAAATTTATGTCTTTTTGATGTTTTTATTGCCTCTTTTGCTTATCTATTTGAGTTGTTATGAATGTTTAAACATGTGGGCTTTTGTTATGGCTAAAGAGTACATTTTAGGCAAATGCCTGCTCTTTTCCTTAAGCCCTTCAGTGATATGGGTGTGCATGATTGTTAAATAACCAATTTCACCAACATATCATTGTATAACCTCATAAAATAGTATATGATATGATGTCTGGATTTATGGCCATGATAGGAGTGGTTAACCTATGAAATCAAGAATCACATGATCAAATCCAGCAAAAATGCATGTTCTCCATCAAGAGAATCTGTGAAAAATGATGGGGAGGGCCCAACGAAAGCAATTGGTATGATGTTATGATTAGATTCTGACAGGTTTTGATTGAATGCAAATATATGCATTTTACAAATTTTTTTTGTAAAAAAAAAAATCACTCATCATTATGCAGCATTATAAGATCAGATAATACTGCAGTTATCATGTGTCCGAATACGACCGCACAGTCTAAGGCATGATATGGTGAGGTTTGCATCCCAAAGTACTAAAATATTTTTTAATTTATTTTAACATCTCACCTCCATTATTGGGTATCCTAGATTGGGTAAACAAAGACTTGTGTTACCACATGTTTAAGTGTAAATGCTCTCTTTGGTGCTCTGCTCCCTAGTCTTTATTCAATAGGTTTTTGCACAACTTTGGAAGCAGAGCAAGGCGACCACCTTGAGACAGTGTTGTTCTGTCCGTAGATCCTAGAGTTCACAAACATGCATCTTGCTGTATTTTTACTTTCTCTACTCGTATTATGTACATAGTGTATGGAGAAGCTATTGTATTGCATGCAAAAATTCCATACCGAGATTCCACTGAAAATACAGGTTTTGGGCCAAAAAAAAGCATTTTTGGAAAAAGGTCTGTGTGTGGGTGGGCATGGGCGTGCGTGTGCGCATAGCTCAAAAACGAAAATACCTTTCTTTTGGGTAGTGTTTAACACCCGCTTTTACTAGTTTTGGCACCGCAGGCAATGCCATGGGTGATACATGGAATGAAGATGGAGCACTGGTGGAATGCGATGGTGTGGGAAACTGGAGATCGCAGAGAATACCTGCCCCTGTGCCCTTTGTCCACCTCAAATCTCACATGCGGTTGCAAAAAGACTTTTGAATACCAAACTTGATATTTAAGGTTGGTATCTTCCAAGGATGCGACATAAGGATTTTCAAGAAAATCTCTTCACCCCCAACTATCCTTTACATGGAACTTTTTTCAAAAATTTTGATTTTCTCAAAAATGGCTCTAATGATTTTGATTATAATATTGTATATTAAAGATATTTACCTGACAAATAAAATGTATATCTTGAATTTTCTGAGAATAGCCTCTGAAGACTTCTTTATTCTGGATGAATTTTATGAAATTTTGCATAACTGCTAAACTGTAAGAGATGACAAAAACTTACCACACAAAAAAATTAGAGCACATTAAAACACACAATTTATGTTACAATACATTTTTTTATAGAGTTGATTGTTTTTGAGATATTCCTGGTTTTTGGTTTCAGCTTTGAAAAACTTACACATTTCTCATACAGGAATTTGTCAACTCCTGTCCATACAAACAAAGGAACTTCAGTCATATAGCAACCAGCTTTTGACTGTCACTTTAACCTATGGCACTCCCTTATTTTGCTTCTACTTACAAGGAAGCATGTAATAAGACTATTTCTGCTATTTGAGAAACTACAACCAAACACCACACACATTGTACTGGTTTAAAACTTACAATCTAAATTTACTGCTTAATTGAACATTTAACAGCACAAAGTCTTATTTTTGTGTGCACATCTCACAAGTGTAATGGCTAACTATGGTGGCTTGGCAAAAAAGTGCTTCACCAATCACAATGCATAAGGATAAGGCATTTCCAATCTAATCTCTCTGTGGTAAATCTAGTGCCCAAGAAAAGATGTGCTCATAGTAAAGCAGTTTGATAGAGCCAACAAATGCCTTTTTCCACGCTATTATAAACAAGTTTAACCTATTTTTGCTGTATTATATTCACATTTCTGTTTTATTTGCACTGTTTTATATAGTCACAATTAAATCTCAAAGTTCTACTGTGTTTCTTAAAACCTGTACCAAAAAACAGAGGAAGCCAAGAAAGTGTAAACACCAAAATGTAATTGACGTGTTATTTATGGACGCTCTTTAACTGCTGTGGTGTAAAAATTAGTACTTTGTGATAAACATCATATTATTTATTGTACATCCAACTATGGCAATGATATTTAATCTTAATGTGTAATTGTGAAATGTATTTGGCTTGTTAAAGTCAACATTGCACTTCGATCATGTTATTAACCCTTAATTGCATGAATTATTGTGTGCATATGCCATTCTTCCTCTAATTCATAATGCAGTATCCTTTCATTGACATCACAATTGAATAGCTCTGATTGTTAGTGCGATACAAAGTGGACTGGCCATCCATTCAAAGCCGAACGTTGCGAGTTCAAGCCTCAGTCTAATGTGCCTGTGATAAAGGATGGGGAGGACCCAAGTAAAATGACTGGTGTAATGGCAAGCTGATGGGGTTACATTTGACTGCAGTTGCATGGATTTTGTTCTTTTTTATTTAAAAAAAGAAACACAGTTTTATTGCAAAAATATGAATATTTTTACAATATAAGACAGCTATAACTAGCCTAATTTTGTTCTTGAAGCTTAGTGTAATATGGAATTAGAAAATAAGGCCACTGAAAATTGTAAAAGCTGTGATTAATCATGCTTGTCGCATATATGCAACACCATGCAATTAAGGGTTAAATCACTTACATCATACTAGTTATTTTTTGACGTCTGCCTATTTGAGATATTAAGCCTAATACAATGCCTTCAGTTTATGGCAAGGCTGCGGGCGGGCGGGTGGGTGGGTGGGCGGGCAGGCAGGCAGACCTTTTTCTGAAAAATGCTTTTTTTGGTTACAGGGGACCCTAAAACATACATTTTCGGTGAAATCTTCATATCAAATTTTTGGATTGAGTGCAATACCTTCTCTATACACTATGTGCATAGTACATGTAGAGAAAGTAAAAATGAAACTTGTCTTCTAGAATCCTTAAACAAGATGCAGATCTGAACGCAAGGAAAAATATCCACATGAAAAAATTTGGAGGAAACTTCATGATTTTTGATTTACCAGCAGAAGACAACATTCCTTTGAAACTTGTAGAATCAGCACCAGATGCTGCCAGTAGCCAAGACCAAGAATCCCAGCATTCTGCCATAGCTAAGGATGCCTTCAAGGAAACAATTGTTGTAAAGGATGTGACCATCCTTCCCTGGTGTCCATGTAACTGCTTGGGTGATGGGAGCTCCAAAGATTTCCGTGGAAGTCACCTCCTTTTTACCATTGCTGGCTCTCACATGTTGGTGACTGAAATAGCATGAGACTTATCTCTTTCTCAGGTGTGGAAAAAAGAAAGGACATGAGGCATTTTTTTGTTTTTGATATTATGAGGTGTATCCAGAAAGTAAGTACCGATGACCGATAAAGAGAACAAAAATATCGTTAAGTAAGAAATATTTATTGGTATAATTACATAGACTCACTGGCTACTTTTCAACATAGTCACAACTGTTGTTGAGGCACTTATCATAACAGTGCACCATTAATTGTATGCCCAAGTCATAGGATTCTACCGCCAATGTCCACAGCCACAAATTCACTTCATTCTGCACCTCAGCATCACTGTGAAAACATTTTCCTGTCGGAAAACGCTTCATGAGACAGAAGAGATGAAAGTCACTTGGAGCGAGGTCAGGACTGTAGGGTAGATGTTCGAAGACCTCCCATCCAAACTTATTCAACACATTTCGTGTGGCTTGGCTGTATGGGGTTTTGCATAGCCATGCGCTAGCGTAATGCCTCTTGTCAACATTACACGTCTCTTGTTCTGGATTGTCTGCCTGAGTTTATGCAACATCTGGCAATATCAATCAGCATTTACGGTCTTCCCTCACACAAGAGGACACCATGTCGATCCCAGAAGATAGTGCACATGCTTTTTTTGACAGAGATTGTCTGCTTGAATTTGGCCTTCACAGGTGAACCACTATGGCGCCAATGCATTGATTGTTGTTTTGTCTCTGGTGAGGCATGTTTCGTCCCCAGTGACAATATTGTTGACAAACTTGTCGTATCGCTGTAGGGATGTCAATGCTGCGGCCAGACGTTTGGTTTTGTCTGGTGTGGCATGTTTCGTCCCCAGTGACAATATTGTTGAGAAACTTGTCGTATCGCTGTAGGGATGTCAATGCTGCGGCCAGACGTTTGGTTTTGTCTCTGGTGTGGCATGTTTCGTCCCCAGTGACAATATTGTTGAGAAACTTGTCGTACCGTTGTAGGAATGTCAATGCTGTGGCCAGACGTTTGGTTTTGTCTGGTGTGGCATGTTTCGTCCCCAATGACAATATTGTTGAGAAACTTGTCATATCGCTGTAGGAATGTCAATGCTGTGGCCAGACGTTTGGTTTTGTCTGGTGTGGCATGTTTCGTCCCCAGTGACAATATTGTTGAGAAACTTGTCATATCGCCGTAGGAATGTCAATGCTGTGGCCAGACGTTTGGTTTTGTCTGGTGTGGCATGTTTCGTCCCCAGTGACAATATTGTTGAGAAACTTGTCATATCGCCGTAGGAATGTCAATGCTGTGGCCAGACGTTTGGTTTTGTCTGGTGTGGCATGTTTCGTCCCCAATGACAATATTGTTGAGAAACTTGTCATATCGCTGTAGGAATGTCAATGCTGTGGCCAGACGTTTGGTTTTGTCTGGTGTGGCATGTTTCGTCCCCAATGACAATATTGTTGAGAAACTTGTCATATCGCTGTAGGAATGTCAATGCTGTGGCCAGACGTTTGGTTTTGTCTGGTGTGGCATGTTTCGTCCCCAGTGACAATATTGTTGAGAAACTTGTCGTACCGTTGTAGGAATGTCAATGCTGTGGCCAGACGTTTGGTTTTGTCTGGTGTGGCATGTTTCGTCCCCAATGACAATATTGTTGAGAAACTTGTCGTATCGCTGTAGGAATGTCAATGCTGTGGCCAGACGTTTGGTTTTGTCTCTGGTGTGGCATGTTTCGTCCCCAATGACAATATTGTTGAGAAACTTGTCGTATCGCTGTAGGAATGTCAATGCTGTGGCCAGACGTTTGGTTTTGTCTAGTGTGGCATGCTTCGTCCCCAATGACAATATTGTTGAGAAACTTGTTGTATCGCTGTAGGAATGTCAATGCTGTGGCCAGACGTTTGGTTTTGTCTGGTGTGGCATGTTTCGTCCCCAGTGACAATATTGTTGAGAAACTTGTCGTATCGCTGTAGGAATGTCAATGCTGTGGCCAGACGTTTGGTTTTGTCTGGTGAGGCATGTTTCGTCCCCAATGACAATATTGTTGAGAAACTTGTCATATCGCTGTAGGAATGTCAATGCTGTGGCCAGACGTTTGGTTTTGTCTGGTGTGGCATGTTTCGTCCCCAATGACAATATTGTTGAGAAACTTGTCATATCGCTGTAGGAATGTCAATGCTGCGGCCAGACGTTTGGTTTTGTCTGGTGTGGCATGTTTCGTCCCCAGTGACAATATTGTTGAGAAACTTGACATATCGCTGTGGGAATGTTAATGCTGTGGCCAGACGTTTGGTTTTGTCTGGTGTGGCATGTTTCGTCCCCAGTGACAATATTGTTGAGAAACTTGTTGTATCGCTGTAGGAATGTCAATGCTGTGGCCAGACGTTTGGTTTTGTCTGGTGTGGCATGTTTCGTCCCCAATGACAATATTGTTGAGAAACTTGTTGTATCGCTGTAGGAATGTCAATGCTGTGGCCAGACGTTTGGTTTTGTCTGGTGTGGCATGTTTCGTCCCCAATGACAATATTGTTGAGAAACTTGTCATATCGCTGTAGGAATGTCAATGCTGCGGCCAGACGTTTGGTTTTGTCTCTGGTGTGGCATGTTTCGTCCCCAGTGACAATATTGTTGAGAAACTTGTCATATCGCTGTAGGAATGTCAATGCTGCGGCCAGACGTTTGGTTTTGTCTCTGGTGTGGCATGTTTCGTCCCCAGTGACAATATTGTTGAGAAACTTGTCGTATCGCTGTAGGAATGTCAATGCTGTGGCCAGACGTTTGGTTTTGTCTGGTGAGGCATGTTTCGTCCCCAGTGACAATATTGTTGAGAAACTTGACATATCGCTGTGGGAATGTCAATGCTGTGGACAGACGTTTGGTTTTGTCTGGTGTGGCATGTTTCGTCCCCAGTGACAATATTGTTGAGAAACTTGTTGTATCGCTGTAGGAATGTCAATGCTGTGGCCAGACGTTTGGTTTTGTCTGGTGTGGCATGTTTCGTCCCCAATGACAATATTGTTGAGAAACTTGTTGTATCGCTGTAGGAATGTCAATGCTGTGGCCAGACGTTTGGTTTTGTCTGGTGTGGCATGTTTCGTCCCCAATGACAATATTGTTGAGAAACTTGTCATATCGCTGTAGGAATGTCAATGCTGCGGCCAGACGTTTGGTTTTGTCTCTGGTGTGGCATGTTTCGTCCCCAGTGACAATATTGTTGAGAAACTTGTCATATCGCTGTAGGAATGTCAATGCTGCGGCCAGACGTTTGGTTTTGTCTCTGGTGTGGCATGTTTCGTCCCCAGTGACAATATTGTTGAGAAACTTGTCATATCGCTGTAGGAATGTCAATGCTGTGGCCAGACGTTTGGTTTTGTCTGGTGAGGCATGTTTCGTCCCCAGTGACAATATTGTTGAGAAACTTGACATATCGCTGTGGGAATGTCAATGCTGTGGACAGACGTTTGGTTTTGTCTGGTGTGGCATGTTTCGTCCCCAGTGACAATATTGTTGAGAAACTTGTCATATCGCTGTAGGAATGTCAATGCTGCGGCCAGACGTTTGGTTTTGTCTGGTGTGGCATGTTTCGTCCCCAATGACAATATTGTTGAGAAACTTGTCGTACCGCTGTAGGAATGTCAATGCTGCGGCCAGACGTTTGGTTTTGTCTGGTGTGGCATGTTTCGTCCCCAATGACAATATTGATGGGAAACTTGTCATATCGGTGTGGGAATGTCAATGCTGTGGCCAGACGTTTGGTTTTGTCTGGTGTGGCATGTTTCGTCCCCAATGACAATATTGTTGAGAAACTTGTCATATCGCCTTAGGAATGTCAATGCTGTGGCCAGACGTTTGGTTTTGTCTGGTGTGGCATGTTTCGTCCCCAGTGACAATATTGTTGAGAAACTTGTTGTATCGCTGTAGGAATATCAATGCTGTGGCCAGACGTTTGGTTTTGTCTCTGGTGTGGCATGTTTCGTCCCCAATGACAATATTGTTGAGAAACTTGTCGTATCGCTGTAGGAATGTCAATGCTGCGGCCAGATGTTTGGTTTTGTCTCTGGTGTGGCATGTTTCGTCCCCAGTGACAATATTGTCGAGAAACTTGTCGTATCGCTGTAGGAATGTCAATGCTGTGGCCAGACGTTTGGTTTTGTGTTCATCTGTCAGTTGTCTACGCACCAATGTTGCACACACTTTATGAAAACCAAGCCACTGGGAGACAATTTTGTGCACAAGCGAGCGAAACATCTGGGTAAACTGACAAGAGTTCCGAAATTGTGAAGCGCCGGTTCTGCACAGTTGCTTGCCGCACAGTTTCCAACACTTCTGGCATCACCAGGGATAGTCGGCCATTCCAGTCTTGGTCGTGAATATTGGTGCTTCCTTCCGTGAATTGCCTGCACCATCCCCTTACCATACTGACACACATAATGACACAATTGACGATGGATCTCTGCTGGAGATTGCTTCTCAGCATGCAAAAATCGGATGTCTGCACAAACCTCGCATGTGGCGGGAGACAATATCGGAGTAGCCATTTTCTCCTAGCACAGAGCGGTAACCACTGAAACTTTACTACAATGTTACCATATACTTCCTCTCTTCTCCTGTGCACGCGCATTCCTATCCAACTGGTGGTGACATCTCTGAACGCGGTCGGGAATTACTTTCTGGATGCACCTCATTTAATGTTGCAGTTCTCATAGCGTGTGATCTCGCACGCTGCACTTTGCGTCCAATTTTTCACTCAAATGCGAGTGCCACTTTGGGCAATCTACACTATACACAATTATATTATCTCCTTTACTGCGCTTTTCCTGCTTTTGTCATCCTGGGCACTAGAGCATGTTAGAACTGAATAAAAACAGGGGGCTTGTGTCTTCTGGACATCCGTATTTATATCATCTTTAAAACTGGCTTTGTGCCTTAAAATTACCCTCTTATTGGCCGAATGTTTTGCATCTGGATCTCAATTTCCCAGCAGTTTGCAATTTATTGGCTGAATTTTATGTACCCCGTTGGCATGGCAAATATTGTGAATTTCTGGTTCTCCTCCCTTGGCCTTGCTTATGTATAGCACTTTTGGAACACAATAGCTAAACATAACAATAAATTTCTGGATGACTTTGACCCCTTCCGAAACAGCCTGCAATAAGACAGGATTTTTCCTCTCTAAAGAACTCCCCAGGTCCACAGATACAAATTGTTACACACACATTCTGTTTCAGGTATTAGCAATGAAATATCTTAAATTATTTATACTACTATAAGTAAAAATTAACTTGCATAGTTACATCTCAAAATTATATATGCATAAAATAATTAGACAGCCGGGAAGTAGTTCCTGCTTCAAGGAAAACAAGGTTTGTGAAATATAAGAGTGTTTATGTTGAATCAATGTTAGTTAATTATAATTAGAATTCTTGATTACCGGGAGTGCTTCACTGTGAAGCTAGCAATTAGTTTTAATTTAATTGGAGTCGAGTATACACACATGTGCTTCACAAAAACTAACTCACGTAAAAGTAGTTTCACATGCGTGTTAAGTACCTCTGGAAAAAGCTGAATACTTAGAAGAACTAAACCACATAGTGAAAACAGCTGAAATAAATGGTTTTAGCAAGGATTTGGTATTCAAAAAACTCAAGAAAATTAAACAACAAAATAAGATTATAGAAATATCCACCCTCAAACAAATTAAAGATAACAATAACTACAGAAGATTCACTTACCACCCATGGGCAACTCAGACATTTCCAAAAATATTTAAAGAACATAATATAACGCTGGCGAGTTCACTGGGAAGAATTTGATTCCATCCCATAGAACAGAAAAAGTCCCAATTGACAAAAAACCAGGCATCTCTAGAATTGATTGCAATGAGTGTAACAAAGTATCCATTGGCAGAACAAACAGAAACATAGGTACCCGTCTTAAAGAACATATTAGAAATATTAAAAATAGGGAAACTGAAAAATCCACAGTATCGGCTCATTTTTGGAACCGACATGAAATTAAACAAGACATCCATCTTTTGCAAAATATGCAACAGGCAGTAGAACTCGACACATGGGAGAAAATATACATGAAGAAACATGAAATGCACCTCATGAATTTTGATTGTCCCTTTGAAGAGAACCCGCTAATGAAGTTCATCAATCCAACACCAGAGGGAAGGCAGTCGTGCATCAAGGATCCTCATGTTGAATCTGACAGTTGAAAGCAGTAGACAATGCATGCAACACACATGTGAAACTAGCTATGCATAAGTAAGTTTTTGTGAAACACATGTTTGTATACTCGACTCCAATTAAAATTAAAACTAATTATAACTATGTCGCTTCACAGTGTGAGAATTCGAATAAATAATATATTGTTGTGTCTAAAGCTTACTTTTTAGTGTCTATAGTTAACAGACTAAGTTGAGTAAACTCTGATACTTATGTTTAATTGTAAGTTGCATGAGTAAGAATTAGTGGATCTAATTTCAGGGCCATTACTGCGTCGGTGAGCAATGCTTCTGAGAATGCAGCGGGCCTCTCTGACTTTGCGCAGCATGTGTTGCGGCAGATCTGTAGCCAGGAGTGGGTCTTGGAGAGATGTCTCCAGAACCCGGAAGAGCTGTGTCATCCTGACATGTTACTGGACAGCATGCTCACTCCTAAACAGGTACATTGTAATAAACACAGCATCACACTCAAACTTCTCTAGTTTCGGACGCTATTGCCACGATCTTCAGCAGAAATTTACTGATGAACTTCTGGTAGCCGCCGTGGAGGTCTCTCTTCTGGGTAGATGAATTTTGTTTGTGGTATATCAAATTTTGTGACTTTGAAGATTATTAATTAAAAAAGGTTTATTAAATTTGATACCAAGAATTGCATTATAATGATTTTTACTATCATCTTGCAATATAGCAGCACGCCGTTCTTTAAACTTATTAGGAGAATAGAATAGAATACAGTATACTCCTGATTATTCATGTGTGGATTATCCAGTTTGTGGATTATCAGGTTCACAGATTATTTGTGTGTGGATTATCTGATTTGTGGATTATCTGGTTTGTGGATAATCTGAGTTGCAGATTATCCGGTTTGCAGATTATCTGGTTTGTAAATAATCTGGTTTCCAGATTATCTGATTTGTGGATTATCCAATTTACAGATTATCTGGTTTGCAGATTATTTGTGTGTGGATTATCCAGTTTGCAGATTATCTGGTTTGTGGATTATCTGGATTGCAGATTAACCGTGCATCACCCCCCCCCCCAAATTATTTTGTTTTAATGTCAACACACATTTCTTTTGTTTCTCCACCATCTCTTTTACACATTTCTTTTAACTTCCTTTGTTAACACTTATGTGCTAATTAACAACAGAAAAACTTAATTTGTTTTCAATTTACACGGAACAGGCAGGCCGATAACAATGGAATTGGTACTCTGTTATCAAGTGGTAATGGTTTAAACAATGGAAATGGCAAATTATTGTCACATAGCAGGTTTTTTATTGCTGTTTCCTAAAGAAAAACAACACCTATGCACAGAAGTAAAATAAACTCTGGAACAAAGAATACATGTTGAAAAAAAGGTTTTAAACATAATTTCCTATTCACATATGTATGTTGTACGTTAAAAGCATTCAGTTGCTTGTTTTTTGATTATTCATGCCTCTCCTCCCCCACATTACCACGGAGAATCGAGAGTATACTGTAGTTGGTTGAACATGAATAGTGATTATTATTTTAAATAATCATTTCATTTTTTGTTTTTAGAATTAATACGAGGGCGATCCAGAAAGAAACCACCCTTTGTGCGTAGCGCAGGAAGTGGTGGGGGTAGCGCCGTTTTCTACACATCAGTGTGCACAGTAGTCAGTATGCTTCTAGCTGTCTAAGGAAGAGCATTGTACTGTCACACGTTTGAGAGATATAACCTCAAAACATGATCGCCGCAATAGAAAATCCCGCCAAGTGTGAGGTGCGCAGTGTTATAAGATTTCTTTTGGCAAAACATCACTCAGCAGCCGAAGTTCATTGTGAATTGTGTGCAGTATATGGTCCTAACATTATGAGTGAAGGTGTCGTCCGTCAATGGGTACGATTTTTTAAAAATAGAAGAACTAACATTCATGAAGAATACAGGAGTGGTAGGCCTACTCTTGTCAATGATGACCTGGTGGTCAAAGTGGATGGAAAAGTTCGTGAGAACCGTCGGTTCACGATAACGGAACTTTCCGATCATTTTCCCGAAATTTCTCGGAGTCTTCTGCACGAGATAGTGACCAAACACCTAGACTATCGCAAGTTTTGTGCTCGTTGGGTGCCAAAACTGCTGACTGATGACCACAAAATCAAAAGAATGAGTTCTGCCTTCGACTTTCTTTCTCGGTATGCCACTGAAGGAGAAGCATTTTTGAACAAAATTGTTACTGGCAATGAAACTTGGGTGGTCTACGTGAATGTTGAGACAAAACAGCAGTCAATGCAATAGGTACATACCGCTTCTCCAAACAAGCCAAAGAAAGCCCGTCAAAGTTTGTCTGCAAGGAAAGTCATGGCTACGGTTTTTTTGGGATGCTAAGGGCATCTTACTTGTTGAATTTATGGTACGTGGCACGACCGTCAATTCTGAAGCCTACTCTGAAACGTTGAAAAGACTAAGAAGGGCAATCCAAAAGAAGCGTCGTGGTCTTCTGTCATCTGGTGTTGTGTTTCTACATGATAATCCTCACCCACACAGAGCTCGAAGAACAAATGAACTTTTGGTCAGTTTCAAATGGTACATTTTTACCATCCCCCCCTACAGCCCGGACTTAGCTCACAGTGATTTTCATCTGTTCCCATACATGAAACAGTGGCCTGCATCTCAGCGCTTCGGCAATGACGAAGAGCCTCAGCACGCCGTGACAGGTTGGCTACGTTCACAGGTGGCCGAGTTTTATGCAGAGGGTATTTCAAAGACTGTTAAAAGGTACGACAAGTGCTTGAATTTGTTCAGAGAATATATAGAGAAATAGAAAAAATGTATTTTTCTTATATAATAATAACATTTTTATATCTCAACTGGTTTAAGTTTTATTTCCAAACGGAGGTTACTTTCTGGACTGCTCTCGTAGATTTTTCTGAAAGTGTATATCCAATTGGATTCTGCATTGGTTTTTATAAAGTTCATTAATTCTAAACAACAAACACAAAGTCATAAATTTTGGTATACCACAAACAAACAGTCTTATCTCAAAATTCATATACCCAGAAGAAAGACCTCTACAGGCCGCTACCACGAGTACATCAGTAAATCTCCGCTGAAGATGGTGGCAATAACCGTCGAAAAATGTCCAAAGTAAATTACTTATTTCAACTAGTGAAGTTTGAGTGTGTTGCTGTGTTTTTATTCTTAATTGATTAGTTGCTTCACTGTGCATTCCCATTAATGTTTTGATACTGTAATAATCTTGGTAACCTTTTAACAACATTTTGAGGCTGTTATTGCCGATGTATATATGTCTTTACCTCTAGTCATGTCTGATTTGGCATTCATGTATTTATCATGAATTCTAATACGCATATTTTGTTATTCCCATTTATTTTGCATATGTGTATGATATTTATTGGTGTATATAATAAGGGTAAAAGCATGTGTTTGGAGGTTGTATGTCCAGAGTCCAAGCCATAGTTCCAATTTAGAACGTAAAAGTGAAAGGTAGCAGCTATGACAGCATGGAGCACCAATCAGATGTTGAGATTAGGTCACGTGTGTGTGTGAAACATACTGGCCAATGGATCCATGGCAAGCACTTCAGTGAAGGGGTTAGCGTCAGTTCATGCCAGGCACTGAGGGACACTCTGGAAATAAATAGGAGGCAGACGGACATCACAGATGTTGAGATTAGGTCACATGTGTGTGTGAAACATACTGGCCAATGGATCCATGGCAAGCACCTCAGTGAAGGGGTTAGCGTCAGTTCATGCCAGGCACTGAGGGACACACTGGAAATAGATAGGAGGCAGACGGACATCACAGATGTCAGTATTAGAAACATTGCATGCCTTTCAGTTATGTTTGTGAGGTGGTGCGTATGCTGTTAATCGGAGCTTGAGTGTAAAAATGTGGGGAATTTGGACATCTGAGTCACCCCACACGTGTGCTCCCTTACAAACTCCATTCCATTAAAAGGTCGCCAGGATTGGAAAGACAACGCCAGCCTGCAGCCGACGCGTGGGTCTGTCTCACTTTGTATTCAATAGCCATGTGGATCATGTGATGGGTGAAGTTTAGATTTCCAATAATTTTGATGCTAGAGGCTTAGTTTTGGTGCACCATCAGGGATATATAAAGACAGTGTTTTGCTGAGAGTTTCAGTTCTTATATAGTTTTTGAGTTAGTAAACATTTTGGCTTAAAATATATACATTTTTCAAACTTTATCTTGTCGTGCAGTTTTTTAATAACTGAATAAACTTTTTTGGCAATGCTATAGAAGCATGTATAAAAGTTTCAAGTATTGGATTTTTGTTATATCTTCTTTAAAAGGGAGAAAACATTTATATTCATTGGAGAAGCAAAATTTGTTAAACTTTTATTGTTTATGTACATGATTAATTTTTTATTTCAAAAAGTAATGCTTTAATAAAAAAAAATTCCCATACTTAATTTCGTTAACAATAGTTTGGGAAAATTCAGTAAAATTTTTAGTGTGCTGGCATGTACTTTGTGGTTTGCATTAAGTCTGAATGTATAGAAATGTTGTAGAAATTAAAATCTAGAAAAATTACTTGTAAAGTTTGAATGCAAAAGGTTCCTTCCCTTCGACTGGCAGCTTCCAAGATTTAAATAACCACGTGTTCTTGAATAGAGAAAGCAAATAGCATCCAAACCAAAGAGAATATTTTGCTTGTTGTGTTATGCAAAATAATACAAACATTACTGCTTGTTATGCTGACATCTACTGATGTGTTGCATTTCTGCTACAGAACTCAAATGCCTTGGTGTTTCTTTTAATCAAACTTTAATTTTTAATTCTGATGACGTTTTGCCTAAACTTAAAAATAATCTAGACACGCTATCTTCTACACATATATTACACCTCAGCAAAAGTTATCAGTTATAAATCAGTTTGCTGGACCATCTTTAATTTATCCATTTCAAACCACCACTAAAAACAAAATTCCTAATACATTTCTATTGAAAGCATTCAAAAAGATTTGCAGTTCTGTGAAAGAAATTCTTCAGTTACCTAGTGACACTCCGAATTCTATGATGTATACATCTCGTAAATATAAGGGACTTTCAGTAGTGAAAACTTCTTGGGAAGTGTGTCTTCAGCAACTGAATATTAACATCAAGCTGCAGTTACTGAACGATCCACATGTCAACGTATCACAAAATTATGAAGCCATCACAAACCACTGTTTTCTGCTCTAGAAATGGAATGATCTGATAAAACAGTCAGACAGTTGAGAAACACCTTATGTGACAAAGAATACCAGGTTTGGTGTTCCTATTCTCATAAAGGAAAAGGAGTGGAACTATTTTCAGAAGTTACAGCTGCAAACACCTGGCTAGTTAGCAAAAAAAACGAGCAGTTCTGAATGGAGGGACATAAAGGAAATGAATGCAATTGCAGCTTCAGTTCGCAGTATTCCTGGACGATCTTCAAGCACAAACCACTGCAGACACTTCCCCAACTGTTTTCAGGAAGAACTGCTTAGAATTAAGAGAACACATATGATCCATCTTAGCAAATACACTACGTGAAATTGGACAATAAGTTTACAAGGAAATTCACTGCCTAGTGGATGGTGGTAGTAATTGTCGCATAGAAATCATTGCGATAAATAGAAGAAAATCAGAGGCAGAGATAATAGACCCAACCATCCGCGTTGAACTGAATAAAGACCAACCTCAACGAGTTCATCTGGAGAAACAGAACATATATGAGCCCACCATACCACATTTTAAAGAACAATACAACCTCAGAAAAATAACAGTAGTAGGCCTATTTTTTGCATCTCAAGGAACAATTACAAATATGCTTGTGAAATGGAGGGCAAAGTATAAAGTTAACAGAAGTGTGGAACAAGCAATCACAGAGAACATTCCAGAGCCATTTTTCAAAATCATTTAAACAGAAGGTAAAATGTATTATGGTAATGTTGCCGACTAAGGGTCTGTTGGCCACATAATGTCAGGCAGCCAACCTTTGCATCTGAAACATGCAATGTTCTGCATAATGGAGTATAAATAGTTGGTATTGCAAAAAGGAGCGAAGGGAGCGCACCCATAGGGTAGTATGGAAAGCAAGATGCTGTTGGTATAATAACAGTAATGGCAGCACTTTCATAGTGTTGCGGGTAAATGCTGAAATTGATAATGGCATACATTAAGAAGAAATTAGGAAGGTAAACAATGGCGCGAAGGCAGCTCACCCACTGGGAGGGCGGCAAACGATTAAATGATGATGATGATGATGATGATACCAATGCTGCTATGTTGTTAAAAAGAAACAAAGTAATTGATCCTGATATATGGTGGACTTTGAGACAGTGATGTGTTTTAACAATTAAAATTTAGTTGAGTCGATTTTGTAACACTACATCACTTACCTTTTTATTTCGGAAAACATGTTTCAGAAGTCATGTGCTTCCATTGTCAATTCCTTTGGTTGACTACCGGCATTGCTTGCTGTGGTGGTTGTCTCTGTCCCTGGTGGTGGTTTGAAGAACTTCTGGATTAGTAGATCGCCTGGCGGGATTTCAAAATTGAAAACCCGGTTCTTGTTTTTCCAAATATATATGTTTTCCCAAACTTTTAATTCTGTCTTCCTTGTGATGTTTTTGAGGATTTTTGGGCTTCTATTTATAGTGTGTTTCTCTTTCCAAAAATGCCAAGCTACTGCAGATTTTTCTTCTTGTTTGAGTTTAATATTTCTGTGGTGTTCTTTTGCCCTGGTTTTTATATTTCTTTTTGTTTGGCCGATGTAGATTTTTTCACAGTCATTACAGCTGAACTGATATATTCCTGGTTTGTTTTCTTGTGGGATATCATCTTTTAATTTAGAATTTAAAATGTTTTTTATAGGGTAATTGTTTTTAGGGGCTAGAATGATGTTATGTCGTTTGAAGATCCTCTGGAATTTGTAGAAAGTTGTAGGGTGGTATGTAAACTTCTTGTAGATCTTGTTTTCTTTCTGGTTTTGAGTGAGTGTGCTGACTTCTTTAATTCTCTTTCTATTTTTGGCTTTATTAACTTTTTTGTACACCAGTTCTGTCCGAAATCCATTCTCTGTAGCTATGTCCAATATTTTAGTAAGTTCACATTGGTATTCTGTTTTTCCCATTGGTACATTTACCAATCTGTGTGTAAGGCTGTTGAGTAAAGCATGCTGATGGGGATTGGGATTGTAACTCTTTTGTTTTATATAGCTGTTGGTGTGGGTAGGTTTTCTGTAGATGCCAAATGTAAGGTGATTATTAGTTTTGATGATTTTTAGGTCGAGGAATGGTAGTTGTCCATCACATTCCTTCTCCATTGTGAACTTTATAGACTTTTCTTGCATATTTAGGAGTTTTAGTGCATCTTCTAGGTGTTTTTCTGGGACTATTGCAAAGATGTCGTCTACATAGCGGTACCATATTTTGAACATCCAGGGGAATGCCTTTTTAATCCTAGTTTCCATAGTGCTCATGAAGAGATCTGCTAATATAGGTGACAGCGGGGTGCCCATAGCTAAACCAGATGTTTGTTTGTAATATTTCCCGTTAAATGTGAAAAAATTTTGATTCATGCACAGATTCGTTAATATGATGTATTCTCGCACTTCTTCTGTTGTTTTTCCTATTGCAAGTAACCAGTTTTTGATGTGGGATTGTATGCTTTCTGTAGGTATGCTTGGAAACAGAGCAGTAACATCAAAGGAAACTAACATATCGGTTTTTTCCATTTTTATGTCTTTAATTTTATCGATCAGATCTAGAGAGTTTTTTATACTTGCTGTTTCAAATTTAGGGAAGGAAGAGAATGTGTTTGTTAACCATTTTGCTAGATTATAAGTAGGTGCCCTTATATTGTTTATCATTGGTCTCATTGCATTTCCTGGCTTGTGTATTTTTGGAAGGCCATAAATTCTGGGCAGAACTGGATTATCAACTTTAATTTTGCATTTTTCTTTTTGGTCTATTAGTTTACTTTCTTGAATACTGGCATTTAATTTAACTATACATTGGTTTAGAGGGTTCTTTTATACTGTAGAGTATTCTTCTTTTTCTAAAAGTGTTTCCATTCTTTCTACATATTCAGTTTTGTCCATAATTACTATTGTGTTTCCTTTGTCTGCTTTGCTATAAATTACCGGCTTGCTTTTTAATGCTCTTATTACATTTTTTGGGGGGTTAGTTTTCTTTTTGCTTTCTATTGTTTCGATAATTTGGCAACATTCACTTTTTATTATGTTTTCCACAGCAAGCAATGCCGGTAGTCGACCAAAGGAATTGACAATGGAAGCACATGGCTTCTGACATGTTTTCCGAAATAAAAAAGTAAGTGATGTAGTGTTACAAAATCGACTCAACTAAAATTTAATTGTTAAAAGACATCACTGTCTCAAAGTCCACCATATATCAGGATAATTCACGGAATACAAACCTTGTGGACGTAGACTGCCGTAAACATACACAACACGTGGTGAAAGGAACAGAAGATGGACGCTACAAAGGTAGGATCAAATTCAATATTCATTTACGAGGCTTTTAACGAAACCAACCACAAAAAGGATATAAAGGTATTCAAAAAACTACAAGAAAAGAAACGCGGATATCCGGTTTCTAAATTTCTGGAGAATTAAAAAGGCCACGCCAAAATTTGTCAGAAAAATAATAAAAAATGATAACAATAGTAAACTAGAAAAAGCAGTCGTCAAAAACGTCTTGGAAATGGAGAAGAACAAACATTACAAAAGTAGAAGTGAAGTAGAATTACAGCTATATGAATTACACTTGAAACTAACCAAAAAATTAGGAAGCATCATTTGGGAAAATTTAGAAAACAATCTTTTGGCTAAATTAAATATCAAAATGAGAAACAAAACTTTAACACAAAAACGTAAACTTGAAAAGCTGTGCAAAGAACAGGGGAAAAGAAAACCAATTCAAAAATCCACACCACAAATGAACGTCAAAAACCTATCGGACCAAACTTTCACCAAATCAGAACTGGATTTCTTAAACAAAGGGATGAAAACTTGCGTCGATTTTTCAGATAAAATTGACGATTACATTGCGGACGTACAAATAGCCACCCAGCACATAAATGTAATTGATAAAAACATAATAAAAAGTGAATGTTGCCAAATTATCGAAACAATAGAAAGCAAAAAGAAAACTAACCCCCCAAAAAATGTAATAAGAGCATTAAAAAGCAAGCCGGTAATTTATAGCAAAGCAGACAAAGGAAACACAATAGTAATTATGGACAAAACTGAATATGTAGAAAGAATAGAAACACTTTTAGAAAAAGAAGAATACTCTACAGTACAAAAGAACCCTCTAAACCAATGTATAGTTAAATTAAATGCCAGTATTCAAGAATGTAAACTAATAGACAAAAAAGAAAAATGCAAAATTAAAGTTGATAATCCAGTTCTGCCCAGAATTTATGGCCTTCCAAAAATACACAAGCCGGGAAATGCAATGAGACCAATTATAAACAATATAAGGGCACCTACTTATAATCTAGCAAAATGGTTAACAAACAGATTCTCTTCCTTCCCTAAATTTGAAACAGCAAGTATAAAAAACTCTCTAGATCTGATCGATAAAATTAAAAACATAAAATTGGAAAAAACCGATATGTTAGTTTCCTTTGATGTTACTGCTCTGTTTCCAAGCATACCTACAGAAAGCATACAATCCCACATCAAAAACTGGTTACTTGCAATAGGAAAAACAACAGAAGAAGTGCGAGAATACATCATATTAACGAATCTGTGCATAAATCAAAATTTTTTCACATTTAACGGGAAATACTACAAACAAACATCTGGTTTAGCTATGGGCAGCCCGCTGTCACCTATATTAGCAGATCTCTTCATGAGCACTATGGAAACTAGGATTAAAAAGGCATTCCCCTTGATGTTCAAAATATGGTACCGCTATGTAGACGACATCTTTGCAATAGTCCCAGAAAAACACCTAGAAGATGCACTAAAACTCCTAAATATGCAAGAAAAGTCTATAAAGTTCACAATGGAGAAGGAATGTGATGGACAACTACCATTCCTTGACCTAAAAATCATCAAAACTAATAATCACCTTACATTTGGCATCTACAGAAAACCTACCCACACCAACAGCTATATAAAACAAAAGAGTTACAATCCCAATCCCCATCAGCATGCTTTACTCAACAGCCTTACACACAGATTGGTAAATGTACCAATGGGAAAAACAGAATACCAATGTGAACTTACTAAAATATTAGACATAGCTACAGAGAATGGATTTCGGACAGAACTGGTGTACAAAAAAGTTAATAAAGCCAAAAATAGAAAGAGAATTAAAGAAGTCAGCACACTCACTCAAAACCAGAAAGAAAACAAGATCTACAAGAAGTTTATATACCACCCTACAACTTTCTACAAATTCCAGAGGATCTTCAAACGACATAACATCATTCTAGCCCCTAAAAACAATTACCCTATAAAAACATTTTAAATTCTAAATTAAAAGATGATATCCCACAAGAAAACAAACCAGGAATATATCAGTTCAGCTGTAATGACTGTGAAAAAATCTACATCGGCCAAACAAAAAGAAATATAAAAACCAGGGCAAAAGAACACCACAGAAATATTAAACTCAAACAAGAAGAAAAATCAGCAAGCAATGCCAGTAGTCGACCAAAGGAATTGACAATGGAAGCACATGGCTCCTGAAACATGTTTTCCGAAATAAAAAAGTAAGTGATGTAGTGTTACAAAATCGACTCAACTAAATTTTAAAAGCAATTGATAATAGCTTTGTGTATTAAATTTCTCCATTTAACCCACAATATTACTTGATGAAATGTATTAAGAGCACTGCAATTGCGGTGTGATGGTGATGGGATGAACCTAAAATGGTATATTATCCGGGTCCCACCATTTTGAGATTCCAAGAAGGATTATTGGCTAATGTGCATTGCTTATAACTTGTTAACTTTAAAGAATTCCAACAGCAAAAATATTTATACGTGAAACAAGTACCTTTTTATTTCTTTATTTAAAGGATGTGATGAAGGGAACTATAGTTAATACATAAAAAGATTTTCACCGTTTTCTTGCATCATTGACTCCATAACCGTGTGATTCACTTAGCATAGAACAGACAAGGTAATTAGAACAGTGTATCGACCATTTACCAGCAAATATATAAGTACGTTTTTGTTTCTTTATTTTAAGTGATAGGAACAAGGAAAAGAGTGTTAATACATAAAAATGTATTTGAATTTCACAGTTGTGTTACGTCATTGTCTCGATAAACTGGTGCGTTACCGTATCATTAAATGGGGAAGAAAAACTGATCATTTCTACTGCCATTTAGTTACATAACCGTGCTACTGCTGCCATCTTGCGGCTGTTAACTAGATGCATTCCCTTGGTACTGTCTGCTCATTTATACAGTGCTTTTTCATTTTCTAAAGTTGGTATGGTTTTGCGGCATTGCACAGTAAACAGACACTTAGTCGGCAACATTACCAAATGTATTATGGTTTATAAATCTCTTTATTTTTGTAGTTTTTTCTCTTTTATTATTATGACTTTTATTGTTGTTGCACATCTTTTATAATCTTATAATAATTTGTTCTCATAGCTTAATTTTTATACAACTATTATAACATATGGTAATAAATGTTTTGTAATACTCGCATATAACCTTTTGTCTAAAAATCCCTAAATATATATTTTATTCTGTGTCACTAGGCAAACTCATTTGCAAGTCAGACTAATAAATAAAATATAGTATACAGACCACAATGGTTCTGTGGACGAAGCAGGAAGTTGAATGGAATATCTTATGAAAATTACAGCAATTTTATGCAACATATCAGAATGGCAGCACCTGCCAGGGACCTTTAAGTATGACATAACTAAGGCAACTTGCAGATATCATAAGGCCTAGAAACTTTAATGTGTCTAGCATTTTTCCAAGCAAAAAGAATATTTGCACTGAAAGTGGCTGAAGTTTGTCATCCCTTTCAACATTATCAAACACCCAAATGCAGAAATTAACTCTACTTACAGTATCACAATTCATCTACAGCTAACTTAACAGGATTAGGCAGGAGTTTTGATTTTAACATTAAACGAGAAAGTTGTTGAATTTAGAAAACAAAATGCTTTGTAAGAATTTGACCTTTGCTTAATCACCTATGGAATAAAAGCAGTTGTTAGATGTGCCTCAAGACACAATTTGAAATGATTTACTTGTTTTATTGTCTTGATGTAGCTTGGCAAGTTATACAATTTAATGCACAATACTTTTCTGATAGATGTTTTGTGGCTGGTTACAAGCAGATGTGTATTTGTCTGGGTGTTGTGTTTATAAACAGTGTTATTTGTTGAATTAATATTGTTAAGCACAAGAATAATTATTTCATTAATATGAGCAGTGAAACAGGGGAATGCCTAATTTCTTAAATAGCGGTTTCATGATGATTTTGGTTTGACACCTTCAGTGATATAATGATCCTTTGCTAAACTGTCTGAAGGTCACAGACTTGAGAGTAGAACCATCACCCAAAATCTTCCTCAGAGATTTCATAATGAAGGTGATGATTTTTTGATGAATATAGTGACAGGTGATGAAAGCTGGCTCCATCATTAAGCACCTCAAACAAATGCCACAGTTTGGATTGGCACCACTTGGACAATATTTGGAAAACAGCATGTCAGTGTCTTTAAGCATCTGGAATGGAGTTCTGTGGTAATGGTATTTCCAAACTTGCAGAATGAAGAGAAATGGAGTCTATGTTAAAAGGGACAGAATGATCTGTAGGTTAAGAAAATGTACTTGATAATGATTTTTTCTTGGGATATCAGTCAGGTAAGTGCTGGGTTAATTTCCAGGCTTTCAGAGATATACCCTGTTGCCATCATCAGGGAGCTGCAACATTTACTGCTTTCTTGAGCTGCTTGAACAGTATCCATCCCAACATCAAGTTCACAATGGAGACAGAACACGTTTCTCATCTACAAAAAGGAAAATGGCCATCTAGGACACAAAGTATACAGAAAACCCATGCCGTACCTCAACAGTACAAGCTGCCACCACCCCTACACCGAGCGATAACAGTCTCTGATAAACATAACTTTCCAGAAGAAATCCAACACCTTTGCAAAGTCCTTAGACAGAATCAGTGTACGTACCATCTGAGATATCAACAAAGCTTTCAGGAAACTCGACCACAAACCAAATGCCAAAGAAAGCTTAGCTACAGCCATTATTCCATTCGTGGGTGCAGTGTCCCACAAAATAGCAAGAATACCGTCTAAACGCAGCATCAGAAGTCCCCTGCCAAAATCAAACAACATCTGGGCACATTCAAAGACAATCTAGGCCTCTGCACTGCCAGTATTTACAATGTGGAAACTTTTATATTGGTCAGATGGGGAGGACTGTGCTGCATCAGGTTGGGCTACCCAGAAAAGTCTGCGGTGATACACAATACTTACGATACTAGCCATAAGATGAGACATTAATAAATGGAAGCCAAGCGTTTTCATATCAAATATTAATGGAAGGAAATTGATGCCATATTGAATTATTGATTATGTGATAAAGAAAAAATTAACTACTGAAAATAATTAGCTTGTAAGTGTTCTGTGAATATCAGAATGTTGAGCTTAATATAATTTCATTTATGATCAAAACTAATTATTTAGAAAAATTCAACAATGATAATTGCATTGCTACGTGCAGGAAAAAGGAAATTGTTCTTTCTAGAATAGCGCATCCCCAAGTGATGGATACCCATATTTAAAGATTCACTAAGCGCAAATAGCTTATGAAATAAATATTATATGTACCAAAAGTAATTGATTTATAAATAAAAGGAAGTCTGTCTTAAAGAATGTTTAATAAGGAGAAACGTGCGGAATAAACTTTGAGCCTATATAAGGGCTGAATAGATGCTCATTCCTTATTGGTGAGGCTTCACGTGATCATCACAAGGGTAGCGTCCTATGGGAACGCATGCTGTGCAATGTAATCTTAATTTATCTGTGCCATCCTACAGTGTTAATAATTATTGTATCCAGTGATATTGAAGAATATACAAGAATATCTCACTAGTGTTTCATTTACAAGTATTATATTACCTGTAATACATTATCTCCCTCGCGGCCATGATCCTGAGACGTAATAATACCTATTACAGTGTGTAATACTAAAAAGAATCTCAATTAGCTCGCCGACATATTTGTAATAAATTGTTACCAAACCGATGGGCAAAATGGATTTTGTATTAAAGATAAATTTTTCATCCATCAAAGCAGCAAAAATGTCTATCGGATATTATGACAGGCTGATAAAAGAAGCAATATATATAAAAACAAACTAAAATAATTTTAAAAATAATGAAGGTCTGCAAATAAGCAAAACATGGCTACCTATAATTCATAACCACTTATCCCATGCTCCTCAACCCCCATTGGCTAGTGCCAAGCAATGACAGCGTACGAGGTGGTCTTTCAGCCTTCCCCTCCAGGTATAAATACCATCGCCTGATGATGGTGACAGTAAGCTTGGAAATTGATCCAATATTTATCTGGCTGGCGTTGTGAGAAGAAATCATTAATAACCAGCGCTGGGAAAGTTTCAAGTCCTTGAAGATGTACATGGTTTGTCTGAAAAATAACATTTTTAAAATATGTTGCTAATGACTTTCAGTCCAAGTCTTTTGGTGCCAGAAGACTCTGTGGGTCTATACAAGACAGACTTTGATCCGCTGGTACATGGAGAGGAGACAGTGCGATGCAGGGCAAGCAATTCCCTGTAACACAGCCACATACCCAAAAGAGGCTTCTATATTTGTGAATTTTAGTTTGTTACAAATTTGTGTTATTATTTTTGCAGGCCCAGAGACTGCTGCATATGATTTGTTATCCAGACACAACAGCTTCCAATGAGGAGTTCCTTGATCAGAGGCAAATCATTGCGAGGATATTAGAGGTTAGTGCCATGTGCTTCTGAGTCATGTCTTTCAATTTAACTCTTTTACTGCAGTCCGAATAACAGAATACTGTCTGAAAAGTGCCAAGGAATTTTGGAGCAGAATGTAGGGTTTTTAATGATTAGTAATAAAATGAGTACCAAATGGCTTAGGGAGCTGGATCTTGTAATTTTAGTAAATCCTTTTGTCTATGGTATAATGTGCATTATATGGATGAGAAGTCTCTTCAATGTTTTCAAACAATTAAAAGCTAAAGAAAATTTTGAAAGTAAAATAAAACATCCCAAAATAATCAGTAATTAGGCATAGAAAACCTTACTTTACAGAACATTCAGACTAATATGAAATGAAAATACGGATATGTTGTTACTAGAAGAGCAAACTCTTTTGATCTGGTGTTTTATTTTTCAAAATACAAAAAATGAATTGACGTAACCTGAAGGCTGAAAAAAAAGCACGCGCACACACGCACACACACACGCACGCAGTCACTCATTCTCACACACACACACACTCTCACACACTCTCATACTCACACAAAAATTTTCTGAACATTTTTTTTTTCAGACTCAGGAGGCCTCAAAACATATATTTCTGGTGACATCTCAACATCAAATATTTGGATGAAATATGATAGCTTCTCCATCCTATGTATTGTACATGCGGGCTGGAAAAAGTAAAAACATCTTTGGCGACGGTGATGTGGAAAGACACATAGGCGAGGTCTCTCTTCTTCCCCTTAAAACTAGTACCCAAGAAAAGGTGCATGCTCATGCAGATAAATACTAGGGTCAGCTCCTGAGCCTCTCAATGGAAACAGCATTAAAAAAAGAATTATTTTTTGCTTTATTTCTCAACATAATTTCCCGAAAGGCTAATACATTTGTCAGATCAGTGTTCTAATTTAATTAAACCATCTCTGTAGTGCGATTTATCAAGGTCCTCAAAATAGCTGTTCACTGTATCAGTGACTTCCTTGTTGCTGTGAAGTCTTTGTCCTCCAAGAAATTTTTTGAGGTTTGGCAACAGGTGGTAGTCACTGGGTGCTAGAGCTGGCGAATAGTGTGGATGTTCAAGCAATTCCAACTTTAATTCGTACATTTTTCCCATTGCAATGACTGAATGATGGGCCGGAGCATTGTCGTGATGAAACAAGATTTTTGTGTTGACAAATGAGGTCTTTTTCTTTTCACCTCATCACTCAAACGTTGCAGTAAGCTTGTGTAGTAGTCACCAGTGATACTTTTACCCTTTTCCAAGTAATCAATAAAAATAATTCCCTGTGCATCCCAGAAAACACTCACCATAACCTTGTTAGCTGACAAAATTGACTTTGCCTTTTTTGGAGTTGGTTCACCTGGCACAATCCACTGTTTTGGCTGTGATTTACTTTCTGGAGTGTAGTGATATATCCAAGTTTCATCCATGGTAACAAGCCGTTTCAAAAATTCACTGGGATTTTCTGTAGAGCTCCACATTCTTAACAGAAACAGTTTTTCTTTGCACCTTTTGATCAGATGTCAACAAACACAGCACCCATGTTGCACAGACCTTGTAAAAGCCCAAAAAGTTGCTTAAAATCACACTTGCACGTTCTTTTGATATGTTTACAGCCTCTACTATCTCAAAGAACTTTAATCTGTGGTCTTCCAGTACTAAACAATGCATTTTTTCAATGATCTCTGGAGTTGTCACTTCTACAGGGCGTCCAGAGCGAGGCTCATCACTTGTACTCATACGTCCCATTTAAACTTTGCAACCCACCTTTTAATCATTGAATATGAAGGGGCAGAGTCTAGAGTTAAACTTTATGATGCTACCGTCTAACTGGCCTAGTGGCGCGCCATATCTGTGTGAGGCCTGGGACTTATCAACCGACCCTCGTAGTCTCTGTTTATAATATCATTATAGTGGAGCCCAGGAAGCAAGGATATTGAATATGAGCAATTTTAAAATAAAAGTTTGTTTTTCAGAACCTTGATCAGTGGACGTTACGGATGTCGTGGCTGGATCTACAGCTGATGTTCACACAGTTTCCGTCAGGTTCAGCAGAACTGAATCAGTGGCTGGATACTGTTGCGAAAGCAGCTATTGACGTATTCCAGCTGACGAACAGTGGTGGAGATGGCAAGGAGGAGAAGAGAGGTGGCAAGCCTGGCTCTATATGGCTGGTGGCACCACTTGTATCTAAACTACCAAGTGCAGTGCAGGGCAGAGTCCTCAAAGTTGCAGGTAACCATTACATGTTATTTACTTCTTGTTTTCTGCATATATACTTTAATTCTTTTAGGTGCTGAACTTTCTCCATTAATATGAAGTGTGATAAAAAAAATAACAGGAATATTTTAATTTTGCAGACTTTATACATCCAATTTTCAAAACTGTTTTTCTATCTTGTTGGTACACATATCCCTGATGTATGCTTGCATTTTGAAGCATGAGATCCTTTTTTGCATTCACGCTAAATTTGAAATAGAAATGTGCTCGCGCTTGTGCTTAGTAGCAATCAATTCTTATCTGAGGGCGTTTTAATGGGCTTATAGATCCAGACTACTTGACAATTTCTTAAATAATCCATCACTAGGATTTTCTTTGTGAAATTGTAGTTTATTCACAATTATCTCGTACAAAACTGCAAATATGTGCTTTGTTCCAACACGACTCTTAACTTCTTGTACAAGTTCCAACAGGAAAATCTAACTGATTCGTTGCAATAATATGCTTTTGCTTTTTAATACAAATTGCAGAAATTGCTTAACGATCCCGCTGCAAATATTTATGCATATACGATTCCATGCGAATACTTTAAAGGCACGCGTGTCTTGCTAATGACCTCCAAGCGGCCTTATACATTTTTGTGAAAAGTGTCTTTTTATAATACCAAGCTTCACAACCAAGAAAATCAGCACATAACTATGATACTTATTGTTGAAAGAACAAAATTGCATAGAGAAAATCAAAACACATGATGAAAGCACAAGGAATAATAAACATATCACCCAGCAATTTTAACTTTGGAATGAAACAGCACAAAAACATTTGAACATCAAATATTAGAAAAATGACATGAAATTCACAAAATGTGAGTAAATTTTGTGGTTAGGATATGAATATTGCCTCAATTTTTAGCTGTTTTGAATATTTAGTTTATTGTTGACAGTTAAAAATGCTATACATGTTTTAAATTTTGCTTGAAAAATGGAATAAAGTGCAGCACAGGATTTGAAATGTTGACTGTGGCTTTTGATGAATTTACATGAGTAAGATAAGAGTTTACAAATAATATAAATGTTTCAAAGAGGTTCAAAAATATGTTAAAGACTCCAAATGTCCAGGATACCCTAGCTTATCAATTACCAATGACAATGTGGAAGAAGGAAAGGAATGGTTCTGCTTTATAGTTTATACCATTAATAAGGAGCACTACCTGGAAGTATGTGCCATTTAAACGAAGCAATCAAAGAAAATGACCACTTGGATAATGCTTCCAATCACACCTCAATGCTTGTTCATTATGTTGCTTCAGCCACCATATTTGCTGGACATGATCCCCAGCGACTTCTTTCTATTCCAAAGGCTGAAAAAAACCTTGAAATGATGATAATGAAAACTGAGTTCCAGAAATGCTTCCAAGATTGAAAAATCTGATGTGTTCCATTCACATGACTTTTTCTATATCTCTGCAACAAAATATTGTTAAAAAGCTTATGCTTCTATTTACTTCATGCTAATTGAGAAAAAAATAGCAGAAATAGTCTTATTACTTGCTTCCTTCTAAGTAGAAATGAAATAAGGGAGTACTATAGGTTAAATGATAGTCAAAAGCTGGTTTGCTATGTGACTGAAGTTCCTTTGTTTGTATGGACAGGACTGTTGAGAAAAGTATAAGTTTTTTAAAGGTGAAATCAAAAACAAGGAATATCTCAAAAATGATCAACTGTACGAAAAAAATGTAAATAACTTTAATTGTGTGTTTTAACAAGCTCTACAGTTAATGTGTGGCAAATTTTTGTCCATCTCTTACAGTTTAGCAATTATGCAAAATTCTGTAAAATTCATCCAGAATAAAGTAATCTTCAGAGGCTATTCCCAGAAAATTCAAGATATACATTTTATTTGTCAGGTAAATATCTTCAATATACAAAATTTTAATCAAAATCATTACAGCCATTTTTAAGATAATCAAAATTTTTTAAAAAAGTTCCATGTAAACGGTAGGTAGGGGTGGGGGGGAGGATTTGTCTCAAAATCTTTGTGTTGCATCCCTGGAAATAGCAACTTTGGTATTTTACCAACTTTTTGTTTGGAGTGTGTTCGCACACATGCAAACCCACACCCACATGCACATGCACCTTTTTCTGAAAATGCTTTTTTTGGATACAGGGAACTCTAAAACATATATTTCTGGTGAAATCTTGATATCAAATTTTTGGGTGGAGTGCAATGCCTTCTCTATACACTGTGCACATAGTACGTATAGAGAAAGTAAAAAATATTGGCACGGGTGGATTACTTTGAAGGGGTCAAAGTTGATGTTGATGAATAAATAAAATTCTTTAAGAAAAACAAAAATTTCTGTTATTTTTTGATGACACGTTGTACTTACCTCAGTTACACATTTTGTCACATTTTTCTGGTCCACATGTACAGAATATGGTTGATTGGTATCTAATGTTAAACACTTGATAATGAAATCATTCATTTTCTTGCACTCCAATATTTAACTGGCAGGTTGTAATCTTCTGTAAAAGTCGGACAATGTAGGAGATGATGATGATCCATTTCTTCATTTAAGTTACAGAAGTAGTCTCTGCTGTTCCACATTTGGTAATATACAAATATCTTGTAAATTTTTCCATTGTTTTCCAGATGTTTTGTTTGTGTATTCTTCATGGATTTTGTTTGAGTACTTATTTGATATTTATTCTTTTAATAGAACAAAAAGGGATGAAACTAGGTGTTGATTTGGTGATAATTTTACTTACCTTTTAGACCAAAAAATCAGCCATCTCATTGCCTATCATTCCACAATTGGCTGGAATCCATTGTATTATCATTCTTTTAAGTAAATGTGTTAATTGTTGTATTATTTTATGACATTCTGGAATAGTAATGCTTTGGGTGTTGTAGTGATAATGGCTCATTTTGAATCAGATATGAGTACAGTTTTTTCTTATTTTTTATGTGATAAAAGAGATTTTGTAGACTTAGAGAATTGCCATGATTTCACCATCAAAATTTGTTGAACACTATGTTTATTATCCGTCAGGAATGTAATCAATGAGGTGGTTCTGATGCACAGCTGGTCTTAACATCTATTGTACATAATTAAGTTTGAAAGATTGCTCTCAATGGCTTATGTATGTCATTTACATGAAGCTCCCATTCCTCTCAGCAAATTATGGTAACTGTTACCTGTCTTAAGCACTAAGTAGAGAGAGAGAGACTTGTGAACGTAACTTGTCAATTGTTTTTAAGAATTGTTTGTTTTGAGAAATTTTAATTATTGTTTAAATAAGATGTTTACATGAAAGAATGTTAAATTCTTTAGGTCAGGTTCTGGAAAGTGGGAACTGGTCTTCAAAAAATCGAGATAAAGAACGCAATGTACAGAGGAGTTCATCACTTCTGAGTCATCAGCCGTTTCTGTCACTAGTGCTGACGTGTCTGAAGGGACAGGACGACCAGAGAGAAGGCCTCCTCACTTCGTTACATTCCCAGCTTTCACAGTTCCTGTGCCTCTCAAAGGATGTAAGACATTTTATCATCTTGCTTTTCTAGTATAACATGTACAAAGTGGACAATGGACTTTTTCAGGTGTAAAAATTCTTAGCATGGCTTCCTTCGGAAGCGAAGTAAAGCTGTTGGTCCTGTGTCGTAGATTTATAGCACGTAAAAGAACCTCAAGTCTGATAAAGAGGCCTCTGAGCAAAATTAAGTGGTCTTTCATGCCCAACATAGAATAGGATGCTGAGAACCAGAGTAGTTAAAGAGCGTCCATAAATAAAACTACACTTTTTTTATATATATATATACAAGGTGAATCAGCTGCTCAAGTACATAGCCCTATTTCATTGTCTTAGTTTAAAACATTGGTGCTTCTATGAAAAGGTACAAAATGGTGAATAACCAACCGGTTGCAGTTTGAATATGCTGCTTTGCAATAACGTAGTGAGACATCTAGGGATGGAAATGCAGTATGAGACCTGCACATGACGCAGCAGTGCATGTCACAACATCGTAGTGCTTCACGTTGCAAAATTTAGTGAAATTGTTTGAAATTTCTGCCTCCGGAAGGAGTAAAACCAGCCAGTATTCTTGGCCTGATGGTGGTCTAAATGGGAAAGACCGTGTTTTTTATTTTCTCTGTATGTATACATAGTGTATAGAGAAGGTATTGCATTGCACCCAAAAATTCAATACAGAGTTTTCACCAGAAATATATGTTTTGAGACCCCCTGAATCCAAAAAAAAAAACATTTTTAGAAAAATGCCCATGCGTGTGCGTGTGTATGTGTGTGTGAGTCTGTGGGCAGCACAGCTCAAAAACGAAAGGTCCGTTAAATACCAATCTTGGTATTTAAATTTAGTATCCTCCAAGGATGTAACACAATTTTCAAGAAAATCCCCCCCACCCCAAACTACCCTAAACATGGGAAAAATGTCAAACATTTAGATTTTCTCAAAAGTGGCTCTAATGATTTTGATTAAAATACCACATAAAGCCATTTTCATCACAAATAAAATTTATATCTGAATTTCTTGGAAATAGCCTCTGAAGATATGTTTATTATGGATGAATTTTGCATAATGGGTAAACCATAAGAGACAGACAAAAACACACTGCACAAAAAATGTAGATCTCGTTAAGAAGTTCAAATTTATGCCATATACATTTTTTTCATGGAGTTGGCCATTTTTTAGATATTTCTTGTTATTGGTTTCATTTTAAAGTATTTATACTTTTCTCATCAAAAGCTAGTCAACTCCTGGCCAGGCAAAGAAACTGATTTCAATGTCATGGCAACCACATTTTAAAACATTTGACTGTTGGTTTATCCTAGTGTATTCCCTTATTTCCCTTCTACTTACAAGGAAGCAAATTAGACCCTCTCTGCTGATTTTTTCTTGATTGACATGAAGTAAATAGAAGTATAAGCTATTTAACAATAATTTGTTGTACAGATGTTGAGAAAGTCATGTGAATCGAACATATCAGATTTTTTATATAGTGTTTAACACCACTTTTACTACAAGTGACACTGCAGGCGATGATATGGTGATACATGTAATGAAAATGGAACACCAGTGTAATACGATGGCAGAGGAAACTGCAGAGATCTGAGAAAGCCTGCCACTGCGTCACTTTGTCCACCACAAACCCCACATGTGGTCACTTGGGATTGAACCTGGGCTGTCTAAGGAGAGGCGAGTGGTCTACCACAGACAAAGACTGTGTGACCGAGAAGTCATTGAAAAAGTGGAATGACCATTTTCTGGCCAAGTTCAATTGGGAGCATCTGCCTTATAATGCAGACATGTCGCCATGCAACTTCTGTCTGTTATATCCTCTTAAATAACATTTCAAAGCGAAACCCTTCAACTTGGAGGACTGACAGCCACAAGAATTCTGGGAATAGGGAATCCCTCGGCTTGTGACAGACAGAGGGTCATTTCATACCTTTTCTTTTGAACACCCCTCGTACCCCACCCTCTCCCCCAAATTGTTTTGTGTGGCTGTGGGTTTTAAAACATGTTTTCTTAATTTCTTTGCCTTAAGCTGATGTCCCACAGTCAAATATTTTGGTCCAATACTCTTCAAACTACAAATTGGATCATGGGATATCAGATAATTTCATTATATACAATTTCCGTCCTATTTTTTGGTTCCAATTCCAGTTTGCTACAACAGGATACAGCGCTTTCTAATTTTTTATTCAAATGTATGAAAATCAACCAATGAGTGACCTGGTGGTAATGACGTAATAAGATGGCAGCTAGCGCTGGGTCTTCCTTCCTGCCAATGTGATTGGTTGTGTGGAACTTTGCTGTATCTTGTAGACTTTGTCCTAAATAATAGGGCTAAAGTAGCTGAGCTATGGTTGAAATACACATTTTTTTGTGCGGCAGAGATTTATGCAATAATGACTCGGGGTATTTATAACTCCTGCAAATGTATTTTATCGGGTCCATTGTACTTAACCTTCTTTTCTCAACAAAATATAAAAACGTGATTGCTGGTTGATTTGTTTGTATGGACTGCCTCATTTTTGTGTCTTGGTGAGTGATTTTTGCCTCAACTAAGGACAGCAACTTTCCAAACAAATTTTCATCCATTCTAATAATTTACAGCGTCAGAAACGAGTTCATTTTGCAGCATGTGTAGTACACCTCTTTCTTGGCCTGCCATGGTCTGGTTCACCTACGCCTCTTTATTGATTTTTTCTTTCTATTATAATATGCTCTTACAATGGCTACATAAACTAAGCTTGCGACAGCGAACATAAATAATTGTGGATCAGCAACCTCCACCATTTGCTATCAGCTGTTCATGTGCATGCGAGAAATATTTGGACCAATACACACTCCTGTGGAAATGGTACGGAGAAATTGTACACAACATTCATGTAATATAAAAAAAATTGGACTAAACTTTGATCGTGGGATAACGGCTTTAGATACAAAAGTATTAAGGAATATAGTTTTAAAGAATGACACTTTGCATACAATATCTGTTGGAGCAGATAGATTTTGAATTTTGTTAATAAAATTGATATAAATTAATTAACAGATACAGAATGAATGTTGTTACATAATGTTTGAAATAGACAATAAATTGTAGCATTTCATAGAATGACTTTTGTAAGAATAGTGTAATGTTTTGTTTGATTGCCAATAGGAGAGGCTTTCCAACTACGAGGACATGAAGGGTCGAGCGTTGATGCAGGATGCCCTCCAGTTAAGGTTCAGTCTGGTAGGTGGCATGTTTGACACAATACAACGCAATACAACTGTAACCACAGACTGGGCTATACTTCTGGTGCAGCTCATTAGTTATGTGGTAATTGATCTCAACAACAACTGGTAAGTACCTGTTGTATATTTAACTTCCTCTTTATGCAAATACAAGACGACCCCCAATTTTCACAACTTCATTTTGGAATTCAAGGACTAGTTTTGCAATAAAATGGTTTATTGCATCGTCAGCTCATTTTCTTTTTGATGTTGTTTATGGTTGCTGCTATTAGGTGGATTGTGTACTAAGGCGTTGCTAACTACTGGAATCAAAATAAATTTGGTGAGAGAATGAATTGGTGGCATATCAAAATTTACTGCATGATTTTTATTCTTTAATATAAATATTTTCTCCTAAACCATTAAATCTATGGGTCCATGTAATTGTTTTAATAATTTAACATCTGGATTTATTTCATGATTAAATTTCTAAAAATGTTCTGCCACAGCTGATTTATCGATTTGTTTGTATTTAATATTTCTAAAGTGTTCTTTTACTCTGGTTTCTAATTTCTTAGTACACAATCCACCTAGTAGCAGTAACGATAACTATTTAAATAAAACAAGATCAAAAAGAAACTAATGCTGACAGTGCAATAGACCAATTTATTGCAAAACTAGTCCTTGGGTTCCAAAAGATAAGTGAAGATTTGTTACAATTAGTAATTATTATATTAATGTATACATAATATTTGAGTGTGAAGTGACTGGGCTAATGTATAAATGAGAATGGATAAAAAGAGTGCATTAATTAACACTTTTAGTTAAGACTGTATGAAAGCTGGATATAGTTAAGAAGAAATGGAATTGATCATTAAAAAGAGAAGTGAAGAAAGCATAATTTTAAGGGAAATTAATGTGTAGCTAATAGAAGTGCCTGGGCTGAACACTTAACCATATTCCTTGTATTTTTATTTGTAAGAAGCTTAGTACAATAAATATTGTTATTATTGTTATTATACATTATTAATTTTTGTTTGCAGGGAGTTATTTACAACTGTGATTGATATGTTGGGAACACTCATTCATTCCACGCTTGTCTCAGATTCACAATCAGAGAAGGAAGAGAACAGGAAGCATTATCAGAACTTAATGAAGAAACTGAAGAAGGTAATTAAAACTTGAAGCAGAGTTTTGTGTTGTCTATTCTGACATGATCACACTTAAGAAAACATGTCAGTGTCACTCCCCACGTGCCTGTTTGTAGCGACGAATGCTATAGTTGCACAGATACCATATTTCTCTGAGTACAGCGTCAGTCACATATGTGTGTGTAATAGCATGTCACTCCCCAAGTGCCTGTTTGTAGCGACGAATGCTATAGTTGCACAGATACCATATTTCTCTGAGTACAGCGTCAGTCACATATGTGTGTGTACTCCCCTACCTAATAGCATGTCACTCCCCATGTGCTTGTTTGTAGCGACGAATGCTATAGTTGCTTCAGTTCTGCTCAACTCTCCGATGACGTCGGCTAGTGAACATGAAATTGACTCACTCAGGTTGGAGTAACAATGGGGGTAGTCAGTTATGAATGTCACAACACACTTTTAACTTGTACATCTAAATTTATTTGTGACTAGAACCTTGCCTTACATGCTAACGTTACTTTGTTTCCTAGCACTTGCTGCAACTTACAATATAAATGTACAACTATCTGACAACTATGCCTATAACTGATTATAACCATGTGTATCTGACAACTGATCCTTAAACTGTGCATATATATCAACTGAGCGTTACATTGTGTATCTTCGACAACTGAACGTTACACTGTGCCCAAACTGTCTTCAAGCTGCCACTTATATAGAACAATATAGTGTCATGGCTGCTTTATTTCTATTGGTTAAAAAGACGCAAACTTGGCATCTATGTGTCCCATATTGCAGTTCTTGTTACCCATAATGCACTATAAATACCTCGTAACTGCATTTATGCAATAGAGAAGAACTCATTTCTTATAAATTAGAGACTTCCCTTAGCTCACTTTCACTTGTTACTCTATTGCACGCACTTGCATAAAGGAGTATGTGGCTTTTACAAACTTTCTACCTTAACAAAGGATTTGCCCCTTATGCAGCGACCCAGTTTCGTAAATACCCTGATTTGTGCTTGCTTTCTACACATATTGAGAAATATTTTATTTGTACATTAAATAATAACCAATAATTAATAATAATGATAGTAATAATAATGACGAAGTCAACTAATGGTCTCGATACAAGAGATGAGACGCTTTCTTATTTCCTCTAGCACATATGTATGAGGAGCGTCTCTCAATGAAAACAACATTTAAAAAAGGCTAATACAATTGCCATATCAGTGTTCTAATTTAATTAAACCATCTCTGTAGTGCGATTTATCAAGGCCCTCAAAATAGCTGTTTACCGCATCAATGACCTCCTCGTTGCTGTGAAATCTTCATCCTCCAAGAAATTTTTTGAGGTTTGCGAACAGGTGATAGTCACTGGTGCTAGATCTGGCAAATAGCGTGGATGTTCAAGCAATTCAAACTTTAATTTGCATATTTTTACTTTCTCTACATGTATTACGTACAAAGTGTATACAGAAGGTATTGTATTGCAACAAAAAATATGATACCAAGGTTTCACTGGAAATACATATTTTGGATCCCCCTGAATCTAAAAAGACATTTATGGAAAAAGGTCCATGAGTGCATGCGTGCGTGTACACCATAGCTCATAACAAAAAGGCCGTTAAATACCAAACTTGGTATTTAAGTTTGGTATCTGCCAAGGATGTGACACGAAAATTTTCAAGAAAATCCCCCCACCCCCAACTACCCTTTACATGGAACTTTTTTCGAAAATTTTAATATTCTCAAAACATGGCTCTAATGATTTTGATTAAAATATTGTATATTAAAGATATTTACCTGACAAATAAAATGTATATCTTGAATTTTCTGGGAATATCCTCTGAAGACTACTTTATTATGGATGAATTTTACGGAATTTTGCATAACTGCTAAACCATAAGAGATGGACAAAAACTTACCACACAAAAAATGTAGGGCACATTAAAACACACAATTTATGTTATATAATTTTTTTTTGTAGAGTTGATCGTTTTTGAGATATTCCTTGTTTTTTGTTTCAGCTTTAAAAAACAGTTTTCTCATACAGGACTTTGTCAACTCGTGTCCATACAAACAAAGGAACTTCAGTCAACTTCAGTCACATAGCAACCAGCTTTTGACTATCACTTTAACCTATGGTACTCCCATATTTCGCTTTTACTTACAAGGAAGCAAGTAATAAGACTATTTCTGCTAATTTTTCTTGATTAGCATGAAGTAAATAGAAGCTTAAGCTTTTTGACAATAATTTGTTGCAGAGATGTAGAGAAAATCATGTGAATGGAACACATCAGATTTTTTCCCTTTGCAATGACTGAACGATGGGCCGAAGCATTGTCGTAATGAAACAAGATTTATTTTTCCAAAAAAAAAAGGTATTTTTCTTTTCACCTCATCACTCAAACGTTACAGTAAGCTTGCGTAGTAGTCACTAGTGATACTTTTTCCCCTTTCCAAGTAATCAATAACAATAATTCCCTGTGCATATTAGAAAACACTTGGCATAACCTTGTTAGCTGACAAAATTGGCTTTGCCTTTTTTGGAGTTGGTTCACTTGGCGCAATCCACTGTTTTGACTGTGATTTACTTTCTGGAGTGTAGTGATGTATCCAAGTTTCATCCATGGTAACAAATTGTCTGAAAAATTCACTGGGATTTTTACGGTAGAGCTCCACATTCCTAACAGAAACAGTTTTTCTTTGCAACTTTTGATCAGGTGTCAACAAACGCGGCATCCATCTTGCACAGATCTTGTGAAAACCCAGAACATTACTTAAAATATTACCTGCACATTCTTTTGATATGTTTACAGCCTCTGCTATCTCAAAGAACTTTAATCTGCGGTCTTCCAGTACTAAACAATGAATTTTTTCAATGATCTTTGGAGTTGTCACTTCTACAGGGCGTCCAGAGTGAGGCCCATCATTTGTACGTCCCATTTTAAACTCTGCTACCCACCTTTTAATCATTGAATATGAAGGGGCAGAGTCTTTCAATGTACTGTCCATTTCCTCCTAATTTCTTTAGGCTTTAAGCCTTTCAAATGGAAGTATTTAATCACTGCTCGTTTTTCCAAATCCTACATTTTCGTGAAAACTCTAAATTTGTCTTGTTTAAAATGCTGTCATTTGAAAACTAAACAAGCTATTGACCTGTAACTTGGATACACGCTAGTCTAGAGTTAAACTATATGATGCTATTAAGAAAATGCACTAGGCAAAAGTGATAGTCAAATGTTCTAAAAGCTGTTGTTATGCAATTGTCATTTCAAATCACTTCTTTGCTTGGCCAGGAGTAGAACAAAAGAAAAACAGACACTGAAAAGTATAAGTACTTCACAATTGAAATTAATAAGAAGGAATACCTCGAAAATGGTAAGTTCCACAAAAAAATGGATATGACATAACTTGTGTATTTTAACAAGATGTACATTTTTTTGTATAGTAAGTTTTTGTCTATCTCTTACGGTTACAAGTTATGCCAAATTAAGCAAAACTCATCCAGAATAAACAGGTCTTTAGAAGCTATTCCCAGAAAGTTCAAGATATACATTTTATTTGTGATAGAAATGGCTTTAATATGTGGTATTTTAATCAAAACCATTAGAGCCATTTTTAAGAAAAACAAAATTTTTGAAAATTTTTCATGTAAAGGGTAGTTAGGGGTGGGAGGATTTTCTTGAAAATCTTTGTGTCGCATCCTTGGAAGATATTAAACTTAAATGCCAGGTTTGGTATTTAACTGTCTTTTCATTTTTGAGCTATGCTGTCCACACATGCACGCACGCATGCATGCACGCACACACACACACACACACACGCACACCTATTTCTGAAAATGCTTTTTTTTTTTTGATTCAGGAGTTCATAAAACATGTATTTCCAGTGAAATCTTGATATCAAATTTTTTAGTGGAATACAATACTTCTCTATCCATATGTAAATTGCACATACAGGGCTAGAGAAAATAAAAATTGACTTTCTATTCATTTAAAGTCAGCCAAAAAAGTTGTTTAAAGAATTTTCCTTTGAGAACAAAATATGAAGAGAAATCATGAAGTAATAAACAGAAGTATGCAAAAGTTGTATCCTGTTTGGAAGAATGATTATAAACATACATAAATGGAGATGAAATCTATATAAAATGAATTATAAACAATATAAAATACAACAAATATTAATATAAAGCTCGTATTGAGAGCAGAAATTTTGTTTCAACCTTTAGACAAATAGGTAATAAAATGATATCTGTTTATTTTGATTTGCATGAAGTAGATAGAATAGCTTTGTAAGAATAGACAGAGAAGGGCATGAATGTACATTTTGTATATTTACTACACCAAAAACATTTTACACATTATTAACCTGGTTTCATCACAAAATTATTAAGCTATGCTGGACAAGGGAAAGTTTCCAGTTTATGCTTTCAAAAATTTCACTGCAAAGAGAACTCCATTTTTATTTTCTCTACGTACTATGTTCATAGCATGTAGAGAAGGTATTGTAATGCACCCAAAAATTCAATACCGAGATTTCACTGGAAATATATGTTTTGAGACCCCTGATTAAAAAAAGAAAAAGCATTTTTAGAAAAATGTCCATGCATGCATGTGTGTGTGTGTGTGTGTGTGTGTGTGTGTGTGTGTGCATGTGCATGCATGCATGTGTGAAGTTTATTATCTTCCAAAGATGCGACACAGAGATTTTCAAAAAAATCCCCCCCACCGCAAACTACCCTGTACGTGCAAACATTTTTGAAAATGTTGTTTTTCTCAAAAATGGCTCTAACAATTTTGATTAAAACACTATATATTATAGATATTTACATGATAAATATCTCCTAAATTTTCTGGGAATAGCTTCTGAAGACCTGTTTGTTTTGGAGAAATTTTTCAGAATTTTGAATCACTAATAAACCTTAACAGATGGACAAAAACTTACTACACAAAAAATATAGATCACAGACAATTTATGTCACATGCTTTTTGTTGTAAAGTTGACCATTTCCAAGATATTCCTTATTATTGGTTTTGAAATACTTATACTTTTTTCAGAAGGAAGTGCCCGTTTTTCTTTTGTTCTACTCCGGTCAAGCAAAGAAGGAAATTGCAATGACAATCACATAACGACAACTTTTAAAACATTTGGCTATCACTTTTAGCATAGCACAGTCCTTTAGTTGCCTTCTACTTATAAGGAACTAAGTAATAAGAACATTCTGCTAATGTTTATCTTGATTAGCATGGAGCAGAAAGAAGATTAATCTTTTGTTAAGAAGTTTGTTTGATGTAGCTAGAAAATGTGAGTGTAACACATCAGATTTTTCAATGATAATTTTAAAGTGCGGTATTGAAGTAGTGATATGCAGTATGGAAATAGAGTAGTGTTCTTTGCAGTTCTGCGCAGGGCAATATGGTGCTTGGTATTTAATGTTGAGCAGTTGGTAGTGAAGCCATTTACTCTCTTGCATTCCAGTATTTTGATGTCATATTATCTTGTTGACTAAAGGTTGGGCAGTGCAGTAGATGGTTTCCATCCATATCTTCTTTAAGTGTACAGAAAGAACACAGAGGAGATCTCACTTTACCAATCCTGAATAAATGTTTATTGCGACAGTCATGATCTGTTAGGAGTCTAAAAGTTGCTACAGAGGATTTTTCTTGGCAGTGTAGTGATTCTGGTCGTGTTATAACATAAATTTTCCCATGGTTTTCCTTTTGTTTGTAATACATTATCTTCTTTAATTTTGTTGTTATATGTTGACATAATGATTCTTTTGATAGAGTGATAACTTATTGGATCAAATGAATTTGATCTAATTTTACTACCTTTCTTGGCTAGAAAGTCAGCTGTTTCATTACCCTGTATTCCACAATGTGCTGGTATCCATTGAAATATTACTCTTTTATTTAAATTCATTAATTGTTTTAGGATTTTGCGGCATTCTGCAACATTTAAGTTATTAGGTGTTACATCAGATGTTATGAATATGATAGCTGTTTTAGAGTCAGATAATAATACAACTTTTTCAAATTTATTTATATGATATAGTAGGTTTTGTAAGCTCTGAAGTATTGCCGAAATCTCTCCATCAAAATTTGTAGTATTTAAAGTTAATGTTTTGTAGAAAGAGAAGAGAGGGCATATTGCGCCAGCTGGAACTGTCAGTATAAAGTGCAGGACAATATTGTGTTGTAGGAGCTGGGAGATCGAGCATCACCATCAATACAGCATGTTCGACAGTTGCTGCCCCTTCCAAAAGTGATGGCCGAGGTAGTGGTGTGCCAACCAATGGGGTGCCTAACAGATACAAAGGGAAACAAGATTGCAGGCTTTGACTCCATTGATAAAAAACAGGCATGTATATATATATATATATATATCAGTTGGCTTAAATTTTACATTTCATTTTCTCTGCCACAATATACTTAGTAGGTAGAGAAGCTATTGCATTTCACCAAAATTTAATACCAAGATTTCACCAGAAATGCATACTTTAAGGATTCCCAGAAAAAAAAAAAGTCTTTCTGTGTGTCTCGAACAGCGTAATGAAAGTTCATTTAAATTACCAAATGTGATATTTAACTTCAGCATCAAGGAATTCAATTCTCCCCACTCCTAACTACCCTTTACAAGGAACTTTTTTAGAAGATTTTGATTTTCTCAAAAGTACCCTAAGGATTTTAATGAAAACACCATTTGTTAAACATATTTTCATGACAAAAAAAAAAGTTGAATTGGATAGGTAGAGTCAAACTGAAAAATTCAATGCCATATCCGGGATTGGAACCACGGATCTCTCGGTCTCTAGCTGGTTGCTGTACCACTGAGCTACCATGGAAACATGCCGGCACAGTATTGAATTTCTCAACTGAGTCGCATGTTTCCCGGTAAACCACAAGGTGATCTCATCAACCCAATGACAACTCAATACTTTAAGTCCCAGGATTCATAGTATAGCCAACTATTATGGACAATCATGATAATTTTAATTGTTTTCTCACAGAAACCATGTGTAGGACAGGAGTAACAATGTAAGTTGCCATTGGGGTTGTCATCTCAAAATAATTTGAGATTACCTTGTATGTAAAGAAATAAATAAATAAAAAATAATGATTAAATTTTAGAAAAAATGTTTAATTTTATGCTTTCTACCACTTCAGAAAGCTAGGAATAGTTATTCCATTTCACTCTCTTATTAAAGGGTTTGCAAGTGTTTGAGAAGCAGAGGGTAAGTCCCTGGGACCTGCTGGAAGGGCACAAGAATCCAGCGCCGTTGTCGTGGTCATGGTTTGGTGCCATCCGAATGGAACGTAAACCGTTGTGGTACGAGGACACACACAGGTTGTTGAAATACCACACTCATTCACTTCTGAAGTCACCAAACTATTTCTTGGATATGCCCCCTCTGCCACCAGAAGACTTAGAGCCTCCACAGGAGAAACCAGTAAGTACTAACCTCTTTTCTTGGGCGTTGTGGACCTTAAGAAGTTAAAAGCTTTTATTAAGTGGATTCAGTTTGTTGTTTGGTTTCTATGATTTAAGAAGCATGTGTTTCTTCTAAGTTCTGCATTTTAATTTTGTGAAGGAGTTGTGTTTTTCTGACAGATGTTTGTTTATTTTTGGACTTCTGCAGTGATACGTTTGAATGTAGTAGCATTACTGTTAGTTGGAGAGATTTGTTACACAGTGTCTTGGATTTAGGGGCAGTGGGGCGAAACAAACATTCTGCAAACTTATAAAATTATGTACACAGGATGGAAGGAAAGACCTATTATCTTTTTAAACAATGAAAGAGCAAGTTGTTTTGAGTGTTTTTCCTTAATAAATATTTGTCATAAAGCGTTCCATTCTTAGGATAATTACTATTTTATTTTAACCCTTTTAGCGCCATTCCGAATGGGAAAATGCTGTCTGAAAATGCCAAGCAATTTTAGTGGAGAATACAGGGTTTTAAATTATTAGTAATAAAATAAGTTCTAAATGATACATTAGAGTTTAACCTTTTTTTATTGTAAGTAAACCCTTTTGCTTATGGATGAGAAGTTTCTTTAATATTCTTAAAAAATTAAAATCAAAATAAAAATTTGAAAATAAAATAAAAAAATCCCAAAATAATCAATAATTAGGCATACAAAACCTTACAATACAAAATGTTCATGCTAACAGTATGAAAGTAAAGATATTTCTTTACTAAAACAGAAATATACTTTGTCAGTGCATTATTTTTTAAATGAATTCACTTTAAAAAATGAATTCATGTAACCTGAAGGCTGATAAATGAAAAAAAATTACAAAAACATACACAAATAAGCCTTATAGAACTAATAATGAAAATAGCATAAAGCAACAGGATACAAATGTAACATAGATTTTTGTACAATTTAGCACTTGAGTGCAATTAGGTGAATGGTTGATTCACATTGTTGGCATCTGTAAATCCATTTTGATAAATGCACAGATTTTTGCATGCGTACGAAGGCCATTGTTATTGGATGCATTGTCATCGCTGAAGCTAGAATATATATCTTCCTCCCCTACGTCGATGTCAGATGGAGGTCTGAAAATTTGAAAATCACGTGAACTGAAGCTCTTATTTCCTCTTTGGTTTGTAACCTTTGACTTGACGATGCCATATTTCAACCAACATAACAAATACCAGCTAGAGAAAAAGTTTGTAGCTAATTTAGCGCTTTGGAGTGTAAAGCTGAAATGCTGCAGAAAACGTTTTTCTATGGCAGTCACGTATGTAGTACACAGACTTTACCATTAAATTGTGACTGATATGTTGTAATCATAAGGGTCTGCTGGCCGCACAACGTCAGGCAGCCAATCTGAAATGTGCAATGGAGCATATTGCAAAAAGGATGGAAGACAGTGGAATGACATAATAACATTACGGCGGCGCTTCCATAGCTGAAATAGGTAATGAATTACCTTCGAGCTGGAAGTGAATTACATTAAGGAAGAATTAGGAAGGTGAAAAGACAGCCCACACACATAGGGAGGCCAGGAAATCATTAAATATGCAAATAAACAATAATAATTATTACTATTTTGATTTATTACCAATGTTGCTATGTTTCCATTCAAAAGAAACAAAGCAATTGATTAGTTTTTATTTCATAGCAGCTTCGTATATTAAATTTATCCATTTAACCCAAAATATTACTAGATCAAATGTATTAAGAGCAGCGCAATTGCAGTGTGATGGTGACGGGATATGTTCATGTTGTGATGAAATCACCGTTAGCTATCTCATGTAAGCCATAACATAGGTTAACCTAAAGTGGTGTACTATCTGGGTCCCGTCATTTCTCAGCCGTTTTCAGGTTTCAAAGATTGTTGGTTAATGTGCACAGTTTATAACTTGTTCATTTTAAACAATTCCCTCAACTGAAATATTCTTCAAACGTGAAACAAGCACGTTTTTATTTCTTTATTTAAACGATGTGATGAAGGGAACGATACATAAAAATATATTTGATTATCTTGCATCATAACTGGGTGCAGTCACTTAGCGTTGAATGGAGAAGAACATAAGAGCAGTACTATGGCCAGCTAGTGGCAAATAAATAAGTACGTTTTTGTTTCTTTATTTTAAATGATAGGAGCAAGGAAAGGACAGTTAATACATAAAAATATATTTTAATTTCACTGTTGTGTTGCATCATTGTCTTGATAAACTGGTCCTAATGTATCATTTAATGGGGAAGAAATGCAGAGCACTACTATGCCATTTGGCAACATATAACCATGCTACTACTGTCATCTTGCAGCTGTTGATCCGTTGCGTTCCCTTGGCACTGTCTGCTCATTTTCTAAGATTGGTATGGTTTTGTACAGTAAACAGTCCCTTAGTTGGCAACATTACCAGTTTTGTAACAGTACATCAGTTACTATTCTTTGAATGGAAGAGATGTCTCTGAGGCTCTGTGCATCTATTAATTCCCACTCAAGTGTCGCTATTGTCCATCATGGTGGTTGGCCTTGTTCCTGGTGTTAATTGGATGCATCAGTTGCTCACCTTGTGGGATTTCTTAATTCCAAATGTGCTTCCTGTTTTTCCATATGTAAATATTTTCCCAAGCTCTTAAACTCTGTTTTTCTTGTGGCATTTTTTAGTATTTATGGACTTCTATTTATGCTGTGTTGGTCTTTCCAAAATTGCCACACTACTGCTGATTTGTCTTCTTGCTATTGTTTTATGTTTCTGAGGTTTCCTTTTGCTGTTGTTTTTATGTTTCGTATAGTTTTCCCAAAGTAGATTTTTTTCACAGTTGTCGTGTTTTCCTGTGGAATGTCATCTTTTAATTTTGAATCCAGTATGTTTTTTATGGAGTAACTTTTTTGGGACCAAAATGATGGGTATTGTTTAAAGATCCTCTGGCATTTTTAGAAAGCTATTGGGTGATATGTGAATTTCATGAAGATTTGTTTTCTTTATCATTTGGAACGACTGTACTGACCTCTTTCATTCTCTTTCTATTTTTGGCTCTGTGTATTTTCTTGAGTACTATTTCTGCTCAGAATCCATGTTCTGTAGCTATGTCATTAAGTTCTTTAGTTCATGGTTATATTCTTCTTTGCACATGGGGACTTAGCTAATCTATGTACAGACTGCTGAGTACTATAGGGTTATAAAATTATAAGGTATCCCCTCTCGCGCCTCTCCCCACTGCGCAAAAGTTCGGAGAGTTGATGGCAAAGGCACACTTGAGTCCTTACCTTAAATGCTGAAAATATTGACCATCTGCTCCCAAACAGACAGTATAACAAGTTAAAGAGCAGCAGAAACTTAGTGATAACATCACAAGGATTCCTGCTGCTAAGCTTAGACCAGTGCTGCTCCCAAACAGACAGTATAACAAGTTAAAGAGCAGAAACTTAGTGATAACATCACAAGGATTCCTGCTGCTAGGCTTAGACCAGTGCTGCTCCCAAACAGGCAGTATAACAAGTTAAAGAGCAGCAGAAACTTAGTGATAACATCACAAGGATTCCTGCTGCTAAGCTTAGACCAGTGCTGCTCCCAAACAGGCAGTATAACAAGTTAAAGGGCAGCAGAAACTTAGTGATAACATCACAAGGATTCCTGTTGCTAAGCTTAGACCAGTGTTGCTCCCAAACAGGCAGTATAACAAGTTAAAGAGCAGCAGAAACTTAGTGATAACATCACAAGGATTCCCGTTGCTAAGCTTAGACCAGTGCTGCTGTCAAACAGACAGTATAACAAGTTAAAGAGCAGCAGAAACTTAGTGATAACATCACAAGGATTCCCGTTGCTAAGCTTAGACCAGTGCTGCTGTCAAACAGGCAGTAAAACAAGTTAAAGAGCAGCAGAAACTTAGTGATAACATCACAAGGATTCCCGTTGCTAAGCTTAGACCAGTGCTGCTGTCAAACAGACAGTATAACAAGTTAAAGAGCAGCAGAAACTTAGTGATAACATCACAAGGATTCCTGTTGCTAAGCTTAGACCAGTGCTGCTCCCAAACAGACAGTATAACAAGTTAAAGAGCAGCAGAAACTTGGTGATAACATCACAAGGATTCCTGTTGCTGAACTTAGACCAGTGTTGCTCCCAAACAGACAGTATAACAAGTTAAAGAGCAGCAGAAACTTAGTGATAACATCACAAGGATTCCTGTTGCTAGGCTTAGACCAGTGCTGCTCCCAAACAGACAGTATAACAAGTTAAAGAGCAGCAGAAACTTAGTGATAACATCACAAGGATTCCTGTTGCTAAGCTTAGGCCAGTGCTGCTCCCAAACAGACAGTATAACAAGTTAATGAGCAGCAGAAACTTAGTGATAACAACACAAGGATTCCTGTTGTTAAGCTTAGACCAGTGCTGCTCCCAAACAGACAGTATAACAAGTTAATGAGCAGCAGAAACTTAGTGATAACAACACAAGGATTCCTGTTGTTAAGCTTAGATCAGTGCTGCTGTCAAACAGACAGTATAACAAGTTAAAGAGCAGCAGAAACTTAGTGATAACATCACAAGGATTCCTGTTGCTAAACTTAGACCAGTGCTGCTCCCAAACAGACAGTATAACAAGTTAAAGAGCAGCAGAAACTTAGTGATAACATCACAAGGATTCCTGTTGCTAAACTTAGACCAGTGCTGCTGTCAAACAGGCAGTATAACAAGTTAAAGAGCAACAGAAACTTAGTGATAACAACACAAGGATTCCTGCTGCTAAGCTTAGACCAGTGCTGCTGTCAAACAGACAGTATAACAAGTTAAAGAGCAGCAGAAACTTAGTGATAACATCACAAGGATTCCTGTTGCTAAGCTTAGACCAGTGCTGCTCCCAAACAGACAGTATAACAAGTTAAAGAGCAGCAGAAACTTAGTGATAACATCACAAGGATTCCTGTTGCTCCCAAACAGACAGTATAACAAGTTAAAGAGCAACAGAAACTTAGTGATAACATCACAAGGATTCCTGTTACTAAACTTAGACCAGTGTTGCTCCCAAACAGACAGTATAACAAGTTAAAGAGCAGCAAAAACTTAGTGATAACATCACAAGGATTCCTGTTGCTAAGCTTAGACCAGTGTTGCTGTCAAACAGACAGTATAACAAGTTAAAGAGCAGCAGAAACTTAGTGATAACATCACAAGGATTCCTGCTGCTAGGCTTAGACCAGTGCTGCCTGTATGTCAACATTTCCGTGATTTAGCTTAATATACATGTTTTAATGTGCCTTTGCCAGCACCACTTTCTTAGCAAGTCTTGGGTCTCTCGCTCAGAAGAGAGGCTGTGACAGGAATTACTTTATAATTTAACGACCCTATACATGTTGGTGGGGACTGGAATATCCTGCTTATCCTAGCATAGAGTCAATAGGAAGGTGACACTTGTTTTAGATAATTGACAACATTTCTATAATGTAATCATTACATTCAAACATGTATCAGCAGAAGTCTGAAAACAGATAAACACAAGATTATTATTGTTGTTGTGTACAGTTTTAATTGAGTGTAATTTTTCTATGTTCACAGAATTTATCCTTTACTTCAGTTTATTATTTTATTTTTCCTAGAGTTTTAGTTTGGAAAGCCTGAAAGGGGAAGCATAGAATTTTTAGTTTTTAGCTTGCATTTTATCAAGCTTTAAGTTCTGTAATGTAGACATAGTGAGTTGATAATTGAATTATTTTAAAAATTATGATTGGTTCCTTATTCAACACAAAGCATATTTTGGTTTTTAATTGGCTTTAACCTCGTCAACAAAAATAACATTTATAAAACTTATATTTGCTTACTAATAGTAAATCTAGTAGTTCAACCTCAGGAAAGTAAATATTCAACCACATTTTGAGAGATTGATTAACATGTAGTGGTTGTAATCATGTTGGTGTTGCTGCTAAAATAAATAAGCAGCTTCATCTGTTTTAACATACTCTTTTTAATGGAAAATTATGTTTTTCTCATTGTTTAGTATTCAGCAACCTTGGCAGCTTTAATTTTAAATCTTAGGTAAAGCGATTATCTAGATAACACTCAGTTTTGTGTTCATCACTGCATTTATTATTATCTCAGTTTTGTATTCACCACTGCATTTATTATCTCAGTTTTACCAAACATGGTTTTCACTACAAATTTAATTCATCAAAACAAAATAAATACACCATTTTACTTTCTCTGCGATATACACTAGGTAGAGAAGGTATGATATTGCACCCAAAAGTTTGCTGTCAACATTTCACTAGAAATGTATCATTTGAGATCCCTGAAACCCCCTCAAATTTTATTTTGGAAAAAATCTTTGTGTCTCTGAACACAGAAACTCAAAAACCACAAAACTGTTAAATACCAAAATTGATACTCTTGTCCAGCATCTTCCAAGTGTATGACATATACTTTCAAGAATGCAAATTACCCTTTACATGAAAACTTTCTCAAAAATGTTGATTTTGTCTAAAGATTTTCAATAAAAATCTATATGTTCTGATGTTTTCATCAGAAATAAAATGTTCTGCTCTGAAGCCAAGTGTTAGACCACTTGCCTCTCACCTATACAGCCTGGGTTCAATCCCAGGGGGCAGGTTCCCCAGCCATGCATTCCACAAGTGCTCCATCTTCATTTTATGTGCCATCAGTGTGTAGTAAAAGTGGGCATTAAACATTACAAAAAAAGTGTATCTTGAATTTTGTGCAAATAGCTTGTGAAGCATAACAGTAAACTGTAAGAGACAAACAAAAGGTTACTACACAAAAAATCTAGATCTAGTTAAAAGACACAATTTTTATGTGGGCTTAACCATTTCTAAGATATTTCTTGTTATTGCTTTCAATTTTGCAATACTTAAACTTTTCTCAAATTTATTTATTTCTCTTTCTCTCCTGGCCATGTAAAGATAATGGCATTTCAAAATCATAACAACTGGTTTTTAGAAGATTTGACTATCACTTTAGTAACTTATATTTTCTTATTTCCCTTGTACAAGGAAATAGTATGTAATAAACACATTTCTGCTAAAGTTTATTTTAAAACCATTAACAAAATAGAAGAATAAGGTTTTGTACAAAGGGTGCCCAAAAAGTAAAGAATGATTTTGCATAACTAAACAATAATGGAAGATGTCACCACAAAACTTTATTTACAATGATAAAGTGCGTTACTGTATTTCTCAGTGTTGTCATCATGCTATCAAGCCATTTATTATAACCTGTTACTAGTTTTTCTACCGTTATGGATCAGTTGCTTTGGGTGTTCATTGGTACCCAAAAAGTCATTTAAGGTGGCCAAAGGAAAATATCGGATTCCCTAAATTCTTTCATCAACATTTGCTTTCAACTCTTCCATAATTTCACTGTGCACACTGCTTCCTTGATTAAATACTATGCAGTATTTCCTCATGAGGACATGTTCATTGCATTATCACCGTACATGTGTGTTATTTGATTGGCGAAAATGTTAGACTTTGAAAAGACTAATCAGGTCTTTACCAGTACATCACCGGCGTTGAAAAACTGGTATCACATGACAGTAAATGTCTTGAGATAGAGTAAGGTACTGTAACTTGGTAAATAAAGTTTTGTGTTGATGTTATTATTTAGTTATGCTAAGTCGTCTGTCACTTTCTGGATCACACTCATAAGAATAGTTTCTTGCAACATAGGTAAAGAAAGTTATATGAAAGTGGTACATATTTTTATATTTTCTAGCATGTATGTACAATTTACTTAATAGATAGAGAAGGTATTGTATTCCAACCCAAAAATTTGATACTGAAATATCACCTGAAATATATGTGTTGAGAATCAAAATAGTTTTAGAAAAAGGTTTGTGTATCTGTGTATGTACAGCATAGCTCAAAAACAAAAACTTCATTAAATACCAAGCTTACTAGTTAAGGATGCATTACAAAGATTTTCAGGAAAATCCCCTCACTCCAAATTACCCTTCTCATTTTCTAAAAATGACTTAAACAATTTTGATCTAAATGCTGCATATTGATGATATTTGCATGACAAATAAAATGTATATCCTGAATATCTTGGGAATAGCCCCCAAAGACCTTTTCATTCTGAAAGCATAACTGGTAAATTATAAGAGATAGACTAAAATTTACTAAACAAAAAATGTAGATCTGTTAAAACACACAATTAATGTCATGTCCACTTTTTTATGTTCAATGAACCATTTCTGAAATATTCCCGTTTATTGGTTTCAATTTTAAAATACTTGAACTATTCTCAAGTTTCATCTCCCTTTTGTTTTACTCCTGGCCTTGGAAGAGGACAGAATTTCAATGATAATCGCATAGTGACAGCTTTTAAAACAACTGACTGTTGCTTGAGTTTGCTATATTTGCTTATTTTCCTTCTACTTATAAGGAACTAAGTAATAAGACCATTTCTGCTAATGTTTATCTCGATTAACATGATATTAATAAAAGAATAATCTTTTGTAAGAATAATAAAAATCTTATGTGTTACATTCACATAAGTTTCTCTAGCTGTTCTACTAAAAACTTCTTACAAAAGATTATTCTTCTTTCTACATCATACTAATCGAGATAAACATTAGCAGAATGTTCTTATTGCTTAGTTCCTTATAAGTATAAGAGAACTAAGGGAATACACTTGGCTAAAGTGATAGTCAAATGTTTTAAAAGCTGTTGTTATGCGATTGTCATTGCAAATCACTTCTTTGCCTGACCAGGAGTAGAACAAAAGAAATGTTTTCACTTCCTTATGCAAAATTCGGCAAATTTCATCCAGAATAAAGAGGTCTTCAGAGGGTATTCCTAGAAAGTTCAAGATATACATTTTATTTGGGATGTAAATATGTTTAATTTACTTTATTTTAATCAAAAGCATTAGATCCATTTTTGAGAAAATGAAAATGTTTGAAAATTTTTCTATGTAAAGGGTAGTTTTTGGTAGGGGGATTTTCATGAAAAATCTTCTTGCCATATCCTTGAAGGATACTAAATATAAATACCAAGTTTGGTATTTAACAGTCCTTTCATTTTCATTTTTGAGTTATCCTGTCCAATGACACATACAAGACCTTTTTCTAAAAATGTTTTTTTTTGGACTCATGGGAGCTCAAAACACATTTCTGGCAATATCTTGGCAAAAAATTTTTGGGTGGAATATAATACCTTCTCTATGCACCATATACATTGTACATATGGGGCTAGAGAAAGTAAAAAGTCATATGAATGTAACATCAGATTTTTTTTTTATAAAAAATTGTCTGAGATAATTTTATGGTGAATACAAATACAGCTGTTATCTAAGATTTAATTGCTAAAAGTTAGAAAGTAGCGCTATCATCTGAGGTACTGTAATGATGATATCCTGGTTTTCTGTGATGCCATTGCTGAAATGGTCAGCTCTAAGCAAATTTGTGGTAGATTCACTGTAGTTTGTCAAGCCCCTGCATGCACACTAACACACTAACTGTGCAGTGTTGTTTTTTAGAGTAATGTACTAACGAATGTGCTGTGCTGAATAAGGAATCATTTTCCAGGTGGAACACATTTACTGCCACCACGACATCTTCTAACCTTAGCAACTTTAAATCACAGAACAGGAAACTAATAGAAATGCAACCCTAATGACAAGATGCAGCCAAAAGTTGAGCTTGGGGGGATTGATCTAAACTATAACCATATTTTTCATACCTGTTTAACCATCAGGCTCAGCTGATCATATATTCTAATACTATATTGCTACTGACTACTGAAAAAATTAACTACGCGAGCTTTGGTAATCAATGAAGCTTGCATAAATTAACACGATATAGTTATCTGTAGCAATACAATACTAAATCATATTATCAGTGAACATGTGACAGCTAGACTGGTATGAAAAGCAGATTATTTTTACAGGGTGTCTACCGGTACCAAAAGTGTTGAAAAAGTAACAAATTTGGCAAGTGGATGCCAAAAGTACAGAAAAGGAACAAATTTAATGATTTAGAGAGTATAGAGTAACGCATTCACATTCAAACTTGGCACTCATAATTGCACTGCTCTCGAAAAGGAGCAAACTAGCAGCCGTCATCAATCGATTTAGAACGACTCTCAAAAACACACGTTGCCAATAGAAATGCTAAGTTGCCTTCCTCTCTTGCTGCCTGCTGTTACGTATGTAGTTTGCTTGCAGGAATGGCTGCATTGCCAAGTGAAGGAAACAACATTGGAAGCGGTTGATAGTGATCTAAAACGAAAATTCATGGTTATGAGTTTTGACGGCAACAGGAAGTAATTCGTGGGAAGTCGTTGAACTACAATAAAATTCTAATTTGGTATTTCTAACATGTTGTATAGTGCGCATTCACACATTAGAGTTTGTCATCATGAAATAAGGTTATATTGTACGACTTCGAGTGTAGAAGTTAGTTATTTGTGAAGTTTAGCTGTGTGTTTGCAATCAGTTTGCATAATAATAGTGTAGTTCACTAAAAACGAAAACCTAATAGGTCAAACCAGCTGCCGTGCCTGCAAAAAGTTGGTTTGACAAGTGGTTGGCGAGTGAAGAATTTAAGTTCCGTCTGGTCTTAGACATGATGCATACTGTTTCATGTGCAAAAAAAAGTTCAACATTGGAAAAGGTGGCATTTGCAATGTAAGAGTACATGCAAAAGTTATGAAGCACTTGGCAATAGCACCACAAAACCTCTTAACCGCGGCACACAACAGAAGGTGGTGTTACGAGATACCTTGAAAATTGAATCATCTGCGTCATCCTCTAAGGGCAGCCTGAGACCCATCAGGCAGAACTACAGCCAGTATCTAGCACTAGTGGCATTTCTAGCTTTTTGCAACATGATGAAGTTTTGTGGTCAGCACGCTGCGTAATGCCTAATATGTTATTGCATATGGCAGCATCTTCTGTGGATTTGTTCCCGGATAGTCTCATTGCAAAAAAAAAAAAAAAAAATGCAGCTTCACAAAGATAAAATTGCGTTAGGTGTAACATATGGTCTTGCCACTCATTTTCAGAGTGTGTTGTTGGAAAATGTTGGGGAAAGTCCTGTGTTTGCTCTTTCCTTTGTTGAAAGTATTAATGATGTTGCCCACAAGGAACAAATGAATGTAATGGTAAATTACTGGGATGTTAATTCTGGATTGGTAAGCACTAGATGTTTGAAGTCCTTGTTCCTAGAGAAATCAACAGTATCGAATATGATGGGTTATCTAGTAGGGTTGTTATCTGAAAAAGGACTTTCATTTGAAAAGCTTGTTCAGGTGCCCACAGATGGACCTAATGTAAATCTGAAACTATTGTCCGATCTAATGATTCATATGAAAAATAGTTTGACATCAAAAAAGCAAATAATGAATATTGGGACATGTTCCCTTCATACCATAAATGGAGCATATAAAACTGCTGGGTGGGGCATTGAGGAGTTTTTAAAGTCTTTGTTAAGATTAGGTTAAGGATTACAGCCAATTGCATGCGATTAGCCGCGATCAGGAACTCTGATATGTATGGTACCTAAAAAGGTACCTAATTTTTATTTCACATTCTCAGTAGACACCCTGAACATGCCAAAGCAAAAGCAAATGTAAACACGGTTGGTTGTCGCTTGTCAACAGATGTAGATACACAGTGTGCATGGCCACAGCGCTGCAGAGGCAGAATTTCAAACACACCTCATATTATATGCAATATCATTAGCGTGGTTTCATCATTTAACACTATCACTGTTTTCTGACTTGAAGCACTAGACAGTTATTTAAGTTCTACATCCGTTGTCTTCACAACTGCAGGAATGTTGAACTCCAAATTTCCAACGTATATATCGTAGAAGTGAATGCGTATCCCACTTCCATTCTGTCTGTGTGCCAAGATGTTTCTGAATTATTAATTCATTATAATATAACATTTTGTAAAACTAACAATAACCTATTAAAAGTATCTAATGTCTTCTACCTAATTGCTATCCGTTTCAATGTAATTAATTAATAGAAAATACCATGTTACATGCAAATATATTCAAGTAGAAATATCACAATATAATTAATATATCTACTCTTTTCCTCATCAAAATCAGTCAGATGAAAACATTCTTCATGCCCAAATCCAAGATGCTTCTTCTTATTGCCAGCTATTGAGGTTCATTACAGTAATTCATAAAATGAAAGAGTGAATCAGAAATAGTGGCTTGCAACACTAGCACTTGCAATGTTGGTATGGGGAGTGAGTACATTGTGTTTCCAGTTTCTCAGTCTAGTCTTCACCCCTGTGTTTTAAAAATGTTCAGCCAGCTGATTAGGAGTATTCAAATGCAAAATGTTGATTTATTTCATTCTTGGGTGTTCTTGAGATATTTTGAAACCTGAAAGCCATATTTGAATCCTTCACTCAAATGCAGGATTCTTGTTAGAGAATGTTCTGTATGCTGCACTTGGATAAGTGCAGGTGCACTGAACTGAATCAAGATCTTGTCTTGAGATGGTATTCTATCCAAATCTGATTGGTGCTCATACTTAAAGCTTATTCATTCACATGGGCACTTGCCAGTGTCTGATTTGAACAGCTTATTCAGTGTCTGATTTGATCAGGTAATTCAGTGTCTAATATGGACAGATTATTCAGTGTCTGATTTGGACAGGTTATTCAGTGTCTGATTTGGACAGATAATTCAGTGTCTGATTTGGGCAGGTTATTCAGTGTCTGATTTGGACAGGTTATTCAGTGTCTTATTTGGACAGATTATTCAGTGTCTGATTTGGACAGGTTATTCAGTGTCTTATTTGGACAGGTAATTCAGTGTCTAATATGGACAGATTATTCAGTGTCTGATTTGGACAGTTTATTCAGTGTCTTATTTGGACAGGTAATTCAGTGTCTAATATGGACAGATTATTCAGTGTCTGATTTGGACAGGTTATTCAGTGTCTGATTTGGACAGGTTATTCAGTGTCTAATTTGATCAGGTAATTCAGTGTCTAATATGGACAGATTATTCAGTGTCTGATTTGGACAGATAATTCAGTGTCTGATTTGGACAGGCTATTCAGTGTCTGATTTGGATAGGTTATTCAGTGTCAGATTGGGATAGGTTATTCAGTGTCTGATTTGGACAGGTTATTCAGTGTCTTATTTGGACAGGTTATTCAGTGTCTTATTTGGACAGGTTATTCAGTGTCTGATTAGGTCAGGTTATTCAGTGTCTGATTTGGACAGGCTATTCAGTGTCTTATTTGGATAGGTTATTCAGTGTCAGATTGGGACAGGTTATTCAGTGTCTGATTTGGACAGGTTATTCAGTGTCTTATTTGGACAGGTTATTCAGTGTCTTATTTGGACAGGTTATTCAGTGTCTGATTAGGTCAGGTTATTCAGTGTCTGATTAGGTCAGGTTATTCAGTGTCTGATTAGGTCAGGTTATTCAGTGTCTTATTTGGACAGGTTATTCAGTGTCTGATTTGGACAGGTTAATCAGTGTCTGATTTGGACAGGTTATTCAGTGTCTGATTAGGTCAGGTTATTCAGTGTCTTATTTGGACAGGTTAATCAGTGTCTGATTAGGTCAGGTTATTCAGTGTCTTATTTGGACAGGTTAATCAGTGTCTGATTAGGTCAGGTTATTCAGTGTCTTATTTGGACAGGTTAATCAGTGTCTGATTAGGACAGGTTATTCAGTGTCTGATTTGGACAGGTTATTCAGTGTCTTATTTGGACAGGTTAATCAGTGTCTGATTAGGACAGGTTATTCAGTGTCTTATTTGGACAGGTTAATCAGTGTCTGATTAGGACAGGTTATTCAGTGTCTGATTTGGACAGGTTATTCAGTGTCTGATTAGGACAGGTTATTCAGTGTCTGATTTGGACAGGTTATTCAGTGTCTGATTAGGACAGGTTATTCAGTGTCTGATTTGGACAGGCTATTCAGTGTCTTATTTGGACAGGTTAATCAGTGTCTGATATGGACAACTTATTCAGTGTCTGATTTGGACAATATTCAGTGTCTAATTTGAACAGATAATTCAGTATCTGATTTGGAAAGATTATTCAGTGTCTGATTTGGACAGGTTAATCATTGTCTGATATGGACAACTTATTCAGTGTCTGATTTGGACAATATTCAGTGTCTAATTTGAACAGATAATTCATTATCTGATTTGGACAGATTATTCAGTTTAATTTGAACAAGTTATTCATTGTCTGATTAGGACAGCTTGTTCAGTGTCTGATATGGAAAGGTTATACAATTTCTGATTTGAATAAGTCATTCAATGTCTGTTTTGGACAGCTTGGAGTTTTGCTGACTCTCACGTATTTACACACACCTTTACTATTAAATGTTGAAAAACATCAAAACTTTTTCAGAACATTTGTCCTCATCTTTAGCGACAGGGTGACTTAAGCTCCCTTTCCTGCTGTATATGATCCTATTGCCATCTGGTGTTAAGGGTGCAAATTTTAACACTTTGCCCAGTGGCAGGGTTTCAATTATTATCCTGTAGCTGTTTTTGATGATGTGTACTTTTTTCTCAGATGTGCAACACTATTGGGATATAAGTGGCTTTAACAGCTTTATACGAGGGCCGTTCAGAAAGTAACCTCCGATCGGTCACAGTGCGGCTAGTGGGGGGAGTAGCGACGCCATCTGTGCATTCACGCACTCAGCAGGTCAGTCGGCATCAAGCCGTGGTCGAGTGAAAGTCGTACCTGCGCTAGTTTAGTGTTTGTGGCCGTTTGAAATGTGTACTGCAATAGAAAACCCCGCCAAATGTGAAGTGCGTGCTGTTATAAGGTTTTTTACAGCCAAAGGATATTCTGCAGCAGCTATTCATCGTGAGCTTTGTGCCGTGTACGGACCAAGAGTTATGAGTGAAGGAGTGGTCCGTGAATGGGTACGTTTATTTAAAAGTGGACGAGAAAACGTTCATGATGAAGAGAGGAGTGGTAGACCATCATTGGTCACGGACGAACTCGTTCAGACAGTTGATGCAAAATTTCGTGAAAACTGACGTTTCACAATGTCGGAGTTGTCTACTGACTTTCCACAGATTTCTAAGACTCTCTTGTACAAGATAGTGACAGCAAGATTGGGTTACCGTAAGTTCTGTGCACGATGGGTGCCCAAAATTCTTACCGACCACCACAAAACTCAAAGAATGGCCTCTGCATTAGACTTTCTGTCACGTTATGAGGCCGAAGGTGAACCATTGTTAAACAGAATCGTGACCGGGGACGAAACCTGGATTAAGTACGTGAACCCTGAGGCAAAAGAACAATCAAAGATGTGGGCACATTCAAATTCGCCTACCAAACCAATAAAAGCCCGGCAAGATTTTTCTGCCCAAAAATTGATGGCAACGGTGTTTTGGGATGCAAAAGGGGTGTTGTTGGTTGAATTCATGGAACGTGGGACGACCATTAATCAAGACGTGTACTGTGAAACACTAAAACAATTACGACGGGCTATACAGAACAAACGCCGTGGTATGCTGACTTCCGGTATCGTTTTTTTGCACGATAACGCCCGTCCTCACTCTGCTCGCAGAACAACAGCCCTTCTTGAGTCCTTCAAGTGGGACGTTGTCAACCATCCACCTTACAGCCCAGATCTGGCGCCAAGCGATTATCACCTCTTCATGCATATGAAGAAATGGCTCGGGTCCCAGCGGTTTGATGACGACGAAGAGCTCAAAGATGCGGTCACAGGCTGGCTCCAGGCACAAGCGGGTGATTTTTATGCAGAAGGAATTTCAAAGCTTGTGAACAGATACGATAAGTGCCTCAATCGTTATGGAAACTATGTAGAAAAATAGTGCAAAGATGTAGTTGTAAGATGTATATATTAAATTTTTTTTATTTAACTTGGTGAATTTCTTGCAATCAACCGGAGGCTACTTTCTGAACGGCCCTCGTATTTTGACAGTGTAGTGATTTTCTGTCCAAAACTGGTGTGGTACCATGGATTTAGTTTTAGTTTTCCTGTTGTTCTCCCAGTGTAATTTACTAGTTTGTTTTGTTTTGTCTATGCAGTGCTTCCACAATCCTCGCAACTGTCGTCTAACAGAATATTTACGAAGATTGTGAGAGTTACTACATAAGCAAAATGAAAAGAAACTTGCAAATTAGACTGAGAGAATACCACAAAAACATAAAACCAAAGCAAATACACAATCTGCAGTATTACACAGAAAACCACGACATTGGTCACAATATAAAACTGTTAAAATAGCTACAGTATAATCTCAAAATCCTGCCATTTAACAAAGGGTTTAAACTTTGCGCCCAACACCAGATGGCAACAGAATTGGATACAGCAGGAAGAGGAAGCCTCAGTCACTCAGCTGTTGAAGATGAGGATGAATGTCCTTGCACATGCTTTGTTGTATTTTGAGGCAGGCCCCCGTGAAGTCGTGATGTTTGGCTTCAGGCTGTTGACTTCTCGAGAGATGCAGGCGTGGTCACTCTCTGGCTGGTGGCGTCTCCTGCTAGCACTGCTGATGGATCTGATACCCATAACCCAGACTAACTTTAAGTAGCATGAAATATTAGGCGCATTGTATATAATCATTGATCTCAGGGTTTGGAGAAGAAATAGCGATTTGGCTACCAGGACATCTTTGTGTATTATGGAAATAAATAACAGTTTATGTACTGTTAATAAATATATAATCCTGTAATGTTGGTCATAAACTGCTTTATACATGAATCTTTTGAGTGCCCACGTGTGAAAGGTATTCTAGGTTTATAAGTACAAAAAAAGAAAAAACTATTCCCTAACCCCAATATCTTTTTATAATCATAACATGGCTTTGCCACTTTACTCTTTAAAATGCTATCTTCTGTTTAGTTTGGGATATTGACTGTACTAAACTTAACGAACCATGGCATCATCTCAAAGTCTCTCGACCTTCCCTGTTGGTTTCTCCACAAAGAGTGAATTTTTATAATTGAGAATGTAAAGACACAGCTCTGAGCACTCCAATTGCGCCCTCTATACTGACGTATTAGCTTCCCATTGGTTGTCTACCGCTCTCCCAAGATTTTATTCCCTGGTAGCTTGTTTCTAATTTGCCTCGCAACAAGCAACCCTTTTTGTAACCCGTGGATGTAAACAGACTCCTGACCTTTGAAGCAAAACCATAAATGATCCCTTTTGAGTACTTTTCTGCAGGCATAAAAGATTCCTTAGTTTTTGGTACAAACTTTCAAACAACATACAAGACATAAAGCCATTTGGCACACTACCAAAATAAATCAATATTACCATAATATTAGGAACAACAAACTCATTAATTAAAAACATTTGTACAAATTATGGAAATTTAATGTAGAGCATTGAGTTTCTGCTTTAATTTCACTCTTAATAGTGCTTCTGTTTTTAATCATTAGCATTATTCAATGTCTGTTTGGATAAGTTTCACTGCATGACACTTGACTTTATCCATTTTCAGAAGAAACCTCAGCTTATTTATTTTTCAGCATTGTAATAATAAACAAATGAATGTAAATGTATAAAATTGCATGTTGCGCCATCTAAAGAAAGCGAAGCAAACCTCCTGACACAAATACACCTAACATGAAACATAGCAGTAAATGTGAACCACCTGTTGTATGCAATGCTTTCCCAAGAAGGTGAACTTTATCTAACCCTGAAGTGAAGTGTTCATGTGTGTACTGCAACCAGTTGAAGGACGATGGGAAAGCAGATACCCCTAACTCTTCGGATCAGTCTCCACGTGGACCAGGAGGTAGCAAAAGGGTGAAAACTCAGAGAAGAAGAAGAACAAAGGGAGGGGCGCCGGGTGGGCCTGCAAATGGGCAGCCTGTAATGCCTGGCCTGCCCCAGCAAGTCCAGGTAAACACTCTCATATATTCATTATTATAATATCATACTTGCCAACTTTCCCTGCAATGAGGGGTAGTCATGGCACAACTAAATTATATATCATTGTATTGTACCTTAACATTACAGACTGGATGTATTCAGTACTATGATAAACTGTGTGTTTATCCTTCATCATGATCACGATCCCTCTTCACTGGGCTGTAACAAAATGTATAGCACCACTGGCTCTAACAATTTATTTTACATATACTTTTTAAAAATTTACTGCAATGACTATTTTAAACATTCTAAATTTCTAGCCATCACAAAAAATTATTATGGGATTATGAGCGAAAGTTACAGAGTTTCAGTTTTAATTAGTTGGCAAGTATGCAATATTTAGAAATATCACTCTGAAAGTTTCCATACATTGGTTGTGATTCACTGCACCACTGTCAACAGTGAACCTAATATGTCTTTATGTTATAAAGAATGTGTGTATAGGAGTAGCTTGGAACCCATTCAGCTGAATGTAAAGATTGTGTTACCCCACAGATATTTGTTATAAGTACGGCTTGGATGTTAAAGTGCTAAAAACATGGGAAATATTTATTTTTTATGTTAAAAATATGTGCTAAAAAGTAAAAAATATATGCCAAAATAAATAAAATATTTGTTTAAAGATCTAATAGAAATGTTGGGGTACTCACCAGTCATCATTCGTGGGATGGATCCCCAAATACTGTAGAGTTACAGTATATGAGCACGTGCTTCCTTAAATTTTCCATCCTGAAAGATTCACAATTCTGACAAAGAAGTGGCTTGAATTTTGAAAATGATCGCTCCACGTTACAAGAAGTCAATTATTACATGGAATGTTACTCACACTCACATACCTAATTTCAGGATTTTACCATCAGAACTGAAAATATCCTTAAATTCCGCAGCATCTTGTTGCACTACTTTTCACTGTGAACATGTTTAATCCACTATGAAGTCAAAACTGTTGATATGTGACTTGCCGACACAACTAGAAGGTGGTCTAAACTTTGCGGGTTCACAAATGACAAATGAGTGACTAATTGACTAGTTTAACAAGTATCTGTATATATACTAGCCGGGCTGTGTTTATTCATTTGAAACTGTGACAGTGGAGGAATTCCTGTTCTTATCTTGCGAGCTCATGTAACTAAGGAATGCGTTCTTCAAACTGGAGGGATACTATAGCTAGCATACCAGTTCTTATAGTTAGCAACAAATTACGTCAATTGAGCATTACAGAAGAGGATAGTGAATACTTCTGCTGCTGCATTTCATTTTATCCTTTATACCATTTTTGTGTAATTCATGTGTATATACGAAAAATATTTATTTACATAAAAAAATCAGAAAATATGCATTTTATGTGCAATAAAACTTAAAATGTTTCGTCTAATGTACATATCCAGAACATTGAACTCAGTTTCAAGTTCAGTTTCATTAGGATGCAAACAAAATATGTATGTGCCTAAAAATCCGAGCCCTAGTTATAAGACATATTTCAGTGTAACTCCTAAATGACAAAGGTCATAAAAGAACATTAAAAGATGGCTTTGATTTTTGTGATGGAATTGATACTGTTAATGTTAGTTTGCAGAGATTTGCCTAATTTGAGACTATATCACTATACAGGGTATAACACATTCCTCACATGTAGACAAAGAAATTATGTTATATGAACATAGGTCTGGAAATGCTTTGTTACCGTGTTGTTACAACTCATTAATCATGGGAAATACAAGAATAGAACATACCAGCATGCCACATGCAACTCTTTCTCACAGGAGATGCTAAATATGCCCTCTGTCAACATTGATACAAGGGTAATCCCAAAAGTAAGGTCTCCAAAGTGCAGAGAAACTGTTTGTGTGGATGTTGGCTATACTGCTTTTTTCCTTTCTCCCTCCTCTCTACAGAAACTGCCGCACATCTGATAGCGCCCTCAGCCAGGTGCGAAGTTTGCACAGTTATTCGCTTTTTGAGTGAAAAAGGGGTTAAACCAATTGAACTTCATCAACAGTTGATGGAAGTGTATGGAGGGTCTTGTATAGATGTCAAAAATGTCCGCAAGTGCTGTAGAGAATTTGCAGATGGTTGTATAGAAATTCATGACGAGGAAAGAAGTGGGAGACCGTCCATTTCTGACAAGGTTGAACAAATCGTGCTTTATGATCAGCGGATCACTCTCAATGAGCTCTGCATTGTTGTTCCTGAGATTTCTCGAAGCACCATTCATCAGACTTTGATTGAAGAGTTGAAATTTCAGAAGGTGTGAGCAAGATGGGTCCCTAGAATGCTGACAGAAGATCACAAAAGGCAATGCACTGAAACTTCCCGCACATTTCTTCAACGCTATGCAGATGAAAAGGACAACCGTTTGGATTGAATCTGGACTTTGCACTTCGCACCTGAGACGAAACAACAATCACGTGAGTGGCAGTGTTCCGGTTAACCCAAGCTGAGAACACGGTCTGCCAGTAAAGTGATAGCAACTGTGTTTTGGGGTCGAAAGGTGGCATTGTTGATCAATTTTATGGATCCTGGGACAACAATAAAACTCAGGTAGGCAATTCAGAACCAAAGAAGAGGAATGTTGAGCAAGGGCATAAGACTTCTCCATGACAATGTTCACCCCCACACTCTTCTGCAACAGTTTGGTTGGGACATCATCACCCATTAGTCCAGACTTAGCACACACTGACTAACACTTGTTTCCCAAATTGAAAGAACACTTAGCTGGAAGGTGCTTCAATGACGACGATGAAATGATCCATCACATCTTCAAGAGCATGGCAGCAAGCTGGTATGACATGGGCATACAAAAACTGCCACCGCATCTACAAAAACGCATCGATCGAAATGGCAGTTTTGTGGAAAAATAGAAAAATGTTCAAGCTTCAAAACTATGTACCATTTGTTGTCAATAAATGTTTTTTTGTACAGTGGAATACATTTTTCAAGGGACACTACTAAAATAAAAATGTATAAATGAGAAGACGTGTAACTGATTTTTTCTTCTGGTATGGACCTCATCCAGAATTTTTAATTTTTCACCAAGAGTTAAGGATTTTCTTGTTTTCTTCCTTGCTGATTGATAATCACACATGTTTTTTTTTCCTGTTTGTAACTCAAAACTCCACATAAAATAGATAAGCGACTGTTGGAACGATATGACGGCAATGAAAGGCTAAATGACAATGAAAACAGCACACAAGCAGTACTTGACTTAAAGCAGAGAACCAAGGTTAATAGATTGTTGGAACGATATGACGACAATGAAAACCACAAACCAGGCAATTCCAAGGCTATATATAGCAAGCATACCACCATACGTTTTTTTAAAAAGTATAAATGGGCACATTTTGCGTATGGGGATCAGAAAAAGTGACGCATTACTGAGAAAACGTATAATTGAGCAAAATTTTAATGGAGAATAACTGGTCTCTAAAATTGTGCCATATATGTGCAAAAAATGTTACAGTGAATAATGTATAAGCGAGTTTCAAGTGTATTTTAAAAGAAACTGGAGACCTTACTTTTGGGATTACCTTTGTATATGCTTCAATCTGTGGTCATAGTGAATCTTGGATGTGCCGTTGTATCCCTGTTGCAAGTATCAGGCTGAAATGCCCCATGATTTCTAAGATGATCAATGGCTTCAAAAGTTTTCTTGTCAGGGCATCTTTGTCCTGGAAATCTCTCTCGGTAAAAATGTTGAGCATGAGTGCCATTTCTGTCTGCTGATCCAGACACTCATTTATTATCTGCTTAAAAGAATACAACCATATTCAAAGCATCGTCAGATTAAATATGTACAATAACATATACAATTTAATATATACAAAAACAGCTTTTAAAATAATATTTTATAATTCATAATTACTTACTGTATTCTATAAACACTCTATTTTGTCAGTATTAGTTGAGGTATTCGTAAATTGAATAAGAACATCCTTCAGTACAAAATTTCTTTAAATCTTTCTTGAATATCTTAAAGTCATTAACATTTTTACTTTCTCTATATGTACTATGCATAGTGGTGGAAAATAAATATTCTCTGCCTTCACAAGTGGTTGATTCTAATTGTTCAAATGGACATGGATTTGAATTGCCTGACCCATAGAGTTAATGTAAACAAAAGTTTTGAAACAGGAAGTGTATTGATGTACATGTCAATCTCTGGAGTACCTCAGGGCTCCATACTAGGCCCTAGCCTATTCCTACTCTTTATCAATGGCTGGAGTACCTCAGGGCTCCATACTGGGCACTATCCTATTCTTACTCTTTATCAATGACTGGAGTACCTCAGGGCTCCATTCTATGCTCTATCCTATTCCTACTCTTTATCTATGACTGGAGTACCTCAGGGCTCCATACTAGGCACTATCCTATTCCTACTCTTTATCAATGACTGGAGTACCTCAGGGCTCCATACTAGGCTCTATCCTATTCCTACTTTTTATCAATGACTGGAGTACCTCAGGGCTCCATGCTAGGCTCTATCCTATTCCTACTCTTTATCAATGACTGGAGTACCTCAGGGCTACATCTAGGCTCTATCCTGTTTCTATTTTTTATCAATGACTGGAGTACCTCAGGGCTACATCTAGGCTCTATCCCATTCCTAATTTTTATCAATGTCTGGAGTACCTCAGGGCTACATCCTGCTATTTATGGATGCTCTTTAAACTGCTTTGGTTCTCAGCGTCCCATTCTATATTGGGCGTGAAAGATCGCTTAATTTTGCTCAGAGGCCTCTCTTATCAGGCTTGAGGTTCTTTTACGTGCTGTAAATCTACGACACGGGACCCACAGCTTTACTTCCCTTCCGAAGGAAGCCATGCTAAGGATTTTTACGCCTGAAAAAATCCATCGTCCTCCGCCGGGTTTGAACCCGCGACCTTGGGTATATGAAGTTAGCATGGTAACCATTACACCACGGAGGGCGACATCTAGGCTCTATCCTATTCCTACTTTTTAGCAATGACTGGAGTACCTCAGGGCTACATCTAGGCTCTATCCTATTCCTACTTTTTATCAATGTCTGGAGTACCTCAGGGCTACATTTAGGATCTATCCTATTCCTACTGTTTATCAATGACTGGAGTACCTCAGGGCTCCAAGCTAGGTTCTATCCTATTCCTACTCTTTATCAATGTCTGGAGTACCTCAGGGCTCCATGCTAGGCTCTATCCTATTCTTGATCAATGACTGGAGTACCTCAGGGCTCCATACTAGGCTCTATCCTATTCCTACTCTTTATCAATGTCTGGAGTGTCTCAGGGCTCCATGCTAGGCTCTATCCTATTCCTACTCTTTATCAATGTCTGGAGTACCTTAGGGCTCTATCCTATTCCTACTCTTTATCAAAGGCTGGAGTACCTCAGGGCTCCATTCTAGGCTCTATATTATTCCTACTCTTTATCAATGACTGGAGTACCTCAGGGATCCATACTAGGCTCTATACTATTCCTACTCTTTATTAATGTCTGGAGTACCTCTGGGCTCCAACTAAACTTTATCCTATTCCTACTCTTTATCAATGACTGGAGTACATCAGGGCTCCATTCTAGGCTCTATCCTATTCCTACTCTTTATCAATGACTGAAGTACCTCGGGGCTCCATACTGGGCTCTATCCTATTCCTACTCTTTATCAATGTCTGGAGTACCTCAGGGCTCCATACTAGGTTCTATCCTGTTCCTATTCTTTATCAAAGACTGGAGTACCTCAGGGCTCCATTCTAGGCTCTATCCTATTCCTACTCTAAATATCAATGTCTGGAGTACCTCAGGGCTCCATACTAGGTTCTATCCTATTCCTACTCTTTATCAATGTCTGGAGTACCTCAGGGCTATATACTAGGTTCTATCCTGTTCCTATTCTTTATCAAAGACTGGAGTACCTCAGGGCTCCATTCTAGGCTCTATCCTATTACTACTCTAAATATCGATGTCTGGAGTACCTCAGTGCTCCATTCTAGGTACTATCCTATTCCTACTCTTTATCAATGTCTGGAGTACCTCAGGGCTCCATACTAGGCTCTACCCTATTCCTACTCGTTATCAATGTCTGGAGTACCTCAGGACTACACACTAGGTTCTATCCTGTTCCTACTGTTTATCTATGTGGAGTACCTCAAGGCTCCATACTAGGCTCTATCCTATTCCTACTCTTTATCTATGTCTGGAGTACCTCAGGGCTCCATTCTAGGCTCTATCCTATTCCTACTCTTTATCAATTACTGGAGTACCTCAGGGCTCCATACTAGGCTCTATCCTGTTCCTACTCTTTATCAATGACTGGAGTACCTCAGGGCTCCATACTAGGCTCTATCCTATTCCTACTCTTTATCTATGTCTGGAGTACCTCAGGGCTCCATTCTAGGCTCTATCCTATTCCTACTCTTTATCAATGACTGGAGTACCTCAGGGCTCCATACTAGGCTCTATCCTGTTCCTACTCTTTATCAATGACTGGAGTACCTCAGGGCTCCATACTAGGCTCTATCCTGTTCCTACTCTTTATCAATGTCTGGAGTACCTCAGGGCTCCATACTAGGCTCTATCCTATTCCTAATCTTTATCAATATCTGGAGTACCTCAGGGCTCCATACTAGGTACTATCCTATTCCTACTCTTTATCAATGTCTGGAGTACCTTAGGGCTCTATCCTATTCCTACTCTTTATCAAAGGCTGGAGTACCTCAGGGCTCCATTCTAGGCTCTATATTATTCCCACTCTTTATCAATGACTGGAGTACCTCAGGGCTCCATACTAGGCTCTATACTATTCCTACTCTTTATCTATGTCTGGAGTACCTCAGGGCTCCATACTGGGCTCTATCCTATTCCTACTCTTTATCTATATCTGGAGTACCTCAGGGCTCCATTCTAGGCTCTATCCTATTCCTACTCTTTATCAATGTCTGGAGTACCTCAGGGCTCCATACTAGGTTCTATCCTATTCCTATTCTTTATCAATGTCTGGAGTACCTCAGGGCTCCGTATTAGGCTCTATCCTATTCCTACTCTTTATCAATGACTGGAGTATCTCAGGGCTCCATACTAGGTTCTATCCTGTTCCTACTCTTTATCCATGTCTGGAGTACCTCAGGGCTCCATACTAGGCTCTATCCTATTCCTACTCTTTATCAATGTCTGGAGTACCTCAGGGCTCCATTCTAGGCTCCATCCTATTCCTACTCTTTATCAATGACTGGAGTACCTCAGGGCTCCATTCTAGGCTCTATCCTATTCCTACTCTTTATCAATGACTTCAGCTTAGATGATCCTCATACTGAGTCTCTTCTCTTTGCTGATGATACAAATGTCCTGGTGAGAGCAAATAATAAGGAAAACTTCTTAAACTCAATTCATCATATCTCAGATAAAATAGTTAATTATTTCATTAACAACAACCTTTTAATAAACATGGATAAGACTCTTGCCATGGACATCCATACAAAACAAAACAAAGATTATGTGGCTCCACAAATCCAACTCCTCAATGAAACAATTGAGAAGGTAGAAACCACCAAATTCTTCACCTTTGGGTCCAAAACAATTTAAAATGGGAAACCCACATAAGCCATAAAAACAAAAAATTAAGTTTAGCCTGCTATAAGATATGAGTACTAGCAGGGTGCACAAGGGAGCAGACCGTTGGAATGGCTTACTTTGCACATGCCCACCAGGTATGGCATAATATTCTTGGGGGAGTCACCTGCAAGTAAGGCATGCTTTATTATGCAGAAGAAAATAGTTTGAGCTATGGTAGGGGCAAGCCAAGGCACATCATGCAAACCTCTGTTTAAACAATTAGGCATTCTTCCCCTCCCTTGCATTTATTTATATGAAATAATGATGTTTATTCATAAAAACAACAACAAAACAGATTCACCCTTCATTAAAAATGATTCTGTACATCAGTACAATACAAGACAAACTACAAATATACATGTTCATCAACATAGCACCTCGCTATTTCAAAGAACCATAATGCACTCTGGTATTAAGATATACAACTGCCTTCCAAAATTCTTAAAGGAAATACAGCAAGAAAATAGATTTAAACTTTCCCTAAAGGCACATCTAATTAACCACTGTTTTTATACCATTCAAGAATTCCTAGCTAATAATTGTAATTAACTGCCTTTACAATGTACATAATCTTCATTTAAGATCATATATTCCTACTTCTTATAAAATGTTATATTGTATTAGGCTTCTCACATTTTTAATCTTGTAAATATTATATCTATTCCATTTTGACATGACATACATTGATTATACTAATTCTTTTCAGTAGTTTGTTTTTTATCGCTAATGTTTACCTTTATGTAAAGCCTATACCTGTATCTTAGTTTTTTGTTATTTTTATATTTTAAGCTGCACAATAAAATTTTGTAAATTACTAAAAATGCAATCATCTAATCATAGAGCTTAAGATTAATCTTAAATATTCTTAAATGTAATATTGTAAGTAATCAGGACTACAAGAATTTTGTAAATACAACTTTTATATAATATTGACTTATCCTATATCATGGTACCCATGTACATTTGTGTGATCTACAGGATGAATAAAATATCTATCTGGAAGCTTTCACTGTGATTAATGTTTTCACTTGTGAGGCTGAACTTTGTGTACAATATTGAACTAATGGCTTCTTAAGTGTTTGTTTAATAAACTTAAATCAAGGCTGATGTGTAAGTATTTGATGTTTTTTATCTTGTGAGTTCTCTTTGATGAAAAAATGTAATTATTGTTTGTGCAAATAAGAAAGAAGAAAAGGAGCAATGTATGCATGTTTTGCATGATTATGATATTTCCTTGAAATTCAGCAGGATTTGTTTCAAACTGTATTAAGAGAACTAATATTGTTTTTTTGTCTGTTTTTTTATATACAGCGGAAAAGATTATACCAGAAAGGTTACATAAAGATGTTTATATTATTAATGTACCCAAAAGTATTCACTATTTGTTTGGAGGTGACCAAAGAAATTTCTTTATTTTTACTTTCTCTATCAGCTACCCTTAGTAGATTTGCATTCCCATAAAAATTTGATTTTGAGATTTGAGTGTAAATAAATGTAATAGGCTCCTTGAATTAAATTAAAAAAAAAAAACAAAAAAAAAAACACACTTGGTATTAAATTCAAGATCTTCCAAAGATACAGCACAAAGCTTTTCAAGAAAATCCTCTCACCCAAACTACCCTTTATATGGAACATTTTTCAACAGTTTCAAATTTCTCAAAAATGGCCGTTAACGATTTTGATTAAAATACCTTATATTAAATATATTTATATGACAAATAAAACAGATATCTTGAATTCTCTGGGAATAGCCTCTGAAGTCCACTTCATTTGGAGATCATTTTGTATAATCTTTCTTATACAGCTGGTATATGTTGTGTATTTGATGAAAACATACTAGAGAAAAAAATGTAGACCTCTTAAAACATACAATTTATTCCAAATAGCTTATCTTGCTCTCTTTTTAAATGGAAATGACATTCAGTTGTTTTTCACAATTGCATGTAAAGAGAATGGAAGTTTAAGATCAGTATAAAACATTTGACTATTGCTGTTCTCTATGTATCTAATATGAAATGTGTAATGTAGTAATTTCTCAAAAGGTTTACCTCGATGAAAATGAAGTAGATAGAAAAATAAGATTTCATAAGAATAGTTTGTATACCTGCTGAATCTTTGTACTTGTCAGCTTGCAGTTAAGTTGGCAGTCACTTAAAACACAGATGAAAAGTTTTACCAGTAGACTTTCTGAACCAATCACTAAGCAGTGTTCTGGTCAGTCAGTCTCAACATGTAAATTAAGCGATCTTTCACGCCCAATATAGAATGGGACGCTGAGAACCAAAGCAGTTAAAGAATGTCCATAAATAACATGCCATTTCATTTCAAATCTCTGTATTTTCAACGACATGCTTTAGTTTCTGTTCTAGAACACACTGAAGCCCTGGCACTTCTTTGGTTGAAGAGCCAAGAAACTCAGGGTTTTTACATTTATTTTCAATTATTATTTACAATACATCAATGAAATCTGCAAAATTGCCTTGGTACAATTTAAAAGTATGGTATTCAAGGATTTATCAACAAATAACTAAACATATATGACTTAGAAGAAAATTGCGTAAAGCAGCTTACACTCCCTTTATTGAAACCTTGAAAATCTCGCCCTCAGAATTGGAAATTTCCAGAACTTTATTTATTGCATCCTGAATTTCAGCTTTAGTTTGCAGAAACCGAGGAAAATGCTGAATTTTAACATATAAGAACACCAAACATAACAAACAGATCACCACCTTCGAAGAAAATGGCGCGACCGGCCTGAGCCTAGCCAATATTACTAATTCTCCTAAATTTCCTAATAGTTGACTAAAGCGAGGACAGATAGCAGCACAAATCAGACAGCTAAACGATAACTGATGAATGACCTTTGCTGCATAGCCCAAGACCGAGTTATGGTCGTGGAATTCCATTAAAAGCCTTAGAAATACCTGGCAGAGCTATGCTCGAGCATGGGCTGTATGAACACTTTGCATAGCCCAAGCTATACTCGGGCTTGGACGTCAATGTGTTCTCGAACACATGCTTAAGTACATACATATTATTTGTTGTTATTGTTGATAGTGTTGTTGGTGTTTATTCATCTACATTTAACTACGTATACACTACAACAACACTATCAACAATAACAACAAATAATCAAGATTCTTCTCGCGACATCATGAGTCTTCCTCGTCGTTCTTAATGCCAACTAGTTGTTCCTCTATTTTGGGAGAAAGTTCTGCTTTCATATTACACATTTCTGTCTATCTTTTCAATCTTCTCTATTCTAAATTTCATTTTCTCATCCATGTTCTCCACTGCAGTTTCCATTTTGATCTTCATTTCTGTCCTGACTGTTGTTATTTCATTTCCCATTTTGTCCATCTTTTCCAAGAATTTTTTAAGCAACTCATCCATCTTGGCTTCCCTATCCCACTCCTGACACCAGTGTAGCAAATGTCTTTATTAACTTAAAATGTAGTTACAAATAAAGTCTTAAATACCCTGCTGTATGCTGTAAATAATTTATGCAATGTTTCAACGAGTAGACAGTTTACAGCTCATGAACCACTGTGCACCAACACTCGTCACTCATGGCTCAATATGATTCACAACACACATACACAGCAATTTTTCCTCTTTTTATAGCGAGAAAATGACATCACAGGCTTTCTGGAAGCTTGTTGAAGGTACTAGAAACCAAAGCTTGGATAAACATCTCTAATATCAGGGAGAATCATGATGTCATGAGAAGAATCCCATTCTGAAGGATTCTGTTACAGCATGTCGTTTGCACATCAGCTGTAATGTCTCACATTCGAGCTACACCACTGCATACCAGAGCGAACATGATAGTGAACATATACTGGCGGCATTTCATATTATTTATACAAGGTTTAAAGTTTGACAATGCCTCAAAAATAATGCTGCTCAGTGATCACCTAATGATGGTTTGTGAGGTGAAAAGCCTTTACATATAGGTGTGCTGCATATAGCCAGGCATTGGAATTTAGAAAGACTTGATATTCTTTGAGCGAGAGTACATAAAGGTTAATGGACATCCAACTGTTTCTGCTGATAAAACATGCAGCAGTTCTTGCACTAAGACAATAACTGTTTTTAACAAGGAAGTGAAATATGATGGTGATGATGATTACAGTTCCAAAATGCTGATGAATAAAATTGAATTTAGTGTTTACATTTGTAAACCATGAATTTCATTTCATTTATTGCATCTGTTTAATTATGACTACATAAAATGGAATTGTCTGTATATACTTGTTACATATGTTATAAACTGCTACCTTTACTTCATTTATTGTATAAAAGTGATTTAAGTCAGTCATATAAATTTACTAAGAAAGATATAAATGATATTTACAAATATATACAATAATACTTCACCTACCTTTTTACAATTGAGATATTTACATTAAAAATATATTTATTTCTCATTTAATTTTTTGGATACAAAAATTTATCTACTGTGTAATAACATTTATTAAGTAAAAATTTGTGAACTTGATTTTTGAAATTTTTTATTGATTGTATATTTTTTATTTCCACATATTATTATAAAATTGAATACCTTGATAATAAAAGCCATTCTCGAATAACTTGCTATGAGCGGGGATAACGAAAAGAACTTTGTTATACAATACTTATATTTGTTTTATTACTATCATCGCAACAAGAATGTTTGCATTCATTTGTTCTACATTTTCAAAGCACATAATTTATTCTACATATGTTCAATATATTGTGATATTACTGATATATGGTGACAGTGATGTGTAATTTTACAATTGAAAATTAGTTGAGTCGATTTTGTAACACTACATCACTTACATATATATTTGGAAAAACAAGAACCACGTTTTCAATTTTGAAATCCTGCCAGGCAACCTACTGATGCAGAAGTTCATCAAACCACCACCAGGGACGGAGACACCACAGCAAGCAATGCCGGCAGTCGACCAAAGGAATTGACAATGGAAGCACATGGCTTCTGAAACATGTTTTCCGAAATAAAAAGTAAGTGATGTAGTGTTTACAAAATTGACTCATTTTTTTTAGCTTAACGTCCTTTAACCTGGTTTTTCATATTGGACAATGAATGAAATTGGTGAAATGCTCAAATGATCTCGGGGTCCATGGAGCTTAAAGTTACTCAATATTCGTCTTCTCAGGATAAGGGAAAACTCCCCAAAAAAAACCTTATCCGGGTAACTCACCCTAAGTGAGATTCAAACTCACGACCTTTTGAATATGAAGCAGACATGCTACCACCACACTACCCAGGCGGGCACCACTAATTTTCAATTGTAATATATTGTGTGTTATTTTCAGTTAGCAATAAAAATGAATTAGTTATTATTCATTGGCATTGACTATGGTGTTTATATACGAGTTTAGACATAATAAAAAGGATTGTAATCAGCTGTTGTTATTTACTAACAACTCTTGCAATGTTGCAGATGGCACCCAAACTGTCAGGTACAAAGATTCAGCTGTAGGGGTGTAATAAAGAATAGAGGGTAGAGAAAGTGATGTGAACCTAGCACATTGGTGTTAAAGCCATGTTTAATTACTACAGCAGCAGCAACAGCCGCAGCCGCCGGTACAACATATGGCATATCCAAACCAGGGTGGCATGTTCCCGACACAGGCTCAGTGGGGCGGTTATGGCCAGCAGCAACAACAACCACCACCACAACAGCCACAACAGCAGCAGCAACAACCACCACCACCACAACAACCACAACCTCAACCACAACAGGGCTATTATCCATCACAACAGTTGCCTTCAGGTAAATTCATTTTTACAGCATGCTTTTTTACTTTCTGTAGCATGTATGCACAAAGTATATAATAAATAAAGAAGGTATTGTCTTCCACTGGAACATTTGATATCAGATTTCACTGAAAAAATACATATTTTAGGTCTTCTGGTCTAAAAAAACATTTTTAGAAAAAGATCTACGAGGGGCATACTGAAAGTCATGGGCAACACTGTTTTACAATCTTAATATTTATTTTTAAGCCAAACCAAATACATCATCATAATCTACAGACTTTCTTTCACTTTTCGACATAGTCTCCATTGTTTTGCACACATTTTTCCCATCGTTCTACAAGTTTGAAAATGCCCTTGTGATAGAACTCGCGCATCTGCTCCTTCACAGAACCGAAAAGATGGTAGTCGGAGGGTGCCAAGTCGGGACTGTAGAGAGGATGTGGAAGAGTCTCCCACCCTAATGCCCTGATCTTCTCTATAGTGGCACGGGCAGTATGCGGATGCGCATTATCCTGTTGAAGGATGGTCCTCTTTCCAGGGCGTTTATCACGCAAAGCCCGACGGAGCTTCAGAAGTGTCTTGATGTAGCGGGCAGAATTTATGGTTTGTCCAAGTTGAAGAAAGTCAACCGAAATGCAACCTTGTGCATCCCAAAAGACACTTCCCATAACTTTTCCTACAGACTGCACTGTCTTCGCTTTCTTCTTCGATGGTGAGTTCAAGTGGTGCCATTCCATACTCTGACGTTTCGTTTCTGGTTCATAGTGATGGAACCAGCTCTCATCTCCAGTCACAATACACATCAAAAATTCATCACCTTCATTATGAAATCTCTGAAGAAGGTTTTGTGCAATGGTTCTTCTCTGAAGTTTGTGGTCTTCAGTCAATAAACGGGGGACCCAACGAGCACAGACCTTTTGATAACCCAAGCTGTGGATCATTTCTTGCACTGCACTATGTCCTATTCCAAGTTGCGCAGCAATTTCATTCACAGTGAAATGCCTATCTCCTGTAATGAGCTCATCAACTCTTTCCTTGTTGCGTTCTGTAGAGGCAGTTCAAGGACGCCCGCTACGAGGCGCATTTTGCAGACTCGTGTTTCCATCTTTGAAATGTTTCACCCATCTTCTAACACTGCTGGCACCCATGCAGACACCTCCATACGCACGTTGAAGTCTGAGATGAATTTCAGGAGCAGATTTTCCTTCTTTCACAAGGAATTGAATGACAGCACACGGTCGAAACGAAACATCAATGTCAGCCATTTTTCAAACACTGTCTGTAGTCACGTGATAGAAGGTAATGACATCACAATATGTCAACATGTGGCTTAAAGTCTATAGATTACGATCCTGCAATTCGTTTTGTTACATTGTTGAAATTTAAATTTTTACAATGGGTTGCTCGTGACTTTCAGTATGCCCCTCGTATATGTGTGTGTGTTGTGGACAGCATAACTCAAAAGCGAAAAGTCTCTTAAATACCAAATTTGGTATTTAACTTCAGTATTTTCCAAGGATACAACATGAAGATTTTCAGGAAAATCCTTCCATCCCCATACTTAAAACATTTTTTGAAAATTTTTATTCTGTCAAAAATGCCTCTTAGCAGTTTTGAATAAAATATCACATGGTTAATATTTTTTTATGACAAATAAAATGTATATGTTGAATTTTCTGGGAATAATCTCTGAAGACCTCTTCATTCTGGATGACTTTTTGTGTAACTGGCAAACCATAAGACATAAACACAACTTACTATGTAAAAAATATAGATCTCATTAAAACACATAATTATCATACATTTTTGTCGTAGAATTAACCATTTCCAAGATATTCTGTGTCATTGCTTTCAGTTTTAAGCTACTTGAACTTTTCTCAAGTGGGAAGTCAACTTTTGTTTCATCTCATTTGTTTCACTCCCAAGAATGCAACAGAGAACCCACTTTGAATTGGTTCACATAGCCATAGCTTTTAAAATATTTGACTATCACTTTAGCCTAGTGTATTCCCTTATCTCCCTTCTACTTACAAGGAATCAAGTAATAAGACCATTTCTGTTAATGCTTAAATCAATTAGTATGGAGTAGATAAGAGGAATAATCTTTTGTAAGCAAAGTTTGTTTGTGGAACAACTAGAGAAAGTCATGTGAATGGAACACATCAGATATTTTCTTATTTATTCCTGCTTTCCTTGTTTTATGACTGCCTTCTTTGTTGTATTAACTCCTTCATTTGAATTTTTTGTCCGAATTTAGCCCTTATTGGTTTAGCTTTATTGCTTTTTTCAAGATTTTACACACTACTTGCATGTTTGCAAATTTCACTAGAATTTTCTTCTTCCTCTTAGTTTCTCAATTCTGAATGCTTCACATGAAGATCAGGAAGTAAGGAGAAAGTGATTGAATGAGGTTTAAAATATTTAGAGTGGAAACATTGTTAAGGAGTTGGATAGGTAGAGTCAAACTGAAAAATTCAATGCCATAGCTGGGATTTGAACCACAGATCTCCCGGTCTCTTGCCAGTCACTCTAACCACTGAGCTAACATGGCAACATGCCGGCATGTCATTAAATTCGTTCATGTTCCCCAATAAGCCACTAGATGATCTCAAATTATTTTGAGATGGCATATCTCATTTAATGCCTATCCAAATTTTGTCCTATGCACAGCTTGTTAGAAAACAATTAAAATGTTAAGGAATGCTTGTTAATTCAAGAAAGGTGACTGTAGGTTCAGTTGGTACAAAGATGGGAACATGGACATGAGAAAGGGTTTCTGGAGAGAAGTGAAATTGAAAAACAAGTTTAGTTGAGTCGATTTTGTAACATTACCTAACTTACTTTTTTATTTCGGAAAACATGTTTCAGAAGCCATGTGCTTCCATTGTCAATTCCTTTGGTCAACTGCCGGCATCGCTTGCTGTGGTGGTTGTCTCTGTCCCTGGTGGTGGTTTGAAGAACTTCTGGATTAGTAGATCGCCTGGCGGGATTTCAAAATTGAAAACCCGGTTCTTGTTTTTCCAAATATATATGTTTTCCCAAACTTTTAATTCTGTCTTCCTTGTGATGTTTTTGAGGATTTTTGGGCTTCTATTTATAGTGTGTTTCTCTTTCCAAAAATGCCAAGCTACTGCAGATTTGTCTTCTTGTTTGAGTTTAATATTTCTGTGGTGTTCTTTTGCCCTTGTTTTTATATTTCTTTTTGTTTGGCCGATGTAGATTTTTTCACAGTCATTACAGCTGAACTGATATATTTCTGGTTTCTTTTCTTGTGGGATATCATCTTTTAATTTAGAATTTAAAATGTTTTTTATAGAGTAATTGTTTTTAGGGGCTAGTATGATGTTATGTCGTTTGAAGATCCTCTGGAATTTGTAGAAAGTTGTAGGGTGGTATGTAAACTTCTTGTAGATCTTGTTTTCTTTCTGGTTATGAGTGAGTGTGCTCACTTCTTTAATTCTCTTTCTATTTTTGGCTTTATTAACTTTTTGTACACCAGTTGTGCCCGAATTCCATTCTCTGTAGCTATGTCCAATATTTTAGTAAGTTCACATTGGTATTCTGTTTTGCCCATTGGTACATTTACCAATCTGTGTGTAAGGCTGTTGAGTAAAGCATGCTGATGGGGAATTGGATTGTAACTCTGTTGTTTTATATAGCTGTTGGTGTGGGTAGGTTTTCTGTAGATGCCAAATGTAAGGTGATTATTAGTTTTGATGATTTTTAGGTCGAGGAATGGTAGTTGTCCATCACATTCCTTCTCCATTGTGAACTTTATAGACTTTTCTTGCATATTTAGGAGTTTTAGTTCATCTTCTAGGTGTTTTTCTGGGACTATTGCAAAGATGTCGTCTACATAGCGGTACCATATTTTGAACATCCAGGGGTATGCCTTTTTAATCCTAGTTTCCATAGTGCTCATGAAGAGATCTGCTAATATTGGTGACAGTGGGCTACCCAAAGCTAAGCCAGATGTTTGTGTGTAATATTTCCCGTTAAATGTGAAAAAATTTGATTTATGCACAGATTCGTTAATATGATGTATTCTCGGACTTCTTCTGTTGTTTTCCCTATTGCAAGTAACCAGTTTTTGATGTGGGATTGTATGCTTTCTGTAGGTATGCTTGGAAACAGAGCAGTAACATCAAAGGAAACTAACATATTGGTTTTTTCTAATTTTATGTCTTTAATTTTATCGATCAGATCTAGAGAGTTTTTTATACTTGCTGTTTCAAATTTAGGGAAGGAAGAGAATCTGTTTGTTAACCATTTTGCTAGATTATATGTAGGTGCACTTATATTGTTTATAATTGGTCTCATTGCATTTCCCGGCTTGTGTATTTTTGGAAGGCCATAAATTCTGGGCAGAACTGGATTATCAACTTTAATTTTGCATTTTTCTTTTTTGTCTATTAGTTTACTTTCTTGAATACTGGCATTTAATTTAACTATACATTGGTTTAGAGGGTTCTTTTGTACTGTAGAGTATTCTTCTTTTTCTAAAAGTGTTTCCATTCTCTCTACATATTCAGTTTTGTCCATAATTACTATTGTGTTTCCTTTGTCAGCTTTGCTATAAATTACCGGTTTGCTTTTTAATGCTCTTATTACATTTTTTGGGGGTTTAGTTTTATTTTTGCTTTCTATTGTTTCGATAATTTGGCAACATTCACTTTTTATTATGTTTTTATCAATATCATTTGTGTGCTGGGTGGCTATTTGTACGTCCACAATGTAATCGTCAATTTTATCTGAAAAATCGATGCAAGTTTTCATCCCTTTGTTTAAGAAATCCAGTTCTGATTTGGTGAAAGTTTGGTCCGATAGGTTTTTGACGTTGATTTGTGGTGTGGATTTTCGAATTGGTTTTCTTTTCCCCTGTTCTTTGCACAGCTTTTCAAGTTTACGTTTTTGCGTTAAAGTTTTGTTTCTCATTTTCATGCTTAATTTAGCCAAAAGATTGCTTTCTAAATTTTCCCAAATGATGCTTCCTAATTTTTTGGTTAGTTTCAAGTGTAATTCATATAGCTGTAATTCTACCTCACTTCTACTTTTGTAATGTTTGTTCTTCTCCATTTTCCAAGACTTTTTTGACGGCTGCTTTTTCTAGTTTAATATTGTTATCATTTTTTATTATTTTTCTGACAAATTTTGGCGTGTCCTTTTTAATTCTACATAAATTTAGAAACCGGATATCCGCGGCTAATTTGCGTTTTTTTTCTTGTAGTTTTTCGAATAACTTTATATCCTTTTTATGGTTGGTTTCGTTAAAAGCCTCGTAAATGAATATTGAATTTGATCCTAGCTTTGTAGCGTCCATCTTCTGTTCCTTTCACCACGTGTTGTATATGTTTACGGCAATCTATGTCCACAAGGTTTGTATTCCTCGGAATTATCCTGATATATGGTGGACTTTGTGACAGTGATGTGTTTTAACAATTTGAAATTTAGTTGAGTCGATTTTGTAACACTACATCACTTACTTTATTTCGGAAAACATGTTTCATAAGCCATGTGCTTCCATTGTCAATTCCTTTGGTTGACTGCTGGCATCGCTTGCTGTGGTGGTTGTCTCTGTCCCTGGTGGTGGTTTGATGAACTTCTGAATGAGTAGATCGCCTGGCGGGATTTCAAAATTGAAAAGTAATTATGGACAAAACTAAATATTTAGAAAGAATGGAAACACTTTTAGAAAAAGAAGAATACTCTGCAGTACAAAAGAACCCTCTAAACCAATGTATAGTTAAATTAAATGCCAGTATTCAAGAATGTAAACTAATAGACAAAAAAGAAAAATGCAAAATTGAGGTTGATAATCCAGTTCTGCCCAGAATTTATGGCCTTCCAAAAATACACAGGCCGGGAAATGCAATGAGACCAATTATAAACAATATAAGTGCACCTACATATAATCTAGCAAAATGGTTAACAAACAGATTCTCTTCCTTCCCTAAATTTGAAACAGCAAGTATAAAAAACTCTCTAGATCTGATCGATAAAATTAAAGACATAAAATTAGAAAAAACCAATATGTTAGTTTCCTTTGATGTTACTGCTCTGTTTCCAAGCTTACCTACAGAAAGCATACAATCCCACATCAAAAACTGGTTACTTGCAATAGGAAAAACAACAGAAGAAGTGCGAGAATACATCATATTAACGAATCTGTGCATAAATCAAATTTTTTTCACGTTTAACGGGAAATATTACAAACAAACATCTGGTTTAGCTATGGGCAGCCCGCTGTCACCAATATTAGCAGATCTCTTCATGAGCACTATGGAAACTAGGATTAAAAAGGCATTCCCCTTGATGTTCAAAATATGGTACCGCTATGTAGACGACATCTTTGCAATAGTCCCAGAAAAACACCTAGAAGATGCACTAAAACTCCTAAATATGCAAGAAAAGTCTATAAAGTTCACAATGGAGAAGGAATGTGATGGACAACTACCATTCCTCGACCTAAAAATCATCAAAACTAATAATCACCTTACATTTGGCATCTACAGAAAACCTACCCACACCAACAGCTATATAAAACAAAAGAGTTACAATCCCAATCCCCATCAGCATGCTTTACTCAACAGCCTTACACACAGATTGGTAAATGTACCAATGGGCAAAACAGAATACCAATGTGAACTTACTAAAATATTGGACATAGCTACAGAGAATGGATTTCGGGCAGAACTGGTGTACAAAAAAGTTAATAAGGCCAAAAATAGAAAGAGAATTAAAGAAGTCAGCACACTCGCTCATAACCAGAAAGAAAACAAGATCTACAAGAAGTTTACATACCACCCTACAACTTTCTACAAATTCCAGAGGATCTTCAAACGACATAACATCATTCTAGCCCCTAAAAACAATTACTCTATAAAAAACATTTTAAATTCTAAATTAAAAGATGATATCCCACAAGAAAACAAACCAGAAATATATCAGTTCAGCTGTAATGACTGTGAAAAAATCTACATCGGCCAAACAAAAAGAAATATAAAAACAAGGGCAAAAGAACACCACAGAAATATTAAACTCAAACAAGAAGACAAATCTGCAGTAGCTTGGCATTTTTGGAAAGAGAAACACACTATAAATAGAAGCCCAAAAATCCTCAAAAACATCACAAGGAAGACAGAATTAAAAGTTTGGGAAAACATATATATTTGGAAAAACAAGAACCGGGTTTTCAATTTTGAAATCCCGCCAGGCGATCTACTCATTCAGAAGTTCATCAAACCACCACCAGGGACAGAGACAACCACCACAGCAAGCGATGCCGGCAGTTGAACAAAGGAATTGACAATGGAAGCACATGGCTTCTGAAACATGTTTTCCGAAATAAAAAAGTAAGTGATGTAGTGTTACAAAATCGACTCAACTAAATTTCAAATTGTTAAAACACATCACTGTCTCAAAGTCCACCATATATCAGGATAATTGAAAAACAAGATTTGTTTAGTAGCTTAAGAGATTTGCTGGAACTCTACAGAAATATAAAAACAGATTGGGGCAGAGAGAGAGATGTGGAGTTAAGTGATAAAATGGGAAAATTAATTAGTGAGTTGATTTTGTAACTCTACATCTTTCATTATTGGAAAACATGTTTCAGAAGCTTCCATTGTCAATTCCTTTAGTAGACTGCTGGCATTGCTTGCTGTAGTGGTGATTTGATGAACCTCTGCATCAGTAGGTCATCTGGCGGGACTTCAAAGTTGAAAATGTAGTTCTTCTTTTTCAAAATGTAGATGTTCTCCCAATCTTATATAATTCCGTTTTCCTTGTGATATTTTTCAGTATTTTCGAACTTCTATTTGTGGTGTGTAGGTCTTTCCAAAAAATGCCAAGCTATAGTTGAGTTCTGGGCTTGTGAGCCCTGCAGGACGAGGTGTGGGGACGGGAAAGCAATATCTAGTTACCCGGCGAGCTGTTATGCAGTAATCATTCCTGCTGATATATGTATTAACCTAGTGTAGCCTACTTAACATAATAAGGTGCAGAAGTAGTTCAATGTTGTAAGAAGATTTTCTATTCTTTTCACCAACTCTGAAGTTAAGGTAGTGCATCCAGAAGGGTGTGAAATTACAAGTAGCGTTATAGATAAATGCGATGTAGAAACAGCATTTATATCTAATGCCACAAACTCACAACCAGTTACATATTATACTGGTGGCTCCGTGTCAACGATAAAGAGAATTCATAAGGAGAAGAAAGAGTTAAGGAAATAGTATATTGAACACTTCAGGAAAAAGAAGAAAAACTAGACCTGAATATGCTGTTGCAGAAATCAATGACTGTTATGTGAAGAATAATAGTACGGTAAACTCATTTTATATTTATTTAAAAAAAGGTCTATGTCATAAAGTTTGTGTTGTAATGAATTCTACATGTTTTGTGTAGTGAGTTTCTCTCATTTACAAAAGTCTCCAGAATGAAGAAGTCTTTAGAGGCTATTCTCTGAAAATTCAAGGTATATGTTTGCCAGAAAGTATCTTAAATGTATGATATTTTAATAAAAATCGTTAAAGCTAAGTTTGATAAAATAAAAATTTTCCAAAAAATGTCGCACGTACAGGGTAATGGGGGTGGATTTTGTTGAAATCTTTATGGGGTATCCTTGGGAGATTTGAAACTTATATAACCAAGTTTGATATTTAACGAGCACTTCGTTTTTGAGCTACGCCGCCCACACACACATTCATGCACGCTGACTTGCTCACCCACCCACTCACTCTTCTTTCTTATTGTTTCCAAAAAGTTTTAAGTACATTATCTCTGCCGGTAACCTTTCCCAGTTTTTGTTCCATATTTTCTCTCTCCACATTTTAGTTTCCTCACACAATTTACAGTGTAAATTGTTATCAACATTGCCACATAGTGAGCATAGATCTTTATCAACTTTTAGACCTTTTAATAACATTGTTCCTGTTTTTGCCCATGCCAGACCCTCTCTTTCCATTTTTCCACAGACATCAATGTATTTTTCTTTTCCCTAAACTTTCTTAACTATTTCTTATTTCTTTAAGCTACCTATTATTTCTTGTTTCCCTATGTCATCTATCCTCACTTTCGCTTTATTCCATAATTTTTGTCCTCCTATTGTCTATTAATTGGCTAGCTCGCCCAATCCAATGTCTCCTTCAATTTCCTTTAATTGATCTAACCAATTTCTTTCCTATTTTGCTGAACTTGATGTTGTTCTATATTTACTGTCTTTGACAACAGCATGAATTCTTGTAATTCCTACAGTTGACAATAAATCTAATCTTAATTGTTTTAAGTTCTTGAAAGCTCTATTTATACAAGTGTCTTTATGTCTTTGAACACATTAGAAAATTCAAAACTTGCAAGTATGCATAGAAGGTTGTGACAGTGATGTGATTAAATAAAAAATAAAAGAATTTGAGTCGATTTTTGTAACACAAACATCACTTATTTTTACTTACTGGGGACCGGTTTCGGGTAACAGTTGTTCCCATTTTCAACCCTTAATTCCAACTAAATCTTTCATTCTTTCTATTGAAGAAAGATTTAGTCGGAATTAAGGGTTGAAAATGGGAACAACTGTTACCCGAAACCGGTCCCCAGTAAGTAAAAATAAGTGATGTTTGTGTTACAAAAATCAACTCAAATTCTTTTATTTTTTACATTAGAAAATATTGAGCTAATTGTTTTAATATGCAGACAGGTTTTGTTTAACTTGTTTCTGTGCCTTTCCAGTAGGTCCTCCAAGGTACGAGAGGCCAATCAACCAATCTAAGCAGGCCTTATCGCAGATGTTACGAATGAGAATGCCAGGGAATCAGTTCATGGGAGCACAGCCCCCTGGTTTTCCACAGGGTATGCAACGACAGCAGTTTATCAGGTATTTGCTTTCGAATCAGTTACACGAGGTATGTCCTATGATATGCATAGCTATTCTTGGCTTCATTTTTCTTTTTGTGGAAGTTTGTAAACAGTGTTGTTATATTCATTTATTTCACAATGAATCGATGTCCGGTTGAGACAGTACATTTCCTATCAAGGGGCAAAGAGTTATTCATAGCTACTAATATAAATTATACCAAGAAATATTAATGTATGTTGAAAATGGGAAGGGAAGAAAGATTTCAAACACGTTCAAGTAGCCGACGAGCGACCTCGAAAGCACCGCATACCATTATGGTAGTGCATTGAACCGAGGGTAAGGGGTTGAGAATACACTGCCTGAGGGGACATTTTCAATTCAATTCAATTCAATTTTTTATTCACCGAGAATATACAATTTGTACATATGGCTTCGTCAAGACTTACAAACTAATTATTACAAGAAATATAAATATACAATATACAGGTGTGACAGAATACAGTTAAGTAGTTAAATATCTAAGTTAAGAAATTCATTTATGCTATAAAATTTGTGTTTTAATAACCATTTATACATTTTAGATTTAAAGAATTTTCCTGGCACAGCTTTTAAAGATTTGGGTATCTTATTATATAAAATTATTCCTTTGTGGGATACACTATTGAGAGTTTTATTAAGTCGATGACACTGTAGATGTATTGCTTCAGCTGTTCGGGTATTATGGGCATGATAATCCTTGTTTCTCTTAAAACATTGCATATTATTATGAATGAAGGAGACTGTTTCTAGGATATATATACATGGTAGAGGGAGTATGTTAAGCTCTTCAAAGATAGGTTTACTTGGAGCATGGGGTGGTTCCTGATTCATTATTCTTAATATTCTCTTTTGTATTTTAAATACTATATTTGATTGGGTAGAGTTCCCCCAAAAGAGTATTCCAAATGAAATTATTGAATGTATATATCCAAAGTATACCACTCTCATTACCTCTTTACTACAAACTTTGCTTAACACTCTTATTGCGTAAGTTAAACGATTCAATTTATTGCTAAGAATGAGAATGTGATCTTTCCATGTTAATGTGTTGTCAGTTGTAATACCAAGGAATTTAGTAGAATGTTGGTGACTTATTGGGCTATTTTCTACAAGTATTTGGAATTGATTTGTGAGGTTTGTATACTTTACAAAATTTATGTAGCTTGATTTATTAACATTTAACAATAATTTATTATAATTTAACCAGTTACACAATTTTGACATTGAGTCATGTATAGTCCGTTGTAGCGAATTTTGGCAATGACTTTTGAACACAAAGTTTGCATCATCTGCAAAAAGAACAGTATTAACGGGAGTCATGTGTAATGGTAAGTCATTTATATAAATAAGGAAGAGCCTTGTGGTACGCCACACTCAGCTATATGTAAATTTGACCGCATTCCATCAATTTCGACTAAATGGGCTCTATTTGTAAGGTATGATCTAAACCAGTCATTAGCAACTCCTCTGATGCCATAATTTTCAAGCTTATTTAATAAAATGTTGTGGTTCACTGTGTCGAATGCCTTAGATAGATCGACAAACAACCCTAAGGCATGTTCATTCTTGTCTTTTGCACTAAATATTTCTTCTAAAAAGGAGAAAATAGCCATATTTATTGACTTACCCTTTTGAAACCCAAACTGTGATTCAGATATTATATTGTACTTTAATAAAAAGGGTACTAATCTATTGTACATTATTTTTTCGAGTATTTTAGCAAACACACAGAGTAAAGAAATGGGTCTATAATTTTCAACACAGGTTTTATTACCTTTCTTATAAATGGGCACAATTTTAGCAATTTTGAAAACATCCGGAAAGCAGCCGGTAGTAAGGGATATATTGCAGATATCTGATAATGGTTTGAGTAAATAAGTTCCACATTCGTTTACGAGAGCATCAGGTATATCATCATATCCACTAAATTTTTTATTTTTTAGACTATTAATAGTTTGTTCTATTTCTTTTTCTGTAGTTGGAAATAAATAAAGTGAGGCATAATTATTTATAATCTGTGGTGAGGTTATATTATCAGATAGTGGAGGCATGGTTTTAGTTAAATTCTTAGCCACTACTGCAAAGTAATTATTAAATGTGTCAGTGATTGTTTTTTTATTTACTATTGTGTTGTTATTCACAGTTAATGTTATTTTATCATTTTTTTGTGTACTATTAGTTTCTTTTTTTACTGTGTTCCAAATAGCCTTGCCCTTATTCTGGTGACTATTAATATAATTGTCATTATATAATTTCTTTGCTGCAATTACAACTTTATATAAAGTGTTACAGTACTTTTTAAAATATTCTTTAAATTTGGGATCCTCTGTCATTTTATTAACTTCCCTAAGCATCCTCTTTCTTTTACATGATAAAATAATTCCTTTTGTTAGCCAACTTTTACAATTAGACGAGAAATTAGAGTAGGGTCTCACTTTCTTTAATGGAAATGCTACGTCCCGATAATGGGAGATTATGTTAAAAAAATCTGCTGCTTTTTTGTTAACGCAATTATTATCTAAAGTATTCCAAGACTCTATACTTAAAAGATGCTTAAAATAGTCTATATTTTGCTCATTAAATACCCGCTTGTAAATGGTTTTGTTTTCCTTAGATGAAATTTTATTACTCTTCTCCGGTAGTTCCGGGCTTACAAATATTGAGTTATGATCAGAGATTCCTGTATTAATGTTATTGATTGTACAATAAGGAAAATTGCAGCTGGCAAAGACCTGATCTAAGCATGTTTTTGAAGAGCTAGTGATACGCGTTGCATTTTGTATTAGTAGCTTGAGATTATAGGAGTCAGTAACCATGAGTATTTTCATTCTTAGAGGGTAATCGCGTAAAAAATCTATATTAAAATCTCCACACAATATTATAGGAAGCTTTATATTTTGTAAGATACCCAACATCATATCAAGTTTATCTAAGAATGTATCAATATTACCATCAGGGGATCTATATATACAGATGACCAGGAATTTAAAATTAGGGTATATGATTTCACATACAACATGTTCAAAATTAATTTCATTTAAATATGATGTATGATTAATATTTTTGTATTGCAGATCAGATCTTAGAATAATACCTACACCCCCATTTTTACGATCTAAGCTACAGTATGCGTTTACCATGCAATAGTTAGGAATTGTATACAATGCACATTCATCATCTTTGAGCCAGTGTTCCGTCTTACATACTATATCTACATTTGTATATTCCTGGTTTAACATTAGGTCGAGATCTATCAATTTATTTTTCATGCATTGTATATTTTGCAGCATAATCTGATTAATGTCATTTGAACAGGAGAGAGGTATCTCATAACTTGCTGACTGCACTGAATTTATGTTTACTATTTCATCCACCACTTTAGTTTCTAGTTTTCCTGCAAAAGTGAAGTTATTACATCAGTGAGTAGATTGCCAAACTTGAAAGAACCTCTTCGATTCAGGTGGATCCCATCTTTACCAAAATCATTGTCACACAACCAAAAATTGCCGTCTAACATTACACAGTTTTTTACATCACATAACCAGTTGAGCTCCCGATTAATTCTCATTGTTCTTCTAATCCCGACATTGCGTCTACACAGGACACCACTTACTATAATTTTACATCTGGTACTTGGGATCTGATAGCATTGACTAAGTCCATAGTATCACCCATGATTTCTTCCGCACTTCCCCTATAACTAATGTTATTTGTGCCAGCATGCAGCAGCACCACCTCAGGTTTGTTTTCTTTAAGGTTCATGCATTCCATTTTTTCTTGTAGTTCACGTACCTTAATGCCCGGAAAACAATGCACCTTATAACCTTTTTTCATGCACACTTCACCAGAGAATTTTAATATAGAGTCACCGGCCACAAGCACTTTTTTATCCTTAAATTGTGTGTTTGGCATATTATTGTTTACAGGATCCTTCCTTTTCGCTACCATGTCTGTATTTTTCTGTTGATCCAGTACTTCGTATCTGTTGGAGCTGATGAAATTAGCGCCTCGAGGTAGCATAGACATTCGGCGTGAAGCTTTATTTCTAACAACTGTAGCATAACTGTCCTGGTCAGTTATCTTTTTTCTTAAATCTTCATTTTCCTTCTGAAGTATGCGAACTTGTTCCTTGAAATCATCCGCTTCTTTTTGAGATTTCAGCAAGTCTCTATTTAAGATATTTATTACTAAATGTAGAGACGCTATTGTTTCGGCATCACGTGGTGAATTGGGTGCCATAGACAGATTTTCTTGATGATGATATAATTCGCAATTTACCTTATCGGCTGCATTGTCCTTATTTCCTTGTGATCCTTTTGTGTTTTTTGATGTGCACAACACTTCATTTGACTGTATATTATTAAGGTTATTATTATTTGAACTGTTTAAATGCATGGCTCGAGTAACCATACCTGCCGCCGCCATCTTGACAATTTCGGATCAGAAAACAATGTTCTCCACTGGTCAAGGGGACGCTTTGTGAAGCACTTGGCAAAGAACTCCGCACAACCAAGTTGTGATATTTAGAGTCCGTGGTGGAGCCAAACAGGCTACCTTTAGTTCCGATTGAAATAGTTATTGTAATACCGACCAGAGTACGGATGAGATCACTACATCAAAATTAATAAATAATAATAGGTGCAGGCGGGTAAAGTGTAATTTTATAGTAGAAAATTTAGGAGGAATGCATGTGTGTTCGATGGCGGAAAAAGGCCCAACTAAATTAATAAAGTACTTGTGTTTCACCACACCCTAAAAGAGTTTCCATGCTACTAAAAACCCTGAGCTAGGCCACCCATAAATCCACACCATTCCTACTACCCATAACCTGCACTTGGGATACGAACCCGTAACCAGTTACCGCCACATGGTTGAAAATTAAGGAAACTAGTCCTTCGAAACATGTTCTGGTAAAAATCCCAAGTAAGTGTGGTTTAGTGTAATTAATCGACTCGTCAAATAAATATTTTTGGCTTTTTTATATTAATTTCCAAACCAAGCCTCTGTTTGTGGATGTTCTATTCTTGTTGCTCCCTCTTTGTGCGTAAGTTATATGCTGCGATAATTATTAATGAATGAGTCACACTCTAACTTCACTTAAAGGTTTCTTACCTAGAAATGTTTTCACTGGCCATTGCCCGCTTCTTCGGGCAACAACTGTGTGCTTTGGTGAGCTGTGTATCATCTTGGGTTGCTCTATCGTCGGATTAAAGTTCAGATTAATGTCTGTGTTGCCATCCCAATTCATCAGACTTTTTCAAATTTATTAATAAATATCCTATTATAGATCTCGGTAATTACTTACATCACAGTTTCAGCACAAGCAAAATGACCAATTACCTGCCAGAGAGATGTAATTTGCAAATTTGCTATGATCTGGTGGGAAATGGCAGAACTATTCTTCCTCCACTGCCCTAGCAGGCCATCGAAGGAGTGAAGTTGGGAATATCGCCATGGGATGGTCTTATCTTCAATAAGCACGAAGCTTGTTGCATAGTCACCCTAGGTCGGCAAAAGTGGAGTTTCTTTTGGTTGGAAAAAATTGAGGATTTAATATGTTTGATAAAGTCTAAATCCTTGTAATTGTGAAAATCCACTTTTTACTCGAAATAATTAGGCTTTACTTTATTACTAAATTTTGACCAGGGTTCAAAACTTGCAAATATGCATAGAAGCTTGTGACAGTAATGTAATTAAATAAAAAGCAAAAGAATTTGAGTCAGTTTTTGTAACACAAACATCACTTATTTTTACTTACTGGGACCAGTTTTGGGAACACTTGTTCCCATTTTGAACCCTTAATTCCAACTAAATCTTGCTTCATTGGCATCAATGATGGGGGCGGTGGTGTATCACTTGTGGAGGCATCTGGTGTTGGATCTATGAACTTCCAAAGGTTGCTGTGTGGCAGTAAATCAAAATTTCTGATATGGCTCTTTTTCTTCATGATGTAGATCTTCTCCCAGACTTCTAATTCTGTGGGTTTATACTCTAGTTTTAACACTTTTATATTTGGTGTGATTTCGTCATGATGATGGCTACAACCTCACAACACACAAATATGCAGTCCTGAACAGTTTAGCATATAGATTAGTACACATTCCCATGGAGAATAATAAATCCCAAAAAGAATACCAACAGATGCTCCAAATAACTACCAACAATGGCTTCCAAAAAAGTGCAGTAGACAAGAAAAACATAAATACAAAAAACTGAACCACATAACACACACAACCACCCTACAGAATCTCAGTGACCAACCTCAGTTCAGAAAATTCACATATCATCCTTGGGCATGCAACAAACTTCAGAAAATTTCAGGAATTATAACACCAGCTTAGCTCCAAAAAACAACTACAGCATTCAGAAACTGCTGGGCAGAAATTTAAAAGATCCTATCCCGACAGACAAAAAACTGGGAATTTATGAAATTAAATGCTCAGACTGTAATCTAGTGTACTAGGAAGGACAAAGAGAAGCTTGGAAACCAGATTAAAAGAACAAAGAGACACCTAAAATAGAAGCAAACAGAAAAATCAGCAGTTGCTCATCATTTCTGGACATCAGGACATGAAATCACATGGAATATAAAACTTAAAACCAGCATATAAACACACAGAATTAGATGTCTTGAGAGATCTACATCATGAAGAAAAAGAGCCATATCAGGAATTTTGATTTACCACCATACAACAACCTTTGGAAGTTCATAGATCCAACAGCAGATGCCTCCACAAGTGATACATCATTGACGCCAACGAAGAAAGATTTAGTCGGAATTAAGGGTTGAAAATGGGAACAAGTGTTCCCGAAACTGGTCCCAGTAAGTAAAAATAAGTGATGTTTTTGTTACAAAAACAGACTCAAATTCTTTTATTTTTTATTTGACCAGGGTGTTTCATTGCCTGTAACTTATGTGTAATTTATGAGCCGATTCACAAACTGTAAAAACTGTAAAGACTACAATGAATAATATGTAAAGAAAGAAGCTAGTAACAGTGAAGCAACACAAATATTATATAACAATTAGTAATTATAACAATTCTTCACTTATCTTTTGGAATCTATGCTGTGCCAGCATGTTGCCATGATAGCTCAATGATTAGAACAACTGGACAGAAAGCAAGAGATCTCTGGTTCAAATCCCAGCTATGGCATTGAATTTTTCAGTCTGATTTTACCTCTGTACTGACTGATATTGATAATTATACTGTCAGTAAGCCTTCAGCCAATTTTACTGTTGTAGTTATTTGCATGTAATGTTTTTCTTTATTTTCTTATTTTCACCCTTGTGTTTGGGTTTTATTATGTATGAAATTTCAATGACACACGAATAACTTTATTTGCAGATGACATCAATATTATACGTAGAAACAGGAATTTCTCTTCCCTGGAAAATTATATTCTGTATTTATCCGAATACAATACAAGGTTTTTCTTTTTTTTTCCAAACTATTAATGTTCAAACCTGAGGGTCATCTTTCATTCGCGATATATGTTTTCCATATACCATACAGAGAAAAAGTAAGTTTCAAACTTTGTGGGTTTGGAAATGCATGGGGAAAATGGTATAGATTACAGCCAAGGTCACAACCATAGATTAATAGTTGCGATGTATGCCGCAGATTTTGTGCCAAAAATTAGTATTAACAGGCCTATGAGCATTCACATTGGAAAAAAGATTACTTGTGCTCGCCGAGAATAAAATAAAATTAGAGATCTTCTAAGTATGTTGTATTAATAGAAAATAGCACCCCTAACTGGCATTACAGCTACTCTCCGCCACCATCATTGCCACATGCTGTACATCCGTTCTTCATTTCTCCCGCTCACAACATAAATTCAAATTAGGTAAAAACATTAAATGTTGTCTAAATAGAAAATCATATCATTTCATTGTTGTTACAGTTACACTGCTGCACCAGCGCAATCATGTACTTGTTACCCATACCGTACTCCCCTCTCCGACACCCACTCCAAACATCTATTTCCATGCAAAGTCAAATTCACTAAAATAGAAAAATGTAATGGACTTAGTCAGCTTAACTGTCCATTAGTTTGTTCCAAGTATATGGCAAACCTTTAAATTTCAATTAAAGATGCTTCTTTTTATTGTGTCTTTTAAACAATCTTCAGTTTATATATGTAGATGATATGCTACATTCCAAAATTAAGTTCTGAAAAATTGAGGTCGTGTTGTATTTGGATAAATACAGTAAATAAAAAGAACATAATTGGCTGGCAGGAAATAAGTTCCACTTAAGTGTGGTATAAGACAACTTTTATAAATTACAGCCCAGGTAAAACCATAAAGAACTACAGATTTGAATTAATAGTTACCCGATAAACAAAGGCAATGAAACAAAATTCTTAGGGGTTTGGATAAATCAAAGCTAAAATGGAACACACATATTGATTATCTGGCCAACAAATTATTCAAACCTGCTGTGCATTCAGACTTGTAAGTAAAGTGTGTACTACAGGTGTATTAAAATCTATGTATTTGGATAAGTTCACTCCATTTTAACCTATGGTATTCCAATATGGGGCACGTCCACAAATCTATATGCTATCTTTAAATTACAGAAGAAAACATTACAAATAATAAAGCAAGTTGCTGTGAAAACACCAAACAAAACAATATTTAAGGAATTAAATATCTTGCCTCTCCCTTCTATATATATATATATATATATACTTGAAACATTCACAAAAACAGGAACCTCTTTAAAACAAATAACATTATCACGCACAGAATAATATACCCCCGCCGCTGAATCCTTGCACTTGACAGTTAGGAGTTAAGTTGGTACATCCACAGAAAACAGGTGAAAAGCTTTACCCGTTTGACTCTCTGAACCAATCACAAAACAACATTCCTGTCGGTCGATCAGACAGCAGAAACGGATCTGGATGCCGCACATTTGCAATATCTGGCTATTTCCAACCACGTGCTCAGTTTGTGAAATTCTAACACAAGCGCTGAGCTGTTCTGTGCAAGATATGTATTATTAGTTCTTATTTATATTTGTTGATAGTGTTATTGGTGTTCGTATGTTTGGAAACATAAGACTTTAACAATTGTAGAGGTGGAAAGACTTTTGCGGAAGGTGTGGCAACGGCTTCATGGAAGAAGAAAGTGAATCATGTTCACAAAATAATACGGAAAGCACAGGAATCATCAGTGAACGTGAACCACTAATGATATGTCTTGTTGATGATGACAATGACAGAGACTTGGTTGGAACTGAGCCATTAAAATTGTAAACCGGTGAAAATCACTTTGTTGTCTCATTGTGACAAGCTATTCTGCAATTTTGTCGTAAATACGTATGTACATTACATGTGTTATTGTATCACTGTTATTTTCAATTAACGTCAATAATAATGAATTAGTTTCATTATTTGTTGGCTTTCATTTACTACTTGCACTGTTTATATTCATCTTTACACACGATAGAGACATTTGTAATTGGCTGGTGTTGTTTACTAGTTACTCTGGCAAAGCAGCAGAGAAACCACCCGAACTGTCGGGAGTATAGACACATCTGCCATACAAATAAGAGTCACAGAGCATTTCCCTCAATATGAAAATAATCAGATTGTAATACATAATTCCTGAGTCTTATGATCAATCGTAACATGAATTGGAAACACCATAATGATTATATCTTACTCAGACTGAGCTCTGCATGTTTTACAATTCAGTTTTTAAATAACATATTAAAACAGCTGATTATGCACATTTTCATTCATTGATGACCTATGGCATAATATTTTGGGGAAATTCAGAACATGCTAAAAAGTGTTCATTATGCAAAAAAAGTAATAAGAATAATGGCAGGGGAAAGACAATCAACTCACTGCAAACCACTTTTAAAAATATTTGGAATTTCACCATTAACCTGTGAATATATTCTACCCATATTGTCATTTGTACAAATAACCCAGAAAAGTTTACAAAAATACAGATATTCAGAGACCAGACATAGGCAAGACTTACATAGACCAACAAATAATTTGCAGTTATTCCAAAAAGGGGTTTACTACAAAGGAATAGTTCTGTCTAATTCACTTCGCTCTTCTATAAAAGAATTGCAAATGAACAAAAACAACTTTAGATCAGAATTAAAAAGATACCTTATTACTTACACCTTCTATACAGAGGAGGATTTCATTCAATCAAAAAATAATGTAACATTGTAGGTATAATAAATATGAATATTCTAAGAACGCAAATGTATGGGTAGGCTTTTGGAAACAGACATGTAATTGAAAATTATGCAAAACTGACACCTTTGAAAATTCATTGTCAGAGTTATTATTTGTAAATAAATATGTTAATAAGTATGAATAAATGTAATTCTTGATACTTCTTAGAGTTGGGCATAGAGTCAAATCTTATAATAGGATCTACAGATTGCAATGTTATGTAGGTTTGTATGGCTATATTGCTTACAGGAAAATTCAACGTTCAATAATTAAAGCTCTGTTAGAACATACACCCTTCAACATTCAAGAATTTAAAAATATAAATTTATAAATACTACCTGTACATATTATTGTAAAAATATACAGGATGTTAATGAACTGCACGGAAATAGTTTGTGAGATTGTGCACGTGACTGGTATAAGTAATTTGAGATCTGCGATGCATGGTCCCCGGATAAACATAGTGTTAAACGTGTGGGTATCAGGTGCTGATAAATCGGAATTAAAGCAAACCAGGTTGAAAAAATAGCTTAGAATGTCTTTAAAACTGCTGCCTGAATATAAAAATATCAATTTTTAGCAGATTGTTACTAACGTTCTCAAGATTTAATGTCGCAAAAATCTGTAAAATCTCGAACTAATCACTTGACAGTGCGACACTGAGCATTCATTAACTACGTTTTTGAGTTATGTAGCCTACTCTGGAAGCATTTTTTCAACAACTGCTCTGGTGGCTTAATGCATAACGTGGGAAGCTACTATCCCAAAGGGCACGAGTTTGATTCCTGTCATAGAGTAAATGTTTATTATTATTTTTTTCATTCCAGACGAAGTGCCGCAATACGTGGCATACTGGCACTTCAGAAACTTATAGCCGTTACTTTGAAATTTCAATAAACAGGCCATAAGTCTCCTATCTCAAATTACTTATGTAAGTAATCAGCATATTCTGTGAAAATATTTTGGTATAGTTCATTAACACCCTGTATATATAGACAAAGCCATGATTTATGTGTAAATCGAAAGGTGCATAAAGTATTATCATCATCTATTTATTTATTGTGATGACTAAGCTGATAGGAAGTGGTACACAGTGAAGCAAAATGATAACTTTAGAAATTAGCATAGAGTTAACATATGTTTTACAGAACTTGTCTATACCTTTGACTGTCACAGTTGAAGGTAGTTGAGAATGCAGACAAGTTCTGTGAAACATATGTACTACTGTGTAAGTAAAAACGAGTGAAGTTTTAAAAGTGTTAAGTTGGAGTCATTGTTAATTTCTAAAATTATTTATTAATTAATTAATTTTTTATTATTATTATTATTATTAATAATAATAATAATATGAATCTCAGTTGTATGCAATAGGATGAGAGGTTAAGTAACTTGCTCTTTGACAGGCAACAGCTACGAGCATCACACGGTGGTCCAGGGATGCAGCCCCCACCTCAACAAGGCATGTTTTCACAGCAGCAGGCTGCTCCTATGTACGCCAACATGCAGCAAGGTTGGTATCCGTGTACTTATTTCAGCGCTCTGACAATTTGCCTGTGTTTATTGCAATGAGATGTAGAGATTACTGCAAATACAGGCATGAACCAAAACTACGGAGGGTATGGTGGACAGCCAGGACCGCAGATGGTGCCCCAGCAGCAGTTGATGGGGCAGGGTGGTCAGGCGATGATGGGGGGGTTCCCTGGACAACAAGGCGGTGGCTTCGTGCCTCAGCAGCAGCCCCCACCCGGCATGATGGGAACTGGGGGGCCCATGCCTCCACAGCAGCCACGAGCAGACTATATGGGTCCACAAAGTGCTATGTCAGCTCAACAGCAAAGAGCGATGGCACAGCAGGGGGCTCGGCCCCCGTATCTCCAGGTAATGTTTCATTTCAAGTAATATTTTATTTTATATTATAAAATGCAAAAAACTAATTTATATTTGGATAGGTAGAATCAACGCTATAACTGGGATTTGTACCATAGATCTCCCAGTCTCCAGCCAATTGCTCTACCTCTGAGCTACCATGGCAACATGCCGGCATAGCATTGAAGCATTGCCATGGTAGCTCAGTGGAAGAGCAACTGGCTAGATACCGGGAGATCCATGGTTCAAATCCTGGCTACGGCATTGAATTTTTCATTCTGACTCTACCTATCCAACTCCTGTCCTACACACAGCTAGAGACTAGGAGATCCATGGTTCAAATCCTGGCTACGGCATTGAATTTTTCATTCTGACTCTACCTATCCAACTCCTGTCCTACACACGGCTAGAGACCAGGAGATCCATGGTTCAAATCCTGGCTATGGCATTGAATGTTTCAGTCTGACTCTACCTATCTAACTCCTGTCCTACACACGGCTAGAGATCGGGAGATCTGTGGTTCAAATCCTGGCTATGGCATTGAATTTTTCAGTGTGACTCTACCTATCTAACTCCTGTCCTACACACAGCTAGAGATCAGGAGATCCATGGTTCAAATCCTGGCTATGGCATTGAATTTTTCAGTGTGACTCTACCTATCTAACTCCTGTCCTACACACGGCTTGTGTGAAAAAACAATTAATTCAGTAATTTATATTTTTCTACTGCTACCTATAGCAAATAACATTCCACCCAAAAGTCTAGTGTGGAGACTTCACTGGAAATGCATGTTTTGGGGCACTCTGAGCCCCAAAGAACATTTTTGAAAAATGTTTGTGTGTGTGTCAAAGTGCATAACTTAAAAATTAAAACTAATAAGCGGCCATTGGTATATTGATGTTGCAGACTGAGCTGCAGGTTTTAGTTTCTCTAGCACTTATGTACAATATAGATAGTAGGTAGAGAAATGGCATTTGGCATTTTTGTATTTATGGATACTCTTAAATGCTGTAGTTCTCAGCGTCCCATTCTGTACTGAGCGTGAAAGATCGCTTAATTTTGCTTAGAGGCCTCTTTATCAGGCTTGAGGTTCTTTTACGGGCCGCAAATCTACAATATGGGACCAATGGCTTTACTTCCCTGCTGAAGGAAGCCATGTTAACGATTTTTACGCCCGAAAAATCCATCGTCCTCCGCTGGGTTTGAACCCTCAACCTTGGGTATATGAAGTTAGCATTTAACCATTATACTATGGAGGGCGACCTAGAAGGTACAGAAGATATTGTATTCCACCCAAAAATTTGATACTGAGATTTCACCAGAAATACATGTTTTGAGGATCGCTGGATTCAAGAAAGCACTTTAGAAAAAGGTCTGTGTAAGTGTGCATGGAGTGTAAGTGCATATGAGTGTGGGTGTGTGGAAGGAGTGAGTGCATGTATGTGTATGTATTTGTGTGTGTGTGAATGGGGGTTGTGTGGATGTGAATGCGCACACATAACGAAAAACAAAAATTGTTTAGTACTTCCCAGGATGTGACACAAAGATTTTTCAGGAAAATCCCTCATCCCAAACTAAGCTTTAGATGGAACTTTTTTGTAATTTTCAATTTTCTAAAAAAATGGCTCTAAAGAATTTTGATTAAAATGCTATACATTAAAGATGTTTACATGGAAAATAAAATGTATATCTTGAATTTCTTGGTAAGATGCCTTAAAGTTCCGTTCATCTAAATGACTCTTACAGAACTGGTAAACGTAAGAAACAGACAAAAAAATGTAGATCATGTTAAAATATATAATTTACACCAGATACAGTTTTTTGTTGAGTTAACAATTTCAGAAATATTCTCTGTTATTTGTTTCTGTTTTATAACATTTCTCAAACAGACAGTCCTCATCTGTTTCAGAAATCTTTTGTTTTACTCCTGACCATGGACTGAATTCAGTGATGATCACATAGAGACAACTTTTTAAAACATTTGACTATCAGATTAGCCTAGTCTATTCTACTTATAAGGAACTAAGCCCAAAGTCAAGTCAAGAACAAAGTAAATGCCACTTTTCCATCAGCAGAACTATTTGCATCAGCTGACTCTCAAAGCATGCCCGCGAAGAAACAAAATTAGGTGCATAAGATCCTATTTTCATCTAAATAACATACAGTGCTAAAAAGTGTCAGATATCAGCAAAAACAATCAAAAATATATTCATAAATAGCAAACAATTCTAAATTAACACAGTATGTGTAGTTTTGCCTTAAAGCTTAATGAAGTATATTTTAAACTTTCTTCGCTGTGCGTAACTTTTTATGGATTAAACATGTTTAAGCACAAATGACGAAGTAAAAATGGCTGCACAATCTAAACAAACAATACCGTTACAGTCCTCCACTTCTTCATTACTGTGTAACTATTTAAGCCACCACAAAACAATATCATCACACTCTAACAAAATTGCTGCTTTTCCGCGCTATTTGAACATGAACCCTAATTTATTCAACAGTGTTTGAAGTGCTCTCGGAAAATCACCGTCAATTCTGATTCCTTGATTTTGTTTAGTCTTGAAGTCATGTTTTTAACTGCCAGGATTTTGTTTTGAAAAAATTCATGAACTTCCTGCCGAATGCGATTTAGCACATGTTTGGAACAATTATTTTTCCTCACTGGCTTACCTTGGGCTGCAGGATGTGGTTTAGCTGGAGAAATCACATAACCATGCACTCAAAAATCATTACAAGCCATGTAAATGGTGGAAACCAACAGGGAAGATTGTCTTTTGCACAATTTCATTCACCATCCATTCTTATTTTCTTCTGACAGCCTACTGTACACATTGAAAACAATTTGTTTGCACTTAGAACTTAGTTTTGTACCACTTCTGTTTGCTTTAAATATGAGTGGGAGAACTCAATGCATGTTGTCGCCATTTTGATCTTTCAGCAGTGTCGCCAACGTATGAGATTACAAACGCTTTCGCACGACTGGTGCATAACGTGAAGATATAAGCTATAATGTATAAATTAATTTACTCTAGAAGTTGTTGGACTTGAAGCCAGGTGAGGTGATGTGGAGACATCGATGATTCAGGAGCGTATATCTCTCCCTTCTTCAAGATGTTGGATGATTCGATCAGTATTGGGGCTGTTTATATATACATATATACATTGATATTTCAGGAGCGTACATCTCTCCCTTCTTCAGGATGCTGGATGATTGGATCAGTATTGGGGCTGTTTATATATACATTGATGTTTCAGGAGCGTACATCTCTCCCTTCTTGAGGATGCTGGATGATTGGATCGGTATTGGGTCTGTTTATATATACATTGATGTTTCAGCAGTGTATATCTCTCCCTTCTTCAGGATGCATGGATGATTGGATCGGGAATTGGGGCTGTTTATATATACATCGATGTTTCAGGAGCGTACATCTCTCCCTTCTTCAGGATGCTGGATGATTGGATCAGTATTGGGGCTGTTTATATATACATTGATGTTTCAGGAGCGTACATCTCTCCCTTCTTCAGGATGCTGAATGATTGGATCGGTATTGGGGCTGTTTATATATACATCGATGTTTCAGCAGCATATATCTCTCCCTTCTTCAGGATGCTGAATGATTGGATCGGTATTGGGGCTGTTTATATATACATCGATGTTTCAGCAGCATATATCTCTCCCTTCTTCAGGATGCTGAATGATTGGATCGGTATTGGGGCTGTTTATATATACATCGATGTTTCAGGAGCGTACATCTCTCCCTTCTTCAGGATGCTGGATGATTGGATCAGTATTGGGGCTGTTTATATATACATCGATGTTTCAGGAGCATATATCTCTCCCTTCTTCAGGATGCTGGATGATTGGATCAGTATTGGGGCTGTTTATATATACATTGATGTTTCAGGAGCATATATCTCTCCCTTCTTCAGGATGCTGGATGATTGGATCAGTATTGGGGCTGTTTATATATACATTGATGTTTCAGGAGCATATATCTCTCCCTTCTTCAGGATGCTGGATGATTGGATCAGTATTGGGGCTGTTTATATATACATTGATGTTTCAGGAGCGTACATCTCTCCCTTCTTCAGGATGCTGAATGATTGGATCAGTATTGGGGCTGTTTATATATACATCGATGTTTCAGGAGCGTACATCTCTCCCTTCTTCAGGATGCATGGATGATTGGATTGGTATTGGGTCTGTTTATATATACATTGATGTTTCAGCAGCATATATCTCTCCCTTCTTCAGGATGCTGAATGATTGGATTGGTATTGGGGCTGTTTATATATACATCGATGTTTCAGGAGCGTACATCTCTCCCTTCTTCAGGATGCATGGATGATTGGATTGGTATTGGGTCTGTTTATATATACATTGATGTTTCAGCAGCATATATCTCTCCCTTCTTCAGGATGCTGAATGATTGGATCGGTATTGGGGCTGTTTATATATACATCGATGTTTCAGGAGCGTACATCTCTCCCTTCTTCAGGATGCATGGATGATTGGATTGGTATTGGGTCTGTTTATATATACATTGATGTTTCAGCAGCATATATCTCTCCCTTCTTCAGGATGCTGAATGATTGGATCGGTATTGGGGCTGTTTATATATACATCGATGTTTCAGGAGCGTACATCTCTCCCTTCTTCAGGATGCTGGATGATTGGATCAGTATTGGGGCTGTTTATATATACATTGATGTTTCAGGAGCGTACATCTCTCCCTTCTTCAGGATGCTGGATGATTGGATCAGTATTGGAGCTGTTTATATATATATCGATGTTTCAGCAGCGTACATCTCTCCCTTCTTCAGGATGCTGGATGATTGAATCAGTATTGGGTCTGTTTTATATATATATCGATGTTTCAGCAGCGTACATCTCTCCCTTCTTCAGGATGCTGGATGATTGGATCAGTATTGGGGCTGTTTATATATACATCGATGTTTCAGGAGCGTACATCTCACCCTTCTTCAGGATGCTGGATGATTGGATCAGTATTGGGGCTGTTTATATATACTTCGATGTTTCAGGAGCGTACATCTCTGCCTTCTTCAGGATGCTGGATGATTGGATGAGTATTGGGGCTGTTTTTATATACATCGATGTTTCAGGAGCGTACATCTCTGCCTTCTTCAGGATGCTGGAGGATGATTGGATTGGTATTGGGGCTGCTTATATATACATCAATGTTTCAGGAGTGTACATCTCTACCTTCTTCAGGATGCTGGATGATTGGATCAGTATTGGGTCTGTTTATATATATACATTGATGTTTCAGGAGCGTACATCGCTCCCTTCTTCAGGATGCTGGTTGATTTGATTGGTATTAGGGTTGTTTATATATACATCAATGTTTCAGGAGCATACATCTCTCCCTTCTTTAGGATGCTGGATGATTGTATGAGTATTGGGTCTGTTTATATATACATTGATGTTTCATGAGCGTACATCTCTCCCTTCTTCAGGATGCTGGATGATTGGATTGGTATTGGGGTTGTTTATATATACATCAATGTTTCAGGAGTGTACATCTCTTCCTTCTTTAGGATGCTGGATGATTGGATGAGTATTGGGTCTGTTTATATATACATTGATGTTTCATGAGCGTACATCTCTCCCTTCTTCAGGATGCTGGATGATTGGATCAGTATTGGGTCTGTTTATATATACATTGATGTTTCATGAGCGTACATCTCTCCCTTCTTCAGGATGCTGGATGATTGGATCAGTATTGGGTCTGTTTTTACATATATATATACATATATACATCGATGTTTCAGGAGCGTACATCTCTCCCTTCTTCAGGATGCATGGATGATTGGATTGGTATTGGGTCTGTTTATATATACATTGATGTTTCAGCAGCATATATCTCTCCCTTCTTCAGGATGCTGAATGATTGGATTGGTATTGGGGCTGTTTATATATACATTGATGTTTCAGGAGCATATATCTCTCCCTTCTTCAGGATGCTGGATGATTGGATCAGTATTGGGGCTGTTTATATATACATCGATGTTTCAGGAGCATACATCTTTCCCTTCTTCAGGATGCTGGATGATTGGATCAGTATTGGGGCTGTTTATATATACATCGATGTTTCAGGAGCATACATCTTTCCCTTCTTCAGGATGCTGGATGATTGGATCGGTATTGGGGTTGTTTATATATACATCTTGTCATGGACTGCGAAGAAAATGCGACGAGGCCTCCGCTGTAGTCAAAGTTTCAGACCTCGAGGAAAATGCATTCCCCCGAGGGCAACTAATGTGTCATTGTTTTGTGTTTCCTGTGTTTCTTAAGCATGTCAATTACTATATTAGTGGCCGGTTTCCAGGAGTGACTGAGCTGTAGACCGGCATCCCAGTTGAGAGTGCCCTTTTCTGAAGCGATGGCCAGCGCATACTTGACCCTGTGCTCCCAGTGGCCGTTGCATCTGGCAATGATGGTAGTCTCGCTGGAGTGTGCTCTGTAGTCCATCTCGAAGCAGTGTTCCGAGAGCCCGAATTTTTCTGGTTGCATTAGGCGGATAGAGCTCTCATGCTCCTTGACCCTGGTAATAATGGTCCTGCCTGTTTCACCTATAATGGGGCATCACAATCTTAAGGAATGTGATAATTTATTTATGTATTCACATTATCCTTCCTATTGTAGATTACTGTTAGGGATGTTATGTACTTACATGATTAAATTACTTGCGTATTTCAAGGTAGTTTTGTATAAACACGATAGTTGCAATTTAAATTTGAAATAACTGAACATTTAGGTACTGTAGTACAAAAAAGCTAGAATAATAGCAGCAAGCTTACATGCTTCTCTATTGGTGTTAATGAAAGTTATTGTGGGCCTATTTTTGGCCTGTGCTCAGCTTACTATATGGAGGGGACCACAAAATATCAAAGAAGCCACTTTTTTCTTGACCTGACTAAGAGTGTAAGTAATAAGACCATTCTGCTAATGTTTTTCTCAATTATGATGGAACAGAAAGAAGAAGAACTCTTTTGTAGAGCAGGTAGAGAAAGTCATGTGAATCATCAGATTTTATGTAGTAACACACCATATATTGACATCATGGATTTGTGATACAAAAGTTTCGGTTACTAAGTCAGGGTTCGCACTTAACTGGAAAATCAAAGAAATAGAAAAATATGATAAGTTCCATTCACATGACTTTCTCTATCTGTTTAGCAAACAAACTATTTTTACAATAGATTATTCTTTCTGCTTCATGTTAATTGAGATAATTGTTAGTGGAAATTATTTCATTACCTCCTTGTAAGTAGCAGTGAAATAAAGAAATAAACTAGGTTAAAGTAATAGCCAAATTTTTTAAAAGCTGATTGCCATGCAATAACTTGAAGCTCGGTTCTTTTTTTAAAACCAGGAGTAAATCCAAAGAAAAATGGAAAGCGACTTTCTGTTTGAGAAAAGTTTAAGTATTTTGAAATTGAAACCAATAAAAGGAATTTTTCGGAAACCGTTAAATCTACAAAAACAATGTATATGACATAAATTATATGATTTATAAGATTTACAACTTTTATGCAGTAGGTTTTCTTCTATCTCTAATACTTTACCAATTATGCAAATTCGTTTAGAATAAACAAGACTTCAGAGGCTATTCCCAGAGAATTCAAGATATACATTTTATTTGCCATTCAAAATCTTTAGGAACATATTTGAGAAAATCACAATTTTCACAACTTTTTATATATAAAGGGTAGTATGGATTGGAGGGATTTTGTTGAAAATCTTTATTTGCATCCTTGGAAGAAAAAACATACTCAACCTTTATCTAAAAATGCCTCTTTCTTTTTTTTTTACTTATTTATCTATTTATTCAGAGTGTAAAATGTGTTATTTGCAATGTGTGAGATCTCAGTATTAAGTTTTCTGGGTCTCAACTTGCTATATGGTTGTTAAATTGTAAGGTAACAAGCACGAGAAAATCATGAATTGCTGGCAGAGATGCACTAAAATCCTCACCTTATAGTAAATGCTGGAAATGTATTGACCAAAAGTTGAAAGTGTCTTCAAACAGGAGCATATCTTTAAAAATGTTCTTGCTCACTTGCCTAAGCTTGGCAACAGGAATCCTTGATGTTGGATAGGTAGAGTCAGACAGAAACATTCAATGTCATAGCCAGGATTTGAATCACAGATCTCCCGGTCTCCAGCCTTATGTAGGACAGGAGTAGGATAGGTAGAGTCAGACTGAAAAATTTAATGCCATAGCCGGGATTTGAACCAAGGATCTCTTGGTCTCTAGTCGTGTGTAGGACAGGAGTTGGATAGGTAGAGTCAGACTGAAAAATTCAATGCCATAGCCAGGATTTGAACTACGGGTCTCCCGATCTCTAGCCGTGTGTAGGACAGGAGTTGGATAGGTAGAGTCAAACTGAAAAATTCAATGCCATAGCCAGGATTTGAACTACGGATCTCCCAATCTCAAGCCGTGTGTAGGACAGGGAGTTGGATAGGTAGAGTCAAACTGAAAAATTCAATGCCATAGGCAGGATTTGAACCACGGATCTCCCGATCTCTAGCCATGTGTAGGACAGGAGTTGGATAGGTAGAGTCAACCTGAAAAATTCAATGCCATAGCTGGGATTTGAACCACGGATCTCCCGGTCTCTAGCTGTGTGTAGGACAGGAGTTGGATAGGTAGAGTCAGACTGAAAAATTCAATGCCATAGCCGGGATTTGAACCACGGATCTCCTGGTCTCTAGTGGTGTGTAGGACAGGAGTTGAATAGGTAGAGTCAGACTGAAAAATTCAATGCCATAGCTGGGATTTGAACCATGGATCTCCCGGTCTCTAGCTGTGTGTAGGACAGGAGTTGGATAGGTAGAGTCAGACTGAAAAATTCAATGCCATAGCCAGGATTTGAACCACGGATCTCCTGGTCTCTAGTCATGTGTAGGACAGGAGTTGGATAGGTAAAGTCAGACTGAGAAATTCAATGCCATAGCCGGGATTTGTACCATGGATCTCCCAGTCTCTAGCCAGTTGGTCTGCCACTGAGCTACCATGGCAACATGCTGGCATAGCATTGAATTTCTTGACTGACTCGCATGTTTCCTGGTAAACCACAAGGTGATCTCAAATTATTTTGAGATGACAACCCCAATGGCGGCTTACAATGGTGTAAGTACTTTAGACCTAAGATTCATAGTATAGCCAACTATTATGGTCAATTGGTATTGGAATAACATTTTTTTTACACCTAGCCACGTGAAGGACAGGAGTTGGATAGGTAGAGAGTAAAAATAGACTTACTCCAAGTAAGCCTATTTTTGATGAGAAACGGTTTCCTTTATTCATAGCAATAGGCAATACTTTAAAAGAAATTAGGATTATCATGTCTATAATACTCAAACAAATGAGACTATACACCTACAGTGTCACCAACTTAATAAAACTCTCAACAGTGTATCCCATAAGGGAATAATTCTATATAATACGATACCCAGATTGTTAAAAGCTGTGTCAGGAAACATTTTTAAATCTTAATTATTATTAAAAACAAATTTTATAACATTAATGATTTTCTTAACTCTGTTATTTAACACCTATTGTATTAGGACAACTGTATTACATCACACCTGTATATTTCTTGTACTATCTTGTTTGTAAGTGATGACGAAGCCATATGTACAAATTGTATATCTGTGGTGAATAAAAATTGAATTGAATTAAATAACAGTACACAAGCTGTTTTCTCTAAAAACACTAGGACATAAACTCGTATTACTTAGCTTATATACAGATCTTCTGTAAAATTAATAACCTAATATTTCCCCAGACGTCGATTCCATTGGCTTAACACATTTAAAAAGAAATTCTGCCATCTGGTGAGAAGCAGATTGAGTTAAATGTTTTGGTTGCAGGCACCAAATGTTACAATGACGGCAATGGGAGGTCCCATGGGACAGCAAGGGCAGGGTCAGCCTCAACCAGCGCCACCATATGGACGAGCTGGCGCAGGTGCTCAGGGTCCTCCGCCAACACATGCCTCCCAACAGCAGCAACAGAACCAACAATTTCAACAGGTCTTGTATTGATTTCTCTACATAGTACATAGTTCGCAGGTAGAGAAGGTATTGCACTCCACCAAAAATTCATAGGAAATACATGTTTTAGAAAAAACATCTGTGTATGGACAGCATAGCTCAAAAACTAAAAGACCATTAAATTCCAAGCTTGGTATTTAAGTTAAACATCTTCCAAGGATGTAACTCAAAGATTTTCAAGAGAATCCCCCCACCCCCAACTACCCTTTACATGCAAAAATTTTTGAAACTTTTTATTTTAGCAAAACTGGCTCTAACGATTTTGATTAAAATATTGTATATTAAAGCTATTTACATGAAATAAAATGTATATCTTGAATTTTCTGGGAACAGCTTCTGAAGACCTATTAGTTCTGGATAAACTTTTGTTAAAACACACAATTTGTTATATGCATTTTTGTTGTAGAGTTGACCATTTCCAAGATATTCCTTGTTATAGGTTTCAATTTTCAAATACTTATACTTGCTGCTTTGTAAGTAGAAGGGAAATATGGGAACACCGTAGGCTAAAGCGCTAGTCAAATCTTTTAAAAGGTAGTTGCTTTATGATTGAAGTTCCTTTGTTTTGTATGGCCAGGAGTTGACAAATTCTCATATGAGAAAATTATCAAGTATTTTAAAATTAAAACAAATTACAAGGAATATCTCAAAAATGGTCAACTCCCAAAGAAAAAGTTTTTAACATAAATTGTTTTAATGAGCTCTACATTTTTTGTTAAGGAAATTTTTGTGTATCTTTTTCATTTTACCAGTTATGCAAAATTCATTCAGAATAGAGAAGTCTTCAGAGTCTATTTTCAGAAAATTCAAGATATGGCGATTTATTTGTCATGTAAATATCTTTAATGTATGGTATTTTAATGAAAATCTTTAGAGCAATTTTTGAGAAAAACATTTTCAAAAAGTTTTTCCATGTAAAGGGTAATTTGGTGTGGGGGGGAATTTTCTTGATAATCTTCATGTCACATCTTTACATCTTTGTAAGAAATATTTGGTATTTAACAGTCTTTTAGTTTTTAGCTATACTGTCCAGACAGACACACGCACACGCACTCTTCTAAAAAAAGTTTTCTTTTGGGCTCAGGGGACCTCAAAACATATTTTTTCGGTCAAATCTCGGCATTGAATTTTTGGGTGCAATACAATGCCTTCTCTGCCTGCCTGGGTAGTGTGGTGGTAGTGTGTCTGCTTCACATTCAAAAGGTTGTGAGTTCGAATGTCGCTTAGAGGTTTTTTTGGGGGTTTTTCCTTATCCTGAGAAGACGAATGTCGAGTAACTTTAAGCTCCATTCACCCCGAGATCATTTGAGCACCATTTCACTAATTTCATTCATCATTCGATATGACCAACCAGGTTAAAGGACATTAAACTACAAAAAAAAAAAAAAAAAGCCTTCTCTATACATTATGTGCATAGTATGTATAGAGAAAGTAAAATAGTATATTTTTCAATGAGACTATAATGATAGTAATTAAAATGTGAGGTTAATAATTATCATACAAGCATTTTAATAACCATTATAGTCAAGTTTGATATGACTGTTTATGCTCGACCATGTATCTAAATTAAAGGTTTCATAAATATTTGTTCCTGGTTTCAGGGACTTACTGTTATTCCTTTATTTTTTGTTACAGTACAACGACCTTGTAGCACCTGTGTCAAACAAAGTTGCAAGCGTTGTGAGATGTATTATGCAGACGCAGAAATATTGATTACTTCCGTATAAACAGCTGTTAACATGTGGCATGGCACACTTTAACCTAAAAAGTATAGATAATGAAAACTAGAGCAAATTGAATTTATAGAAATATCATTTACAATTAATGATATAGATAATGTGAACAGAACTGGTTTTATTTCAAATATAGGTTATTTATTGTACAATTAGTGAAATGAATTTATACTTTTTGATATTCTTCAATCCATGAATTGTGAATAGAATTTCTCGTACATCTTTCTTGACTTTTGTGGCAACAAGTTATTGGTAACATTGAGTGCTTTTGTGTAATTTCTTCGGGGTGTAAATTGAATGTCACTGTTACTAGTGTCAGACATTTTGATTTTTTTCTAAACTCGCAATGGTACTGTTGTCGATTGAAACGAGAATAATTTATGTTATGTAGCCACTTCTGATTGGTTGAATACCAATACTTTAATGAGGCCCATTAAATTACTGCTACCAGTCATATAAATATTACATTTTGGCATGGTTGAGCATAAATATTATTGTGAACAAGGTTCTGTGACGTGGGGGATAGTATTTGACGATGGTGAAAGAATTGGAGATGGTAGAGCAATGATAACAATGGGACTTAAATCAAGCTAATATATTGAGATTTTTTTTTTTTTTTTTTTTTTTGTAGCTTAGCGTCCTTTAACATGCTTGGTCATATCGGAAGATGAATGAAATTGGTAAAATGATCTCAGGGTCCATGGAGCTTAAAGCTACTAGACATTCGTCTTCTCAGGATAAGGGAAAACCCCAAAAAAAAACTTATCTGGGTAACTCACCTTAAGCGAGATTGGAACTCACGACCTGTTGAATATGATGCAGACACACCACCACCACACTATCCAGGTGGGCTGAGAAATATTAAATAATTTGTTGGTTGTGCAAGTTTAGTTTACAAAAGTAGGGGGTGGCAATATATTGCACTAATCCTGGCCAGTATTATTCTGATTACTGGGTTACTAATTCAAAGCCTTGCTTCATAATGTGTCTGGGACAGGTGACGGATGAACTGGTTAAGTGGTTGAGCCCGGAGCGACGGTTCCCCAACGGTCAAGACCTGCAGTTCCTTAAATAAGTTTATAGGCACACTGGAAGGATTTTCCAACATGGTGGCCATACTCCTAAGTCTTAGCCAATCAGCATTGCAAGTTTAAATGTTCTAGAATACCCGGTGTGATGTGCACATAGCCCAATGGAAGTTGGTGTTGTCAAAAAGTCCACTAGGAGTCCATCAGAAGAGGCTAGTCACTTCCATCCTCTTACTTAATCAGCTTATAACAAAACTAGTATGCTGCAAAGAATATGTAAAAATGAAATCCCAATAAACTCAGATTAATTAATTCCTAATTAATAAAATATTACTAAAACAAAATGTTCAACTCTCGCCAATGACACACGTGACAATATATTTAAGATATAAGTATTGTGTCTATAATGACAAAATAATAAGATTGAACAACTGGCATATTTGCCATTCAGCCTGCCCTTAAGGTTGCTCTTTACATTTCTTTTTTTTTTGGTAGTGTTTAACACCCGCTTTAACTACTAATGGCACCACAGGCGGTGACACTGATGATGCATGAATGATGATGGAATGCGATGGCAGGGGAAACCGGAGTACCCAGAGAAAACCTGCCCCAGCGCCATTTTGTCCACCACAAATCTCACATGCGGTCGCTTGGGATCGAACCCCGACCGTCTAGGTGAGAGTCATGTGGTCTAACCTCTTGGCCACGGCGCGGCCCTTTACATTTCTGAATATGTATTTGAGAACATTAACATTATTTTTATGTTGGTATTATTATTGTTGCAGCGCATGAGACAAATGCTAGTGATGCAGCAACAGCAGCAGCAGCAACAGGGTCCAAATCAACAAGCCAACCAGCAGCCACAGACGGTACTGGTGGCGCAGCTGCAGCGCACACTCTCGCAACAGCAGCAGCCAGGGGGCAACCCACAAGCACCACAACACAATCCATACTCTCACCAGGGTCATCAACCCCCTCCATATTAGTGTACAAATATATATTTATATTAAAACAGAGATTCTTTGTTATACAGTGTAAGTGTACAGAAGACTTGGGCTCCTACGGAATTGACTCTATGTACAAATGCTTCCTTGACAAATATTCCATAGCGATAATTTTAAACAAAGTGAACTTCTATTACTTTCTGTGATGATGTGTATGTCGTAATAAAAATATGATTATTGTTGATACTTCATTTATTTTCATTTGCCTGTCCTAAACATAAGAAATTTAATTTGAATCTTGTGGTATTGATGCTTCTGATCATTTTGTACAATTTATTCTTCCACAAAGTTTTTGTTTTCAGGTTTCATATAAAAAAAATTGAAACTTGTAGCAGAAAATCAGCTGGCAAGCTCGTCAACAGAGAACTTCTCAAGAACTCTTTCTCTCAGGGCATGCTATTGGTGCAGGAATTGCATGCAAAAGGATAACATTCTTTTTCTTTCAAAGAATATTTGTTTTCATTAATGAATATCCAACATAAACAATAGCCTTCTTTCTAAACCACACCAAATGACAATTGTAATTCTGACCAAATTAAGTAGCATCTTCAAAGTACTCAACTTATTTTTTTTATCTTTTCCTTTCAAGTTATTCTCTTCCTTTCTCATTTCGACAAAAAGATTCCAGACAATAATTTAAATAATTTCCCAGAAAAATATAATTATCTCGTTGAATATCACAAATACTTCACTCTCTGATGCAGCACATCAAAGAAATAATTATCTTGTAGAATTAAAGTCTATCCAAGAAGAACTATAACACTCCTTCGCTGATGAGCTCAATAGGAGAAGTGACTCAAGTTTAAAATTTTACCAGTTTACTGACAAATTATATGTTGCCAAAATGGTTTATTTATTCAAAATTAAACATCTTGTCTCCATGTACAAAAATGTGATGTGTTTCATTCACATGAACTTTCTCTATATCTCTGCAACAAATTATTGTTAAAAAGCTTATTGTTCTATTTACTTAATGCTGATCAAAAACAATTAGCAGAAATAGTATTATTACTTGCTTCCTTGTAAGTAGAAGTGAAATAAGGGAGTACCATAGGTTAAAGTGATAGTCAAAAGCTGGTTGCTATGTGACTGAAGTTCCTTTGTTTGAATGGACAAATTCCTGTATAAGAAAAGTATAAGTTTTTTAAAGCTGAAATTAATAACAATGAATATCTCAAAAACGAACAACTCCACAAAAAAATGTATTTAACATAAATTGTGTTTTTTAACGTGCTCTACATTTTTTATGTGGTAAGTTTTTGTCAATCTCTTACGGTTTAGCAGTTATGCAAAGTTCCGTAAAATTCATCCAGAATAAAGTACTCTTCAGAGGCTATTCCCAGAAAATTCAAGATATACATTTTATTTGTCAGGTAAATATCTTTAATATACAATATTTTAATCAAAATCGTTAACCATTTTTGAAAAAATCAAAATGTTGGAAAAAAGTTCCATGTAGAGGATAATTTGGGGTGGGGGGGGATTTTTCTCAATATCCTTGTGTCGCATCCCTGGAAGATAAACTTAAACACTATGTTTGTATTTTACCGACTTTTTGTTTTTGAGTTATCGTGATCTCTCTCTCTCTGTCTCGCGTTGCACACGCACGCACGCGCACACACACACTCACACACACAAAATTTTCTGAAAATGCTTTTTTTTGGTTACAGGGGACCCTAAAACATATTTCCAGTGAAATCTTCGTATCAATATTTTGGGTGAAGTGCAATACCTTCTCTATACAATGTACATAGTATGTATAGAGAGCAAAAAGGGACTATAAATTCATTTTAAAGCTTACATATGTTGGTGTGCCATTGCTGTAGGAGCTGTGGCAGCATGTACTATACATTAATTTAAAATGGATTTAAACTTGCCAGCACCAAAAGAGTTGCAAAATATAGTTTGTTGACTTTAACAGAGCAACCATAAGCTGAAAGTTTTCCAGTTGAATTTGGAAATTCAGTGTAGGTATACACAAATTATCCTATTTTGAAGGATATACAGGATGATTAAAAATACTTTTACACTTGGGGATGAATTACTGGCATCGAAACAAGAAAATATGCCCCTGATATGACTTTAGATGTTAAGGGGGCTATATAAATGCAACAACTAAAACAATAAAGAAGATATGTTTATATGCACATATGCTCCAAATTTTTACTTTCTCTAGCCCCATATGTACAATGTACATGGGATAGAGAAGTATTGTATTCCACCCAAAAATATGATGTCAAGATTTCACTGAAAATACATGTTTTAGGACCCCCTGAGTCCAAAAAAAGCATTTTCAGAAACAGGTCTGTGTGTGTGTGTGTGTCTGTGGCTGTGGACAGCATAGCTCAAAAAGGAAAAGACTGTTAAGTACCAAACATGGTATTTAAGTGTGGTATCTTCCAAGGATGATACACAAAGATTTTCAAGAAAATCCCCCCACCCCTAACTACCCTTTACATGGAAACATTTTTGAAAATTTTGTTTTTCTTAAAAATGGCTGTAACAATTTTGATTCAAATATCACATATTAAAGATATTTCTATCACAAATAAAATGTATATCTTGAATTTTCTTGGAATAGCTTTTGAAGACCTTATTCTGGATAAATTTTGCTGAATTTTGCGTAAGTAGTAAATCTTAAGAGATAGACAAAAACTTACTACATAAAAAATTATATCTCATTAAAATACACAAATTATGTCATATACAATTTTTCTTGGGATTTACCGTTTTTGAGATATGCCTTGTTATTAGTTTCAGTTGTACTCATACTTTTCTGAGACAGGAAGTGTCCGTTTTTCTTTTGTTCTACTCCTGGCCAAGCAAAGATGCGATTTGCAATGACAATCACATAACAATAGCTTTTAAAACATTTGACTATCACTTTAGCATAGTGCATTCCTTTAGTTCCCTTCTACTTATAAGGAACGAAGTAATAAGAACATTCTACTAATGTTTATCTCAATTAGCATTGTGTAGAAAGATCTTTTGTAAGAAATTTTTGTAGAGCAGCTAGAGAAAGTCATGTGAGTGTAACACATCAGATTTTTATGTTATCAATTTATTAATGAAAGTCACCTTAAACAGCTTTCTGGGACCAACATAACTTTTATTTATGCAGTCATTCATCGAAGGTTTTGACCCATTTTACCCTGCAAACTTGGCCTTGTGTTGCCATGGCTACTTGATAACATTTATCAGATGTGTTATACGTTCCCCAGTACTCCTTACAAGTGCCGTCTTCATTCAGAACAATCTCCCAGACTTATTAGAAAATGTGTCTGCAAATAAGAAGAAACATGATGCTCTAGCACATTTTAGTCCCATTTTCGAGATGCACTAGCTGGTATTGAGCATGACAAATGGATAGGTAGAGGAGGACCAGTTCCATGGCCTGCACCTCAATCCTTTGGATGTTTATCTTTTGGGTGCTCCTTAAACCATTAGTTTATGCAGCAGACATCCTAGATGAAGAAACTCTTAATCTACATGTCACGTAAGCCTGCTAAATGACATGACACTGACTGAGTATTTGACATTCCACGACACATGTGTGTCTAGATACAAAACAACATTTGAATCATTTTCTATAAGTGATATTTGCGTGGAACATCTAACAAGTTGAAAATGTTCAAAAATAGAATAAAATGACATTAAATGTTTTGATTAATAGCATTTTGAACCTTAATAAATTGAGAACAAGGGATTTTGGGACATGTGTTTGAATGAATATTTTTTCTTGTTTTGATGTAAGGAACCTGTTCCCAATGTTTGTAAAAGTATTTTTGAATCACTGTGTATTGATAAGGTGGGATTTTGAATAAACCAAGAACTATGTAAAATATAATTGGAATTGCTTCCCTTAAAAATCTGATGTGTACCATTCACATGACTTTCTCTACATCTCTGCAACAAATTATTCTAAAAAGCTTATACTTCTATTTACTTCATGCTAATCAGTAAAAAAAAAAATAGCAGAAATAGCCATATTACTTGCTTCCTTGTAAGTAGAAGCGAAATAAGGGAGTACCATAGGTTAAAGTGATAATCAAAAGCTGGTTGCTATGTGACTGAAGTTCCGTTATTTGTATGGACCGCAGTTGACAAATTTCTGTATGAGAAAAGTATGTTTTTCATACCAGAAACCAAAAATAAGGAATGTCTCAAAAACGACGAACTCCACGAAAAAAATGTATATAACATAAATTGTGTGTTTTAACGTGTTCTACACATTCTGTGTATCAAGTTTTTGTCCTCTTATGGTTTAGCAGTTATTCAAAATTCAGTAAAATTCATCCAGAATAAACTACTCTTCAGAGGCTATTCCCAGAAAATTCAAGATATACATTTTATTTGGCGGGTAAATATCTCTAATATACAAAATTTTAATCAAAATCGTTAGAGCCATTTTGGAGAAAATTGAAATTTTCGAAAAAAGTTCCATGTAAAGGGTAGTTTGGGGTGGGGGGATTTTTCTCAAAATCTTTGTGTCGCATCCCTGGGAGATACTAAACTTAAATACCAAGTTTGATATTTTACCGACTTTTCGTTTTTGAGTTATCGTGTTCAGACACACACACACGGACCTTTTTGTGAAAATGTTTTTTTTTTTAGATAAAGGGGACCCTAAAACACATATTTCCGGTGAAATCTCGGTATTGAATTTTTGGGTGGAGTGCAATACCTTCTCTATACACTATGTACATAGTGCGTATAGAGAAAGTAAAAGTAGAATTACAGAGCCAATTAGGATAGTACTATTTTATTATACCTATTAAAACAATAATTTAACACTGGTTAAAATGTTCTGTAATATAATATTATGGTTGATCGAACAAAAGCAAAATAAACAAGACCCACTTATAAGGCAGTAGCATGACCACGTGTGCCGCCCCACATTCACAAAGTCTTTTTTTCTTGCTCTCTCTGTTTACCCTCTTCGTATGTGGGACTTACACCTCCCCCCTAGGTGTTACATGCAAGCTTGTGGGGTCAGGTACCTGTTGAGGAACGGAGAGAATCCAGTATTGGTGATCAGTCTAATGCATAGTATGAAAGTGAGGAAATGGGTGATATAAAATGACAGTGAAATAGATGACAGAAAAGATGAGTGTAGGGCATTTGAAGAAATGGTGGGGAAAACTGTAGAAAAGCCGCCCAGATGTTGTTTAGCCCCACACCCCACATGCAGTACCCTGGATCGAACCCGGGCCGCATAGGCGAGAAGTCACGGCTGCGCCGTATTCAAGAAGTCCCGAGTTCGAATCTCGATTAGGGTGAATTACCCGGACAATGTTTTTCTGGGGTTTTCTCATTCTGAGACCCTATTTTGCTGATTTTAGTATTTCACCCATTTCATTCATCGTCCGATATGACCTACTTGGTTGAGTGGCGTTAAAGTATAAGAAATGTAGAAAAACAAACAAAAAATTGAACTTTCATAAGGTAGTTTATTTATACACCATCCGCCACTGATAATGTGATTTTTGTCGGGGAAGGCCTTAGCATAGGGCCCTAGTATCATAATCATTGCAGTTTTTTGATAATGTTTCACTTCCTTTTAGTTCTTTTTACCGCAAAATGAAATAATAGAGCTCTTAATGAGAAGCCTCGCTTTCCGGATGTACGAAGATATTCGGATTCATTCAATCAAATAAGATACAGAGCCACATCAGCCTCCCGTGTAACCGTGTAAGCATCTGATAGGCTCAGCACCCAGGTAAGTCCATTTTCAGAAGCGTGTTGATGAAGTGCTATTACAGTTATGTGTTATTGTATCTAATGCAGTATTAAGTGTAACTTTTTGTAATGAAATAAGTTCTGCTTTAATTCACAATAAACACAAACAAAAAAGTGGCAACGTTGCATATTGCCACGCTGCTGTTGATGTTCGGACTCGTGTAGAATTTGTAAAGCCGGCTGAGGTTAAACATGTAGGTTCTATAGACAATATTTAATCGACATATTACTATATATTAAGTTAATCATTAACATCCATTATAAATGAAGGTATCTTTGCCATCTGCTCTTAGAGATAACAGGTTGTTTATCTTTGTACGGTAACGCAAGATCAATATTAGAAGGTTTGCTATAGGTTAAGCATGTTCATTACTAATTTATATGCATAATGATTTGTTGGAAGCTTTTTTACATTATTAGCCTTGTTTCCCGTTTAAAAAGGTGACAGTGATACTTTTATATTCTAGAAAGACGTGAAATGGGCGGAACGTTGCTAAAATCGCACAGGATGCGAATGTCTCCAGAAAAACAAGAGACTCTTCTTAAGCTGACTATATTGTCACTAGCTGCGATACTTTGTAAGTATATTATAATTTATTTTAATCTGAGACACTAAAGATCGAGATATACTGTAGAAGCAGAATTCTTATGCAGTAGGCACATCTTTTTAAATTGCTCTTCCTCAAAATGTCCCAATTTCGTATTACATTAATTTTTAATAACTTTTATCTTCATGGATTCGGAAATCCTAATACCTATATTACTGAAGGAACACAAAGAAACCTTAAACCGTTTTTCTACCGGTGAGCACATTTTCTGAACCAAACTATTTTTTTGTTTTTGTTTTACAGCTTTTGCTACAAGATTATTTTCTGTGTTAAGATTTGAAAGTGTTATCCACGAATTTGATCCATACTTCAATTATCGAACAACAAAGTTCTTAGCAGAAGAAGGATTTTATAGTTTCCATAACTGGTTTGATGACAGAGCATGGTATCCATTGGGGAGGATTATTGGAGGTATGGTTTTCTTTGATAAAGTTTTTAGTTAAGAACTAGAGATGCATGATCAATCAATCAATTTATTTGTCCTGTTGATCATATACAGAAGCATGATATAAGATATGTCAGTATTTATGTACAGATTAACAAATAGGTTACAATTTTAAAATAGAAATCATTTGTATACAAAATTTATCTGTAAGATTAATAAATATAAATATACAGGAATAAAAAAATATAAACTAGATATATTACAAAAATATTTTAGGGAGTCTGTTACAATATTAAAAGCAAATTTTGAAAGTATAAATTGAACTATATATTACTAATATACTTCATTTGAATACAAATTCGTCTATCATATAAAAACAACTTGCAATACAAAATTTCATTAGCTCTTTTCTAATTTTTACTTTCTCTGTACTCACTATGTACATAGTGTATAGAGAATGTATTGCACTCCACCAAAAAATTTGATACCGAGATTTCACCAGAAATATATGTTTTAGGGTCCCCTGTATCCATAAAAAATATTTTCAGAAAAAGGTCCATGTCTGTGTGTCCGTGAACACGATAACTCAAAAAGGAAAAATCGGTAAAATACCAAACTTGGTATTTAAGTTTAGTATCTTGCAGGGACGTGACACCCCAAACTACCCTTTAAATGGAACTTTTTTCAAAAATTTTGATTTTCTAAAAAATGGCTCTAACGATTTTGATTAAAATATATTAAAGTTATTATAAAATGTATATTTTGAATTTCCTGGGAATAGCCTCTGAATACTTCTTTATTCTGGATGAATTTTTCATAACTACTAAACCGTAAGAGATGGACAAAAACTTAACCCACAAAAAATGTAGAACACGTTAAAACACACAATTTATGTTATATACATTTTTTTTCGTGGAATTGATCGTTTTTGAGATATTCCTTTTTCTTGTTTTCAGCTTTGAAATACTTATTCTTTTCTCATACAGGAATTTGTCAACTCCTGTCCATACAAACAAAGGAGCTTCAGTCACATGGCAACCAGGTTTTGGCTTTCACTTTAACCTATGGTACTCCCTTATTTCGCTCCTACTTACAAGGAAGCAAGTAATAAGACTATTTCTGCTAATTTTTCTCGATTAGCATGAAATACATAAAAGATAAGCTTATTAACAATAATAATTTACAGAGATATAGAGAAAGTCATGTGAATGGAACACATCAGATTTTTTTTATTTCATCTGACAGTTTATTATACAGGTAACAAACAGGCTGCAAAGCTGGGTTTCGTCTTATACAATGCACTCCTATGTGAATAAGAATGAAAATTATTTCCTATGGTTCATAGTTGTGTATTTGATTAGTGATTTAAGTGTTTTTAAATTTAGTTCTTGCCAGCATTATTAACTCAAATATGTAAAGTGAATATAGTGTTAAGTGCTTCAGTTTCTTTAAAGCTTCTCTACAGGATTCTGTTTGCTTTAAGCCCACCATTATTCTAATGGGCTCTTTTCTGTAAAATGACGATTCTGTTTGTATATTTTGCTGCACTGTGTCCTCATGCCATATGACAAATAGGTGTATAAAAGCCTATAATGTAGTCATTAATGTTGCTATATTTACTAGAGCTAATTTTATTAGCAATTTTTTCAATGGGTTTGTCTGAGATTAAGTATTATTTGAGCCACTTGTCTCTTGAATTGGCTGTTATACTGCAATACTGGACTGTTACAGGAACAATATACCCAGGGCTGATGGTGACGTCTGCAGTATTGTACCACTTAGCATGGCTGTTAAATGTAACAATTGACATTCGGAATGTGTGCGTGTTCCTAGCACCACTCTTCTCCAGTCTCACTACAATAGTGACGTACCTGCTTACTAAAGAATTAAGGGTAAGTGTCCACTAAAACTCGACGAACTGATTACATGGTTTTAGTTTGGAACTGTATTTTTACTTTCTCTACACATACTAAAAATAAAAATAAAATCTGTATACTATACCCCAATATCTAATTACTTACACCGGGGCAAATATCTCAGACCTTATTTCATTTATTAGCAAACTTTTTTTTTTTTTTTTTTTTTTTTTTTTTTTTAAATTTTACAAAATAAAATAAATATACAATTGTCATTAATAACTTAAATTAAATTATACATCTGAACCTATATATTTATCAAAATTACATTTAATATTTAAATGTTTATGTATTATATTGATTATTATTAATTACCTAAAATTTTAAATTATACATATTTAAAATTTAGGTTATTATTTTAAACTATTATTAATTAACTATTACTATGTACATTGTGTATAGAGAAGGTATTATAATGCACCTAAATATTCCATATTGAGATTTCACCAGAAATATATGTTTTGGGTCCCCCTGAATCCAGAAAAAGCATTTTTGGAAAAAGGTCTCGGTGTGTGTGTGTGTGACTGTGAGCAGCATAGCTCATAAACAAAAAGGCTGTTAAATACCAAACTTGGTATTTGAGTTAAGTATCTTCCAAGGATGCGACACAAAGATTTACAAGAAAATCCCCTCCCATCCCCAACTACCCTTTATATGGAACTTTCTTCAAAAATTTTGATTTTCTCAAAATGGCTCTAACAATTTTGATTAAAACATTGTATAGTAAACATATTTACCTGACAAATGAAATGTATATCTTGAATTTTCTGGGAATAGCCTTGAATATTACTTTATTCTGGATGAATTTTACAGAATTTGCATGACTGCTAAACCATAAGAGATGGACAAAAACTTACCACACAAAAAATGCAGAGCACATTAAAATACATAATTTATGTTATATACATTTTTTTCGTGCAGTTGATCTTTGAGATATTCCTTCTTTTTAGTTTCAGCTTTGAAAACTTTTTTCATACAGGAATTTGTCAACTCCTGTCCATACAAACACAGGAACTTCAGTCACATAGCAACCAGCTTTTGACTATCACTTTAACCTATATTACTCCCTTATTTCACTCCTACTTACAAGGAAGCAAGTAATAAGACTATTTCTGCTAATTTTTTCTCGATTAAAATGAAGTAAATAGAAGCATAAGCTTTTTAACAATAATTTGTTGCAGAAATGTAGAGAAAGTAATGTGAATGGAACACGTCAGATTTTTATTTTTAAAGTCCTTACCTAGTAGGTCATATTGCACAGTAATTGAATAAAATGGGTGAAATGATACTCAAATGAACCTGAGGGTCCACAAAGCTTAAATTTACATGATATTCATCTTCTTGGGGTAAGGAAAAACCCTGGAAAAATTTTATCTGGAATAACTTACTCCAACTGAGATTTGAACTATACTTGGTTATAATCTTCTGAGACATTGGAAAGAGGAGATAAGGATGTCATGTGGCAGCACCATTAAATGCCAGTGAAACTGACCTAGGCATGAGCAACCTATTTCTTAAAAAAAAAAAATAAAAGAATTTGAGTCGGTTTTTTGTAACACAAACATCGCTTATTTTTACTTACTGGGGACCGGTTTCGGGTATCAGTTGTTCCCATTTTCAACCCTTAATTCCGACTAAATCTTTCTTTGTTGGCGACGATGGGGGTGGTGGTGTATTACTTGTGGAGGCCTCTGTTGCTGGGTCTATGAACTTCCAGAGGTTGCTGTAAGGTGGCAAATCAAAATTCATGATATGGCTCTTTTTCTTCATGATGTAGATCTTCTCCCAGACATCTAATTCTGTGGGTTTATAAGCTGGTTTTAATAGTTTTATATTTGGTGTGATTTCGTGTCCTGATGTCCAAAAATGATAGGCAACTGCTGACTTTTCTATTTGTTTGTATTTTAGGTTTCTCATGTGTTTCTTTAATCTGGTCTCCAAACTTCTCTTTGTCCTTCCGATATACACCAGATTACAGTCTGAGTCTGAGCATTTAATTTCATAAATTCCCGGTTTTTTGCCTGTAGGGATAGGATCTTTTAAATTTCTGCACAGCAGCTTCTGAATGCTGTAGTTGTTTTTTGGAGCTAAGGTGATGTTATATTTCCTTAATATTTTCTGAAGTTTGTTGTGTGCCCAAGGATGATAGGTGAATTTTCTGAATTGAGGTTGGTCACTGGGGTTCTGTAGGGTGGTTGTATGTGATATGTGATTTCGTTTTTTGTATTTATGTATTCGCTTGTCTACTGCGCTTTTTTGGAAACCGTTGTTGGTAGCTGTTTGGAGTATCTGTTGGTATTCTTTTTGGTATTCATTCTTCTCCATGGGAATGTGTACTAGTCTATATGTTAAACTGTTCAGGACTGCATATTTGTGTGTTGTAGGGTTGTAGCTATCAAACTTTATGTGGTTATCTGTATTGGTGGATTTTCTATATATTCCAAATGTCAAGCTATGTTCTTTTGTTCTTATTATTCAAATGTCTAGGAATGGCAGGGCTCCTTCCTGTTCGGTCTCAATAGTGAACTGAATGGACTTGTTTTGCAAGTTAAGAAGTTTGAGTGCATCGTTTACGAGTTTTTCTGGAACTATGGCAATGATGTCATCTACATACCTATTCCGGATTGTTTAGCAAGGATTCTACTCTTTGGTTGTAGTCTTCTTGGTCCAGTATCACTATTTGGTCCGGAATATCAAGAAATATCCAATCCACTGAATAAAAGTATAAAAATTTTACAAGAAACTTCAGCAAATTGCAAAACCATAACAGAAAAAGAGAAATCCAAATTAAAGGCAGATTTACCAACCTTACCCAGACTGTATGCCCTACCAAAAACACACAAACCTGGCAACAAATGAGACCCATAGTAGATAATATTAATGCACCCACATATAAACTCTCCAAATGGCTCACACAAAAATTCAACTCCTTCCCAAAATTCAATAGTAAAGGTGTATCAAATTCATTGGACCTGATTAATCACCTGAAAGATTTCAATGTTTCACCTAAAGATAAGATAGAATCCTTTGATGTCATCTCCCTATTCCCCAGCATACCCATAGACGAACTACAAAAACCTCTGAAAACTTGCCTACAAAGCATAAACATACCAACAGAAGAAATAGAAGATCTTCCCCAGTTAACCAATTTATGTGTAAAACAGAACCACTTCGCATTCCAGAATAAATGCCACCAACAAACAACAGGACTTGCAATGGGGAATCCTCTATCACCATTTCTAGCCGAGCTATACATGAGTAATTTTGAAATACACATTAGTGACTCATTTCCACATATATACAAAAAATGGTATAGGTATGTATGACATCATTGTCATAGTTCCAGAAAAACTCATAAACGATGCACTCAAACTTCTTACCTTGCAAAACAAGTCCATTCAGTTCACTATTGAGACCGAACAGGAAGGAGCCCTGCCATTCCTAGACATTAGAATAATAAGAACAGAAAAACATAGCCTGACATTTGGAATATATAGAAAATCCACCAATACAGATAACCACATAAAGTTTGATAGCTACAACCCTACATCACACAAATATGCAGTCCTGAACAGTTTAACATATAGACTAGTACACATTCCCATGGAGAAGAAAGAATACCAACAGATACTCCAAACAGCTACCAACAACGGTTTCCAAAAAAGCGCAGTAGACAAGCGAATACATAAATACAAAAAACGAAATCGCATATCACATACAACCACCCTACAGAACCCCAGTGACCAACCTCAATTCAGAAAATTCACCTATCATCCTTGGGCACACAACAAACTTCAGAAAATATTAAGGAAATATAACATCACCTTAGCTCCAAAAAACAACTACAGCATTCAGAAACTGCTGTGCAGAAATTTAAAAGATCCTATCCCTACAGGCAAAAAACCAGGAATTTATGAAATTAAATGTTCAGACTCAGACTGTAATCTGGTGTATATCGGAAGAACAAAGAGAAGTTTGGAGACCAGATTAAAGGAACACAGGAGAAACCTAAAATACAAACAAATAGAAAAGTCAGCAGTTGCCTATTATTTTTGGACATCAGGACACGAAATCACACCAAATATAAAACTATTAAAACCAGCTTATAAACCCACAGAATTAGATGTCTGGGAGAAGATCTACATCATGAAGAAAAAGAGCCATATCATGAATTTCGATTTGCCACCTTACAGCAACCTCTGGAAGTTCATAGACCCAGCAACAGAGGCCTTCACAAGTAATACACCACCACCCCCATCATCGCCAACGAAGAAAGATTTAGTCGGAATTAAGGGTTGAAAATCGGAAACAACTGTTTCCCGAAACCGGTCCCCAGTAAGTAAAAATAAGTGATGTTTGTGTTACAAAAACTGACTCAAATTCTTTTATTTTTTATTTAATCACATCACTGTCACAAGCTTCTATGCATATTTGCAAGTTTTGAACCTATTTCTGACCTTTCCAGCACACGATTTATGTCATATACTCTCTTCTTTTTTTTTTAAGTTAAAGATTTCAAAGATATTCCTTGTAATTTGTTTTAATATTAAAATACATTTTACAGCAACCAGATTTTAAAAAATTTAACTTTGACTTTAGCCTAGTGTATTCTCTTAATTCCCTTCTACTTGTAAGGAATAAGTTATGACCGTTTCTGGTAATGTGATTCTTGATTAGCATAACGTACATAGGAGAATTAGCATTTATAAGAATAGTTTGTAGAAGAAGTATATATATTTTATCATTTCCTTAATCCTGTTTTGTATTATTTATAGCATTAAGAAAGAGAATAATTTCCTGTTTTAGGATTCTGCTTCTGGATTGGTAGCAGCTGCTATGATCTCAATTGTACCTGGTTACATTTCTCGTTCAGTTGCAGGATCCTATGATAACGAAGGTATGTAATGACCAGAGGCCGCATGTTATTTTGTTTTTTTTTCATAAATACAGTTCCGGAGTCTGGTCGGGACTCCAGCACTGTATTCCTTTTTGCCTAAATTTCTTTTGTTTACCGTTATTTTTTGTATTTCATGACAAATACACATACACATTCACAAACACCCAAACATCTGCATCAGTAGGTTGCCTGGCAGGATTTCAATATTGCAAATGCAGTTCTTGTTTTTTTAAATATATATGTTTTCCCAAACTTTTAATTCTGTCTTTTGTGATATTTTTCAGTATTTACATATTTCTATTTATGGCATGTTGCACTTTCCTAAAATGCCAGGCTACTGTGGATTTGTTTTGTTGTTTAAGTTTAATATTAAATAGCAACACACCATAAATAGAAGTCCGAAAATATCACAAGGAAGACAAAGTTAAAAGTTTGGTAGATCATCTATATTTGGAAAAACAAGAACCGTATTTTCGATTTTGAAATCCTGCCAAATGACCTACTGATACAGAGGTTCATCAAACCAATGACAACCACCACATCATGCAATGTCGGCAGTCAACTAAAGGAATTGACAATGGAAGCACATGACTTCTGAAACATGTTTTTCATTCTGGATGACTGTAAGAGATGTACAAAAACTTACTGCACAAAAAATATAGATCTCATTAAAACCACAATTTATGTTATATACTTTTTTTCTGTAGAGTTAACCATTTTCAACATATTCCAAATTATTTGTTTCAGTTTTAAAGCACTTAAACTTTTCTTGAATGGGAAGAAATCTTTCTTCTCGTTTTTCTTTTGTTTACTCCTGAGAATCTAAGAGATGGAATTTCAATTGTTTCACATAGCGAGCTGCTTTTAAAGGACTTGACTATCGCTTTAACCTGTGCTTTTTTATTTCCCGTCTACTTACAGGGAAGCAAGCAATAAGACTAATTTACTTATAGCATGATGTAGATAAAAGATAAATGTTTTGAATAAAAGGTTTGTTAGAATGGAACACATGAGATTTTTATTTGTAAAATCGCATATTGGTATACATAGTGATGAGATTATTGGTTGTGCGCAGGGATTGCTATATTCTGTATGCTGCTGACGTACTACATGTGGATCAAGGCTGTCAAGACTGGCTCTATATTCTGGTCGACTATGGCAGCCCTTGCTTACTTCTACATGGTAATTATTCTTTTAAACATTGTACCTCTACACATTCAGCAATAACTGCATTTTTCACTGAGCCCAACATCACAGAATATATGAGGGTCGGGCGCCACTAGGCCAGTTAGACATCGTATAGTTTAACTCTAGACTAGCTTGTATCCATAGTTACAGGTGAATACCTTGTTTAGTTTTCCAATGACAGCATTTTAAACAAGACAACTTTACAGTTTTCACGAAAATGGAGCATTTGGAGAAACGAGCAGTGATTAAATACTTCCATTTGAAAGGCTTAATGCCTAAAGAAATCAAGGAGGAAATGCACAGTACATTGAAAGACTCTGCCCCTTCATATTCAAAGACTAAAAGGTGGGTAGCACAGTTTAAAATGGTACGTACGAGCACTAGTGATGAGCCTCGCTCTGGACGCCCTGTAGAAGTGACAACTCCAGAGATCATTGAAAAAAATTCATTGATATTTACCTGACAAATAAAATGTATATCTTGAATTTTCTGGGAATAGCCCTCTGAAGACTACTTTATTATGGATGAATTTTATGGAATTTTGCATAACAGGTAAACCGTAAGAGATGGAGAAAAACTTACCACACAGAAAATGTAGATCTCGTTAAAACTCACAATTAATATTAAATACATTTTTTTCGTGGTGTTGATAGTTTTTTTTAGATATTCCTTGTTTTTGGTTTCAGCTTTAAAAAACACTTTTCTCATACAGGAATTTGGCAACTCCTGTCCATACAAACAAAGGAACTTCAGTCACATAGCAACCAGCTTTTGACTATCACTTTAACCTATGGTACTCCTTTATTTTGCTTTTACTTACAAAAAAGCAAGTAATAAGACTATTTCTGCAAATTTTTTCTCGATTAGCATGAAGTAAATAGAAGCATAAGCTTTCTAACAATAATTTGTTGTAGAGATGTAGAAAAAGTCATGTGAATGGAACACATCATATGAAGCTGTCTTCCCATGTGGCCAGTCTCACCACAAGAAGAAGAGATTTAATCGCATTAGTTTACTTAAAATGTATGGCAAACCATTGAATTTCATTTAAAAATTAAGTTATCATGTCTTCTTTTTACCTTCTCTAGCCTCAGATGTACAATGTACATAGTGGATAGAGAAGGTATTGTATTCCACCCAACATTCGACACCAAGATTTCACCGGAAATGCATGTTTTAGGACCCCCTGAATCCAAAAAAAAGCATCTTCAGATACATTGTGTGTGTATGTGGACAGCATGGTTCAAAAACAAAAAGACGGTTAAATAACGAACTTGGTATTTAGGCTCAGTATCTTCCAAGGATACAATACAAAGATTTTCTAGAAACTCCCCCCACCCCTAACTACCCTTTTCATGGAAAAATTTTGTTTTTCTTAAAAATGGCTAACGATTTTGATGAAAGTACCACGTATTAAAGCCATTTCCATCACAAATAAAATGTATATCTTGAATTTTCTGGGCATAGCTTCTGAAGACCTGTTTATTCTGGATGAATTTTGCATAACTAGTAAATCACAAAAGGTAAACAAAAATTTACTACACAAAAAAATGTAGATCTCATTAAAATACACAATTTATGTCATATACATTTTTTCGTAGAGTTTACCATTTTTTGGATATTCCTTGTCATTAGTTTCAGTTTAAAATACTTATACTCAGACAGGAAGTGTTTGCAATGACAATCGCATAACGATAGCTTTTAAAACATTTGACTATCACTGTAGCAGAGCACATTCCTTTAGTTCCATCTTATAAGGAACTATGTAATAATAACATTGTGCTAATGTTTATCTTGATTACCATTGTGTAGAAAAAAGAATAATTGTGGAGATGTTTGTTTGTAGAGCAGCTAGAGAAAGTGATATGAGTGTAACACATCAGATTTTTATATATGCAGATGATATGCTAAGTTCCAAAATTAAGTTCTGAAAAGTGGGGTTCATCTTGCATTTGGGTTGTATCCGGATAAATACAGTAAATTAATTTCACAGATATTTGATTATTTACACTAAAGAACACTTAGTTGGAATTTTTGCCCGAACATGTTTCGAATGACTAGTTTCCATCATTTTCAACCGGACATCGGTTTTTCCGGCAAAAATCCCAAGTAAGTGTTGTTTAGTGCAATTAAAGGACTTGTCAAATAAGTTTACAAACTTCCAGAAAAAGAAAAGTTAATTTCACAGGTTATTATAGTTTCGAGATCTTCTTATAGGAAATGAAATGGCATGTTATTTATGGACGATCTTTAACTCATGTGGTTCTCAGCTTCCCATTCTATACTGGACATGAAAGACTGTTTAATTTTGCTCAGAGGCCTCTCTATCAGGCTTGAGGTTCTTTTACATGACGTAAATCTACGGCACAGGACCCACAGCTTTAGTTCCCTTCCGAAGGAACCCATGCTAAGGATTTTTACACCCGAAAAAATCCATCATCCTCCACCAGGTTTGAACCCGTGACTATGGGTGTATGAAGTTAGCATGGTAACCAATGAACCACGCAGGGCAACATCTTATAGGACTAATATATGTTGAAAGTATAGAACTTTGACAAAAATATATACCTTATTTATCTGTGGAAATTATTAATGCCTACCTTTAATTTATCCTGCATAATTTAAGATTCATATATTCTGGACATACAGTAGTTTTGATTTCAAAGCTGATATATATTTTATCTATCTGTGAGTTGTGTTTTGTTTGTGTAGGTGTCATCTTGGGGAGGTTATGTGTTTCTTATCAACCTGATTCCACTGCACGTGCTCACTCTGATGGCTACAGGTCGCTTCTCTCACAGAATATACGTAGCGTACAGCATCCTCTACTGCGTGGGCACCGTACTGTCGATGCAGATTAGCTTCGTTGGTTTCCAGCCAGTACAGAGCTCTGAACACATGTTGGTAAGCAAGCTTAAATATTCACTCAAGTCATTTTTACTTTCTCTACACATACATAGGTATTGTAATGCACCCAAAAATTCAATACCGGGATTTGACTGGAAATATATGTTTTGGGTCTCCCTGAATCCAGAAAAAGCATTTTTAGAAAAAGGTCTGTGTTTGTGTCTGTGGACAGCACAGCCTCTGAAGACTACTTTATTCTGGATGAATTTTATAGAATTTTGCATAACTGCTAAAGCATAAGAGATGAACAAAAACTTACCCACACAGAAAATGTAGAGCTTGTTAAAATACACAATTTATCTTTTATACATTTTTTTCGTGGAGTTGATCGTTTTTGAGATATTTCTTATTTTTGGTTTCAGCTTTGAAAAACTTATACTTTTCTGATACAGGAATTTGTCAACTCATGTCCATTCAAACAAAGGAACCTTAGTCACATAGCAACCAGCTTTTGACTATCACTTTAACCTATGGTACTCCCTTATTTCGCTTCTACTTACAGGGAAGCAAGCAATAAGACTATTTATGCTAATTTTTTCTCGATTATAAAGTAAATAGAAGCACAAGCTTTTTTAACAATAATTTGTGTCAGAGTTGTAGAAAAAGTCATGTGAATGGAACACATTAGATTTATTTTTTTGGAAAACAGAAATGAGGGTGAGGTTGGCTGATGGAGTGAAGGTCAGAAAGGATCTTATTTTGTGGTGGCTGCTTTTAACCCTTTTAGTGCCAATCATGATGTAGTCATTTTCTGAAAATTCTGCAGGTAATGCCAATCACAATCTAAGTGTGATGGCGTTTTCATGCTTTTTAACTCTTTCCAGTGGGAAAATGTATGTGATAGCCAGAGAGAAAGGTTTTCTGGAGCATTTCAGGACATGATGTTTACACTCCAAGGTGCTAAATTAGCTGCAAGCTTAATTTCTCTAGCCGGTGTTTGTTTATGTTCGTTGAAACATGACGTCGTCTAGCCAAAGGTTATGAACAAAACTGGAAATAAGAGCTGCAGTTTGTGATGTATTAGAAGAAACAATGACTTTTTTTTGTAATTTATTTAGATTCGTTGGGCATTAATTATACTATACAGAATTGAAATAAAATACATTATAACAAAAGTAAGAAAGAGGTGAGCCACACACTCATTCAGTGGGAGTCTTCTTTCTCGGAATCACTTGCTGAAGAAAACAGTGAGGGACGTCTCTATCCGAGGAACTGCATCAGATTGAAGTGATTTTTAATTTGCAGACGTTGATAAAATAAGATGCTTTACTGTCATATACGCTTACAATAAATGAGTAAAGAGTCCATTAAGAGTGACTCGTCAAGTATAAAAGGTACAATTATAATATATATAAAGTGACAATGTACAGTATATATAGAAACAGTGTTTAACTGTGATGATACTAACCTAGGAACAATAGTGTTATATATATATAACTTAAAGAACGAAAAAAAGTTAAAAATATTTGTCATTCATATATTCAGCAACTGAGTAGTACACTTTTGTTAATTAATAGGTTTTTAAATGCTTTGTTGAAACAGTTCCTGTTTTTTGTTGGTAGTTTGTTAAAAGCTTTTAAGCCAGCATATAGTGGACTTTTTTTGTATAATGCTAATCTGTGCATTGGTACTTTCAACTTATGTTTAGTTCTTGTTCCATGGTTATGTTGTGTTTGGGAGCTATACATGGCATCAAAGTTTGTGTGTATGTATTTATTTATTTCATATAGGAATTGGGATGATAGGGTTAGAATTTTTAATTATTTCTGCAAGATTCTTTTGCTCCGGTTTGTGTCTTTATACAGATTATTTCCTTTTGACTTTTAAAGATTGTTTACCATCCTGTTGAGATTTGCCATAGTATTATTCCGTGTGTCATTATCGAGTGAAAGTAACAAGTAAACTACTTTTCTTGTTTTGAGGTTTGTTATTTTGGCTATGCAGCTCATATTAAAGCATGCAGTATTTAGTTTTTTGGACAAATAATGGATGTGATCGTCCCATTGAAAGAGTTTCTGACCTCAATATAAGAGAGGAAGATACATTCTAGCTTGAGTGATGAAAATGTATCGAATAACAGCGGCCCTTGTACGCATGCAAATAATCAAAATGGACTTACGGAGGTGTAACCAGATGATTCATACAATGTGAACCAACAACAGAAGTGCTAAATTGCAATACATCTGTATCTTATTGCTTTATCATGCTTAAGAGTGTGTGTGTTTTTGGTGAATTTGTTTTTTCAGTTTTTAGGGTTCAGGTTAAGTGAAAAATTATTTTTTGTATTTTAAAATATAAAACACCAGATCATAACAGAATGCTGTTTTAGTAAAGAAATATCTGCACTTTCATTTAATTAACCTGAACTTCCTGTATAGTAAGCTTTTGTATGCCTAATTATTGATTATTTTGGGATTTTTAATTTTGTTTTCAAATTTTTCTTTTGTTTTTAATTTTTTAAAAATATTGAAAAGATTTCTCATCCATATAATACATATTATACAGTAGATAAAAGGGTTTAATAATAATAATAATAATAATAATAATAATAATAATAATAATAATAATAATAATAATATTAATAATAGTAATACTGATGATAATGATAAAGAACACAATTGAGGTCTCTATGTCGTTTGTTTACTAATAATTTAAAAGCCTGCATTCTGCTCTGGAATTGCTTGGCAGTTTTCAGATAGCATTCTGTTATTCAGGCTGGCACTAAAAGTGTTAAATACAGTGGGATGACTTCATTGCCTCTTCTACAATGTGCCAATAAGTTTGCTTATAGTTAAAATCAAAATGAGCTTTTGTTCTGCAATTACATGGCTTCCTCTAGATAGCAGACCTAATATGTCAAGTTTGTCATTTTAATGCTTTTAGTGCCAGCAAAATGCTCTCTGAATAGTGCCAAGCAATTCCAGAGCAGAATGCAGGCTTTTAAATTATTAGTAATGAAATGAGTATCAAATGACATAGAGAGATGAATATTTTTAGTAAACACTTTTGTCTACCCAAAAATTAGATACCGACATTTCACCAGAAATACATGTTTTGGGATCCACTGATTCCAGAAAAAGCATTTTTAGAAAAATGTATATGTGAGAGTGTGTGTTGGCAGCATAGCTCAAAAACGAAAAGTCTGTTAAATACCAAACTTGATGTTTAACTTCAGTATCTTCTAAGATGAGACAAAAAGATTTTCATTGGCCTCTGTGGTTTAATGGTTACCATGCTGACTTCATATACCCAAGGTCGCGTGATCAAACCTGGCAGAGGATGATGGATTTTTTCGGGCATAAAAATCCTTAGCATGGCTTCCTTCGGAAGGGAAGTAAAGCCGTTGGTACCGTGTCGTAGATTTACAGCACATAAAAGAACCTCAAGCCTGATAGAGAGGCCTCTGAGCAAAATGAGGTGGTCTGTCACGCCCAGTATAGAATGGGATGCTGAGAACCACAGCAGTTAAAGAGTGTCCATAAATAATACACTATTTTACTTTACTTTACAAAGATTTTTTAAAAAAAAATTCCATCCTTTACATGGAAAAAATTTAAATAATTTGGTGTTCTCAAAAATGGCTTAATGATTTTGATTAAAATCTCTTATATTTAAGATATTTACATGATAAATAAAATGTATACCTTGAATTTTCTGGGAATAGCCTCTGAACACTACTTTATTCTGGACAAGTTTTGGAGAACTTTGGATGATGGTTAAATCATAAGAGATATATTAAAACGTTCTATACAAACATTGTACATCTTGTTAAAACACACAATTCATGTCATAGAAATTTTTTTTGTGGAGTTGACTTTTTGAGATATTCCTTGTTAATGGCTTGAGTTTTAAAATAATAATCGAGTTTTCTCATACACGAACTTGTCAACTTCTGGTCATGCAAAGAAACGGATTTCAATCCCATAGCAACCACATTTTAAAACTTTTGACTGTCGGTTTAGCCTAGTGTATTCCTTTATTTTCCTTGCACAAAGGAAGTAAGTAACAAGACCATTTCTGCTAATGTTTATCTTGATTAACATGAAGTAGATAGAAGAATAAGCTTATTAACAATAATTTGTTACAGAGATGTAGAGAAAGTCATGTGAATGTAGCACATCACAGTTAACCTCTTAGCAGGCCTTGACCTGAATGCATGGAGAAGCTTTATAAAGAACTTCAATGATAACCTTGCGAACTTTGATATCTTGACAAATGTATCAAGTTCAAGACTCTGCCTTAGCACTCGGGAGTTTCTATACCAAAAAATCTGATGAGTTACATTCACATGACTTTCTCTAGCTGTTGCACAAACAACTTTCCTTACGAAAGATAATTATTACGTTCTCTATATGTACTATGTGTGTACCTAGTATATTGTATTGCACCCAAAAGTTCCATACCGAGATTTCTCCAGAAATATATGTTTTCAGACTCTCTGAATCCAAAAAAAGGATTTTTAGAAAAATGTGGGTGGGGGTGGGGGTGCGTGCGCATGTGTGCGTGCATCATAGCTCATAAACGAAAAGTCTGTTAAATACCAAACTTAGCATTTAAGTTCAGTATCTTCCAAGGATGCGACACAAAGATATTCAAGAAAACTCCCCCACCCCCAACTACCCTTTACATGGAACTTTTTTCGAAAATTTCGATTTTCTCAAAAATGACTCTAACAATTTTAATTAAAATGTTGTATACTAAAGATATTTACCTGACAACTAAGATGTATATCTTGAATTTCTGGGAATAACCTCTGAAAATTACTTTATTCTGGATGAATTTTACAGATTTTTGAATAACTGGCAAACCTTAAGATACAGACAAAAACTTACTTCACAAAAAATGTAGAGCTCGTTAACACACTTAGTTTATGTTAGGTACATTTTTTCATGTAGTGGATCATTTTTGAGATATTCCCTTGCTATTGGCATCAGCTTTAAAAACTTATACTTTTCTCATAGGGGAATTAATTTTTTTGTTTTTTTTTTGTTTTTTTTTTTTGGATAAGGGAAAACCCCGAAAAAAAAAAACCTTATCCGGGTAACTCCCCTAAGCGAGATTCGAACTCATGAACCTAGCGGACACGCTATCACCACACTACCCAGGCGGGCTAGGGTAATTTGTCAACTCATGTCCATACAAACAAACAGTCACACAGCAACCAGCTTTTGACTGTCACTCTAACCTATGGTGCTCCCTTATTTCGCTCCTACTTACAAAGAAGCAAGTAATAAGAATATTTCTGCTAATTTTTTCTTGATTAGCGTGAAGTAAAGAGAAGCATAAGCTTTTTAAGAATAATTTGTTGTACAGATGTAGAGAAAGTGATGTGAATGGAACACATCAGATTTTTTTATCTACGACATGCTAACTGAGATAAACATTAGCAGAAATTGTCTCATTACTTGCTACCTTTAAGTAGAAGGGAATACACTAGTGATAGTCAAATGTTTTAAAAGCTGGTTCTCTGTGAAGTTCGTTTCACTTTGCATGCCCTGCAGTAAAACAAGAGAGATGAAACGAAACATCACTTCCCGTTTAAGTAGGTAATCAAAAGAATCAAAGTATTGCAAGTGGTACACAGTGAAGCATAATTACACATTGCTTATAAAATGAGTCAAATTTACACTTGAATTGCTTCACTAAGTAATAAATTACCTGGACATGTTTCGAAGGCATATGTTGGCTACATCATCAACAGATTTCGACTGGCCAGCCTGTTGTTGGTATTTTCTGTGGACTCCTCTCCTTTCTCTGGTGGCTGATAGATGAACTTGTAGAGCTGGTTGTCATCGGCAGGAATTCCAAAATTCCTAAGGCTAGGTTTCTGCTTTAAAATAAAGATCTTCTCCCATATGTTTAATTCTAGCGGTCGCTGTACTGATTTTAACAAGTGGACATTATCTTTGATTCTATGGCTACTGTCCCAAGCATGTGAGGCTACTGCTGATTTCTCCATTCGGTTGTTTCTTAAGTGTGCCAGATGTTCCTTCAACCTGGTTCCTATGTTTCCTCTGGTTTGTCCTATGTATCTTTTATCATTTTTTTACAATTGATTCTTTAAACTCCTGATTTCTTGGATGCAGGTGTTATGTCCAACTTGTTCATTAGAACGCTTTTTATGCTGTGTTTGTTTTGTGGGGCTAAGAAGATGTTGTGTTCCTTGAAGATCTTTTTATTTTTGTTGAAGGCCTGAGGGTGTAATGTGAATTTTTTGAAAATATTCTGGTTTTTATCTGCCATGAGGGTGGTTGTAGCTGCTATTTTTCTCTTTCTCTCTATTGTTTTTAGTTTTTTCAAGACAAATGTTTTGTTAAAACCATTATTCTTGGCACAAACATGCAATCATCCACAGTTTGCTAAACAGATTACTTAACATCCCTATGGGGAAGATAGAATAGGAAAAAGAGCTTAACCAAATAATAAAAACTGCCAATAGGTAAATAGGTCCTTAGAGAGTATTCCCAGAACATTATACATTTTGTGATGTAAGTATCTTTAATCTATGATATTTAAACAAAATCAAATTTTTGAGAAAAAAATTTCAAAATATTGTCCTTGTAAATGGTAGTTTGTGGTGGGGGGATGTTCTTAAAAATCTTTGAGTCACATCCGTGGAAGATACTAGAGACAAATGTCAATTTGTTTTTGAGCCGTGCTGCCCACAGACACACACATAGTCATTTTTTTAAAAATGCTTTTTTTGAATTCAGGGGGTCCCAAAACATGCACTTCTGGTGAAATCTCGTTATGGAACTTTTGGGTGCAATAAAATACGTTCTTTATACACTGTGTACATGGTACATACAGAGAAAGTATAAAGGAGCCAAAGTGAAAAGGAGTTGAACAACATTGTCATGGGTTTACTGAACAGACTATTAAATGGGGTTGAGTGAGTGTTTCAAGCAATGGGTAAATCAGTGGAATAGTTTGAAAGTAATTTGAATTGTGTTAGTTACAAAATAATAATTGGTGAGAAATTACTTTGTGATTGACATTCTTGCTGATACATGGCTGTCTCGGTATGCTGTTGCCATATTTACTCGCTGTCCATCTACAGCGCCACTTGTGCCACTGCTTCCTCTAAAATACCCTCTTTCTGTGCATTTTCTATCTCACTTCTTCACCATTTCTCACTTGTTACCTCATCTATTTCTTTCAACATTGGGTCGTGTACTTCACGAGATGCAACCTCAACTGTTTATCACAGCTGTAAGACATTTTGATATCACTCGTGGTAGTTCTAGGGTGAGAACAAGAGCAATGTCTGTGTTATATAAAAGGTAGTAATGATTGTAAATGTAAAACCTTACAGAATCACTGTGTGTAACACAACCAAACTTTTCACACAATGAAATCAAATAATCAGATCGTAACGCACACGTAAATTTCCACTGAACCTGTAGATGTTGCAATGCCGCTGATGTGATCTCTATGACTGTTATGTATTCTTACACTATGATTGGTCAGGAACCTGACGAGTCCCTATCAGCAGATGACACACCCCACATGTGCCAATCACAAGGAAATTTCTCACTGACCATAGTCTGTGTGTTTATAATACCAGTCTAGATAAAGTTATATGTATACATTTCAGGCTCTTGGTGTTTTTGGTCTGTGCCAGTTACATAGTTTTGTGGATTACCTGCGCAGTCGAATGAGCAAGGAGGACTTTGATGTGCTGTTTCGAGCTATGATTGTTGGCACTGCAAGTGTGACAGCCATTGTTGGGGGCGCTCTCACTCTTACAGGTTTGTGTCATCAGAAAGTAGAGTAAGTTCATTGGGACTTCCACTCAGTAAACAAATAAATAATAGAAATATGCCATCCAAAAATGTCCAAAATTCTTAAGTGATATGCAACTGAGTGGTGTTCTCAGACTTCTAGCCAGTTAAGTAGATGTATTGACTCCAGCATTGCAAAGGTCTGCACCATGTTCGGGGTAAACTGATTATTCGAAAGTCCATATTCTTGTATTTATAGTGCCAAAGTGAAACTAGCATCTGATTGGTTCACATGCTATTTTTCTTGGTCGTGAAGCAACTGATATTTAATCTGACTGAAGCATAGGCACGGACCTCATAGAAAACTATATATGGCAGTTTTATACCTAATGTTTTGAATTTGAGCATGGACCTGTTTGAAAACATTTTATTAAGAATGTCACATCCAGAATAAACAGAGCCCATTATATATGTCTTAAAAAGAATTAGTAATCTGCAAACACTAAAATGATATACTTTTCCTATGTGCAAACTGCACTTGCATTTGTTATATTTATTTGGGGGTCCAGTAATGAAATAAGTACGCTATTTATGATGCAAAAGAAAATACTTAATCTGCATAGAACAACATCATGTAAACCACATTTTGAACAAAATAATATTCTTACACTACCAAATGTTTATATTTTTGAAACTGTCTGCTTTGTAAGGAACTACACATACTTATTTAGTATAAACATGCTACCAGAAACAGTAATAAAATATACGCCAGAACAATCAAATTCTATACTGCACAAGGGCATACACACGTACAACCAAACCACAAATAAAATTAATAACAGTAGCTATACACAAAAAAAAAATCATTATTTTAGAAACTAAACTACTTATTTGTAATCTGTATATACATATAGATTGTAAGCATTACTGTTCCCAATAATTTTTAAAACTGATTATATTTTTTTTGCTATTGTACAAAAACGTAGGTATTTATTGACTTATATATAGGGGTCTTGTGTTATTTCTTATGTTAATTTACTTAATGGTTCTCATAATGTATATAGCAACTATTAAGTCTGTTTTCTGAATATAATATTGTATTCGTGACGAAACCATGAAATTGTAAAATTTCCAACGGTGAATAAAGACACACATGCACATTTGAAACACAATTTGTTGTATAAGAGGCAGTGTAGTTTTCTTAAGTCTTGGCAATCAGGTGTTAAGGCTCTTTATCATCGGTGCCAATTTGTGCAAGAATTAAAAAAGCTAAAAGAAAAACTACACATAACCATTACAAAAGAAATTCTATTACATCCAATTAGTAGAAAGCTTTGAAATAGAATATAATTTAGACCTCTGTGAAATTTTCAAGAAAGAAACAAGGAGTCCAGATATTGCAAAAATGATAGCATTAGAAACTCTGAAAATAAAAAATCTGGAAGAAGAATGGACACGTATATACAGGGTATTTGTGAATTAGACGGACAAACTTTGGGAGCAGATAGATACCCTTCTTGTAAGCATGATGGCTGCGGCACTTCGTTTCAGTGCAAGAAGGAATGGACGTAAGCACGCTTGTGCAAATAATAAGCCATTCAGTTTTGAATATACTCTCACATGTGAAGCATGCTTCATCCGTGAACAATACATGGCTTGCAAACTCCGGTTTGAGTATGTATTTGTTCAAATACCAATTACAGAGGTTCACTCGGAGTGGATAGTCACCTGGTGTAAGAGCATGGATTCTCTCAAGGTGATATGGATGCAAAATTGTCCAGATCGTGACATGACCATTATGAAAGTGTCGTGCGATCTCTAGAGTACTCAGTGAAGGATTATTCGCTACCCACTGCAGCATGGCTTCCTCGAGTTCAGGTGTTCGTACAGCATGCCTCCGTCCTTGCCCGTCTGTGTAGCGACCCCCATTCGCTTAGTCTCTGATGAATACGGGCAAATGTCGTATGGTGAGGACATGTTTCCCTGGTTAAGCCTAAAGCCTGGAAGATCATTTAATTTCTAACGACACTGACTGTGAAAGCCTGCTTATTTCCATGACCACAACTTATCACGCCTGTAAGGCATTTTCAAATGATAGTGTAGTGGTAGTTCTAGGATGAGAACCAGAGCAATGTCCATGATATATAAAAGGTAGTAATGGTTATAAATGTAAATCCTTACAGAATCACTGTGTATAACATAACCAAACTTTTCACACAATGAAATCCAAGAATCAGGTTCCAAACAATGAGATCAGTATATGCATGAGAATGTGCGTTAAAATTTCCACTGAAACTGTAGATATTGCAATGCTGATATCTCTGATGCATTCTTACACTGATTGGTCAACAACCTGACAAGCCCCTGCAGGTGTCAGTCACAAGGAAATTTCTCAATGACCATAGTGTAACTTAACATAATGTAAAATACAAGATCAACTCGGTAAATATTAACCTTTTGCATTAACTTATTTGTTATTTATTATCTAATTATTACATGTTTATCAATTTGTAAATATATCTACTTGCAATAAATTGTGTGTATTGCTGGGCGAGCAGTCTCTACTCTGGGATAGTATTTCATATGCCATCACGTATATGATGAATATTGTAGGAAAAGTCCTATTACAAAATGGAAGGTTCACTCCAGCTAGTCATCCAAAAGAATTGCATAAATTGAAAGCATAATAACAACCACAGAAACAACAACCAAGTTGGATAGGTAGAGTCAGAATGAAAAACTCAATGCCACAGCCGGCATTTGAACCACGGATCTCCAAATCTCTAGCTTGTTGCTCTACCACTGAGCTACCATGGCAACATGCTGGCATAACATTGAATTTCTCAAATGACTCGCATGTTTCCCAGTAAACCACAAGGTGTTCTCAAATTATTTTGAGATGACAACCCCAATGGTGACTTGCAATGTTTTAAGTACTTTAAGTCCCAGGATTCATAGTATAACCAACTATTATGGTCAGCTGTTATATCCTACACATGGCTTGTGTGAAAAAACATTAATCCACCAAGTTTTTAATATTAAACATTTTTTAAAGATTATGTAACATTTGCAATTAATTTAGTTCTAAATGAGGTCTGATATTGTTATTTGCTTAGTATTTAAAATTTATTATTATTCTATCCCTACAAAATATACCAATTCCTATCTTTTAAATATTTGATTGAAATTTCCACCTAAAAAGTTAAGGTAGTACACAGATATTAAATTTGTGTTTCATATTAGCTCTTTCAAATGGGCACATGATACTGGTATGCCTTAATTAAAATGTTTTTCTTGTTTAATAGGAAAGATTTCACCATGGACTGGTCGTTTCTACTCACTTTTGGACCCTAGTTACGCCAAGAACCACATTCCAATTATAGCCTCAGTTTCTGAACATCAACCGACGTCATGGTCATCTTTTTACTTTGACCTCCAGATCCTGGTGTTTTTATTCCCAGCAGGATTGTACTTCTGTTTCTCAAAACTGTCTGATGCCAACATCTTCCTCATTTTATACGGCGTTACAAGCATATACTTTGCTGTAAGTGTGAGGTACAAATTTATTTATTTATCTATTTGTATTTAAAAATTAAGCTGATGCATCTAAAAGATTTGACCCAAAATTATGAAAAATTCAAACATTTTTTACTTTCTCTACACATACTATACATAGTGTATAGAGAAGCTAATGTGTTGCACCCAAAAATTCAATACCGAGATTTCATTAGTGTCCCCTGTATCCAAAAACAGTCTGTGAACACAATAACTCAAAAACGAAAAATTGGTAAACACCAAACTTGGTATTAAAGTTTCATATTGTCCAAGGATGCGACACAAAGATTTTCAAAAAAATCCCCCCACCCCGAACTACCCTTTACATGGAACTTTTTTCGAAAATTATGATTTTTTTCAAAAATGCTCTAACGATTTTGATTAAAATATTGTATACTAAAGATATTCACCTGACAAATAAAATTTATATCTTGAATTTTCTGGGAATAGCCTCTGAAGACTACTTTATCCAGGATGAATTTTACGGAATTTTGCATAATTGCTAAACCAGAGAGATGGACAAAAACTTATTACATAAAAAATGTAGAGCAGGTTGAAACACACAATTTATGTTATCTACATTTTTTTCGTGGAGTTGATCGTTTTTGAGTTATTCCTTGTTTTGATTTCATCTTTAAAAAGTTATACTTTTCTAATACGGGAATATGTCAACTCCTGTCCATACAAACAAAGGAACTTCAGTACATAGCAACCAGCTTTTGACTACAACTTTAACCTATGGTACTCCCTTGTTTTGCTTTTACTTACAAGGAAACAAATAACAAGACTATTTCTACTAATTTTTTCTTGATTAGTATGAAGTAAATAGAAGCATAAGCTTTTTAACAATAATTTGTTGCAGGGATGTAGAGAAAGCCATGTGAATGGAACACATCAGATTTTTTACTTCTATGTCTCCGTAGGAGGTTTCAATTTCAAGAATTTGACAAGCATTTACAAGTTGTACTTGTTTTATTTGAGATGTGCATAGTTATAAAATGTTGCAGGGTGTGATGGTACGTCTGATGCTTGTGTTGGCGCCCGTGATGTGTATTCTGTCAGGTATAGCTGTGTCAGCCATGTTGGTCACTTACATGAAACAAGTGGATCCATCCAAAAACGTGGACAAGAAAGCCAAGAAGTTTGAGAGCAACTACTTCATGAAGAGTGAGGTATGAATTTATTTTGCTGCCTTTTTCTACACATACACAGAGTGTTTGTTTGCACATGTCTCCAGCGCAGCAGGAGTCAGGTATTCATAAGTCTTTAAATTCAAGATTTCTTATATAAGGGTTGTTCAAATGAAAGTGGCACTAGAGTCAGTTTGAGAAATGGTTTAATGATATTACTATACAAAAGAAAGACGTGATACAGACGTAACAGATATGCTAGACACAGTCTTTGAAAATTAGTTGAGTTGATTTTGTAACACTACATCACTTACTTATAGAAAACAAAACCGGGTTTGTTGGCTGTGGTCCACTGGGCTTCTCCCCCAGACGTTTCACCTGCAGTCGCTATTGAGAGGCCACGGAGATGTATACGCCATTGAAGATGCTTGCCGCAGACACAGCCTGGTTTTGTTTTGTATAAGTGATTCTAACACCAGGTGTGAAGCCTTCGAATTTTAATGACTTACTTTTTATTTCGGAAAACATGTTTTAGAAACCATGTGTTTCCATTGTCAATTCCTTTGGTCAACTGCTGGTATTGTTTGCTGTGGTGTCTCTGTCCCTGGTGGTGGTTTGATGAACCTCTGTATCAGTAGGTCACCTGGCAGGATTTTGAAATTGAAAACGCAGTTCTTGTTTTTCCAAATGTATGTTTTTTCCCAAACTTTTAATTCTGTCTTCCTTGTGATGTTTTTGAGTATTTTTAGGCTTCTATTTATGGTGTGTTCCACTTTTCAAAAATGCCAAGCTACCGCGGATTTGTCTTCTTGTTTGAGTTTAATATTTCTGTAGTGTTCTTTTGCTCTTGTTTTTATATTTCTTTTTGTTTGGCTGATGTAGATTTTTTCACAGTCATTGCAGCTGAACTGGTATATTCCTGGTTTGTTTTCTTGTGAGATTTCATCTTTTAAATGTTTTTTATGGAGAAATTGTTTTATGGGACTAGAATGATGCTATGTCGTTTGGAGATCCTCTCCATAGTCTCCTTGTAGGTTGAGACAAGTATCCCAGTGGTCAACAAGATGATGGACATCCTGGGTGAAGAAGCTCAAGGGCTGGTGTGGAACCAAAGACGTAGTAGTCACATGATGAAGTGTGTGGACTGTAAGGGGGATATTTGAGAACTTGCTGTAACAGTGTTTGACATGCCACACCACATGAAGATATTCTGTCTCAGTCTCTGCAATATGGTACAGTGACAGTCATTCCAACAGTAACATGACTTAACCAGCTCTAGTGGACGTGCATGGGATAAAGAGTGTCGCTATTCCATGCTTTTGGTGGCTCCATGTTTCATCAGCGGCAATGATCCTTGAAGGAATTGGTTTCCCATTTCATGGTACCACACAAGGTGTTACATGCAATCAGACTTGCAATAAATCTTCTGCTCCTCTGTCAAATGTTTTGGCACCCATTGTGCACAAACCTTGTGGTATCACAACCTTTCATGCAGTATTGTGTGCATACTTCCTATACGCATAGAAATTTCCTCCAAATGGTGGTTCGTTGATACATTTTCTCAAGATGGTCCACATCTGTATCTGCTTCCTGGGTGACCAGGAATAAGCCCTGTCGGCAGTATTGCTTCTACCACTACAAACTTCCATACACCATCACAATACCGATCTGCATTTCATACCCTCCATGCCATACACATTTTGCATTCTATGATGGATTTCAGAAACGCTCACATTTTCTGCCATTAAAAATTGCACGACCACATGTTGACATCGTTTGGAGACATCCATGATGTGAACGAATGCCTTTCAACGTGCTCCGGCACTATCACACATGCACTATGTGCCCTGTATAGAGGCATGCACAGTCATCTTGTCAAATGGGGTTATTACAGCAATGCCACTTTCATTTGAGTGACCCTTACACTGAGCCAAGGCCATATATGGGTATCAGCCAAGACAGCAATAACTTGGGTATTATGTCACTGTGCAGAAGTGGCGCTGGACCTTTCAAGGTACTTATCGGGTTGAGCTGTCTCAGTTGTTGCTTTGCCTTTGTGGTGTAAAGTGTTTTGACAATATGTCTAGTATATATAATTTCCTTAGGAAATGGTTATTCTCTCATTAGTCCACAGAAATGCTTGCTAACAAATTCATGTTTGAACAGCGTATTACTTTCTCTACACGTACTATGTACATAGTGTACAGAGAGGGTATTATATTGCATTCAAAAATTCAATCCTGAGATTTCACTGGAAATACATGTTTTGGGTTCTCCTGAATAATAAAAAAGCATTTTTGGAAAAAAGTCCGTGTGTGTGTAGGGGGGGTGCTGGCGTGCAATCGCGCGTGCCACCGTGCATGCGTGCGTGCGTGTGCGTGCATGCAGCATAACTCAAAAACAAAAAATAAAACGTTGAATACTAAACTTGGTATTTAACTTTGGTATCTTTCAAGGATGCAACACAAAGATTTTTAAGAAAATCCTCCAACCCCCAACTACCATTTACATGGAACTTTTTTTGAAAATTTTGATTTTCTCAAAAATGGCTTTTAACGATTTTGGATTAAAATATTGTATGTTAAAGATATTACCTGACAAATAAAATGTATATCTTGAATTTTCTGGGAATAGTCTCTGAAGACTGCTTTATTCTGGATGAATTTTATGGAATTTTGCATAACTGCTAAACTGTAAGAGATTGACAAATACTTACCACACACAAAATTTAGAACACATTAAAATGCACAATTTATATATTACATACATTTTCTTCCATGGAGCTGTTCGTTTTTGAGATATTCCTTGTTTTTGGTTTGAGCTTTAAAAAACTTCCTTTTCTGGAATTTGTCAACTCCTGTCCATACAAACAAAGGAACTGCAGTCATATATCAACCAGCTTTTGACTATCACTTTAACCTATGGTACTCCCTTATTTTTCTTTTACTTACAAGGAAGCAAGCAATAAGACTATTTCTGCTAATTTTTTCTCGATTACCATTAAGTAAATAGAGGCATAAGCTTTAACAATAATTTGTTACGGAGATGTAGTGGAAAGTCATGTGAATGGAATATGAGAACTGAATCATATAGACAAGTGTGTAGACATTTAGAGAATCAATTTCCAGAATCAATCCAGTTCTGAGTAGAAACACTATGAGATGTTTTGTCAATAAATTTAGAACAATGGGTTCCCTAAGCACTAAACCACAGAAGCGGAAACGATGTGTTCTAACAGAGGAAAAGTAGATAAATTGAATGCTCACTTAAAATTCTCTCTGCAGTGTTGCACAGCAAGTGAGTGTTACACATACCTCAGTTCATACAGCTATTAAAACTTTAAAACAAAAACCTGCAGTGTGACTATAGTGTACAAATTATAAACATTACTCTAAAGGAACTTATGCTTGTGAATTATATCATCTGATGTCAAGAATATCTTCATGCAGATGGACACCACTTTTAACAAGGATGATACTTACGAGGGGCATTCAATAGGTCCTTAGAAAATCCATTGGTATCCCACAAAAAGTGTGTAAAACATAATTTCACTGTGAAATTATGTTTTACACTCTTATTTGTGGGATACCATTACTACAGGGAATATGTTGAGGAATAATAACTGAGATATATCAACATTTTTGTCTCGTTCTGTTGGCAGACTATTGTGTACCAGCCCTTAAGCATTTCTCATATATTCCTTGTCATTGTTTCAATTTTTCTCAAATGGGTGACATTCTTATTTCTTTTGTTTTATTCTAGTGCATCCACACAGCAACCAGCTTTTAAAAGATTTGACTATTGCTTTAGCCTAATGTATTCACTTATTTCCCTTCCACTTACAAGAAAGTAAGTAATAAGGCTGTTTCTGCTAATGTTTTTTCTTGCTGAGCATGACGTACATAAAAGAGTAAGCTACTTCATGATAATTGAGATAAACATTAACAGAAATTGTCTAATTACTTGCTTCCTTGTAAGTAGAAAGGAAATAAGAGAAATAATTAGGCTAAAGTAATAGTCAAATCTTTTAAAAGCTGGTCACTGTGCAAAACAATTGAGGTTCGGTTCACTATGCATGGTCCTGTTCGAGGAAAGCTAGTTTAAAATTGAAACCAATAACAATAAATATCTTGAAAATGGTCAATTCTATAAGAAAAACATATATTATTTAAATTATATGTTTTAATGAGAACTACATTTTTTTCTATAATAGGATTTTATCTATCTCTTATGGTTTAGCCATAATGCAAAATTCTACAAAACTCATCCAGAATAAAGCGCTTTTCAGATGCTATCCCAAGAAAATTCAAAACATATATTTTATTTATGATGTGAATTTCTTTAATTAAGTATTTTAATCAAAATTGTTAGAGCCATTTTTGAGAAAATCTAAAGTTTTTAAAAATGAACCATGTAAAGGGTAGTTGGGAATGGGATGATTTTCTTAAGAATCTTTGTGTCACATCCTTGAAAGATACTGAACTTCAATACCAAGTTTGGTAATTAAGTGACTTTTTGTTTTTAAGCTATGCTATCTACAGACGCATACACAGACACACACAGACAGATAACACACAGACCTTCTTCTAGAAATGTTTTTTTTGGACTCAGGGGACCACAAAACATATATTTTCTGTGAAATCTCGACATCAAATTTTTGGGTGGAAGACATTACCTTCTCTATTCACTATGTACATTGTACATATCGGGCCAGAGAAAGTAAAAAAAGTTTATTAAGAGTAAAACACAGCATCACACTCAAACTTCACTAGTTGAAATAAGTAACTAACTTGAGACATCTTCAGCAGAGATTTACTGATGAGCTCGTGGTAGTGGCCTGTAGAGGTCTAACTTCTGGATAGATGAATTTTCAGATGAGACCATTTGTTTGTGGTAAATCAAAATTTGTGACTTTGTTTTTATCTTTTATAATCAATAGATTTTCTCAAACTGTTAATCCAATTGGATTGTGCACTAATTTTAATAACTTGAATTCACTGTGAAAATTATGGTTTTGAGTCCAAAAATGGTGTGCTACAGCTGAATTATCTGTGTGTTTATGCTTTAAGTACCTCATGTTTTCTTTAAAACATTGTCCGATGTTTCTTTTTGTTTTCCCTATACACACCTTTTCACATTCCTTGCAAAAAAAATTGGCGTGTTGTTTATGGACAGTCTAACTACTGTGGTGCTCAGTGTCCTGTTCTAAATTGCACGTGAAAGACTGCTTAATTTTGCTCAGTGGCCTCTCTATCAGGCTTGAGGTTCTTTTACGTGCTGTAAATCTACGACACGGGACCCACAGCTTTACTTCCCTTCTGAAGGAAGCCATGCTAAGGACTTTTACACCTGAAAAAATCCATTATCCTTGCAGATGATCTCATATATCTCTAAGGAAATTTTATCTTTCGTGTTTGTATGGAGGAGGTTTTTTACTTTCTCTGCATGTACTATGTATATAGTGTATAGAGCAGGTATTGTAATGCACCAAAAATTTGACACCAAGATTTCACCAGAAATACATGTTTTGAGACCTGAATAAAAAAAAAGCTTGGTATCTTCCAAGTATGCGACAAGAAGATTTTCAAAAAAATCTCCCCACCCCCAACTACCCTTTACATGGAAATTTTTTCGAAAATTTTGTCTTCCTCAAAAATTGCACTAATGAATTTGATTAAAATATTGTATGTGAAAGATATTTGCTTGACAAAGAAAATGTATATCTTGAATTTTCTGGGAATAGCCTCTGCGACTACTTTATTCTGGATGAATTTTACAGAATTTTGCATGACTGCTAACCGTAAGAGATGGACAAAAACTTATCACACAAAAAATGTAGACCACGTTTTTTATGGAGTTGATTGTTTTTTGGATATCCCTTGTTATTGGTTTCAGTTTTGAAAAACATACTTTTTTCTTACAGGAATTTGTCAACTCGTGTCCATACAAACAAAGGAACTTCAGTCACGTAGCAACCAGCTTTTGACTATCCCTTTAACCTATGCTACTCCCTTATTTCGCTTCTAGTTACAAGAAAGCAAGTAATAAGACTATTTCTGCTATTTTTTTCTGTTTTGCATGAAGTAATTAGAAGCATAAACTTTTTAACAATAATTTGCTGTAGAGATGTAGAGAAAGTCATGTGAATGGATCACATCAGCTTTTTTTTTTTTTTTTTTAGAATACTAATTTCTTCTGTTTCATAAATTTATTAATGTTGTTCTTTACCAGATGTGTACTTTCTCTAGCCCATATGTCATGTGAATGAATGTTGACAGATTGCTACTGTGTTTATTGGAGTGATGTGTTTCTTGTTGATCTCGTATACATTCCATTGCACGTGGGTCACATCTGAGGCCTACAGCAGTCCCAGCATCGTTCTCTCGGCCAGATCACACGATGGCTCTCGCATCATATTTGATGACTTCAGGGAAGCATACTATTGGCTCAGGATGAACACTCCAGAAGTATGTATGTCAGTGTTACTTCAAAAGTTTTGACAATTCTATCCATATGTACCAACTACGTCAGATACGTCAACAATTTCATAAATATTTACAGACGCTTTTTACCAATTTCAATACAATGTTTTATCGGAAAGATTTTACAATATTTATATATGGTAGTTTTTAATTTAATGTATTCATTTATTTTAATCTTGTACTTTTAAATACAATTAAAGGGACATGCCATAATATAACCTAGTTACATTATACACAGAATTATTACATACCACATTTATCTGAATACAGGACAATGTTTTTTCTTTCCAAAATATTAACCCTTTTAGTGCCAATCACGATCTAATTGTGATTTGAAAATTCTGCAAAAATTGCCAATGACAATCTAATCATGATTCCGTTTTCATACTTTTTAACTCTTTCCAGCAGGAAAGTGTGTGTACTTTCTATGTCACAGCCATAGAGAAAGGTTTTCTGGACCTTATCTTCACTCCAAAGCATTAAATTAGCTCCACATTTAATTTCACTTGTTGGTTGAAACATGGCATTATCTAGCCGAAGGTTACGAACAGAAGAGAAAATAGGAGCGATGTATTAGAAGAAAGTGGGTGACTTGAATTTTCTGACCTTGTTGAAAGAGTTTCTGACATCACCGTAGGAGAGCAAGATATATATTCTAACTTCAGTGATGAAAAATTATCCGATTACAACAGCTCTTGTATGCATGCAAATTATTGATGTACTTATCAAAATGGATTTACGAAAGTGTAACCAGATAACCAATACAATGTGAATCAACTATTCAGCTACACAACAACACAACTGCTAAATTGTACATTAATCTACCTTACATTTGTATCCTATTGCTATATGCCATTTTTATTAAGAGTGGCATCATGTCTATGTGTGTGTGTTTTTGGTGATTTTTTTTTTTCAGTTTCAGGTTATGTGAATTCTTTTTTTAAAAAATAAAATACCAGGTCAAAACAGGATGCTGTTTTAGTAAAGAAATATCCATACTTTCATTTAATTAGCCTGAAATTTCTGTGTAGTGAGGTTTTGTATGATTATATTGGGATTTTTAATTTTATTTTCAAAATTTTCTTTTGATTTTAATTTTTTAAAAATATTGAAGATACTTGCCATACATACAATGCATATTATAGAGTAGACAAAAGGGTTTTCCAAAAACGAAAAAAAGATTCAGCTGTCTGTCATTTCATTACTAATAATTTAAAACCCTGAATTCTTCTCTAAAATTGCTTGGCACTTTTCAGACAACATTTTGCTATTCAGGCTGGCACTAAAAGGGTTAATGTTCAGAATGGGGGGGGAGGGGCTCATCTTGCATTTGCAATACATGTTTTCCAATTTTCATACAGGGAAAAAGTAAGTTTCAAACTTTGCAGTGGTATGGCAGGAAATGGTATAGATTACCACCAAGGTTGCAACGTGTGCAGCAGGTTTTGAGCATTTCATTTCACGCCTATGAGTATTGTTTGGAAAAAAGATTACTCTCCAAGACTAAAATACAATTACAGGACTTCCTTTTACATGGTAATGTTGTTGGAACTCATCAGTTAGCTGTGCATTTCCCCTCTCCTGGCTGCTTATGTAATCACAATGTGAATTTGCACGCAAATTGGAACTAGGTACAAACATTTTACGATATACTAGGGTCAGCTGATAAGTCTCAATGAAAACAGCATTTAAAAATGGTTTTTTTTTTTTTTTTTTTTGCTTTATATATTAACATAATCTCCAGAAAGGCTAATGCATTTGTCATATTGGTGTTCTAATTTAATTAAACATATCAAGGTCCTCAAAATAGCTGTTTACCACATCAATGACCTTCTGGTTGCTGTGAAATCTTCATCCTCCAAGAAATTTTTTAAGGTTTGGGAACAGGTGGTAGTCACTGGGTGCTAGATCTGGCGAATAGGGTGGATGTTCAAGCAATTCGAACTTCAATTCGCACATTTTACCCATTGCAATGACTGAACGATGGGCCGGAGCATTGTTGTGATGAAACATGATTATATATATATATTTTTTTTTTTCCAAAATGAGGTCTTTTTCTTTTCACCTCATCACTCAAATGTTGCAGTAAGTAAGTGATACTTTTACCCTTTTTCAAATAATCCATAAAAATAATTCCCCCTGCATCCCAGAAAACACTTGCCATAACCTTGTTAGCTGACAAAATTGACTGCCTATTTTGGAGTTGGTTCACCTGGCACAATCCACTGTTTTGACTGGAGTGTAGTGATGTTTCCAAGTTTCATCCATGGTAATAAGCCGTCTCAAAAATTCACTGAGATTTTTACGGTAAAGCTCTCATTCTTAACAGAAGCAGTTTTTCTTTGCAGCTTATGATCTGGTGTCAACAAACGCGGCACCCATCTCATGAAGGTCCAAAACATTACTTAAAATATTACCTGCATGTTATTTTGAAGTGCTTACAGCCTCCGCTATCTCAAACAACTTTAATCTGCGGTCTTCCAGTACTAAACAATGAATTTTTCCAATGATCTCTGGAGTTGTCACTTCTACAGGGCGTCCAGAGAAAGGCTCATCACTAGTGCTCGTACATCCCATTTTAAACCTGCAACCCACCTTTTAATTATTTAATATGAAGGGGCAGAGTCTTACAATGTACTGTCCATTTCCTCTTTGATTTCTTTAGACGTTAAGCGTTTCAAATGGAAGTATTTAATCACTGATCATTTTTCCAAATCCTCCAGTTTTGTGGAAACTGTAAAGTTGTCTTAAAATGCTGTCATTGGAAAACTAAACAAGGTATTGGCCTGTAACTATGGGTACAAGCTAGTCTAGAGATAAACTATACGTCTAACTGGCCTAGTGGCGCCATATCTGTGTGAGGCCCGGTACTTATCAGCCGACCCTCGTATTGCAAAGATGTAAAGTCATATGAATGGAATACATCAGATTTTTGTATCTAGCAGTACAAAAATATTTTTGTAGTTAACACTAATAGATGAAAATTGCCCATTTAGTTGCTGTGTAATACATTTGCAGGATGCACGAGTAATGTCGTGGTGGGACTATGGTTACCAGATAACAGCGATGGCCAACAGAACAATTCTCGTGGACAACAACACTTGGAACAACACACACATATCTAGAGTTGGCCAGGCAATGGCTTCCTCTGAGGAGCGAGCATATGAAATAATGAGAGAGTTAGATGTGGACTATGTGCTGGTAATCTTTGGTGGTCTCACAGGGTACTCTTCAGACGGTACGTATGTACCTTCATTCCTCTGCTTATTGTGAGTCGCCATCTCAAAATAACTTGTGGTTTACCGGGAAACATGTGATTCAGTTGAGAAATTGAATGCTATGGTAGCTCAGTGGCAGAGCAAGTGGCTAGAGATTGAGAGATCCGTGGTTCATATCCCAGCTATGGCATTGCATTTTTCAGTCTGACTCTACCTATCCAACAGCTAAACTGTTTAGAAATTCCACAAAAGAGAGCTATTAAAATACTTAATGGATTTAATATTTTAAAGCCTTCCATAGAAACAAATATACTGTCATTTTCCTATCTGTGTAAATATAGTGAATCTTTATTCATGGGCAAAACTGAAAATAACCAACTCTGTAATCAAACACAAAGGAGATATTCACTCCTACAAAACAACATTAGCCAATCTCATCTCCATAGAGTCAGTTAACTCTACCAAGTATAATACATAGTGCCACCAAAACATACAACAAACAGTCTGCCATTTAACATCAAAGAATCACAATTTAAAAACAAACTCTTCAAATACCTACTTGAGAAATACTGTAATTCCTAAAAGTTTGACAACAGAAAATTCCTATGGTGTTGGTTGAAATATTGTATTAAGTTTAATCACACACCGACACAAATTACGTTAAAAAATTGTATGTGTTTATACTTATATACTCCGTTTATATGTTTATTTTATTGTTTGTATTTTGCTTACTGCCTCACTAAAAGGCAGTCCCTACCTAGACTAATATGCTCATTGGGACATTATGTAAATAAATAAAATAGTAAGTACAGAAAGCATTGTATTCCACTTAAAATTTTGATGTCAAAATTTTACTACAGGTCCCCTGAATGTAAGAAAAGCATCTTTAGAAAAACATGTGCATGCATGCATACGTGCCCGTTTGTTTAATATAGTTTTACAACAAATTAAATGTATATTTTGAATTTTCTAGTAATAGCCTCTGAATGATTAATATTTATCTTCATTATAGAGGACTTCTACAAAATTGGTAAACCATAAGTGATAGATAAAATGTTATACACAAAAAATGTAGATTTTGGCAAAGCACATAATTTATCTGATTTTTTGTAGTATTAGCCAATTCCAAGATATTCTTTGCTGATGGTTTAAATTTTTGAAACGTATACTTTTCTCAAATAGGCATTAATGTTTCGGGTTTTACTCCTGACCATGCAAAGAGAACCAATTTTCAATGTTATCACGTAGCTACCATCTTTGAAAAGATTTGACTATATTTTGCAGAAAGAAAGTCCTGTGAATGTGAGACAGATTATTTTGTAATGTTACAGACATCAACAAGTTCCTTTGGATGGTACGTATAGGTGGCAGCACTGAGAGGGGCAGTCACATCAAAGAGTGGGACTATTATTCACCGTCAGGAGAGTTCAGGGTGGACAAAGAAGGCTCGCCAACTTTACTCAACTGTCTCATGTACAAGATGTGCTATTATCGCTTTGGACAAGTCTATACCGAAGGAGGTGAGTGAATTAAAGGTTATTACAGACTTTGTGACAGTGATGTGTTTTAACAATTGAAAATTAGTTGAGTTGTTTTGTAACACTATATCACTTACTTTTTACTTCAGAAAACATGTTTCAGAAGCCATGTGCTTCCATAGTCAGTTCCTTTGGTCATCTGTCGGCATTGCTTGCTGTGGTGGTTGTCTCTGTCCCTGGTGGTGGTTTGATGAACCTCTGTATCAGTTGAAAATGTGGTTCTTGATTTTCCAAACTTTTAATTCTGTCTTCCTTGTGATGTTGAGAATTTTTGGGCTTCTATTTGTGGTGTGTTTCTCTTTCCAAACATGCCAAGCTACTGTAGATTTGTCTTCTTGTTTGAGTTTAATATTTCTGTGGTGTGCTTTTGTTCTTGTTTTTATATTTCTTTTTGTTTGGCCGATGTAGGTTTTTTCAGCCATGCAGCTGAAGTAATATATTCCTGGTTTGTTTTCTTGTGGCATATCATTTTGTAATTTAGAATTTAAAATGTTTTTATGGAGTAATTGTTTTTTGGGGCTAGAATGATGTTGTGTTGTTTGAAGATCTTCTGGAATTTGTAGAAAGTTGTAGGGTGATATGTAAACTTGTAGACCTTGTTTTCTCTCTGTTTTTAAGTGGGTGTACTGACTTCTTCCTATTTTTGGCATTATTAACTTTTTTGTACACCAGTTCTGCCCGGAATCCATTATCTGTAGCTATTTCCAATGTTTTAGCAAGTTCGCATTGGTATTCTGTTTTGCCCATTGGTACATTTACCAATCTGTGTGTAAGGCTGTTGAGTAAAGCATGCTGATGGGGAATGGGGAATGATTTGTTTTATATAACTGTTGATGTGGCTAAGTCTTCTTTAAATGCCAAATGTTATGTGATTTTCATTTTTGATGATTTTTAGGTCGAGGAATGGTAGTTATCCATCACATTCCTTCTCCATTGTGAACTTTATAGATTTTTGTTGCATATTTAGGAGTTTGAGTGCATCTTCTAGGACTATTGCAAAGATGTCATCTGCATAGCGGTACCATACTTTGGTCATGCAGGGGAATGCCTCTTTAATCCTAGTTCCCAAAGAGATCTGCTAATATTGCTGCCAATAGCTAAACCAGATTTTTGTAATATTTCCCATAGAAGGTGAAAAATTTTTGATTTATGCAAAGATTTGTTAATGTGATGTATTCCTGGACTTCTTCTGTTATTTTCCCTATTGCAAGTAACCAGTTTTTGATGTGGGATTGGTATGCTTGGAAAAGAGCAGTAACATCCAAGGAAACTAACATATCAGTTTTTTCTAATTCCATGTCTTTAACTTTATCGATTAGATCCAGAGAGTTTTTTATTCTTGCTGTTTCAAATTTAGGGAAGGAAGAGAATGTGTGGGGAAAAAGTAAGTTTCAAAACTTTGAGAGTATGGCAGTGGCTAAGCCTGGGGAAAATGGCATAAGTAGCTACCAAGGTTGTGACGTATGTTGCAGATTTTGAGCATTTCATTTCATGCCAAAAATTTGAGCATTCTCATTGGAACAAGGATTACGGTCCGAGACAGGTGGTTGTATTGCAAGTTAATGATCAAGCTGCGCATTTCCCTTCCCTCAGCCACACATATGTGAACTAACAATATGTTATACTAGGGTCGGCTGATAAGTCCCTGGCCTCTCAATGAAAATAGTATTTAAAAAAAAAAATTGTTTTATTTCTCAACACAATCTCCAGAAAGGCTAATTCATTTGTCATATTGTGTTCTAAATAGCACGAAGTAGACAGAAGAATAAGCTTATTTATTTATGCTAAGCTGTATACAGGTGAATATGACCGGTGTTCAACAATAGTTTATTAATTCTAGTTTATTACATCATTTTGTCTCTATTTACTGTCCATACCCATTTATTTACTTTCTCTACACGTACTATGTACATAGTGTATAGAGAAGGTATTGTACTCCACCCAAAAATTTGATACCAAGATTTCACCAGAAATGATTGTTTTAGGGCCCCCTGTATAAAAAAAAAGCATTTTCACAAAAAGGTCCATGTGTGTGTGTCGGTGTGTCTATGAACATGATAGCTCAAAAATGAAAAGTCGGTAAGATACCAAACTTGGTATTTAAGTTTAGTATGTTCCGGGGATGCGACATGAAGATTTTGAGAAAAATCCCACTACCCCAAACTACTCTTTACAAGGAACTTTTTTTGGAAAGCTTGATTTTCTAAAAAATGGCTCAAACAATTTTGATTAAAATATCATATATTAAAGATATTTACCTGACAAATAAAATGTATATTTTGAATTTTCTGGGAATAGCCTCTGAAGACTATTTTATTCTGAGTGAATTTTACGGAATTTTGCCAAACAAAAAATGTAGAGCACATTAAAACACATAATTTATGCTGTATACATTTTTTTCATGGAATTAATTGTTTTTGTTTTCAGGTTCAAAATACTTAACTTTTCTCACACAGGAATTTGCCAACTTGTATCCATACAAACAAAGGAACTTCAGTCACATAGCAACCAGCTTTTGACTATCACTTTAATCTATGGTACTCCCTTATTTTGCTTACAAGGAAGCAAGTAACAAGATTACTTCTGCTAATTTTTTCTCCATTAGCATGAAGTAAATAGATGCATATACTTTTTAACAGTAATTTATTGTAAAGATGTAGAGACAGTCATGTGAATGGAACACATCATATTTTATATTGTTAGAACAGTTGAAAGATTCAATGCCACAGCTGCACGAATCAGTTGAGAAATTGATGGTATGTTGTCACAGTAGCTCAATGGTTAGAGTAACCTCATAGAGCGGGGGAACTGTGTTCAAATCCCAGCTGTGGCATTGAATTTTTCAGCTGGTTCTACTGTTTATTCAATAAAAAAATGCTGGTTTGAGTTACAGTAATGTAGTGTATCCATTAATTTGTTTGGCAGGCAAACCTCCAGGCTATGACAGAGTTCGCAGTGCTGAAATAGGTAACAAAGATTTTGAACTCGATGTGCTAGAAGAGGCATACACAACAGAACATTGGCTGGTTAGAATCTATAAGGTATGTGTAGTTTGTGTTGGGTGAAGTTGCTGTGTTTGCTGCAGAACGTCAGGCAGGCAAACATTGCACAAAATATGAGGGCCGTTTTTTTTTATCAGATGGGCTATAAATAAAATGCAAATTCATAGAAAACAATTATTTTATTACTAAAAGTTTTGTACACTTATGGTTACTTTTCAACATAATCACCAAAAAGATTGACACATTTATCGTACCTGTGCACAAGCTTTGCAATACCAGCTTCAAAAAATGTTGCCGCCAATGATGCAGCCCGGAACTACTATCAATGCAGCTGTTCATTGTGAAACTTTACGACGATACAAACGAAGAGGAATGCTGACTTCAGGAATTGTGTTGATCCATGACAACGTTCGTCCAGACACTGCTGGCACAACCCATCGGCTCCTTGAACAATTTCAATGGGACATTTTCGATCATCCACCGTACTGTCCTGAATTTCAATGGGACATTTTCGATCATCCACCGTACTGTCCTGACTTAGCACCCAGCGACTTTCAACTTTTCCGTGAACTGAAGACGTGGCTTGGAGGGCAGCATTTTCAAACCAATAAAGATCTTCAAAACAACGTCAATGCTCATTTGAAATCATTGGCGACAACGTTTTTTGAAGCGGGTATTGCAAAGCTTGTGCACAGGTACGATAAATGTCTCAATCTTTTCCGTGATTATACTGAAAAGTAACCATAAGTGTACAAAACTTTTAGTAATAAAATAATTGTTTTCTATAAACTTATCTTTTATTTATAGCCTATCGGAGGTGGAAATAAAAACGGCCCTCGTATATTCTGCAATGTGCAATAGCCTGTGTTAGGGAGTTTATAGTGTTGGTACTATTGTATCATTCCATAGTACGGAAGGAAAACATGTAAAAGTGTAAAGAAATATATTAAACCTTTTAGTGCCATTCGGATCCATTTCCTGCACTCAGTTCTATCCTCTGCCAATCTGTAAAGCTGATCCCAACTCTTTTCTCTATTTGCTACTGCTCTTTAGATCCCTTCTTCCCAGGTTATCCTTGGTCTTCTATCGGATTTCTTCCCAGTCTTGCTCTCATAATGTGATTCTTCCTGTGTATACTCATCCTGTTTACATGTCCAAACCCTGTAAGTTGTCTATCTTGCTTATAGATGGTACTTTTAGTTCCTCTCTTATCCTTTCATTCCTAACTCTACCTCGCCATGTCTTTCTTGCTATTCTTCTTAGGCTTTTCATTTGCTTTGCATCTACCATACTTAACTCATTTTTACTTTCTCTACATGTACTATATACATAGTGTATAGAGAAGGTATTGTAATGCACCCAAAAATTTTATACCGAGATTTCACCAGAAATACATGTTTTGGGTCCCCCTGAATCCAAAAAAAACATTTTTGCACCAAGGTCCATATGTGTGTGTCTGGATAGCATAGCTAAAAAATGAAAAGACTGTTAAATACCAAACTTGGTATTTAAGTTTGGTATCTTCCAAGGATGCGACATGAAGATTTTCAAGAAAATCCCCCCACCCCCAACTACCCTTTACATGGAACTTTTTTCGAAAATTTTGATTTTCTCAAAAACGGCTCTAACAATTTTAATTAAAATGTCAAATATTAAAGATATTTACCTGACAAATAAAATGTATATCTTGAATTTTCTGGGAATAGCCTCTGAAGACTACTTTATTCTGGATGAATTTTATGGAATTTTGCACAACTGCTAAACCGTAAGAGATGGGCAAAAACTTACCACACAAAAAAAGTAGAGCACATTAAAACACACAATTTATGTCACATACATTTTTTGTGTGGAGTTGATCGTTTTTGAAATATTCCTTGTTTTTGGTTTGAGTTATGAAAAAATTATACTTTTCTCATACAAATTCCTGTTCATACAAACAAAGGAACACCATGTTTTATTAATTTGACCGTCACTGTCACTAAATTCCTCCAAACATCAATCAAAGGAACTTCAGTCACATAGCAACCAGCTTTTGACTATCACTTTAACCTATGGTACTCCTTATATAAGTAATGAGACTATTTCTGCTATTTTTTTCTCGATTAGCATGAAGTAAATAGAAGCATAAGCTTTTTAAGAATAATTTGCTTCAGAGATGTAGAGAAAGTCATGTGAATGGAACATCAGATTTTTACTTTCTGTAGCCTGTATGTACATAGTAGCTAGAGAAGGTTTTGTACTTCACCCAAACATTTGGTGTTGATATTTTGAGGTCCCCTGAGTCCAAAAAAAGAATTTTTAGAACAAGGTCCTTATGTCTGGACAGCATAGCTCAAAAATGAAACTATCCTTAAATACCAAACTTAGTATTTGTGTTTAGTATCTTCCAAAGATGCGACACAAAGAGGGTCAAGAAAATCCCTTCACCACAAAAGACCCCTTACTTGGAAAATTTTTTGAAATTTTTATTTTTGTCAAAAATGGCTCGTAACAATTTTGATTAAAATACTGTAAATTAAAGATATTTACATCACAAATAACAGGTATACTTTCAATTTTCTGGGAGTAACCTTTGAAGACCTCTTTATTCTGAATGAGTTTTGCAAACATTTTGCATAACGGTTAAACTTTAAGAGATAGATGAAAACTTACCACAGAAAAACACACAATTTAAGTCATAAACATTTTTGTATAGTTGACCATTTTTGAGTTATTCCTTGTTATTGGTTTCAATTTTAACACATTGAAGCCCAGGCGTTTCGGTAGTTGAAGTGCAAAGAAACCCAGGGTTTTTACACCTACTTTGAGTTATTATTTACAGTACATCAATTAAATCTGCCAAAAAGTATTTGGACAATCTAAAAGTATGGCATTCAAAGATTTCTCAACAAGTAAGAAAATAATCATAACTTCTGTATTAATATTTTATTTTAAATTTACACATGAGTTTGAAAAAAATCTGCGTAAAGCTGCTTATACTACATTTATTTAAAGTTCAAAAAACTCTCCCTCAGAATCAGAATTTTCCACAGCTTCATTGGTATCCTGAATTTCAGCTTCAGTTCACAGAAGTTGAGGAAAATGCAGCATTTTAACATTTAAGAGCACAAACGTAACAAACAGGAAAATGGTGCGACTACCCGAGAGCAGCCAATATTACTAAATCTCCTAAAATTCCTAATAGTTGACTAAAGCAAGGACAGGTTGCACGACTAAACGATAACTGATGTATGTTCTTTGCCGCATAGACCAAGACCGAGTTAAGGTCGTTAGAAATACCTGCCCGAGCTATGCTCCTGAACATTTCAATGGCGGGCTTGGGTTCCAATGTGTTAAACTCCCTAACTTTTCTCAAATAGGACCATACAAAGTGAAGCAAAACTCAATTGTTTCACTTAGCGACTAGCTGTTAAAAGATTTCCTATCACTTTAGCTTAATGTATTCTCTTATTTCCCTTCTGCGTACAAGAAATTGAGTTGTAAGACCAATGTACTAATGCTTATCTCAATTAGCATTAAGTAGCTGTAAGAATAGTTTGTGTATGGAACAGCTAGAGAAATTTATGTGATTGGAACACATCAGATTTTTATTTCTATATTTTAAACAGTAGGAGCAAGGGAATGATAGTTTGTACGTGAAAATACATTTTAATGCATTAATTTTAAACAATGTTTCTCATTACATTTAATATTATTGGATTCAGTAATATTTATTCCATTTAAGATGGAGGCTCATATTGTGGGGAAAGAAAATAGTGCACTACTGCTGTCATCTAGTGGCATTAATCAGGTTACCAACCTCTGCGTACTGTTAAGTGAGGTTTTGCAGCAGATGCACTAATCTCAGGGAATAGAAGCTAGTAACCGTGATATAATGAGTTGGTAACTGGTAACATTACATCACTGAAAATTCCACTTGTTCTCATTATCAACAATTCTCCAAGAATCTTCACAATGTTATGTTAAACAATTAGTTTCTATTTTAGATGTGCTGCTTACGTTTCCTGTCCAGGGGAGGCTGTAGACTGCTGGTGATGGGGTCATGAATCTCCCAAGGGTGTTCGCTGGCGGTAATTCAAAATCATGTGCTTATGTATATGAATCTTTTCCCAGGTTTCTAATTCATAGCTGTTTTTACTTTCTCTATACATACTAATGTATGGAGAAGGTATTGTAATGCACCCAAAAAAACCACGCTGAGATTTCACCAGAAATATATGTTTTGAGACCCCCTGAAACCAAAAAAAGCATTTTTAGAAAAATGTCTGCCTTGGTATTTAAATTCGGTATCTTCCAAGAATGCAACACAAAGATTTTGAGAAAAATCCCCCCACTCCAGCTACCCTTTACATGAAACTTCTTTCAAAAATTTGTATTTTCTCAAAAATGGTTTTAATGATTTTGATTAAAATATTGTATATTAAAGATATTTACCTAACAAATAAAATGTATATTTTGAATTTTCTGGGAATAGCGTCTGAAGCCTTCTTTATTCTGGATTAATTTTTACTGAATTTTGCATAACTGCTAAACCGTAAGAAAATGGCGTGTTATTTATGGACACTCTTTAACTGCTGTGGTTCTCAGCGTCCCATTCTAAATTGGGTGAGAAAGACTGCTTAATTTTGCTCAGAGGGCCCGCTATCAGGCTTGAAGTTCTTTCACGTGCCGTAAATCTACGACATGGGACCCACAGCTTTACTTCCCTTCCGAAGGAAGCCATGCTAAGGATTTTTACACTCGAAAAAATCTTGAACCTGCGACCTTGGGTATATGAAGTCAGCATGGTAACCATTACACCACGGAGGGCGACTAAACCGTAAGAGATGGACAAAAACTTATCACACAAAAAATGTAGAGCACGTTAAAACACACAATTTATGTTATATACATTTTTTTCGTGGAATCGATCATTTTTTTAGATATTTGTTGTTTTTGGTTTCACCTTTAAAAAACTTGCATTTTTCTCATACAGGAATTTGTTAACTCCTGTCCATACAAACAAAGGAACTTCAGTTACATAGCAACCAGCTTTTGATTATCACTTTAACCTATGGTACTCCCTTTCGCTTCTGGTTACAAGGAAGCAAGTAATAAGACTATTTCTGCTGATTTTTTCTTGATTAGATGAAGTAAATAGAATAATTTGTTGCAGAGATGTAGAGAAAGTCATCACATCAGATTTTTGGTATAAACATCTCATATGTTCTTTTAGTCTTGTTTCCAGGTTTCTCTTAATTCTGTCTATGTATATTAGATTATAATCTATTGTATATTCCAGCTAACTTTTCTCTAGGAATAGGGTCTTTTGTTTTGTTGCACAGCAGTTTTTGTACAATATGGTGATTCTGAGGAGCTAAGGGGATGTTTTAATTGTTGAAGATGTTTTGAAATTTATGATGTGCCCAAGGGTGGTAAGTGAACTTTCTGCATGTTTGTGGTTCTTGTGGATTTTGGTGTGCTGTTATTTCTCAAATTTCTTAATCTTCTTATCTATTAGGGTGTTTCGGTAACCGTTTTTGATGGCTAGTTGTATGATGTGTTGGTATACCTCATTTTCCAGAGGTAGGTTTACCGTGATGTAGTGTTACCATTTATCAACTCACTTATTAAATAGGGCCGCACCATGGCCAAGTGGTTAGACTTCTCGCCCCTCACCTAGACAGTCCGGGTTCAATCCCAAGTGACCGTATGTTATTTGTGGTGGACAAAGCGACGCAGAGGCAGGTTTTCTCTGGTTTCCCCCGCCATCGCATTCCACCGGTGCTCCATCTTCATTCCATGTATCACCAGTGTCATCACTTGCCATAAGTAGTAAAAGTGAACGTTTAACACTACAAAAAAAGAAAAACCTATTAAATAACATTACCCAAGTTTATGTGTATATTATGTTAGATAGGTATATATACTTTTGTTGTTTTATTTGTTTGCAGGTTAAAGACCTTCGCAATCGGGGAGTGTAAAGCTTCCTTTAAAGATTAGCTCTAATGCAACATGTTGTTTTCATTTGAAATCATTGTGAATGTTACGAATACAAGGACGAATGTATGTGAGCTTGAACTGATACATCACAACATTACTTATATTGCATGCAATTCTTCCATAGCACACTGCTCAAACATTATAGTGTTTGCTCTCTCTCTCTGTTCATGTGACAAAACAAACTTATAGATATACATGATTCAATGATGCATTTTACTTTTGTATTGTGAGAATAAAATGAGAAAAACGTTGACATCTCACTTGTTTAATTAATACAAACTCACCATGCCACCTTTCCTAACATATTAGAACCTTTCCTAGAAACCAAGTGTAAATGGAAATGGCGTGTTATTTATGGACGTTCTTTAACTGCTGTGGTTCTCAGCTTCCCATTCTATTTTGGGCATGAAAGACCACTTAATTTTGCTCAGAGGCCTCTCTATCAGGCTTGAGCTTCTTTTACGTGCTGTAAATCTACGACACGAGACCAGCGGCTTTACTTCCCTTCCGAAGGAAGTCATGCTAAGGATTTTACACTTGAAAAAATCCATCGTCCTCCACTGGGTTTTAAACCGCAAACCATGTGTAACACCCTAAATTTAATTCACCATATTTATTGAATGCAAGATGACCCCCCCCTCCATTTTTCAGAACTTAATTTTGAAATTTAGAATATCATGTATATAAGACATACGCATATAAAATAATTTTGATGTTAAATTTAAAGGTTTGCCATGTATTTTGGGCAAAGCTAATTATGTCTCTCATTTATTTATTTATTTTTTGTACTTAATTTGAATATATGCAGAAATCCACATTTGAGCAGTTGCCAGAGAGGGTAGTACAGGAAATAGAAAAGGCATGTTTTTAGAATGCTCTTTAACTATTGTGGTTCTCAGTGTCACATTCTAAATTGGGCATGAAATAATGCTTAATTTTGCTCAGAAGCCTCTCTATCAGGCTTAATGTTCTTTTACATGCTGTAAATTTATGACACGAGACCAATGGCTTTACTTCCCTTCCGGAGGAAGCTATGCTAAGGATTTTTACACCTGAAAAAATGCATCGTCCTCCACCAAATGCCAACAATGGTTGTCAAAGTCCAGCTATTTTAAACCTGGAAATGCTCAGCATACAAACATATTATCACTTCTGTCCTCAAATAATCTGTTTCAAGTTCTCATAAGGGAGAGAGTACAGGGTCATGTTTCTTTTCCTTTCTGAGGTGTTTGTTACGAGAGGATGATATAATTTGTATTTGTGAAACGAATCTAGTTCATGAGATATTTTGTAATATATTTGAGACAATATTTTCCAGGCTGAAATCCCCCCAGGGACATAATTTATGTGAGTTGAGGGTGACCGAACCAGTAGCTCTCATTGTCATTATCCGCTCATTCCTGTCTGTCATAGCCACATTATACTCCACATCCTTGCATTTCCCATTATGATAGCTCTTTCTCTTCTAGGTTTAAGGTCTTTAGGTTTTTGTAGTCCTATCTCACCAACAGGGATCTTGTCCCACAGTTTCGGCACAGCTTTCAACATGTGTGCTCTCTGGAGGTCTCAAATGTGAAATTTGAGTGGACCCTCCTCACTACCCCTTTTGGGCGACAGTAGATGCGGAGCCATTCCGATGTACACTCTCATGTACCTCCCCGCAAACAGCTCGGCGACCGTGAGTGGCTGGGTTGATCGGGGGGGGGGGGACCCCCAATTTAATCAACCACAAGTCCCCTGAATCCATGCTGACCCCGTTGTAGCAGCATAGTCTATAGGGGGGGGGGCATAAAGTCGGCCTACCTTCGGTGAAAATGTCGCATACCGACCAATAGTGATAGTCGGAGGGTAACTCCTGAGATCAGACCTGTAGCGGGTGCTGCAGGCCGACTCGACCAGAAGATTTGGGTGTCTTTTCTCTTTTATCCCCCGGATGGTAGGCTGTCGCCGACGGTTCCGGAAGGGGGACTAAACCATTATGGCTCCTCTACCCTTAGCCTCTTCGCACAACGAAAAACCCACGAGACCCCCTTTTGCGAGACGAAGGCAATGAAGGATGTCTTCGAGGAGAAGACGATCCTGGAGATAAGCGTCAAAGACCACTTAAGTGTTCAAGCGGCACGGAAACGTTATCATGAGCTCAACCCAACCAACAACTTGAACTATTCCGCTGTCGTCCGCCAGCCAGTGCGGAAACAGGATGCTATAGTTCAGACATTCCCTGGTGCTCTTCCCCCATGTCTTTAAATGTACAGACAGATTGCTCCTCCGATAACTTTTCGCCTTCAAAGACCACTCCGATACCCCCTATTTCCTCTCTGACATATACCGCTTCTGCAACTGTACCTGATCTTACGACCCGTAAGTCGCCAATTCGTCGTCCCACAAACGGTTCCCGCTCTCCTAACCGCACCCGAACGTCTTGTTTGGACACCGATACCTGTCAATACAGGTCATTTCCGATTGGCTTTACCCCTTTAGTAAAAGCAGGCGTTAAACACTATCAAAGATAAATAAATAAATTCCGACTGGCAGCCACACTTGCCTGAACCGTAGCCCAACGAAAAAGAAAAGGATTAAACTGCGCCAAAACCCCAGGCCACCCATTGATTCGATACCTTATTGGTGTGCGCATACTGAAAACTATCCTTACCGAACTTGTTATGGCCCTCATCGGTATATGGATATAGGTACACATCGGTTCGCTTTGTTCTGGAACCGGACGAGGGTTCTCTGCACACAGTGGTTCCATGGTCCTGGTTCGAGATGACGCGTGTTTCCGAACTGTACCACTCAACACTCACTTGGAAGCTGTTGCTGTCCACCTTTCTGTTTATGGTTCAGTTTTTACTGTCTGTAGTCTCTATGTTTCTTCTTCGTTTCCCCTTGCCTTGCTGACCTTGTGAGTTTAGCTTCGCTGAGTTTAGCCGTACCTTTTGGTAGGAGATTTTAATGGCCATCCACGCCCTGGGAATCTCCCAGGGCATGTGCGAGAGTAGGCTTAATCGCTGATCTTGTGGACCAGCTGAACCCCCAAATTTAAATGAAGGTATGCCCACATTTCTTTCAGGCTCTACTGGCACCATTTCTCACATGGATTTAAGTATCTGCTAAGCACAGCTTACACACCGTTTAGAGTGGATTGGCGTCTCTGATGCTCACTTCAGTGATCATTTTCCAGTTGATATTACCTTTCGTTGTACTCCTCCAACCACTGGCATCCCAAAATTTTAATCAAGTAAGGCGGATCGGTCACTTTATTCTCATTTAGCCCATTTCTCCGATGGGGAATATCTCACCGTTGATAGCAGGGTTGAGCACCTGAATTCGTTATTATAGCCGCGGCCGAGCGCTACATTCCCGTCCCAGGCGTATCCCGGTTCTTTTGTGGAACGAGGAATGAGGCAATCCGTGCACGCCGGAAGTACTCATGGAGTTTTCAAACGTCACCCAACGGAAGATAGGTTAATGGTGTATAAACGATTATGGGCTAGAGCGCGTCGCATTATCCGCGACAGTAAGAAATTTTTTTGAAGCGTTATGTGGAGAGTTTTAATTGCTCAAGGCCCACATCCGTATGAGGGACAGACTTAGGCGCGTAGCTGGTAAGGTGAAACCCTGTGCTATAACCAGTCTTAGGGTAGGGGGTGACATTGTGGTGGACGCGGCCTTTATTGCCGACATCATAGGTTAGAACCTTTGAGTCAGTTTCCAGTTCCGCTAATACAGTTCCAGCATTTGTTCCCTCAAGTTCTAGTTGGAAGCCCAGGAGTTCTCATTCCTCTCCGACAGCCATGAGAACTATAACCGTCCTTTTAGCTTGCGCAAACTAGAACATGCCCTCTCTATTTCTAGGCATTCAGCTCCTGAGCCCGACGCATATGTGTCGCTACTTCAGCATTTGTTTACGGGTGCTAAGCTCGTTCTCCTCCAGCTCTATAACCGTGTCTGGCACGAAGGTGCGTTTCCTACTGTTTTCGCGAGGTCACCGTTTCAAATTTGAAACCTGGTTAGGGCCACCTACTACCTTCCAGTTAACGCCCAATTTCCCTAACCAGTTGCGTTTGCAAGATTATGGAACGCATGTTAAATGGGCGGTTTACGTGCTTGCTCGAATCTCGGGGCCTTCTATCGAATTTTAAGTGTGGTTTTCGTCGGCACCGTTCCACTATCAATCATGTGTTGTCTCTTTCGACTCACGTTATGACCGAGTTCCTGAGAAAAAGCCATCCTTGGGCACACAACATATTTCATAAGATTTTCAAGAATCATGACATCACCTTAGCTCCAAAAAAGAACTACAACATTCAGAAACTACGTTTTAAAAAATTAAAGGATCCTATTCCAGCAAACAAAAACCCAGGAATTTATGAAATTGAAAGTTCAGACTGTAATCTAGGAAGGAACAAGGGCAAAAGAAGTTTGGGAACCTGATTAAAAGAACATATGTGAAACCTAAAAAACAAACAGAAAAGTCAGCTCGTTACCAGGACATGAAATTATACAGAATATAAAACTGTTAAAACTAGCTTATCAACACAGATCTATTTGTCTGGAAGAAGATTTACATCATGATAATAATCCTATTAAAAAATTTGATTTACAGCTATACAGTAACCATTGGGAGTTCTTAGATCCACCACCAGATGCCTCTTTAAGTGATGCACCTCATCATTGGTGCCAAAGAGGTGAGATTAAATTTGAAATGGGTGTTGAAGATGGGACCAAGTGTTTCTGAAACCAGTCCTAGTAAATAATTATCAAGTGGTGTTTTGTGTTGTAAAATCAAACTCAACTTCTTTTCATTGAATATTAATCACATCACTGTCACAAACGTCTTGGCATATTTACAACATTTAAATTAAACAGAAGTTTACTGATTTCACCTCTGTTCAATATTTTGATAGAACCGAGATTCTATGCATCTTCATCTTTTCAGACAAGGTGTTTCAGGCCGCGCCATGACCGAGTGGCTCAACTATTCAACTCTCACCCAGATGGATCGGGTTTGCTCCCAGATGACCGCTTGTAGGATTTGTGGTGGACAAAATGAACAAACAAACGATTTCCCCATCATCACTTTCTATTGGCACTCCAACTTCATTCCATATAGCCTGCAGTGCCATAAGTAGTAAAAGCAGGCGTTAAACACTATCCAAAAAAAGGTTGTTTCACATCAGCAATTCCATAAATCAATATATATTTGCAAATTAAAAATAAAGAAGTGTAACTTGTATTTGTGGTTATTTTTTTATAGTGTTTAACCCTTTAGTACATATGGCACTGCAAGCGATGAGATTGATATTATATGGATGAAGATGCAGCACCGGTGGAATGTGATGTCGGTAGAGCTCAGACAAAACCTGCCACTGTGTTGTTTTGTCCACCACAAATCCCACATGCAGGTTTTATTTATGGATGCTCCTTAACTATTGCTGTTCTTAGCATCTAATTTTATATTGGCCATGAAAGACTTGCTTAATTTTGCTCAGAGGCCTCTTTATCAGGCTTGAGGTTCTTTTATGTGCCACATAAATCTAATGACTTCACTTCCAATGGAAGCAATACTAAGGATTTTTTTAGACCCCAAAAAATCCATTGCCTTCTGCTGAGTCAACTGTTTCCGAAATATTTCTTGTTAATTTTACTTTTAAACTAGTTAAATTTTTCTCAAGCGGGAAGTCAACATTTTTCATCTCTGTTGTTTTACTCCTGAAAATGCAAAATAGTTTTCCATAGTTCACATAGTGATAGCTTTTTAAAGATTTGACATTGTTCTAATTTCTTTTGAGTTTGTAAATATTTTAACAATTCTTTTTTTGAATCATTAAAATTTCTATGATCCTTGGGTTACTGCCCCAATTTTAAGTATTGGCATATATTAGATATTCTGTGTCCATTACATTAACAAGTAATCTCACTGTATGGGGTGTCTACAAATTATTGAAATATTTCATTAAGGCTGTGTTTTCACCAATACTTGGCATAAATAAACTGCCATACTACCATTTGAAGAAAGGAAGTTTGAAGTTTTGTGTTGTACATCTGATTTTAATTTTTGATAATGAGAAACATGTGCAGTGCTTTTGGAGAAAATGGCTGCTTTACCAACGGAGCGTAGCTGGTGCTTGAATATGTGCGAATGCGCAGTATTATAATGCCAGGCATTTAGACAGTAATTTGAGTGTTCTACACCTACTGTATAAACTTCAGTCTAATGATTCAGCAAAAAATGCCAGTATTTTATGATAATTTTATGGCCATTATCGAAGAGGAAAAAAAAAAAAAACAGTCAACAGCTGCAGTTGCCAACATCAAAAGTGTAGAAGATTGTATGAAGGCAGATACACTTATTCCTGTATAAACTGCAGTCTAATGATTCAGCAAAAAATGCCAGTATTTTATGATAATTTTATGGCCATTAATGAAGAGGATGATGGTTTGCTGGAATGAGTCACAATGGGCAATGAAGGAGAATTTTATGTATGACATTGCTAGATACAATATCCGGATATGGGGATTTGAAAAACCTCAGGCTGTGATTTAGATAGAAAGTGATACTCCAAAGTAAAAGTGTTTTGTGCTGATTTTAAAGAAACATGTCTTTGGTCCTTTTATTTGCTGAGACTGCTATCAACGGAAACATGTAAATAAAAAATTTTCAAAATTAGTTATTGACACAACTCATGGATAAAGAGGAACAGGGATTCACTTTCCAACAAGATGCTGCTCCTCAACATAGACAACATATGAATGTCTATGGATACCTCAATCGACACCTGCTAGTTAGATGGATTGATTGTGTAACAGCTGCAGATAACACCTGCACATGCTACCCCATTCACCTTGACCTTAGAGCGATTTCATCTGATGGGTTTACATAGCCGCACCATGACCAAGTGTTTAGACCACTCGCCTCTCACCTAGACGGCCTGGGTTCAATCCCAAGCGACCACATGTGAGATTTGTGGTGGACAAAGCAGCGCTGGGACAGGTTTTCTCCGGGTTGGTTTCCCCCGCCATCGCATTCCAACGGTGCACCATCTTCATTCCTGTATCATCAGCATCACCGCCTGCAGTGCTATAAGTAGTTAAAGCAGACATTAAACACTACCAAAAAAAAAAAGTGTTTACATGCTTCCTTTTCCAGTGAGTATGTAGAATTGAGGATGTACATTATTACAGCCATTGAGAATATCACACAAGACATGCTTGAGAGAGAACCCCCTGGCTGGAAACTTGCCATATCACACATGGGGCCCACTTCATGTGTATATAAGGTGAATGGAACTTCAAACTTCCCCCTTTCAAATGGTGGCATGATGGTTTATTTATGTTAAGTTTTGATTAATATATAGCCTTATGAAATTGTCCAATCATTTATAGACACACTGTATATTATAACCTACATTAACTGTTTTAGTGCCAAACCTGATCTAATCATGATCAAGAAATGCCGCAAGAATTACCAATCATGAGCTAATTGTGATGCCATTTTCATACGTTTTAACTCTTTCTATGTGATAGCCCTAGAAAAGGTTTTTTTTTTAGAGTGTTTCAGGTTCTTATCTTTATCCTTCAAAGTACATATATGCTCCAAATTTAATTTTTCTAGGCAATGTTTGTTTATGGTGGTTGAAAAATGTCATCTAGCAAAAGGTTATGAACCGAAAAAGAAATAAGAGCTGCAGTTTGCAATGCATTAGAAGAAAGCGAATTATTTTGAATTTTCAGACCTTGTTGAAAGCATTTCTGACATTGATTTACCAATGAAAATGCATCTGATACAGCAGCCCATGTACACACGCAAATAATCAATATACTTATTAAAATGGAATATGGAAGTGTAACCAGACGATGCAGACGATGTGAATCATCCATCCAGCTATGCAACAACATACGTGCTGAATTTTACATCTGTACCCTATTGTTTTATGCCTTTTTTATTTTAAGCTGCATTACACTGATATATGTGTATTTGGTAATTTTTTTTAGTTGCAGGTTACATGAATTAATTTTTTGTGTTTTATAAAATAAAATGCCAAACCAAAACAGATTTCTGTTTTTAGCAAAGAAATATCTGTACTTTCATTTCATTAGCCTGAACTTTCTATATAGTAAGGTTTTATATGCCTAATTTTTTAAAAACATCGAAGAGACTTCTCATCCATATATATATGGAAAAGTCTCTTCAATGTTTTTAAAAAATTAAAATCAAAAAAAGATTAGAAGATAAATTCCAAAATATCAACAATTAGGCACATAAAACCTTACTATATAGAAAGTTTAGAAAGTTCAGGCTAATGAAATGAAAGTACAGATATTTCTTTGCTAAAAACAGCATCTGTTTTGCTGTTTTGGTCTGGCATTTTATTTTTTAAAATACAAAAAATTAATTCATGTAACCTGCAACTAAAAAAAAATTACCGAATACACATATATCAGTGTGATGCAGCTTATATATATTTTATGCAGTAGACAAACAGGTTTACTGTGAAAAAGAAGAAAAAAGAAAAAAGATTCAGCTCTCTATGTCATTTGTTATTCATTTTATAATCATTTAAAGACCTGCATTCTGCTCTAAAATTCCTTGGCACTTTTCAGACAGCATTCTGTTACACAGGCTGGTACTAAAAGGGTTAAGCTATTTAGTGCTTATGTACCTTCTGCCCTGAATATTTGCATAATTACTGATAATCCCTCTAACATTTCAGATTATATGGGGAAGAAGTATTCAGAGGTAAATCAGTTTTATTCTCTGATGAAGAATCAGAAGAGACTAAACGACTCTGTAAGAGAAAGGATAACCATGAATGTAAAGCAACCAGAAAATACAAAATTAAAGAGGGTGATATACCAGAAATATCTTCAACAGAGAACAGTGTTAACTCTGAACAATATGATGAAGGCAAATCTTCTTGCTTGAAACAGAGTGATTCAGATCAGCATAATATTACACAAAAACGTAACAGCTATAAGAAAAACGTTTTGGTTAGAGATGATATGAGTTGCAGGTACAGATGTAGTATTTGTGGGAAGGCTTTCCTTTCACCATCAGGTTTAAGAAGACATAAATTCCATCATGATGGGAAAAGGCCAAACCAGTGTAACATTTGTCAGAAAAGTTTTTCTGAATTTTCAGATTTGAGAGTACACAAACTGATTCATGAGGGTCAAAAGCCACACAAATGTGACATTTGTGAGAAAAGTTTTACTCAGTTGTCAAATTTGAAGGCACAAAACCACACAAGTGTAATATTTGTGAGAAAGCCTTTACTAGGTTAACAGATTTGAGAAGACATAAATTGATTCATGAAGGTGTAAGGCCACATGAGTGCAATATTTGAGGCAACAGTTTTACTCATTTGTCAACTTTGAAAACACATAAAATGATTCATGAAGGAAAAAAGACACTCAAATGTAATATTTGTGGGAATGGTTATACTCAGTTGCCAAGTTTTTTAAGGCACAAATTGATTCATGAGAACAAAAAACCACACAAATGAAATACTGGATGATCAGCATAAAGCAGAACTGATTTCACAACTCTTAGCTGACTGGCAGTGTTGCTTATTATGCATTCTGAGTAGGTTATAGCACATCTGCAGTAAATATATTATGGTTTGAAAAGTTACAGTCAAACTGAAAAATCTAGTCCCATAGCTGGAATTTGAATCACAGGTCTCCTGTCCCTGTCCAGTTTCTCTAACCACTGAGCTACCATAACATCCTCCCATTGGGGAATGTTATTTGAAAATTTCCTTGTGGTTTATCAGGAAACATGACAGTGAATTTTTCAGTCTAACTCTACCTTCCAACTCCTGCCCTACACACGCCTTTGAAAAAACAATCAATACTATGGGTTGTCATGTAAGTTATTTCTAACAAATAAACTAAAAGTAAACATTTAAAACTTAAAGTACTCACTCGCATGTATCAAGCCAGAAGATGTTGGAAGTGCTTCTCTTCATTGTTGAAGTATTTCTGGCACCTGCTTAGGAATTTGGCAATTACCTGCTGCAGTTCCTTCTGAGAAATTGCAGCAACTTCTTGACAAATGTAATTTTAAGTTTCTCTAAAGATGTGTGTTTATGTAAAACTTGTTAACAACCCCCTCCCCCCCTAAGAGGTAAAAATTGTATGAGATTAAATTGGGAGAATGCAGAGGCCATATGTTGTTAGTGATTATCTTAAAACAGGAGTAAAGTTGGCTAGACCAAAAAATTCAATGCCATAGCCAGAATTTCCAATTTGCAAAGGTGTCTTGAACCACCATCTGAAACATCTACCAGTAACAGTAACTTCTGAGCTGCAAAAGAATCCAGAGAGAGCTTATGAAGGCTACTAGATATAGAAGCCTTCCTCCTGGAACCTTGATCAGAATCAGGAAAATTAGATGTTGCTGCAAGCATACTATGAGGGACATCCATAAATAAGTTTCTCAATTTTTTTATCTGCAAACCATGTTTTAAAATTAAGTTGGTACTGTAGGAACTTTCATTGGCGTATGGTGGCTGCATTTGACATTCAACAGCACATACATTTGCCAGTGTGGTGCCAGCTGCCATGGAGCTACCATTTGAAAGTGTGTGCAAATTGTGCTTTTTGTGGGAACACCCAATTAAAGTTCAATATTCAAAAAACCTTCCTGACCACCATTTAGAACTTTCCCAACTATAAAAAGTACCTTACTAGACCTTTTTGCATAGGCAACCATTTTAATCACGGTAAAGTATTTTAGTTAGCTTAATGTCCTTTAACCTGGTTGGTCATATTGGACAATGAATTAACTCACTATAAGCAAGATTCACACTCATGACCTCTTAATTGTGAGGTAGGCCGCTACCTTCACACTGCTGAAGCAGGATATTTTCATTTCATAGAAATTGCATTTCAGAACGTGTCAGAGTATTTTGTTTGTTTTCCACCTCTAATTTAATTTTAAAATTTAAAAACTTGGTGGTGTAAATGAGTATACTCCTCCTATTTCAGATTTGACCCCAGTTTTTTTTGTTGGTGTGTGTTTATAGTATTAAAATGGTTATTTGTGCCACAAGTGATTAAAAATTGCTGGTTATTTTGCAATATATTAGTTAAAAAGAATTATTAATGCAATCTATAATAACTTGTCCCTTTTAAGAAAAAAAAAATGAAGATCAAGGAAAAAGTTCTGCTTTTGAATCTGGGTTTGATATAGCCCTGGCAGCAGTGTAAATAAGTCCATAAACAATGAAAATGTTAGGTTATGCTGCAGTTTATATTGGAAAGGCTGAAGGAGTTTTGGATGATATCAGCAGGGATTGGCTGTCGCTGAGTATCAAGGGTGATGATAATACAGTTTGAAAATTAAGAAACATAAATAGTAATTAATAATACATTTTTCTGCTGTATTCATTGTAAAGACACATCTTTTTAGCATAGAATAATTAAATTAAAAACGTCAGGAGAAAACGCAGTGTAAGGGTTGTGGCCCTCTGTGAGGATTTTTACACCGGAAAAAATCCATTGTTCTCTGCCGGTTTTGAACCTGCAACCTTGGGTATGTGACGCTAACATGGTAACTAGTACACCATGGAGGGCAACAAAGCAGGATTTACAGAAAAGCAACACACACACAGGGTGGGAGGTGAATAAGTCCAAATAATTTGATATTTATTAGAGAACAAAACATCACATACATGTATCTCAATTTGTCCACTTACTAATAGCATTGTCATAAATAAAACACAAATTTCAGGGTCAAATGTGATTTGAATGCCCTGCATTATGTTTCTGTTGTGTTTGCATAGATTATGCAATGGTCACTTCTGTGTGTAGTATAACTTTGATATCACCAACCTGCATTTATGTGACAGTGAGGAAACAAGGGACCGATTCAGTAGCAAACTTTGCCTTGCACAGTAAATGGCTTTATGTATGCTGAACTAGCAAATATTCTCTCAGAATGGTGAAGTGTCAACATGGCATGTACTGCTATACAAGCACAAAAACAAAACTCTTTTAACAGACTGTTCAGCTGGAACATAATACAAGTAGTATCAACTGGATAATAATTTCTGCTCCCATCTTACAGTATTCCATGTTCTGCAAATGCTGTGCATATAAAGTACCTTTTGGTTCTGGTATAACCATAGAGTAAGCTGTCAAATAATTACACTACCTGAAATCTGAAACTTTCTACCTTCTCTTTGCCCTGATAGTTAATTAATAACAAATTGGATGCAGCTTTTGCATAATACAGAAACACTTGCCATTTAGAATGAAATGAAATGGTCTGTTATTTATGGACACTCTTTTAACTGCTTTGGTTCTTAGCGTCCCATTCTATATTGGCCGTGAAAGATCGCTTAATTTTGCTCAGAGGCCTCTCTTATCAGGCTTGAGGTTCTTTTGCGTGCCATAAATCTGCGACACAGGACCCACAGCTTTACTTCCCTTCCAAAGGAAGCCATGCTAAGGATTTAGAATGAAATGTAAGTGATGTTCGCGAATATGAAGTTCCCCACTGCCAGACCACTAAGTTAACCTCTGGAAAAGATGCATAGACTGTGAACATCGAGAGAAACCAATTCCTTAGTTAATTAGAAAATATTGATTCACTGGTTTCTAATGTGAACAGTTTTCTCTCTTTATATAATCATGTGCTTTGACAAAGCACCTTAAGTACAAAGGAAATAAAGCAAAACATTCCTACATGAGAATATTAAACATTTATCTTGGCATTTGTATCACATGTTAACTTTAGCATTATAACCAGATTTGATTTTCTTTTGTTTACCTGCAAGTAAAGTACTGAGTTGTACCATTTAATATAAATTCTTGGAATGAAATATCTGCAGCATACTTTTACATGCATATTGTGTGGAGTAACAACAATTATCTACTCTATTACACTACAGTATGCATGATCCCGAAGTCCACAATTGACCTAAAATACAATCATTTTAGAAACACATCCTGCATGCAAGTTTGTAGTAGTTGGACCTACCATTGCTATGACTCGCTAATAAAATAACTTGTCATGATCAAGGGAGCCCTGTGTTGACGGCTTCCTCCTTTTTGTTTTAGCTTGTTATTACTATAGATATAGAGAGAATAAATAGAAACTACGCTAGCCTTATGCACCATGGTTAGTGAAGCACGTTTTTGTCAAGTAACCATATTTGGTCAGCACACTTCTGATATGAGTACAACTTTTCTGTCTTAATGTGCAGCCAAAAATAAGATTTTGTGTTGTTAAATGTCAATTAAGCAATGCATTTGGACTGGTGGTTTTTTACTAGTATAATGATGAATACATGTGTGATGTTTGCTCGTAGCTTCTTATATAGCAGAAGGAATATACAAGGAATTGTTTCAATACAGGTCAGGGTACTTATGTAAGGGGTTTTGTGGCTTAAAGTGTAAGTTTTATACCAGTATAAAGGTGAATAAGTGTATGGTGTTTGACTAAAGTTTTTTAATAGAACATTAAAAACAAGGAAAGAGAAATTTGGAAACAAGGTTTAAAAAAAAACCTTTTGCTACTTTGTCCATTTAGCTGCCATTGCGGGAACTACTTAGGTATTATCAAATCCTATGCTTATGATACCAGAACTGTGAGAATATAATATTCAGGGGAATTAATAAAAAATTCAGACAAATTCATGGAAATTACTATAGGATTAAAAGAAATAACTATGAAATTCAAGGAAATTACTATAAAATACAGAAGTATATGTATATTTCAGAGAAATTCAAGGTAATTAATATAGAGTTCAGAGAAATACAGGGAAATTACTATAACATTTAAAGAACTTCAGGGACAATATAAAATTCAGATAAATTCAGGGAAACTAGTAAATAATATTCAGAAAAATTACTGTAACATCCAGAGATTACTATAACATCAAGAAAAATAATGGGAAATTACTAAAAATTCAGGGAAAAGACTGTAAAAAATAAGGAAAAATTACTATACAATTCAGAGAAATTGCTGTAAATTTCAAAGAAACTCAGGAAAAGTAATATAGAATTAAGAGAAATTACTTTAAAATTAAAATAAATTGGGGAATTTATAATAAAATATAGAGAAATGTCCAGACAGTTGTGTTAAGGATTAACCTGCCATCAATCAGACTTGCCATTTGTAGTGTATATCTGCCACCATCTGATGACCTCTTGTGCATTGATTTGGAAGAACTAATTTCCTAGCTACCAACACCATTTCTGTTGGTAAGTGACATGAAGTGTGAGAGCTAAACCACTTGGCAATTTCCTGGCATTAATAACCTATTTCTCCTGAACATCAGTGAGTCTACATTTCTTTCACTTACAATAGTTTTTCATGCCTGGACATAGCTGTTTGTTCTCCACAGTTGGCAGTTTGCTTACAATGGAATATCATGCTAATTTACATTATAGTGCCCACTTTCCAGTTTTCATTAGTCTCTTAGCACTAGATGTCAGTTCCACACATCTAGCTAGATGGTGCTTAGATCGAGCCAACTGAAACCAGTATTCCGTGTGGCCATTTTTAATTATGAGCACAAATTTGTAACTTTCTTAGTCAAACATCTCACACAGACACTTCTTTCTACTGCTCAGCTTTCTATTCCACAGTTGAGCGGACAACCCCCTCAATTTCCTGTCACTTGGTAGACAGATGAACTCTAGAATGCTATTCATGCTCTAAGGTTTTCCCAGTGCGTCCTACACCAGATAACCTCATACAATATAAAAAAGCTCTGTGTCAAGTCTAGTCACATTGCCAAGGATAGCAAAAACACATCATGGAGCAAGTTTGTGGCATCTTTTAATGGACATACACCGTTCTGTGACTTATGGGATAAGTTAAGGCATGTGGTCAGAAAACAATCTATATACCAATTGCCATTGTAAAAATAGCTGCAGGCATTGTGATCGATGCTTTCGCTTAAGTGTTCAGCTCAGAAAATTATTCACCTTAAGGCCCAAGTGAAATCTTAGGGGTTCTAAACTTTTTTTGGAAACCTTGAAGGCTATGATTGACTTCTCACCATGGCAGAGCTGGACCATGCACTTTCATCTTTGCAAAACTCTGCAACAGGTCCAGATAGCAAGTGATGGAACATCTCTCTCCTGAAGGTAAAGCTTCCCTACTTGAGGTGCTTAATCCTATCTGGGTTGAAGCTATTTTTCTAGAAAAGTGGCAGGAGGCCATCACTATACTTATTTTGAAACCTGGAAAGAATCATAAACTTCCTTCCAGTTGCCTTTAAAAATGATGGAACACACGATCAAAGGAACGTTGGTATAGTGGCTGGAATCCTATAATCTGCTGATCAACACCCAGTGTGGTTTTTGCAGATGTCTGTGAGCGGCTGACCACCTTGTATCACTATAGACACATGACTGCATCTGGAGGGAAGATGCTGCTAGCGTGCCAAGATCGTCTAGTCCACAATGACAATGCTTTTCTGAACAATCAGCTCTGAGGAGAGCACAGTACAATGCCTGAGCAATTGCCAAAGGGACTAGTATCTGACCTGCTCCAACAATACAGCAAACACACTCAATAACCTGGAAAACAAAGGTGTTTGTGTGTTTCACTGCAAGACCTGTTGAGTGTTCATCTTCCTCCAGAGTAACCTATCACTGATGGCTGAAAGGTGATTTACTTTAATTCTATGACTGGAACCTTCAGAGTACACCTGTGATCTACTTGGGGAGCCAAGAACTGAGATAGAAGTATGTGAAGTTAAAAACTCAATCTAGTGAGTGGTAAATGCTAAGGATGGGAAGTGAATGCCTTAATCATGAATAAAGTGTTTTTTTTGGTAGTGTTTTAACGCCCACTTTAACTACTTGTAGCTCTGCAGGGGGTGACACTGATGATGCATGAAGATGGAGCACCAGTGGAATGCGATAGTGGGGGAAACCAGACAAAACCTGCCCCAGTGCCCCTTTGTCCACCACTAATCTCACATGCGATTGCTTGGGATCGAACCCAGGCCATCCAGATGAGAGGCAAGGAAAACAGTGAATTTAGCAAAAACTGGTGATCTCATGTTATAATATTACCTGCAAATCTAGATTTATGGTTTTGAAAGGGAATTTACAGAGGCAGCCAGTGATAAAATTTGATATTAAAGCAATAAAATGTAAGGAAATAAAATCCTTAGGTGCATGCATACATAATAAATTGAAAGTTTTTAACTTAATATGGAACAAATAAGAAACTAAGAGTAGGTTATGATGGCCCCTACAAAATTTATTTCATTTAATATAAAAATTTCATTACCCACAATTTCAATCCTTACATTAATGATAACATACGGACCAGATATGTGGGTAACTCACATAATTGGTGTAAAATTTGAAACACTGCTAAGAAGCAGTCAAAAAGATTTTAGTAATATTTATGGAAGATGTCAAATTTGAGTCTACTATTCACCACAGGAAATTGGACAGTGGATCCAACATTAAGATAAAAACTGGCTGAATTTTGGCTTAAGAGGGATCTTGAATAGGAATTGAAATTATTAGAATATACTGTGCAAATACTATTTAAAAATAGTCTAACAAATAGAATGGGAAGTACTGAACATCATTTGATCTCAATTATTATTTGGAGAAATATTGAAAAATAAAAGAATGTTTACATATATTTAGTAATTACTCTAAATGATTATCTTTTAAAATGGAAAAAAAAAAAAAAAAAAAAAAAAATTCACCACAGGAACAATGTAATAAAACCAATGAGAAACGGTTATATACATGATACTGAGCACAGACCAAGTATACATTAAAAACTGTGTGAGCTAAATGTTAACAGCATTTGACCCTGACTTGCAGTTTAACTAAAATTGTCTTCTTTATTACCTCATAGCATGCTTGAAGACATTCCAAAGATTTTGGTCACAGCTAGTGCACTCTTGAATCTAGTGTTAATTAGTCAGTTTGTGTTCTTAAATATCAACTAAATAAAAAGTATCTCAGTTGTGAAGTTTTTTGCACCAGTACAATTCTTCCCACAAGTAACAAATTTATCTAGCTTTATGACTTCATCAGTAAATTTATGTGTTTCTAAACTTTGCATACAAGTAACACATTTCTCTGAAGATTCACAATTGTATAGGTTTATGCCTTAATGAGTCAATTTATGTCTTTTAAAATTTGTCCACTTAGTAAAACACCTCCCACAAGTATCGCACTTGTGCGACTTTATTACCTCATGAGTTGCTTTATGACTTTTCAAAAGATATAAATAAGTGAAACACCTTCCACAAGTATCACACTTGTGTGGCTTTATTCCATCATGAGTTGCTTTATGGACTTGCAAATGAGACAACCTAGTGAAACACTTCCCACAAGTATCACACTTGTGTGGCTTTATTCCTTCATGAATCAATTTATGTAATTTCAAGTATGCCTTCCTAGTAAAAAAGTTCCCACAAATATCACACTTGTGTGGCTTTATTCCTAAATGAATCAATATATGTCTTTTCAATTCTGTCAAACAAGTAAAACACTTCCCACAAGTATCACACTTGTGTGGTTTTATTTCTTCATGAGTTGGTTTATGACGTTTCATATTTTGCAAAGAAGTGAAACCCTTTCCACAAATATCACACTTGTGTGGCTTTATTCCTTCATGAGTTCCTTTATGGATTTGCAAACATGATAACCTAGCAAAGCACTTCCCACAAGTATCACACTTGTGTGGCTTTATTCCTTCATGAAGCAGTTTATGTCTTTTCAATTCTGTCAATCTAGTAAAACACTTCCCACAAATATCACACTTGTGTGGCTTTATTCCTGCATGAAACAATTTATGTCTTTTCAGTTCTGCGAATCTAGTAAAAAACCTCCCACAAGTATCACACTTGTGTGGCTTTATTTCCTCATGAGTTGGTTTATGACGTTTCATATTTAGCAAAGAAGTGAAACACTTTCCACAAATATCACACTTGTGTGGCTTTATTCCTTTATGAGTCGCTTTATGGATTTGCAAACATGATAACCTAGCAAAACACTTCCCACAAGTATCACATTTGTGTGGCTTTATTCCAGCATGAGTTACTTTGTGACGTTTCATATTTTGCAAAAATGTGAAACACTTTCCACAAATATCACACTTGTGTGGCTTTATTCCTTCGTGAATCAATTTATGACTTTTCATATCTGAAAACTTAGTAAAACACTTCCCACATATATCACACTTGTTATTTGTAACCAAATCTAGTTCATAACAATAATTCTTCTTGTGGAAGTTACCATGATCTTGTTTACAGTAAACACTTTTCTGTACTGAAGATTCTTTTGGTACATTGCTTTCGCTACATGTGTACTTTATGGATTTTTCAAATTCATGACCTTCCTTTATCATATTAAATCTTGCATTGTTTCCAGAGATTTCATGAGAATTATTCCTAGATGCTGCTTCTTTGTATAACCTGAAATGGGAATATCTTTTATAATTACAGTGTTTTATGTATAGGCATATTACTCTAAATATTATCTCGGTAACAAACCAGTGAAGTTAATCACAGGTGTGGAGTTCATTAACATTGTAATATCAATAATTATATTATTGCCGATTATTGTCTGTCATCAGGATTTATGAGGAGAAATAGGTAACCCTATAATGAAAGGGTCTGCAATTATGCAGCTTCTTTCTATTCTATAAGATGAAGTTCCAAGGAATTAATGAATTTAATTTCAATGCACTTTCTAAGCTATGCTTATAATATTTTTATACACAATTCAAATGTATTAGTTCAAAAGAAAAATAGTATATTGAAGACCATTTCAACTCTGATAACTCACAATAACAAGATGTATGTGTGAGAGAGAAAGGGGGAGGGAGGGAGAGAATAGTACTGACTAAATACTGCAGAAGGGTACACCTGGGGCACAGCAACACAGTATTGACAGCATATCAAGTCCATGCACACATAACCAAATATACGGGGACTAGACATGAATGATGTAGTGATAACCTGGAACAAAAGGTAAACAAGTGACCAAGTTACTTTGGAAATGGCAAATACTACAAGATCATTTTAATATAAACTGTATTTAGAAAATTTTTTTTCTTTCTTCACTGAATACATAACACATACCTAGAACTCTAGCATACCTAAACACTTGCTCTCCAATAATAGGTTTACTTTATATCCCATATAGCTATTGTTATACTATTCTGCTTTCCAGACCGTTCTGGTCTCTTCTTTCTATTTATCTCTTAACTTGCCTAAAATGTTTCCATCATTTTAACGGTTAATTCATCCAATTTTCGATTTCTTTATACCTCCTCAAACATTTACAATATAAATACTTCTTTATGGCTGCGCTGTGGCCAAGTGGTTACACTACTCGCCTCTCACCTAGATGGCCGGGTTCGATCCCAAGGACCACATGTGAGATTAGAGGTAGACAAAGCGGCACAGGGGCAAGGTTTCTTCTGTTTCTCCCACTATTGTATTCCACAAAGTCTCCATTTTCATCCCATGGATCACCAGTGTCATGGCCTGTGATGCCACAAGTAGTAAAAGATACCATTAATCAATACCAAAAAAAAAACCTTCTTTTAAGCAAAGCATATTTTTTTAATTGATCACAAGATCTACCTTATTTTTTCTCCCTCCAACAGTTTGTTTAAATATTTTTTTACATGCCAATTACCTTGGTGCTTTGATTCAACCAAATATCCTGTTTACTTCCTTTTCAAAGGAAGCCAGGGGTAACGTGCTTTATGCTTGAAAAAATCTTTTGCCATGTGCCAAGAACCTGCGACTAAGCATGGTAATGCAGCCTTGCTGTGGCTGAGTGGTTAGACCACTTGCCTCGCACCTAGATGGCCCGGGTTTGAACCCAAGCGACATGTGGAATATGTGGTAGACAAAGTGGTACAGGCAGGTTTTCTCTTGGTTTTCTGCCATTACACTGCAATGGTGATCCATCTTCATTACATGTACCACCAGCAGTGTTATCGCCTGCGGTGCGACTAGTAGTAAAAAAGGCATAAAAACTGCACTTCACAATGTATTAGAAGAAATTGAATGATTTTGAATTTTCAGACCTTGTTGAAAGCGTTTCTGACACAGAAGCAACAGAGGAAGATATATGTTCTAGTTTCAGGGATAAAAATGGTCCTCATACACATGCAGACAATGTTATATTTGTATCGTATCGCTTTATGACATTTTCATTATTAGTGGTATAATGCTTGTGTGTGTTTGCGTTTTTTTCAGTTTTGAGCCTTCAGGTTACATGTATTCATTCTTTGTATTTTAAAAAATAAAACACCAGACCAAAACAGAATGTTAGTTTATTAAAAAAAATCTGTACTTTCATTTATTTAATCTAAACTGCATATAGTATGGTTTTGTATGTCTAATTCTTCATCATTTTGGAATTTTTAATTTTACTTTAAAACTGTTCTTTTGTTTTTAAAATATTGGAGAGACTTCTCATCCATATAGTGCATCTTGTACAATAGACAAAAGAGTTTACTAAAAATAAAATCAATTCTCTCTGTCATTTGGTATTCATTTTATTACTAATAATTTAAAATCCTGCATTCTACTCTAAAGTTTCTTGGCACTTTTCAGATAGCACTATGCTATTCAGGCTGAAACTAAAAGGGTTAATAATGATGTCTGCTAGATACAGAGACTGTACTGAGCGAAGAGGCTGTGGTACACTTAGATCCTAGTACACTAACAGTCCTGAAGAGGGAGTAGTGTGACTATATGTTGTACCTCATGCTGAAGAAGATTAATGATAATTACTGCATCCAGAGGTTGTGGTACACTTAGATCCTAGTACACTAACAGTCCTGAAGAGGGAGCATTATGACTATGTGCCAAATGCTTGTGTAGTCCTAAACATGCTAAGAAGCTGCAGATGCACTAAGAATACTTCCATCATTGCACAATAGATACAGAGATTAACACGTGTTTGAGCAGTAAGTTTATATAGGTAATCTGCATTTTCGCATGTGTCGCACACCTCAGTAAAGTGAACCATGTTTGCGAGTGTTTCTAGCTACATAATCAGTGCTAAAAATGGAGGGCAGCCAGACATGCAGGAAGTCAGTTGCAGCAGAAAACTAGATGAATGCAGTTAGGTTAAAAAGCAACAAAGCTGTCGAAAACTATTTTAATGAATATTGAATTAAAATTCTCATCAGCTTTTAATAAACACCTTTGTTAATGTGGAGACAATTTCTGCAAAGTTCATAAGAGAACTGCGTTATATTCATTATGTTTGCAGAACAGTTCCATGACTTACATTATCCCTTTTAGTGCCTACTTGAATGACAGAATGCCGTCTGAAAACTGCCAAGCAACTTTTGAGCATAATACAGAGCTTTTAGTTATTAGTAACAAAATGAATACCAATGACTTATAGAGTTGAATCTATTTTTTTTTTTTTTTATTTTATTTTAGTACACCCTTTTGCCTTGTGTATAAATGTAATATATGAACATTAACCTCCTCAATATTTTTAAAAGATTAAAAACAAAAGGAAATTTTGAAAATAAAATAAAAAATTCCGCAAAAAATTAAGTATACAGATCTTTAATATACAGAAATCTCAGGTAATTGAAATTACAGATATTTCTTCACTGAAATAGCAGTTTGTTTTGGCGTGGTGTTTCATTTTTTAAAGTACAAAAAAAGAATTCATGTACCCTGAAGGCTGAAAACTGAAAAAAATCGGCCAAAACACACACACACAAGCATAATACAGCTAATAATGTAACTGCATAAAGCAATAGGATAATAATGTAACGTAAATAACTGCACAAAATTAGCACTTGGGTTGCTGCAGATTTGAATTATTGATTCACATTGAGTCGTCATGTTACACCTCTGTTAAGTGGATTTTGATACACAGGCACATTTTTGCATGTGTAAGAGGACTGTTGTTATCGAATACATTTTCATCGCTGAAGCTAGAACATATATCCTCCTCACTTACGTCAATGTGAGAAATGCTTTCTTCAAGGTCTGAAAATTCAAAATCACTCACTTTCTGTTGACACATTACAAACTGCAGCTTTTATTTCCTTTATGACATGTAATCTTTTCCTAAACTATGCTATTTTTCAAACAGTATAAACACTGGCTAGAGATATTCAATTTGGAGCTAATTAGTACTCTGTGAAAAGCTAAGGCCCTTTAATGCTCCAGAAAATGGCTAAAATGTATGAAGACGACTTTCAGATTACATCATTATTAGAATTCTTGCATAATTTTCGGATCATGATTAGATCATGAATTGCACTAAAAGGGTTAACAAGAAAAATGAACAAGAAGATGAAGTTATGGAGAAGTGAGGAGTACACTCTGATCTAAAAGTTTTACCTTATTGATTCTGTTGAAGGGAAGCTCTCATCCACCCAGTCCTGTAACAAAATTATGAACATTAAAGTATTTAAAGTGACCAAATTGTTGTCCATAAAACTGGAACACATGGATATGTACAAGACTATATGGATTATAATTGGGTTGTACAATTCTTTCAGTGGAGCCAGAGGCATACTATGTAACATATACTTTACAACAATGTTATTTAATTAGGCAAATGAGTGATAGAAATATATTACTAAAAATGTTTTATTGTAAAAAATTGAAATCCTTTCCATAAATTATTTTGAAATCCTTATTCCCAGACACTGCAACTCAGCTCTGTTACATTGTGATTTCATTTGTGACAGAAAAAACTTCAGGACTAAAATTATAAGTTTGTATTGTAATTAGAACATGATTGAAATAATCAGAAGTAGAGTGGTGTTACGGTGAGTTACCTGGTTAAGGTTTTTCTGGAGTTTTCATTATCCTAAGAAAGTTAATGTCGAGTAACCGCACACTTTATGGACCTGGACTCATTTGAATGTGATTTCACCCATTTCGTTCATCAGCCAGCAGGATAAAGGATGCTAAGATAAAGAATGGAATATGTGATATGAATTATCAAATGATGCTTGGGTCTTCAGAATTGAGTTTCTCCATTTGCTTTTTCAAAATTAACACTTTCACCAGACTTTCAGATTAGATAACAAAGCAGCTACCAAGAGGAAGCAGATCCTGATTATGTATTCTTAACCCTTAATTGCAAGATTTATTTTGTTACACATGCTGTTCTTCCTCTAATTTGCAAATCAGTATTTATAAACCCCTTCACAGGCACCACACCTGAAGCAACTTGAATAGTTGTGATTGTTAGTATGATACGTAATGGACTGGCCATCCATTCAAAGCCAAACTCGCAAGTTGTGTCTCAGCGACTGCAGTCAAATGTGCCTGTGGTAAAGGATGGGGAGGGCCCAAGTAAAATGATCAGTATGATGGCACACTTGGATGATGACAGTGTTACATTTGACTGCAGTTATATACATTTTGTTCTTTTGTTTCAAAAAAACACTGGTTTTATTGCAAAAATATTCATAATTTTACAAAATAATATAAATATAACTAGCGTACTAAAAATACTGAAAAGTTTGATTATTCATCTATCTTGGATATGTGCAACATCACGCAATTAAGGGTTGCCAGTATTGAGATCAGTTTGCTTCATCTGACAGGTAACTCTGTCTCCAGCTTTCAATTTAGTTGTACAACTATCTCATTTTTTAAGTACAAGTTATTTAATTCTGAAATACAACATCCAGAATATTCTTTGCAGACTAAAAGATAATTGTTCCCTACAAAGCAGTAGTTCCTTAATTCTCACACAATAGTTAAACATGTAGTTCAATTTGTTTACTAGCAAAACTAACCTTTTTTACATCATCAGCATATGAAACTTCTGTAGAAGTTGTTTCCATCCACTGTTCTTCTTTGATTTCTATCTTGGTGTTCAGTTCAGAGTCATTGTTGCATGGATTATCTGTCAGTACAGGAGGTTTAGAAAAAAACTGTCCCTCATTTTGAGAACATAAGTCTGAGTCAACACATGCTTCATTCAGATCTATTTTGTTCTCCATTTCACAGTCATCATGGCATTGTTTGACCTTTACAAGATCCATTGAGAAAATCTGCCTTTCATTTTGTGGACTTAAGTCTGAATCAACATCCTGTTCTTTGATTTCTGTTTCACTCACTTTGGTATATACAATAGCATCACTGTTCAACTTCATTTTAACATCTTGTGAGACACTTTCCCTCTCAGTCTCTGAAATAGGTTTTGAGAAAGGAACCTCTTCCTTGATTTCTCTTTTTATATCCATTTCTCATCTACTACACTTGACAGTAGTGCTCTGAAATTTCAGTAGAAAGTCTGTGGAAAAGAAACATATATTAATGGAATTAAATATTTATAACTTCAACTAATGGGAAAGGATGTAAACAAAATGTAAATTATTCAGCTATGTATTACACTGCAATACTATGAATCACTGAAAGCTATCTGATATTGTAATACAAGAAATAAAAAACTTAAATAGCATATTTATTTGATTGACTAATTAAAGGATGTAGAGGAAATTTTACAAGGTGAAGCAATCTCTCAGAATACTGAAGTTTCAACATGACATGCTATACAAGCACATAAACAAAACTCTGTCTTATTACTTGTTGACATGCCCTAACAGGCTCATCAGCTGGAACATTATGCAAGTAGTATTAATTCACTCATACAGCCTACAATGTTGTTACAAGGGACATTAAAGAATGCTCACAAGTATAAATCATCAACCTAAGTTAGGAAGTAAAAGCTTGCGCTTTGTTCAAATTGTAAGATAATTTGTAGGTATACTGGAGGATCCATTGTTGTATCCTGTGGAAGGGGTTTAACTTTTTGTTTCCGATTCAAGTTTCGATATGACGAAATTCTCAGCTGTTATTCCTGTAACATTTTTCTCATCATATACAGTAAAAAGCCATTACTGAGAATAGGAAACACTCTGCAAATATTACAGTAGCTCAGATGTTATTCATGTAACATTTTGCTCAAGATATACAGTGAAAAGCCATTACTGAGAGTAGGAAATGCTCTGCAAATATACGTCGCCCTCCGTGGTGTAATGGTTACCATGCTGACTTCATATACCCAAGGTCGCGGGTTCAAACCCGGCGGAGGACGATGGATTTTTTCGGGTGTAAAAATCCTTAGCATGGCTTCCTTCAGAAGGGAAGTAAAGCCGTGGGTCCCGTGTCGTAGATTTAGGGCACGTAAAAGAACCTCAAGCCTGATAAAGAGGCCTCTGAGCAAAATTAAGTGGTCTTTCACGCCAATTTAGAATGAGACGCTGAGAACCATAGCAGTTAAAGAGCGTCCATAAATAACACGCCATTTCCATTTTCTCTGCAAATATTACAGTAGCTCAGATGTTATTTGTGTAACATTTTGTTCATGATATACAGTGAAAAGCCATTACTGAGAGTAGCAAATGCTCTGCAAATATTAAGTAGCTCAGATGTTATTCGTGTAACATTTTGCTCATTTTATACAGTGAAAAGCCATTACTGAGAGTCGCAAATATTAGAATAGCTCAGATTTATTCATGTAACATTTTGCTCTACATATACAGTGAAAAGCTATTACTGAGAGTAGAAAATGCTCTTCAAGTGTTACATTAGTTTATACTCAGGTCTCTTATTACACATTCTCTTTGCTGAGAATTTCAAAGTCACACATTCACAACATGAGTAGTAAGGTTAAGGGAATGACTTAGGAATTAACTAGACTTGACATGTCTTTTGTTACAATTTCCACTAAGGATATACTTTAGCAGCTTGCAATAAGGTTAATATGTTTAGTATCTTTGTTTATTTTGGTTACTATATTTATCTGAATACATGAGAATATGTTTTTCTGAAGTATTATCATTTAGAACTTGGGGTCATCTTGTATTGATGATGTGTGTTTCACAAATACCTTTGAGAATAAGTAACTTTGAAAGTTTACGGGCTCTACAATGGAAGACACACACCTGTAGTGATTAATGTAGCAGATCTTTTGTGTATTTTATTTCTAGAGGTTGTAGTCCAGTGACCGTCCTCAATTGTGTGGTTTGAGTTTATTTCAAATTTGAGGAAAGGTATTTCACTTTCGCTTCAGTCTGTGTAGTGCTCGTTCGTTTGGCCTATGCTAAGGTATACCTCTCAGAGTTATATTTACAAGTCAACCAAAGGAAGTAAGTAGCATGACTGAAGTTGACATGAGAAGAATGTGCCAAGGTACATTTACAATTACCCAAAGAACTTGATTCTGAATATTCTATATTCAGTTATTTTGTATTTTATATGTAGATCCCCAGAAGGGCCTGATTACCGAAAATTAGTTCTGCTGTTTTGCATATAATGATAATAGTAAAGGATCAACTACTAGGAATTTGAGTGGATGCACTTTCTTATTTAGTTTTTATAATATTCCTACACGAGGTTATCGAAATATTTAGGCATCTGTATCACATGTGTTAGAATAGGGTGACCATGCATACTGATTTTTGCAGAACACTCGTTTTTTTAAAAAGATCGTTTTGCCAGTTGCAATGACACATGGAAAAAATCAAATATAATCTTTTTTTTTTTAAAAATGTCCCGTGAAACATACTACTTTAGTGTTAAGTTGTGTGTTTAAGCTTTAAATCACTAGTTCTAGTATTTTTATTTAATGTAAGGATAATAATATATTTGTGGCATGCAATAATTAAGTTTAACTGCTATTGTTTACGACAAAGAGGTATTGGCTACGTTTGTATTAAGGTTGTCTGCTCGTGTTTCTTTAACAATATGTACCTTTACGCTCTGCGTTTTTGCAGTTCATTCATTATTACTTATTTATTCACTTTGGAGTGTAGATAAGCTGTGTCACCTGTCGTGTTGTTATAGTTCTGTGCTACAGTCACTTTTTCGGGATGGCACCAAATCTCATCTCTGTATCCTTTCATCAAAAGGAGAAAGACAGACAGTGATGTATACTGTCAAAAGAAATATTGGCAAGTCTGAAATAATATGCCATTTACAAATTGCAAAACATAAAGAGTCAACAAATGCAACTACATCCATTTCATCCATTTTCACATTTTTCAGAAATAAGGATATCAGATAAAAAGAACAAATGGTTGCAGCAGCAGAAGCATTGTTGCATTTCTCACAGTAATTCATAACAAGTTGTTTCGATCAACAGTTTGTACTTCGAAATTGATTAAGAAATGTTTTGAACCTCAATATTCATGTGCAATAATCAAGTCCAAAGCCATTGTGATGTATGTGATCAGCTCTTATGCAATTCCAGAGCTACAGAAAGACTTGGATCAAGTGGATTACATGACTGTGTACACAGATTTGACCAATCATAAATCTACAAGACCGTTTCCATTATTGGTATGCTATTTTCTTCCTGTTAATGGAGCGCAAGTAAAAGTGTTGGACTTTCAAGATAAGTGTGGTGAAACAGCTAAGATTGTGTCCTCATATATTTTAAAGACCTCAAGTGACCACAAAATTAAAGCTGAATTTGTAGGTTTATGTGCTGACAATACTAACTGCAATTTTCGAGGGGCATCAAGAAACAAAACAAATATGTTTACACTATTCATCAGAATTGTTTAAACAAACCAATTATAGGTGTAGTTTGCTTTGTACACCTGGTGAATAACTCTATATAAACTGCAATTGACTGTTTGCCAGTTTGCATAGAAACTATTGTGCAGAAAATATATTCATATTTCTACTATATAAGTGTGCAAAACATCTTTGTGTGAATTTTGTGACTTTATGGAAATAGAGTATTCAAAACTGCTTTCAAACAGTAAAACCAGATGGCTTGATTGTTGCCAGCTGGAAAATGTATACCTTATCCAGCTTTAAAATTTACTTTGAATCAAGAAAAGTGTCCCACAATCATTAAATTGTTTTGTGATGATCCTCTCTCTGAAATATGGCGGTATTTTGTGCATAGTCGGACAGCTGTGTTTATTAATTTTGTTCATTTACTTGAATGTCAACGTATTTCTATGGTAGAAGGTTCAGCATTAATGAAAGAGCTGAAACAAGAATTGAATAGGCAAAAGGAATGTGCCTTTTTGCCTCTTGTAGTTCAGTCAAAACTAAAAACTCTTGGGGAGAGTGGATTACTAGGTCCATGTGTTTTCAATTTTAAGAAAAATGTGTGTTCATTTTATTCAACTTACATTGAATACATTGAGCAGTGTTCTGCTCCATAGTTGAAATTAGTGATTTGGACTGGACCAGACTTAATTAAGTAATTGAATGGAATCAAGTTCAGAATAGCTTATAAAACTATTAGCTAACTGATAGGAAAGCAAATAGATGATTCCTATCTCTTTGATGAGATTGTAATTGTAAAAAGCTTAAGATGGGCTGAAGTATTCAAATATTTTCAAGAAAAGTTCATCCCATTTTCACAAGTGTGTGATATTGTTGAATTTAATATGGTCTTCCAGGCACGAATGCACCCACTAGGAGGGTGTTTTCGATAATGAATAGCTTGTGGACTGCTGAAAAATCTCAGATAAAAACTGAAACTCTGAAACATCTAATAATAACTTCAACGTTTATGTAGTGAATTCCACATCTTAATTTTGTAAAATAGTAAATAAGATATTACATGCTGTGCATTCAAACTCAAGAGTATTTAAAGTTTATACAGATCAATAACTTAAAATATAGTGAAAATATTAGCATACAGTATCTGAAAAAACAAATGAAATCGTGTTTGGGTATTTTGTTAGCTGTAGCATTTACTTTAGAATAAAAGAATATAAGAAGTATTTTTGTCAGTGTGTGTTAAAATTGCAAGAGTCATATACATAAGAATGATGTCAAATCTTATGGAAAGCCTTATTTAATTACGTTATGTAATTGTTTGCTTATAAATCTTTGAGCATGAGTTAAGTTGTTTCAATATTAATCTTAATTTTTTGGAAATGCATTTATACCATAAAGCTAATGCAAATTGGATCCTGATAAATAGTTAATATACATATTCCTAACACTTCCCCAATCGATTTTAAGACAGTCATGATTACGGTTAGATCATTAACATAATGTCGTACTGTTTGGTTATCAAGATGTGGTCACCTTACGTTATAAGCATATTTCATTTTCTTTTGTTTACCTGTATGTAAAGTGCTGAATTGTGGCCACTTAGTACGAATTCTTGAAATGAAATATCCATGGCATTTGTATTATTTCATATGCATATGTGGATTAATAATAATTTTCTAATCTATTCCACTACAGGATACATGATGCTCATGTACACGATTGACCTAAAATACAATCGTTGTAGTTTGTAGTTGTTGTTATAGCTTACAATATTAGCTATATGATAATTTTGCACGTAGCAATCAAGGTAGCCATATTTCTTGTCCTTTGTTCCTTTGTTTTTAGTATGTTATTACGACATAACACTGTAAACCCTTTAATATTTTGTGCCTCAGATTAGTTTTAGTTATTTAAACTTCAGCCACTTCTACATTTTTTTTTATCTGTTTGAACAAAACACTTGACTCTTAGGTATAATTTCCACTTGACGTCAAAATAGTAAACTAATTTTCAATTTAGAGTAATGTCAGTAATAAATTCACCCGTACAGTTTCTTTTTACATATATTGGGATTGTATAACCCTGAATATAACTGTCTGAATCAGTATAAATCTATATGTTATTTTGATTGGAGCAGTAAATACTACTTAACATAAATTCATCAATATTTTCATTCTGCTGTGATAGCCAACCTAACAACAAATGCTGTAGTTTGCTCATTGGAAAAGTGTGGTTTCTTTAAATTTTTATGTTTTTAAATCAGCTCATGTTATTGAAGTATTTCTTTAGAGCCGCGCCTATTATCGATACTTGTTTTGTAAGTTCTCGAATACCATATTTGAAAGGACGGCATTTGCAGGAATATGTGAAAATTCCGCTGCTTTTGCGAGAAACAGTCTTAACGTTACCAAGGATGTTAATGGGTCCTGGTACGCAAATTTTCTTTATTTTAATACTCTCATGTGGGGCTTTGACAAGAAAATATTCTAGGTATTTTCCAGATCAGTTACAGCCACTTTTATCTCTGGATGTTGGCTAGAATAGAACAACAAACTTGCATGGGGTGTTTTGTTTTTGCAATGGTTGTAATTAAGGTCGACTGTTATTCCAGTGTTATTGCAGTTGGGTTTACATCATTTCAATTAGGTATTCTTTCGAACATGTGACGCGAGACGGCGAGATAAAAAAAAAAAACTTAAACTTCGCCAGTGCGCATGCGCAAACGGACAGAACGAACAGAAGATTACGTTTCGCAATGGAAAGAAGAGCCCATTTTCATACTCTCCATATTTACCCTTAGTTTGCCCCAGTTCATTTATTAACACCTAACCTAACCTCGACGAAATCTTGCAACCAGAGGAACATGTCGATTATCTTTACTCGTCTCATATTCGTTTTTCAATAAACACTTACAAAACACAGGAAAATCTCACATCAATCGTAGACTGTTGCACAAACATTTTGCTTTAAGATTAGCAGCTTGAATGATGGTGAACAGAATACGGAGCTACAGGGAAGTTGACCATTTATAGCACCAAGATATGTGCTGAGAGGGCGAATACCTAAACCAAGTTCTCAAGTAAAATGCATGTAATTGGTTAAATTAGTTCGGTACAACACTTGGCCAATCTTCCATACCTATACTGAATAAACTCCGAAATGAGGTGATAGCTATAAATAAACATTTCTAACACATCACATACTATTTGAATACTAAATTGGAGAGTACAAAATAATAACATTTTTAAAATGTTTACTAACTTATTTTTCACTTATAAGGTGTTAATATTCACAACTTTTCACTTGTGTAATTTTCATGTTCCTATTCTTAATAAACGTTATGGACGTCTTACTTGAGATATCCTGGCAACATTTTTCCTGTCCATATATCTTTGTATGTTTCCAACATTCGCATGTGAGGATGGCAGAAGAAGCTGTATAGTGTAGTCAAGGAGTTGAGGGCCTAAAGCTGTATTGTTGCTGTATAGTGTAGCCGAAAAATTGAGGGCGTAAGCGATGTAATTAGCTGAGGTGTTGAGGACCTTCAGCTGTATAGCTTAAGTAGGGTTTGAGGGCCCTAAACGATGTATATAGCTGAGGTGTTGAGACCCCTAAACTGTATAGTATCGCTGAGGGGTTGAGGTCCTTCAGCTGTAAAGTATAGCCGCAGGTTAAGGGTCCTAAGCTGTATAGTCTGGCCGAGGGTTAAGGGTCCTAGGCTTAAATTTTCATGATATTCATCTTCTTGGGGTAAGGAAAAACCCTGGAAAAATTTTATCTGGAATAACTTACTCCAACTGAGATTTGAACTATACTTGGTTATAATCTTCTGAGACATTGGAAAGAGGAGATAAGGATGTCATGTGGCAGCACCAGGATTCATTAAATGCCAGTGAAACTGACCTAGTCATGAGCAAGCTATTTCTTAAAAAAAAATAAAAGAATTTGAGTCGGTTTTCTGTAACACAAACATCACTTATTTTTACTTACTGGGGACCGGTTTCGGGTAACAGTTGTTCCCATTTTCAACCCTTAATTTCGACTAAATCTTTCTTCGTTGGAGACGATGGGGGTGGTGGTGTATTACTTGTGAAGGCCTCTGTTGCTGGGTCTATGAACTTCCAGAGGTTGCTGTAAGGTGGCAAATCGAAATTCATGATATGGCTCTTTTTCTTCATGATGTAGATCTTCTCCCAGACATCTAATTCTGTGGGTTTATAAGCTGGTTTTAATAGTTTTATATTTGGTGTGATTTCGTGTCCTGATGTCCAAAAATGATAGGCAACTGCTGACTTTTCTATTTGTTTGTATTTTAGGTTTCTCCTGTGTTCCTTTAATCTGGTCTCCAAACTTCTCTTTGTTCTTCCGATATACACCAGATTACAGTCTGAGTCTGAGCATTTAATTTCATAAATTCCTGGTTTTTTGCCTGTAGGGATAGGATCTTTTAAATTTCTGCACAGCAGTTTCTGAATGCTGTAGTTGTTTTTTGGAGCTAAGGTGATGTTATATTTCCTTAATATTTTCTGAAGTTTGTTGTGTGCCCAAGGATGATAGGTGAATTTTCTGAATTGAGGTTGGTCACTGGGGTTCTGTAGGGTGGTTGTATGTGATATGCGATTTCGTTTTTTGTATTTATGTATTCGCTTGTCTACTGCGCTTTTTTGGAAACCGTTGTTGGTAGCTGTTTGGAGTATCTGTTGGTATTCTTTCTTCTCCATGGGAATGTGTACTAGTCTATATGTTAAACTGTTCAGGACTGCATATTTGTGTGTTGTAGGGTTGTAGCTATCAAACTTTATGTGGTTATCTGTATTGGTGGATTTTCTATTTATTCCAAATATCAGGCTATGTTCTTTTGTTCTTATTATTCGAATGTCTAGGAATGGCAGGGCTCCTTCCTGTTCGGTCTCAATAGTGAACTGAATGGACTTGTTTTGCAAGTTAAGAAGTTCGAGTGCATCGTTTACGAGTTTTTCTGGAACTATGGCAATGATGTCATCTACATACCTATACCATTTTTTGTATATATGTGGAAATGAGTCAGTAATGTGTATTTCAAAATTACTCATGTATAGGTCGGCTAGAAATGGTGATAGAGGATTCCCCATTGCAAGTCCTGTTGTTTGTTGGTAGCATTTATTCTGGAATGTGAAGTGGTTCTGTTTTACACATAAATTGGTTAACTGGACAAGATCTTCTATTTCTTCTGTTGGTATGTTTATGCTTTGTAGGCAAGTTTTCAGAGGTTTTTGTAGTTCGTCTATGGGTATGCTGGGGAATAGGGAGATGACATCAAAGGATACTATCTTATCTTTAGGTGAAACATTGAAATCTTTCAGGTGATTAATCAGGTCCAATGAATTTGATACACCTTTACTATTGAATTTTGGGAAGGAGTTGAATTTTTGTGTGAGCCATTTGGAGAGTTTATATGTGGGTGCATTAATATTATATACTATGGGTCTCATTTTGTTGCCAGGTTTGTGTGTTTTTGGTAGGGCATACAGTCTGGGTAAGGTTGGTAAATCTGCCTTTAATTTGGATTTCTCTTTTTCTGTTATGGTTTTGCAATTTGCTGAAGTTTCTTGTGAAATTTTTATACTTTTATTTAGTGGATTGGATATTTCTTGATATTCCGGACCAAATAGTGATACTGGACCAAGAAGACTACAACCAAAGAGTAGAATCCTTGCTAAACAATCCGGAATATCAAGAAATATCCAATCCACTAAATAAAAGTATAAAGATTTTACAAGAAACTTTAGCAAATTGCAAAATCTATTTCTTACCTTTCCAGCACACAATTTATGTCATATACTCTCTTCTTTTTTTTTTTAAGTTAAAGATTTCAAAGATATTCCTTGTAATTTGTTTTAATATTAAAATACATTTTACAGCAACCAGATTTTAAAAAATTTAACTTTGACTTTAGCCTAGTGTATTCTCTTAATTCCCTTCTACTTGTAAGGAATAAGTTATGACCGTTTCTGGTAATGTGATTCTTGATTAGCATAACGTACATAGGAGAATTAGCATTTATAAGAATAGTTTGTAGAAGAAGTATATATATTTTATCATTTCCTTAATCCTGTTTTGTATTATTTATAGCATTAAGAAAGAGAATAATTTCCTGTTTTAGGATTCTGCTTCTGGATTGGTAGCAGCTGCTATGATCTCAATTGTACCTGGTTACATTTCTCGTTCAGTTGCAGGATCCTATGATAACGAAGGTATGTAATGACCAGAGGCCGCATGTTATTTATTTTTTTTTTTTTCATAAATACAGTTCCGGAGTCTGGTCGGGACTCCAGCACTGTATTCCTTTTTGCCTAAATTTCTTTTGTTTACCGTTATTTTTTGTATTTCATGACAAATACACATACACATTCACAAACACCCGAACATCTGCATCAGTAGCTCGCCTGGCAGGATTTCAATATTGTAAATGCAGTTCTTGTTTTTTTAAATATATATGTTTTCCCAAACTTTTAATTCTGTCTTTTGTGATATTTTTCAGTATTTACATATTTCTATTTATGGCATGTTGCACTTTCCTAAAATGCCAGGCTACTGTGGATTTGTTTTGTTGTTTAAGTTTAATATTAAATAGCAACACACCATAAATAGAAGTCCGAAAATATCACAAGGAAGACAAAGTTAAAAGTTTGGTAGATCATCTATATTTGGAAAAACAAGAACCGCATTTTCGATTTTGAAATCCTGCCAAATGACCTACTGATACAGAGGTTCATCAAACCAATGACAACCACCACATCAAGCAATGTCGGCAGTCAACTAAAGGAATTGACAATGGAAGCACATGACTTCTGAAACATGTTTTTCATTCTGGATGACTGTAAGAGATGTACAAAAACTTCTGCACAAAAAATATAGATCTCATTAAAACCACAATTTATGTTATATACTTTTTTTCTGTAGAGTTAACCATTTTCAACATATTCCAAATTATTTGTTTCAGTTTTAAAGCACTTAAACTTTTCTCGAATGGGAAGAAATCTTTCTTCTCGTTTTTCTTTTGTTTACTCCTGAGAATTTAAGAGATGGAATTTCAATTGTTTCACATAGCGAGCTGCTTTTAAAGGACTTGACTATCGCTTTAACCTGTGCTTTTTTATTTCCCGTCTACTCACAGGGAAGCAAGCAATAAGACTAATTTACTTATAGCATGATGTAGATAAAAGATAAATGTTTTGAATAAAAGGTTTGTTAGAATGGAACACATGAGATTTTTATTTGTAAAATCGCATATTGGTATACATAGTGATGAGATTATTGGTTGTGCGCAGGGATTGCTATATTCTGTATGCTGCTGACGTACTACATGTGGATCAAGGCTGTCAAGACTGGCTCTATATTCTGGTCGACTATGGCAGCCCTTGCTTACTTCTACATGGTAATTATTCTTTTAAACATTGTACCTCTACACATTCAGCAATAACTGCATTTTTCACTGAGCCCAACATCACAGAATATATGAGGGTCGGGCGCCACTAGGCCAGTTAGACATCGTATAGTTTAACTCTAGACTAGCTTGTATCCATAGTTACAGGTGAATACCTTGTTTAGTTTTCCAATGACAGCATTTTAAACAAGACAACTTTACAGTTTTCACGAAAATGGAGCATTTGGAGAAACGAGCAGTGATTAAATACTTCCATTTGAAAGGCTTAATGCCTAAAGAAATCAAGGAGGAAATGCACAGTACATTGAAAGACTCTGCCCCTTCATATTCAAAGACTAAAAGGTGGGTTGCACAGTTTAAAATGGTATGTACGAGCACTAGTGATGAGCCTCGCTCTGGACGCCCTGTAGAAGTGACAACTCCAGAGATCATTGAAAAAAATTCATTGATATTTACCTGACAAATAAAATGTATATCTTGAATTTTCTGGGAATAGCCCTCTGAAGACTACTTTATTATGGATGAATTTTATGGAATTTTGCATAACAGGTAAACCGTAAGAGATGGAGAAAAACTTACCACACAGAAAATGTAGATCTCGTTAAAACTCACAATTAATATTAAATACATTTTTTTCGTGGTGTTGATAGTTTTTTTTAGATATTCCTTGTTTTTGGTTTCAGCTTTAAAAAACACTTTTCTCATACAGGAATTTGTCAACTCCTGTCCATACAAACAAAGGAACTTCAGTCACATAGCAACCAGCTTTTGACTATCACTTTAACTGGTACTCCTTTATTTCGCTTTTACTTACAAAAAAGCAAGTAAGACTATTTCTGCAAATTTTTTCTCGATTAGCATGAAGTAAATAGAAGCATAAGCTTTCTAACAATAATTTGTTGTAGAGATGTAGAAAAAGTCATGTGAATGGAACACATCATATGAAGCTGTCTTCCCATGTGGCCAGTCTCACCACAAGAAGAAGAGATTTAATCGCATTAGTTTACTTAAAATGTATGGCAAACCATTGAATTTCATTTAAAAATTAAGTTATCATGTCTTCTTTTTACCTTCTCTAGCCCCATATGTACAATGTACATAGTGGATAGAGAAGGTATTGTATTCCACCCAACATTCGACACCAAGATTTCACCGGAAATGCATGTTTTAGGACCCCCTGAATCCAAAAAAAAGCATTTTCACATACATTGTGTGTGTATGTGGACAGCATGGTTCAAAAACAAAAAGACGGTTAAATAACAAACTTGGTATTTAAGCTCTGTATCCTCCAAGGATACAATACAAAGATTTTCTAGAAACTCCCCCCACCCCTAACTACCCTTTTTATGCAAAAATTTTGTTTTTCTTAAAAATGGCTAACGATTTTGATGAAAGTACCACGTATTAAAGCCATTTCCATCACAAATAAAATGTATATCTTGAATTTTCTGGGCATAGCTTCTGAAGACCTGTTTATTCTGGATGAATTTTGCATAACTAGTAAACCACAAAAGGTAACAAAAATTTACTACACAAAAAATGTAGATCTCATTAAAATACACAATTTATGTCATATACATTTTTTCGTAGAGTTTACCATTTTTTGGATATTCCTTGTCATTAGTTTCAGTTTAAAATACTTATACTCAGACAGGAAGTGTTTGCAATGACAATCGCATAACGATAGCTTTTAAAACATTTGACTATCACTGTAGCAGAGCACATTCCTTTAGTTCCATCTTATAAGGAACTATGTAATAATAACATTGTGCTAATGTTTATCTTGATTACCATTGTGTAGAAAAAAGAATAATTGTGGAGATGTTTGTTTGTAGAGCAGCTAGAGAAAGTGATATGAGTGTAACACATCAGATTTTTATATATGCAGATGATATGCTAAGTTCCAAAATTAAGTTCTGAAAAGTGGGGTTCATCTTGCATTTGGGTTGTATCCAGATAAATACAGTAAATTAATTTCACAGATATTTGATTATTTACACTAAAGAACACTTAGTTGGAATTTTTGCCCGAACATGTTTCGAATGACTAGTTTCCATCATTTTCAACCGGACATCGGTTTTTCCGGCAAAAATCCCAAGTAAGTGTTGTTTAGTGCAATTAAAGGACTTGTTAAATAAGTTTACAAACTTCCAGAAAAAGAAAAGTTAATTTCACAGGTTATTATAGTTTCGAGATCTTCTTATAGGGAATGAAGTGGCATGTTATTTATGGACGATCTTTAACTCATGTGGTTCTCAGCTTCCCATTCTATACTGGACATGAAAGACTGTTTAATTTTGCTCAGAGGCCTCTCTATCAGGCTTGAGGTTCTTTTACATGACGTAAATCTACGGCACAGGACCCACAGCTTTAGTTCCCTTCCGAAGGAACCCATGCTAAGGATTTTTACACCCGAAAAAATCCATCATCCTCCACCAGGTTTGAACCCGTGACTATGGGTGTATGAAGTTAGCATGGTAACCAATGAACCACGCAGGGCAACATCTTATAGGACTAATATATGTTGAAAGTATAGAACTTTGACAAAAATATATACCTTATTTATCTGTGGAAATTATTAATGCCTACCTTTAATTTATCCTGCATAATTTAAGATTCATATATTCTGGACATACAGTAGTTTTGATTTCAAAGCTGATATATATTTTATCTATCTGTAAGTTGTGTTTTGTTTGTGTAGGTGTCATCTTGGGGAGGTTATGTGTTTCTTATCAACCTGATTCCACTGCACGTGCTCTGATGGCTACAGGTTGCTTCTCTCACAGAATATATGTAGCGTACAGCATCCTCTACTGCGTGGGCACCGTACTGTCGATGCAGATTAGCTTCGTCGGTTTCCAGCCAGTACAGAGCTCTGAACACATGTTGGTAAGCAAGCTTAAATATTCACTCAAGTCATTTTTACTTTCTCTACACATACATAGGTATTGTAATGCACCCAAAAATTCAATACCGAGATTTGACTGGAAATATATGTTTTGGGTCCCCCTGAATCCAAAAAAAGCATTTTTAGAAAAAGGTCTGTGTTTGTGTCTGTGGACAGCACAGCTCAAAAATGAAAAGACCATTAAATACCAAACTTGGTATTTAAATTTGGTTTCTTCCTAGGATGCGACACATAGATTTTCAAGAGAATCCCCCCACCCCCAACTACGCTTTACATGGAACTTTTATCACAAATTTTGATTTTCTCAAAAATGGCTCTAACGATTTTGATTAAAATATCATATGATAAATATATTTACCTGACATATAAAATGTATATCTTGAATTTCCTGGGAATAGCCTCTGAAGACTACTTTATTCTGGATGAATTTTATAGAATTTTGCATAACTGCTAAAGCATAAGAGATGAACAAAAACTTACCACACAGAAAATGTAGAGCTCGTTAAAATACACAATTTAACTTATATACATTTTTTTCATGGAGTTGATCGTTTTTGAGATATTTCTTATTTTTGGTTTCAGCTTTGAAAAACTTATACTTTTCTGATACAGGAATTTGTCAACTCATGTCCATTCAAACAAAGGAACCTTAGTCACATAGCAACCAGCTTTTGACTATCACTTTAACCTATGCTACTCCCTTATTTCGCTTCTACTTACAAGGAAGCAAGCAATAAGACTATTTATGCTAATTTTTTCTCGATTATAAAGTAAATAGAAGCACAAGCTTTTTTAACAATAATTTGTGTCAGAGTTGTAGAAAAAGTCATGTGAATGGAACACATTAGATTTATTTTTTTGGAAAACAGAAATGAGGGTGAGGTTGGCTGATGGAGTGAAGGTCAGAAAGGATCTTATTTTGTGGTGGCTGCTTTTAACCCTTTTAGTGCCAATCATGATGTAGTCATTTTCTGAAAATTCTGCAGGTAATGCCAATCACAATCTAAGTGTGATGGTGTTTTCATGCTTTTTAACTCTTTCCAGTGGGAAAATGTATGTGATAGCCAGAGAGAAAGGTTTTCTGGAGCATTTCAGGACATGATGTTTACACTCCAAGGTGCTAAATTAGCTGCAAGCTTAATTTCTCTAGCCGGTGTTTGTTTATGTTCGTTGAAACATGACGTCGTCTAGCCAAAGGTTATGAACAAAACTGGAAATAAGAGCTGCAGTTTGTGATGTATTAGAAGAAACAATGATTTTTTTTTTGTAATTTATTTAGATTCATTGGGCATTAATTATGCTATACAGAATTGAAATAAAATACATTATAACAAAAGTAAGAAAGAGGTGAGCCACACACTCATTCAGTGGGAGTCTTCTTTCTCGGAATCACTTGCTGAAGAAAACAGTGAGGGACGTCTCTATCCGAGGAACTGCATCAGATTGAAGTGATTTTTAATTTGCAGACGTTGATAAAATAAGATGCTTTACTGTCATATACGCTTACAATAAATGAGTAAAGAGTCCATTAAGAGTACTCGTCAAGTATAAAAGGTACAATTATAATATATATAAAGTGACAATGTACAGTATATATAGAAACAGTGTTTAACTGTGATGATACTAACCTAGGAACAATAGTGTTATATGTATATATATATATATAACTTACAGAACGAAAAAAAGTTAAAAATATTTGTCATTCATATATTCAGCAACTGAGTAGTACACTTTTGTTAATTAATAGGTTTTTAAATGCTTTGTTGAAACAGTTCCTGTTTTTTGTTGGTAGTTTGTTAAAAGCTTTTAAGCCAGCATATAGTGGACTTTTTTTGTATAATGCTAATCTGTGCATTGGTACTTTCAACTTATGTTTAGTTCTTGTTCCATGGTTATGTTGTGTTTGGGAGCTATACATGGCATCAAAGTTTGTGTGTATGTATTTATTTATTTCATATAGGAATTGGGATGATAGGGTTAGAATTTTTAATTATTTCTGCAAGATTCTTTTGCTCCGGTTTGTGTCTTTATACAGATTATTTCCTTTTGACTTTTAAAGATTGTTTACCATCCTGTTGAGATTTGCCATAGTATTATTCCGTGTGTCATTATCGAGTGAAAGTAACAAGTAAACTACTTTTCTTGTTTTGAGGTTTGTTATTTTGGCTATGCAGCTCATATTAAAGCATGCAGTATTTAGTTTTTTGGACAAATAATGGATGTGATCGTCCCATTGAAAGAGTTTCTGACCTCAATATAAGAGAGGAAGATACATTCTAGCTTGAGTGATGAAAATGTATCGAATAACAGCGGCCCTTGTACGCATGCAAATAATCAAAATGGACTTACGGAGGTGTAACCAGATGATTCATACAATGTGAACCAACAACAGAAGTGCTAAATTGCAATACATCTGTATCTTATTGCTTTATCATGCTTAAGAGTGTGTGTGTTTTTGGTGAATTTGTTTTTTCAGTTTTTAGGGTTCAGGTTAAGTGAAAAATTATTTTTTGTATTTTAAAAAATAAAACACCAGATCAAAACAGAATGCTGTTTTAGTAAAAAAATATCTGCACTTTCATTTAATTAGCCTGAACTTCCTGTATAGTAAGCTTTTGTATGCCTAATTATTGATTATTTTGGGATTTTTAATTTTGTTTTCAAATTTTTCTTTTGTTTTTAATTTTTTAAAAATATTGAAGAGATTTCTCATCCATATAATACATATTATACAGTAGATAAAAGGGTTTAATAATAATAATAATAATATTAATAATAGTAATACTGAGGATAATGATAAAGAACACAATTGAGGTCTCTATGTCGTTTGTTTACTAATAATTTAAAAGCCTGCATTCTGCTCTGGAATTGCTTGGCAGTTTTCAGATAGCATTCTGTTATTCAGGCTGGCACTAAAAGTGTTAAATACAGTGGGATGACTTCATTGCCTCTTCTACAATGTGCCAATAAGTTTGCTTATAGTTAAAATCAAAATGAGCTTTTGTTCTGCAATTACATGGCTTCCTCTAGATAGCAGACCTAATATGTCAAATTTGTCATTTTAATGCTTTTAGTGCCAGCAAAATGCTCTCTGAATAGTGCCAAGCAATTCCAGAGCAGAATGCAGGCTTTTAAATTATTAGTAATGAAATGAGTATCAAATGACATAGAGAGATGAATATTTTTAGTAAACACTTTTGTCTACCCAAAAATTAGATACCAACATTTCACCAGAAATAGATGTTTTGGGATCCACTGATTCCAGAAAAAGCATTTTTAGAAAAATGTATATGTGAGAGTGTGTGTTGGCAGCATAGCTCAAAAACAAAAAGTCTGTTAAATACCAAACTTGATGTGATAGTTGAAAATGAGTCGGAATAGTAACACTCACCTCACTTATATGTAATTATGTTCACAACATATGTTTCAAGGGCAATTGCCCTCTTCTTCAGTTGAAGTCCGACTGATGGCTGGAATTTGTGCTCTGTGGTCTATTACGGTGGAGCCATCTGGTGTTCTCAGTAGAAGTTCAAAATCATGTGGCGGTATTTCAAAATTCATCAGTCAGACTTCAACTGAAGAAGAGGGCAATTGTCCTTGAAACATATGTTTTGAACATAATTACATATAAGTGAGGTGAGTGTTACTATTCCGACTCATTTTCAACTATCACATTGATTAAAACTTCACTTGTCTCAAACTTCTGAGTTATTTAACCAAACTTGATGTTTAACTTCAGTATCTTCTAAGATGAGACACAAAGATTTTCATTGGCCTCTGTGGTTTAATGGTTACCATGCTGACTTCATATACCCAAGGTCGCGTGTTCAAACCTGGCAGAGGATGATGGATTTTTTCGGGCATAAAAATCCTTAGCATGGCTTCCTTCGGAAGGGAAGTAAAGCCGTTGGTACTGTGTCGTAGATTTACAGCACATAAAAGAACCTCAAGCCTGATAGAGAGGCCTCTGAGCAAAATGAGGTGGTCTTTCATGCCCAGTATAGAATGGGATGCTGAGAACCACAGCAGTTAAAGAGCGTCCATAAATAATACACCATTTTACTTTACTTTACAAAGAATTAAAAAAAAAAAAAAAAAAAACCTATCCTTTACATGGAAAAAATTTAAATAATTTGGTGTTCTCAAAAATGGCTTAATGATTTTGATTAAAATCTTATATATTTAAATAAAATGTATACCTTGAATTTTCTGGGAATAGCCTCTGAACACTACTTTATTCTGGACAAGTTTTGGAGAACTTTGGATGATGGTTAAATCATAAGAGATATATTAAAACGTTCTATACAAACATTGTACATCTTGTTAAAACACACAATTCATGTCATAGAAATTTTTTTTGTGGAGTTGACTTTTTGAGATATTCCTTGTTAATGGCTTGAGTTTTAAAATAATAATCGAGTTTTCTCATACACGAACTTGTCAACTTCTGGTCATGCAAAGAAACGGATTTCAATCCCATAGCAACCACATTTTAAAACTTTTGACTGTCGGTTTAGCCTAGTGTATTCCTTTATTTTCCTTGCACAAAGGAAGTAAGTAACAAGACCATTTCTGCTAATGTTTATCTTGATTAACATGAAGTAGATAGAAGAATAAGCTTATTAACAATAATTTGTTACAGAGATGTAGAGAAAGTCATGTGAATGTAGCACATCACAGTTAACCTCTTAGCAGGCCTTGACCTGAATGCATGGAGAAGCTTTATAAAGAACTTCAATGATAACCTTGCGAACTTTGATATCTTGACAAATGTATCAAGTTCAAGACTCTGCCTTAGCACTCGGGAGTTTCTATACCAAAAAATCTGATGAGTTACATTCACATGACTTTCTCTAGCTGTTGCACAAACAACTTTCCTTACGAAAGATAATTATTACGTTCTCTATATGTACTATGTGTGTACCTAGTATATTGTATTGCACCCAAAAGTTCCATACCGAGATTTCTCCAGAAATATATGTTTTCAGACTCTCTGAATCCAAAAAAAGGATTTTTAGAAAAATGTGGGTGGGGGTGGGGGTGCGTGCGCATGTGTGCGTGCATCATAGCTCATAAACGAAAAGTCTGTTAAATACCAAACTTAGCATTTAAGTTCAGTATCTTCCAAGGATGCGACACAAAGATATTCAAGAAAACTCCCCCACCCCCAACTACCCTTTACATGGAACTTTTTTCGAAAATTTCGATTTTCTCAAAAATGACTCTAACAATTTTAATTAAAATGTTGTATACTAAAGATATTTACCTGACAACTAAGATGTATATCTTGAATTTCTGGGAATAACCTCTGAAAATTACTTTATTCTGGATGAATTTTACAGATTTTTGAATAACTGGCAAACCTTAAGATACAGACAAAAACTTACTTCACAAAAAATGTAGAGCTCGTTAACACACTTAGTTTATGTTAGGTACATTTTTTCATGTAGTGGATCATTTTTGAGATATTCCCTTGCTATTGGCATCAGCTTTAAAAACTTATACTTTTCTCATAGGGGAATTAATTTTTTTGTTTTTTTTTTTGTTTTTTTTTTTTGGATAAGGGAAAACCCCGAAAAAAAAAAACCTTATCCGGGTAACTCCCCTAAGCGAGATTCGAACTCATGAACCTAGCGGACACGCTATCACCACACTACCCAGGCGGGCTAGGGTAATTTGTCAACTCATGTCCATACAAACAAACAGTCACACAGCAACCAGCTTTTGACTGTCACTCTAACCTATGGTGCTCCCTTATTTCGCTCCTACTTACAAAGAAGCAAGTAATAAGAATATTTCTGCTAATTTTTTCTTGATTAGCGTGAAGTAAAGAGAAGCATAAGCTTTTTAAGAATAATTTGTTGTACAGATGTAGAGAAAGTGATGTGAATGGAACACATCAGATTTTTTTATCTACGACATGCTAACTGAGATAAACATTAGCAGAAATTGTCTCATTACTTGCTACCTTTAAGTAGAAGGGAATACACTAGTGATAGTCAAATGTTTTAAAAGCTGGTTCTCTGTGAAGTTCGTTTCACTTTGCATGCCCTGCAGTAAGTAAAACAAGAGAGATGAAACGAAACATCACTTCCCGTTTAAGTAGGTAATCAAAAGAATCAAAGTATTGCAAGTGGTACACAGTGAAGCATAATTACACATTGCTTATAAAATGAGTCAAATTTACACTTGAATTGCTTCACTAAGTAATAAATTACCTGGACATGTTTCGAAGGCATATGTTGGCTACATCATCAACAGATTTCGACTGGCCAGCCTGTTGTTGGTATTTTCTGTGGACTCCTCTCCTTTCTCTGGTGGCTGATAGATGAACTTGTAGAGCTGGTTGTCATCGGCGGGAATTCCAAAATTCCTAAGGCTAGGTTTCTGCTTTAAAATAAAGATCTTCTCCCATATGTTTAATTCTAGCGGTCGCTGTACTGATTTTAACAAATGGACATTATCTTCGATTCTGTGGCTACTGTCCCAAGCATGTGAGTAGCCATAGAATCAAAGATAATGTCCACTTGTTAAAATCAGTACAGCGACTGCTAGAATGTTAAGTAATCTGTTTAGCAAACTGTGGATGATTGCATGTTTGTGCCAAGAACAATGGTTTTAACAAAACACTTGTCTTGAAAAAAACTAAAAACAATAGAAATTTAAATAGAATTAAACGTATGGAAAAAGATTTTTATTTTAAAGCAGAAACCTAGCCTTAGGAATTTTGGAATTCCCGCCGATGACAACCCACTCTACAAGTTCATCTATCAGCCACCAGAGAAAGTAGAGGAGTCCACAGAAAATACCAACAACAGGCCGGCCAGTTGAAATCTGTTGATGATATAGGCAACATACGCCTTCAAAATATGTCTAGGTTATTTATTACTTAGTGAAGCAGTTCAAGTGTTAATTCAACTCATTTTATCCAATGTTAAGTAGGTAGTTTAAAATTGAAACCAATAACAAGGAATATCTCAGGAACGGTCTATTCTGCATGAAAATCGTATGTGATATAAATTATGTGTTTTAATGAGATCTACATTTTTGGTATAGTAAGTTTTTGCCTATCCCTTACAGTTTAGCCATAATGAAAAATTCTACAAAAGTCATGCAGAGTAAATAGGTCCTTAGAGACTATTCCCAGAACATTCAAAATATACATTTTGTGATGTAAGTATCTTTAATCTATGATATTTAAACAAAATCAAATTTTTGAGAAAAAAATTTCAAAATATTGTCCTTGTAAATGGTAGTTTGTGGTGGGGGGATGTTCTTGAAAATCTTTGAGTCACATCCGTGGAAGATACTAGAGACGAATGTCAATTTGTTTTTGAGCCTTGCTGCCCACAGACACACACATAGTCATTTTTTTAAAAATGCTTTTTTTGGATTCAGGGAGTCCCAAAACATGCACTTCTGGTGAAATCTCGTTATGGAACTTTTGGGTGCAATAAAATACGTTCTTTATACACTGTGTACATGGTACATACAGAGAAAGTATAAAGGAGCCAAAGTGAAAAGGAGTTGAACAACATTGTCATGGGTTTACTGAACAGACTATTAAATGGGGTTGAGTGAGTGTTTCAAGCAATGGGTAAATCAGTGGAATAGTTTGAAAGTAAATTTGAAAGTAATTTGAATTGTGTTAGTTACAAAATAATAATTGGTGGGAAATTATGTTGTGATTGACATTCTTGCTGATACATGGCTGTCTCGGTATGCTGTTGCCATATTTACTCGCTGTCCATCTACAGCGCCACTTGTGCCACTGCTTCCTCTAAAATACCCTCTTTCTGTGCATTTTCTATCTCACTTCTTCACCATTTCTCACTTGTTGCCTCATCTATTTCTTTCAACATTGGGTCGTGTACTTCACGAGATGCAACCTCAACTGTTTATCACAGCTGTAAGACATTTTGATATCACTCGTGGTAGTTCTAGGATGAGAACAAGAGCAATGTCTGTGATATATAAAAGGTAGTAATGATTGTAAATGTAAAACCTTACAGAATCACTGTGTGTAACACAACCAAACTTTTCACACAATGAAATCAAATAATCAGATCGTAACGCACACGTAAATTTCCACTGAACCTGTAGATGTTGCAATGCCGCTGACGTGGTCTCTTTGACTGTTATGTATTCTTACACTATGATTGATCAGGAACCTGACGAGTCCCTATCAGCAGATGACACACCCCACATGTGCCAATCACAAGGAAATTTCTCACTGACCATAGTCTGTGTGTTTATAATACCAGTCTAGATAAAGTTATATGTATACATTTCAGGCTCTTGATGTTTTTGGTCTGTGCCAGTTACATAGTTTTGTGGATTACCTGCGCAGTCGAATGAGCAAGGAGGACTTTGATGTGCTGTTTCGAGCTATGATTGTTGGCACTGCAAGTGTGACAGCCATTGTTGGGGGCGCTCTCACTCTTACAGGTTTGTGTCATCAGAAAGTAGAGTAAGTTCATTGGGACTTCCACTCAGTAAACAAATAAATAATAGAAATATGCCATCCAAAAATGTCCAAAATTCTTAAGTGATATGCAACTGAGTGGTGTTCTCAGACTTCTAGCCAGTTAAGTAGATGTATTGACTCCAGCATTGCAAAGGTCTGCACCATGTTTGGGGTAAACTGATTATTCGAAAGTCCATATTCTTGTATTTATAGTGCCAAAGTGAAACTAGCATCTGATTGGTTCACATGCTATTTTTCTTGGTCGTGAAGCAACTGATATTTAATCTGACTGAAGCATAGGCACGGACCTCATAGAAAACTATATATGGCAGTTTTATACCTAATGTTTTGAATTTGAGCATGGACCTGTTTGAAAACATTTTATTAAGAATGTCACATCCAGAATAAAAAGAGCCCATTATAAATGTCTTAAAAAGAATTAGTAATCTGCAAACACTAAAATGATATACTTTTCCTATGTGCAAACTGCACTTGCATTTGTTATATTTATTTGGGGGTCCAGTAATGAAATAAGTACACTATTTATGATGCAAAAGAAAATACTTAATCTGCATAGAACAACATCATGTAAACCACATTTTGAACAAAATAATATTCTTACACTACCAAATGTTTATATTCTTGAAACTGTCTGCTTTGTAAGGAACTACACATACTTATTTAGTATAAACATGCTACCAGAAACAGTAATAAAATACACGCCAGAACAATCAAATTCTATACTGCACAAGGGCATACACACGTACAACCAAACCACAAATAAAATTAATAACAGTAGCTATACACAAAAAAAAAATCATTATTTTAGAAACTAAACTACTTATTTGTAATCTGTATATACATATAGATTGTAAGCATTACTGTTCCCAATAATTTTTAAAACTGATTATATTTTTTTTGCTATTGTACAAAAACGTAGGTATTTATTGACCTATATATAGGGGTCTTGTGTTATTTCTTATGTTAATTTACTTAATGGTTCTCATAATGTATATAGCAACTATTAAGTCTGTTTTCTGAATATAATATTGTATTCGTGACGAAACCATGAAATTGCAAAATTTCCAACGGTGAATAAAGACACACATGCACATTTGAAACACAATTTGTTGTATAAGAAGCAGTGTAGTTTTCTTAAGTCTTGGCAATCAGGTGTTAAGGCTCTTTATCATCGGTGCCAATTTGTGCAAGAATTAAAAAAGCTAAAAGAAAAACTACACATAACCATTACAAAAGAAATTCTATTACATCCAATTAGTAGAAAGCTTTGAAATAGAATATAATTTAGACCTCTGTGAAATTTTCAAGAAAGAAACAAGGAGTCCAGATATTGCAAAAATGATAGCATTAGAAACTCTGAAAATAAAAAATCTGGAAGAAGAATGGACACGTATATACAGGGTATTTGTGAATTAGACAGACAAACTTTGGGAGCAGATAGATACCCTTCTTGTAAGCATGATGGCTGCAGCACTTCGTTTCAGTGCAAGAAGGAATGGACGTAAGCACGCGTGTGCAAATAATAAGCCATTCAGTTTTGAATATACTCTCACATGTGAAGCATGCTTCATCCGTGAACAATACATGGCTTGCAAACTCCGGTTTGAGTATGTATGTGTTCAAATACCAATTACAGAGGTTCACTCGGAGTGGATAGTCACCTGGTGTAAGAGCATGGATTCTCTCAAGGTGATATGGATGCAAAATTGTCCAGATCGTGACATGACCAGTATGAAAGTGTCGTGCGATCTCTAGAGTACTCAGCGAAGGATTATTCGCTACCCCCTGCAGCATGGCTTCCTCGAGTTCAGGTGTTCGTACAGCATGCCTCTGTCCTTGTCCGTCTGTGTAGCCACCCCCATTCGCTTAGTCTCTGATGAATACTGGCAAATGTTGTATGGTGAGGACATGTTTCCCTGGTTAAGCCTAAAGCCTGGAAGATCATTTAATTTCTAACGACACTGACTGTGAAAGCCTGCTTATTTCCATGACCACAACTTATCACGCCTGTAAGGCATTTTCAAATGATAGTGTAGTGGTAGTTCTAGGATGAGAACCAGAGCAATGTCCATGATATATAAAAAGTAGTAATGGTTATAAATGTAAATCCTTACGGAATCACTGTGTATAACATAACCAAACTTTTCACACAATGAAATCCAAGAATCAGGTTCCAAACAATGAGATCAGTATATGCATGAGAATGTGCGTTAAAATTTCCACTGAAACCGTAGATATTGCAATGCTGATATCTCTGATGCATTCTTACACTGATTGGTCAACAACCTGACAAGCCCCTGCAGGTGTCAGTCACAAGGAAATTTCTCAATGACCATAGTGTAACTTAACATAATGTAAAATACAAGATCAACTCGGTAAATATTAACCTTTTGCATTAACTTATTTGTTATTTATTATCTAATTATTACATGTTTATCAATTTGTAAATATATCTACTTGCAATAAATTGTGTGTATTGCTGGGCGAGCAGTCTCTACTCTGGGATAGTATTTCATATGCCATCACGTATATGATGAATATTGTAGGAAAAGTCCTATTACAAAATGGAAGGTTCACTCCAGCTAGTCATCCAAAAGAATTGCATAAATTGAAAGCATAATAACAACCACAGAAACAACAACCAAGTTGGATAGGTAGAGTCAGAATGAAAAACTCAATGCCACAGCCGGCATTTGAACCACGGATCTCCAAATCTCTAGCTTGTTGCTCTACCACTGAGCTACCATGGCAACATGCTGGCATAACATTGAATTTCTCAAATGACTCGCATGTTTCCCAGTAAACCACAAGGTGTTCTCAAATTATTTTGAGATGACAACCCCAATGGTGACTTGCAATGTTTTAAGTACTTTAAGTCCCAGGATTCATAGTATAACCAACTATTATGGTCAGCTGTTATATCCTACACACGGCTTGTGTGAAAAAACATTAATCCACCAAGTTTTTAATATTAAACATTTTTTAAAGATTATGTAACATTTGCAATTAATTTAGTTCTAAATGAGGTCTGATATTGTTATTTGCTTAGTATTTAAAATTTATTATTATTCTACCCCTACAAAATATACCAATTCCTATCTTTTAAATATTTGATTGAAATTTCCATCTTAAAAGTTAAGGTAGTACACAGATATTAAATTTGTGTTTCATATTAGCTCTTTCAAATGGGCACATGATACTGGTATGCCTTAATTAAAATGTTTTTCTTGTTTAATAGGAAAGATTTCACCATGGACTGGTCGTTTCTACTCACTTTTGGACCCTAGTTACGCCAAGAACCACATTCCAATTATAGCCTCAGTTTCTGAACATCAACCGACGTCATGGTCATCTTTTTACTTTGACCTCCAGATCCTGGTATTTTTATTCCCAGCAGGATTGTACTTCTGTTTCTCAAAGCTGTCTGATACCAACATCTTCCTCATTTTATACGGCGTTACAAGCATATACTTTGCTGTAAGTGTGAGGTACAAATTTATTTATTTATCTATTTGTATTTAAAAATTAAGCTGATGCATCTAAAAGATTTGACCCAAAATTGTGAAAAATTCAAACATTTTTTACTTTCTCTACACATACTATACATAGTGTATAGAGAAGGTAATGTGTTGCACCCAAAAATTCAATACCGAGATTTCATTAGTGTCCCCTGTATCCAAAAGCAGTCTGTGTGTGTGTCTGTGAACACAATAACTCAAAAACGAAAAATTGGTAAATACCAAACTTGGTATTTAAGTTTCATATTGTCCAAGGATGCGACACAAAGATTTTCAAAAAAATCCCCCCACCCCGAACTACCCTTTACATGGAACTTTTTTCGAAAATTATGATTTTTTTCAAAAATGCTCTAACGATTTTGATTAAAATATTGTATACTAAAGATATTCACCTGACAAACAAAATTTATATCTTGAATTTTCTGGGAATAGCCTCTGAAGACTACTTTATCCAGGATGAATTTTACGGAATTTTGCATAATTGCTAAACCATGAGAGATGGACAAAAACTTATCACATAAAAAATGTAGAGCAGGTTGAAACACACAATTTATGTTATCTACATTTTTTTCGTGGAGTTGATCGTTTTTGAGTTATTCCTTGTTTTGATTTCATCTTTAAAAAGTTATACTTTTCTAATATGGGAATGTGTCAACTCCTGTCCATACAAACAAAGGAACTTCAGTACAAAGCAACCAGCTTTTGACTACAACTTTAACCTATGGTACTCCCTTGTTTTGCTTCTACTTACAAGGAAACAAATAATAAGACTATTTCTACTAATTTTTTCTTGATTAGTATGAAGTAAATAGAAGCATAAGCCTTTTAACAATAATTTGTTGCAGGGATGTAGAGAAAGCCATGTGAATGGAACACATCAGATTTTTTACTTCTATGTCTCCGTAAGAGGTTTCAATTTCAAGAATTTGACAAGTTGTACTTGTTTTATTTGAGATGTGCATAGTTATAAAATGTTGCAGGGTGTGATGGTACGTCTGATGCTTGTGTTGGCGCCCGTGATGTGTATTCTGTCAGGTATAGCTGTGTCAGCCATGTTGGTCACTTACATGAAACAAGTGGATCCATCCAAAAACGTGGACAAGAAAGCCAAGAAGTTTGAGAGTAACTACTTCATGAAGAGCGAGGTATGAATTTATTTTGCTGCCTTTTTCTACACATACACAGAGTGTTTGTTTGCACATGTCTCCAGCGCAGCAGGAGTCAGGTATTCATAAGTCTTTAAATTCAAGATTTCTTATATAAGGGTTGTTCAAATGAAAGTGGCACTAGAGTCAGTTTGAGAAATGGTTTAATGATATTACTATGCAAAAGAAAGACGTGATACAGACGTAACAGATATGCTAGACATAGTCTTTGAAAATTAGTTGAGTTGATTTTGTAACACTACATCACTTACTTATAGAAAACAAAACCGGGTTTGTTGGCTGTGGTCCACTGGGCTTCTCCCCCAGACGTTTCACCTGCAGTCGCTATTGAGAGGCCACGGAGATGTATACACCATTGAAGATGCTTGCCGCAGACACAGCCTGGTTTTGTTTTGTATAAGTGATTCTAACACCAGGTGTGAAGCCTTCGAATTTTAATGACTTACTTTTTATTTCGGAAAACATGTTTTAGAAACCATGTGTTTCCATTGTCAATTCCTTTGGTCAACTGCCGGTATTGTTTGCTGTGGTGTCTCTGTCCCTGGTGGTGGTTTGATGAACCTCTGTATCAGTAGGTCACCTGGCAGGATTTTGAAATTGAAAACGCAGTTCTTGTTTTCCAAATATATATGTTTTCCCAAACTTTTAATTCTGTCTTCCTTGTGATGTTTTTGAGTATTTTTAGGCTTCTATTTATGGTGTGTTCCACATTTCAAAAATGCCAAGCTACCGCGGATTTGATTTCTTGTTTGAGTTTAATATTTCTGTAGTGTTCTTTTGCTCTTGTTTTTATATTTCTTTTTGTTTGGCTGATGTAGATTTTTTCACAGTCATTGCAGCTGAACTGGTATATTCCTGGTTTGTTTTCTTGTGAGATTTCATCTTTTAAATGTTTTTTATGGAGAAATTGTTTTATGGGACTAGAATGATGCTATGTCGTTTGGAGATCCTCTCCATAGTCTCCTTGTAGGTTGAGACAAGTATCCCAGTGGTCAACAAGATGATGGACATCCTGGGTGAAGAAGCTCAAGGGCTGGTGTGGAACCAAAGACGTAGTAGTCACATGATGAAGTGTGTGGACTGTAAGGGGGATATTTGAGAACTTGCTGTAACAGTGTTTGACATGCCACACCACATGAAGATATTCTGTCTCAGTCTCTGCAATATGGTACAGTGACAGTCATTCCAACAGTAACATGACTTAACCAGCTCTAGTGGACGTGCATGGGATAAAGAGTGTCGCTATTCCATGCTTTTGGTGGCTCCATGTTTCATCAGCGGCAATGATCCTTGAAGGAATTGGTTTCCCATTTCATGGTACCACACAAGGTGTTACATGCAATCAGACTTGCAATAAATCTTCTGCTCCTCTGTCAAATGTTTTGGCACCCATTGTGCACAAACCTTGTGGTATCACAACCTTTCATGCAGTATTGTGTGCATACTTCCTATACGCATAGAAATTTCCTCCAAATGGTGGTTCGTTGATACATTTTCTCAAGATGGTCCACATCTGTATCTGCTTCCTGGGTGACCAGGAATAAGCCCTGTCGGCAGTATTGCTTCTACCACTACAAACTTCCATACACCATCACAATACCGATCTGCATTTCATACCCTCCATGCCATACACATTTTGCATTCTATGATGGATTTCAGAAACGCTCACATTTTCTGCCATTAAAAATTGCACGACCACATGTTGACATCGTTTGGAGACATCCATGATGTGAACGAATGCCTTTCAACGTGCTCCGGCACTATCACACATGCACTATGTGCTCTGTATAGAGGCATGCACAGTCATCTTGTCAAATGGGGTTATTACAGCAATGCCACTTTCATTTGAGTGACCCTTACACTGAGCCAAGGCCATATATGGGTATCAGCCAAGACAGCAATAACTTGGGTATTATGTCACTGTGCAGAAGTGGCGCTGGACCTTTCAAGGTACTTATCGGGTTGAGCTGTCTCAGTTGTTGCTTTGCCTTTGTGGTGTAAAGTGTTTTGACAATATGTCTAGTATATATAATTTCCTTAGGAAATGGTTATTCTCTCATTAGTCCACAGAAATGCTTGCTAACAAATTCATGTTTGAACAGCGTATTACTTTCTCTACACGTACTATGTACATAGTGTACAGAGAGGGTATTATATTGCATTCAAAAATTCAATCCTAAGATTTCACTGGAAATACATGTTTTGGGTTCTCCTGAATAATAAAAAAGCATTTTTGGAAAAAAGTCCGTGTGTGTGTAGGGGGGGTGCTGGCGTGCAATCGCGCGTGCCACCGTGCATGCGTGCGTGCGTGTGTGTGCATGCAGCATAGCTCAAAAACAAAAAATAAAACGTTGAATACTAAACTTGGTATTTAACTTTGGTATATTTCAAGGATGCGACACAAAGATTTTTAAGAAAATCCTCCAACCCCCAACTACCATTTACATGGAACTTTTTTTGAAAATGTTGATTTTCTCAGAAATGGCTATTAACGATTTTGGATTAAAATATTGTATGTTAAAGATATTACCTGAGAAATAAAATGTATATCTTGAATTTTCTGGGAATAGACTCTGAAGACTGCTTTATTCTGGATGAGTTTTATGGAATTTTGCATAACTGCTTAACTGTAAGAGATCGACAAATACTTACCACACACAAAATTTAGAACACATTAAAATGCACAATTTATGTTTTATATACATTTTCTTCCATGGAGCTGTTCGTTTTTGAGATATTCCTTGTTTTTGGTTTGAGCTTTAAAAAACTTCCTTTTCTTGAATTTGTCAACTCCTGTCCATACAAACAAAGGAACTGCAGTCATATATCAACCAGCTTTTGACTATCACTTTAACCTATGGTACTCCCTTATTTTTCTTTTACTTACAAGGAAGCAAGCAATAAGACTATTTCTGCTAATTTTTTCTCGATTACCATTAAGTAAATAGAGGCATAAGTTTTAAAAAATAATTTGTTACGGAGATGTAGTGGAAAGTCATGTGAATGGAATATGAGAACTGAATCATATAGACAAGTGTGTAGACATTTAGAGAATCAATTTCCAGAATCAATCCAGTTCTGAGTAGAAACACTATGAGATGTTTTGTCAATAAATTTAGAACAATGGGTTCCCTAAGCACTAAACCACAGAAGCGGAAACGATGTGTTCTAACAGAGGAAAAGTAGATAAATTGAATGCTCACTTAAGAATTCTCTCTGCAGTGTTGCACAGCAAGTGAGTGTTACACATACCTCAGTTCATACAGCTATTAAAACTTTAAAACAAAAACCTGCAGTGTGACTATAGTGTACAAATTATAAACATTACTCTAAAGGAACTTATGCTTGTGAATTATATCATCTGATGTCAAGAATATCTTCATGCAGATGGACACCACTTTTAACAAGGATGATACTTACGAGGGGCATTCAATAGGTCCTTAGAAAATCCATTGGTATCCCACAAAAAGTGTGTAAAACATAATTTCACTGTACACCATCTGCACCTAATAACTGCCACTTTTTCACATTTTTCATATAATCCTTTCAAATTCTTAAAGCAATAGCTCATTGTGTTTTGGAAGTGGTTTTGGTTTTTTTCTGATAGTCCAGCCAGCAGCAAACTGTATTGGAAGACTATATGATAAATGTGAAAAAATGACAGTTATTGGGTGCAGATGGTGCACAGTGAAATTATGTTTTACACTCTTATTTGTGGGATACCATTACTACAGGGAATATGTTGAGGAATAATAACTGAGATATGTAGTACTCCCAAGAAGCTTCAATTTGATTTCTTCTCACATAAAAAAAAACTTACCCCCTCCCCTGCTCTTATTAATATGTCAATAACTCACAAAGTAATTGCACTCACGTAGTAAAAAATTGTGTAAGCACTAGTTTTGATATTACAAACATGTTGGAAGACAAAAAAAATCACATTTTTTTCTTCCCCATGAGAATGTTTGCTTGTAAGCTGGAGAGCTGGTAAAAAATGTCATTGGTCAATAAGAAACAGATGAATGCACTCTTGTTTTCATTACCAGGTGTTTGTGAATCAACATTTTTGTCTCGTTCTGTTGGCAGACTATTTGTACCAGCCCTTAAGCATTTCTCATATATTCCTTGTCATTGTTTCAATTTTTCTCAAATGGGTGACATTCTTATTTATTTTGTTTTATTCTAGTGCATCCACACAGCAACCAGCTTTTAAAAGATTTGACTATTGCTTTAGCCTAATGTATTCACTTATTTCCCTTCCACTTACAAGAAAGTAAGTAATAAGGCTGTTTCTGCTAATGTTTTTTCTTGCTGAGCATGACGTACATAAAAGAGTAAGCTACTTCATGATAATCGAGATAAACATTAACAGAAATTGTCTAATTACTTGCTTCCTTGTAAGTAGAAAGGAAATAAGAGAAATAATTAGGCTAAAGTAATAGTCAAATCTTTTAAAAGCTGGTCACTGTGCAAAACAATTGAGGTTTGGTTCACTATGCATGGTCCTGTTCGAGGAAAGTTAGTTTAAAATTGAAACCAATAACAATAAATATCTTGAAAATGGTCAATTCTATAAGAAAAACATATATTATTTAAATTATATGTTTTAATGAGAACTACATTTTTTTCTATAATAGGATTTTATCTATCTCTTATGGTTTAGCCATAATGCAAAATTCTACAAAACTCATCCAGAATAAAGAGCTTTTCAGATGCTATCCCAAGAAAATTCAAAATATATATTTTATTTATGATGTGAATTTCTTTAATCAAGTATTTTAATCAAAATTGTTAGAGCCATTTTTGAGAAAATCTAAAGTTTTTAAAAATGAACCATGTAAAGGGTAGTTGGGAATGGGATGATTTTCTTAAGAATCTTTGTGTCACATCCTTGAAAGATACTGAACTTCAATACCAAGTTTGGTAATTAAGTGACTTTTTGTTTTTAAGCTATGCTATCTACAGACGCATACACAGACACACACAGACAGATAACACACAGACCTTCTTCTAGAAATGTTTTTTTCGGACTCAGGGGACCACAAAACATATATTTTCTGTGAAATCTCGACATCAAATTTTTGGGTGGAAGACATTACCTTCTCTATTCACTATGTACATTGTACATATCGGGCCAGAGAAAGTAAAAAAAGTTTATTAAGAGTAAAACACAGCATCACACTCAAACTTCACTAGTTGAAATAAGTAACTAACTTGAGACATCTTCAGCAGAGATTTACTGATGAGCTCGTGGTAGTGGCCTGTAGAGGTCTAACTTCTGGATAGATGAATTTTCAGATGAGACCATTTGTTTGTGGTAAATCAAAATTTGTGACTTTGTTTTTATCTTTTATAATCAATAGATTTTCTCAAACTGTTAATCCAATTGGATTGTGCACTAATTTTAATAACTTGAATTCACTGTGAAAATTATGGTTTTGAGTCCAAAAATGGTGTGCTACAGCTGAATTATCTGTGTGTTTATGCTTTAAGTACCTCATGTTTTCTTTAAAACATTGTCCGATGTTTCTTTTTGTTTTCCCTATACACACCTTTTCACATTCCTTGCAAAAAAAATTGGCGTGTTGTTTATGGACAGTCTAACTACTGTGGTTCTCAGTGTCCTGTTCTAAATTGCACGTGAAAGACTGCTTAATTTTGCTCAGCGGCCTCTCTATCGGGCTTGAGGTTCTTTTACGTGCTGTAAATCTACGACACGGGACCCACAGCTTTACTTCCCTTCTGAAGGAAGCCATGCTAAGGATTTTTACACCTGAAAAAATCCATTATCCTTGCAGATGATCTCATATATCTCTAAGGAAATTTTATCTTTCGTGCTTGTATGGAGGAGGTTATTTACTTTCTCTGCATGTACTATGTATGTAGTGTATAGAGAAGGTATTGTAATGCACCCAAAAATTCGACACCAAGATTTCACCAGAAATACATGTTTTGAGACCTGAATAAAAAAAAAGCTTGGTATCTTCCAAGTATGTGACAAGAAGATTTTCAAAAAAATCTCCCCACCCCCAACTACCCTTTACATGGAAATTTTTTCGAAAATTTTGTCTTCCTCAAAAATTGAACTAATGAATTTGGTTAAAATATTGTATGTGAAAGATATTTGCTTGACAAAGAAAATGTATATCTTGAATTTTCTGGGAATAGCCTCTGCGACTACTTTATTCTGGATGAATTTTACAGAATTTTGCATGACTGCTAAACCGTAAGAGATGGACAAAAACTTATCACACAAAAAATGTAGACCACGTTTTTTATGGAGTTGATTGTTTTTGGGATATCCCTTGTTATTGGTTTCAGTTTTGAAAAACATACTTTTTTCTTACAGGAATTTGTCAACTCGTGTCCATACAAACAAAGGAACTTCAGTCACGTAGCAACCAGCTTTTGACTATCCCTTTAACCTATGCTACTCCCTTATTTCGCTTCTAGTTACAAGAAAGCAAGTAATAAGACTATTTCTGCTATTTTTTTCTGTTTTGCATGAAGTAATTAGAAGCATAAACTTTTTAACAATAATTTGCTGTAGAGATGTAGAGAAAGTCATGTGAATGGATCACATCAGCTTTTTTTTTTTTTTTTTTAGAATACTAATTTCTTCTGTTTCATAAATTTATTAATGTTGTTCTTTACCAGATGTGTACTTTCTCTAGCCCATATGTCATGTGAATGAATGTTGACAGATTGCTACTGTGTTTATTGGAGTGATGTGTTTCTTGTTGATCTCGTATACATTCCATTGCACGTGGGTCACATCTGAGGCCTACAGCAGTCCCAGCATCGTTCTCTCGGCCAGATCACACGATGGCTCTCGCATCATATTTGATGACTTCAGGGAAGCATACTATTGGCTCAGGATGAACACTCCAGAAGTATGTATGTCAGTGTTACTTCAAAAGTTTTGACAATTCTATCCATATGTACCAACTACGTCAGATACGTCAACAATTTCATAAATATTTACAGACGCTTTTTACCAATTTCAATACAATGTTTTATCGGAAAGATTTTACAATATTTATATATGGTAGTTTTTAATTTAATGTATTCATTTATTTTAATCTTGTACTTTTAAATACAATTAAAGGGACATGCCATAATATAACCTAGTTACATTATACACAGAATTATTACATACCACATTTATCTGAATACAGGACAATGTTTTTTCTTTCCAAAATATTAACCCTTTTAGTGCCAATCACGATCTAATTGTGATTTGAAAATTCTGCAAAAATTGCCAATGACAATCTAATCATGATTCCGTTTTCATACTTTTTAACTCTTTCCAGCAGGAAAGTGTGTGTACTTTCTATGTCACAGCCATAGAGAAAGGTTTTCTGGACCTTATCTTCACTCCAAAGCATTAAATTAGCTCCACATTTAATTTCACTTGTTGGTTGAAACATGGCATTATCTAGCCGAAGGTTACGAACAGAAGAGAAAATAGGAGCGATGTATTAGAAGAAAGTGGGTGACTTGAATTTTCTGACCTTGTTGAAAGAGTTTCTGACATCACCGTAGGAGAGCAAGATATATATTCTAACTTCAGTGATGAAAAATTATCCGATTACAACAGCTCTTGTATGCATGCAAATTATTGATGTACTTATCAAAATGGATTTACGAAAGTGTAACCAGATAACCAATACAATGTGAATCAACTATTCAGCTACACAACAACACAACTGCTAAATTGTACATTAATCTACGTTACATTTGTATCCTATTGCTATATGCCATTTTTATTAAGAGTGGCATCATGTCTATGTGTGTGTGTTTTTGGTGATTTTTTTTTTTTCAGTTTCAGGTTATGTGAATTCTTTTTTTAAAAAATAAAATACCAGGTCAAAACAGGATGCTGTTTTAGTAAAGAAATATCCATACTTTCATTTAATTAGCCTGAAATTTCTGTGTAGTGAGGTTTTGTATGATTATATTGGGATTTTTAATTTTATTTTCAAAATTTTCTTTTGATTTTAATTTTTTAAAAATATTGAAGATACTTGCCATACATACAATGCATATTATAGAGTAGACAAAAGGGTTTTCCAAAAACGAAAAAAAGATTCAGCTGTCTGTCATTTCATTACTAATAATTTAAAACCCTGAATTCTTCTCTAAAATTGCTTGGCACTTTTCAGACAACATTTTGCTATTCAGGCTGGCACTAAAAGGGTTAATGTTCAGAATGGGGGGGGGGGGCTCATCTTGCATTTGCAATACATGTTTTCCAATTTTCATACAGGGAAAAAGTAAGTTTCAAACTTTGCAGTGGTATGGCAGGAAATGGTATAGATTACCACCAAGGTTGCAACGTGTGCAGCAGGTTTTGAGCATTTCATTTCACGCCTATGAGTATTGTTTGGAAAAAAGATTACTCTCCAAGACTAAAATACAATTACAGGACTTCCTTTTACATGGTAATGTTGTTGGAACTCATCAGTTAGCTGTGCATTTCCCCTCTCCTGGCTGCTTATGTAATCACAATGTGAATTTGCACGCAAATTGGAACTAGGTACAAACATTTTACGATATACTAGGGTCAGCTGATAAGTCTCAATGAAAACAGCATTTAAAAATGGTTTTGTTTTTTTTTTGCTTTATATATTAACATAATCTCCAGAAAGGCTAATGCATTTGTCATATTGGTGTTCTAATTTAATTAAACATATCAAGGTCCTCAAAATAGCTGTTTACCACATCAATGACCTTCTGGTTGCTGTGAAATCTTCATCCTCCAAGAAATTTTTTAAGGTTTGGGAACAGGTGGTAGTCACTGGGTGCTAGATCTGGCGAATAGGGTGGATGTTCAAGCAATTCGAACTTCAATTCGCACATTTTACCCATTGCAATGACTGAACGATGGGCCGGAGCATTGTTGTGATGAAACATGATTATATATATATATATATTTTTTTTTTTCCAAAATGAGGTCTTTTTCTTTTCACCTCATCACTCAAATGTTGCAGTAAGTAAGTGATACTTTTACCCTTTTTCAAATAATCCATAAAAATAATTCCCCCTGCATCCCAGAAAACACTTGCCATAACCTTGTTAGCTGACAAAATTGACTGCCTATTTTGGAGTTGGTTCACCTGGCACAATCCACTGTTTTGACTGGAGTGTAGTGATGTTTCCAAGTTTCATCCATGGTAATAAGCCGTCTCAAAAATTCACTGAGATTTTTACGGTAAAGCTCTCATTCTTAACAGAAGCAGTTTTTCTTTGCAGCTTATGATCTGGTGTCAACAAACGCGGCACCCATCTCATGAAGGTCCAAAACATTACTTAAAATATTAACTGCATGTTATTTTGAAGTGCTTACAGCCTCCGCTATCTCAAACAACTTTAATCTGCGGTCTTCCAGTACTAAACAATGAATTTTTCCAATGATCTCTGGAGTTGTCACTTCTACAGGGCGTCCAGAGAAAGGCTCATCACTAGTGCTCGTACATCCCATTTTAAACCTGCAACCCACCTTTTAATTATTTAATATGAAGGGGCAGAGTCTTTCAATGTACTGTCCATTTCCTCTTTGATTTCTTTAGACGTTAAGCGTTTCAAATGGAAGTATTTAATCACTGATCATTTTTCCAAATCCTCCAGTTTTGTGGAAACTGTAAAGTTGTCTTAAAATGCTGTCATTGGAAAACTAAACAAGGTATTAGCCTGTAACTATGGGTACAAGCTAGTCTAGAGATAAACTATACGTCTAACTGGCCTAGTGGCGCCATATCTGTGTGAGGCCCGGTACTTATCAGCCGACCCTCGTATTGCAAAGATGTAAAGTCATATGAATGGAATACATCAGATTTTTGTATCTAGCAGTACAAAAATATTTTTGTAGTTAACACTAATAGATGAAAATTGCCCATTTAGTTGCTGTGTAATACATTTGCAGGATGCACGAGTAATGTCGTGGTGGGACTATGGTTACCAGATAACAGCGATGGCCAACAGAACAATTCTCGTGGACAACAACACTTGGAACAACACACACATATCTAGAGTTGGCCAGGCAATGGCTTCCTCTGAGGAGCGAGCATATGAAATAATGAGAGAGTTAGATGTGGACTATGTGCTGGTAATCTTTGGTGGTCTCACAGGGTACTCTTCAGACGGTACGTATGTACCTTCATTCCTCTGCTTATTGTGAGTCGCCATCTCAAAATAACTTGTGGTTTACCGGGAAACATGTGATTCAGTTGAGAAATTGAATGCTATGGTAGCTCAGTGGCAGAGCAAGTGGCTAGAGATTGAGAGATCCGTGGTTCATATCCCAGCTATGGCATTGCATTTTTCAGTCTGACTCTACCTATCCAACAGCTAAACTGTTTAGAAATTCCACAAAAGAGAGCTATTAAAATACTTAATGGATTTAATATTTTAAAGCCTTCCATAGAAACAAATATACTGTCATTTTCCTATCTGTGTAAATATAGTGAATCTTTATTCATGGGCAAAACTGAAAATAACCAACTCTGTAATCAAACACAAAGGAGATATTCACTCCTACAAAACAACATTAGCCAATCTCATCTCCATAGAGTCAGTTAACTCTACCAAGTATAATACATAGTGCCACCAAAACATACAACAAACAGTCTGCCATTTAACATCAAAGAATCACAATTTAAAAACAAACTCTTCAAATACCTACTTGAGAAATACTGTAATTCCTAAAAGTTTGACAACAGAAAATTCCTATGGTGTTGGTTGAAATATTGTATTAAGTTTAATCACACACCGACACAAATTACGTTAAAAAATTGTATGTGTTTATACTTATATACTCCGTTTATATGTTTATTTTATTGTTTGTATTTTGCTTACTGCCTCACTAAAAGGCAGTCCCTACCTAGACTAATATGCTCATTGGGACATTATGTAAATAAATAAAATAGTAAGTACAGAAAGCATTGTATTCCACTTAAAATTTTGATGTCAAAATTTTACTACAGGTCCCCTGAATGTAAGAAAAGCATCTTTAGAAAAACATGTGCATGCATGCATACGTGCCCGTTTGTTTAATATAGTTTTACAACAAATTAAATGTATATTTTGAATTTTCTAGTAATAGCCTCTGAATGATTAATATTTATCTTCATTATAGAGGACTTCTACAAAATTGGTAAACCATAAGTGATAGATAAAATGTTATACACAAAAAATGTAGATTTTGGCAAAGCACATAATTTATCTGATTTTTTGTAGTATTAGCCAATTCCAAGATATTCTTTGCTGATGGTTTAAATTTTTGAAACGTATACTTTTCTCAAATAGGCATTAATGTTTCGGGTTTTACTCCTGACCATGCAAAGAGAACCAATTTTCAATGTTATCACGTAGCTACCATCTTTGAAAAGATTTGACTATATTTTGCAGAAAGAAAGTCCTGTGAATGTGAGACAGATTATTTTGTAATGTTACAGACATCAACAAGTTCCTTTGGATGGTACGTATAGGTGGCAGCACTGAGAGGGGCAGTCACATCAAAGAGTGGGACTATTATTCACCGTCAGGAGAGTTCAGGGTGGACAAAGAAGGCTCGCCAACTTTACTCAACTGTCTCATGTACAAGATGTGCTATTATCGCTTTGGACAAGTCTATACCGAAGGAGGTGAGTGAATTAAAGGTTATTACAGACTTTGTGACAGTGATGTGTTTTAACAATTGAAAATTAGTTGAGTTGTTTTGTAACACTATATCACTTACTTTTTACTTCAGAAAACATGTTTCAGAAGCCATGTGCTTCCATAGTCAGTTCCTTTGGTCATCTGTCGGCATTGCTTGCTGTGGTGGTTGTCTCTGTCCCTGGTGGTGGTTTGATGAACCTCTGTATCAGTTGAAAATGTGGTTCTTGATTTTCCAAACTTTTAATTCTGTCTTCCTTGTGATGTTGAGAATTTTTGGGCTTCTATTTGTGGTGTGTTTCTCTTTCCAAACATGCCAAGCTACTGTAGATTTGTCTTCTTGTTTGAGTTTAATATTTCTGTGGTGTGCTTTTGTTCTTGTTTTTATATTTCTTTTTGTTTGGCCGATGTAGGTTTTTTCAGCCATGCAGCTGAAGTAATATATTCCTGGTTTGTTTTCTTGTGGCATATCATTTTGTAGTTTAGAATTTAAAATGTTTTTATGGAGTAATTGTTTTTTGGGGCTAGAATGATGTTGTGTTGTTTGAAGATCTTCTGGAATTTGTAGAAAGTTGTAGGGTGGTATGTAAACTTGTAGACCTTGTTTTCTCTCTGTTTTTAAGTGGGTGTACTGACTTCTTCCTATTTTTGGCATTATTAACTTTTTTGTACACCAGTTCTGCCCGGAATCCATTATCTGTAGCTATTTCCAATGTTTTAGCAAGTTCGCATTGGTATTCTGTTTTGCCCATTGGTACATTTACCAATCTGTGTGTAAGGCTGTTGAGTAAAGCATGCTGATGGGGAATGGGGAATGATTTGTTTTATATAACTGTTGATGTGGCTAAGTCTTCTTTAAATGCCAAATGTTATGTGATTTTCATTTTTGATGATTTTTAGGTCGAGGAATGGTAGTTATCCATCACATTCCTTCTCCATTGTGAACTTTATAGATTTTTGTTGCATATTTAGGAGTTTGAGTGCATCTTCTAGGACTATTGCAAAGATGTCATCTGCATAGCGGTACCATACTTTGGTCATGCAGGGGAATGCCTCTTTAATCCTAGTTCCCAAAGAGATCTGCTAATATTGCTGCCAATAGCTAAACCAGATTTTTGTAATATTTCCCATAGAAGGTGAAAAATTTTTGATTTATGCAAAGATTTGTTAATGTGATGTATTCCTGGACTTCTTCTGTTATTTTCCCTATTGCAAGTAACCAGTTTTTGATGTGGGATTGGTATGCTTGGAAAAGAGCAGTAACATCCAAGGAAACTAACATATCAGTTTTTTCTAATTCCATGTCTTTAACTTTATCGATTAGATCCAGAGAGTTTTTTATTCTTGCTGTTTCAAATTTAGGGAAGGAAGAGAATGTGTGGGGAAAAAGTAAGTTTCAAAACTTTGAGAGTATGGCAGTGGCTAAGCCTGGGGAAAATGGCATAAGTAGCTACCAAGGTTGTGACGTATGTTGCAGATTTTGAGCATTTCATTTCATGCCAAAAATTTGAGCATTCTCATTGGAACAAGGATTACGGTCCGAGACAGGTGGTTGTATTGCAAGTTAATGATCAAGCTGCGCATTTCCCTTCCCTCAGCCACACATATGTGAACTAACAATATATTATACTAGGGTCGGCTGATAAGTCCCTGGCCTCTCAATGAAAATAGTATTTAAAAAAAAAAATTGTTTTATTTCTCAACACAATCTCCAGAAAGGCTAATTCATTTGTCATATTGTGTTCTAAATAGCACGAAGTAGACAGAAGAATAAGCTTATTTATTTATGCTAAGCTGTATACAGGTGAATATGACCGGTGTTCAACAATAGTTTATTAATTCTAGTTTATTACATCATTTTGTGTCTATTTACTGTCCATACCCATTTATTTACTTTCTCTACACGTACTATGTACATAGTGTATAGAGAAGGTATTGTACTCCACCCAAAAATTTGATACCGAGATTTCACCAGAAATGATTGTTTTAGGGCCCCCTGTATAAAAAAAAAAGCATTTGCACAAAAAGGTCCATGTGTGTGTGTCGGTGTGTCTATGAACATGATAGCTCAAAAATGAAAAGTCAGTAAGATACCAAACTTGGTATTTAAGTTTAGTATGTTCCGGGGATGCGACATGAAGATTTTGAGAAAAATCCCACTACCCCAAACTACTCTTTACAAGGAACTTTTTTTGGAAAGCTTGATTTTCTAAAAAATGGCTCAAACAATTTTGATTAAAATATCATATATTAAAGATATTTACCTGACAAATAAAATGTATATTTTGAATTTTCTGGGAATAGCCTCTGAAGACTATTTTATTCTGAGTGAATTTTACGGAATTTTGCCAAACAAAAAATGTAGAGCACATTAAAACACATAATTTATGCTGTATACATTTTTTTCATGGAATTAATTGTTTTTGTTTTCAGGTTCAAAATACTTAACTTTTCTCACACAGGAATTTGCCAACTTGTATCCATACAAACAAAGGAACTTCAGTCACATAGCAACCAGCTTTTGACTATCACTTTAATCTATGGTACTCCCTTATTTTGCTTACAAGGAAGCAAGTAACAAGATTACTTCTGCTAATTTTTTCTCCATTAGCATGAAGTAAATAGATGCATATACTTTTTAACAGTAATTTATTGTAAAGATGTAGAGACAGTCATGTGAATGGAACACATCATATTTTATATTGTTAGAACAGTTGAAAGATTCAATGCCACAGCTGCACGAATCAGTTGAGAAATTGATGGTATGTTGTCACAGTAGCTCAATGGTTAGAGTAACCTCATAGAGCGGGGGAACTGTGTTCAAATCCCAGCTGTGGCATTGAATTTTTCAGCTGGTTCTACTGTTTATTCAATAAAAAAATACTGGTTTGAGTTACAGTAATGTAGTGTATCCATTAATTTGTTTGGCAGGCAAACCTCCAGGCTATGACAGAGTTCGCAGTGCTGAAATAGGTAACAAAGATTTTGAACTTGATGTGCTAGAAGAGGCATACACAACAGAACATTGGCTGGTTAGAATCTATAAGGTATGTGTAGTTTGTGTTGGGTGAAGTTGCTGTGTTTGCTGCAGAACGTCAGGCAGGCAAACATTGCACAAAATATGAGGGTCGTTTTTTTTTATCAGATGGGCTATAAATAAAATGCAAATTCATAGAAAACAATTATTTTATTACTAAAAGTTTTGTACACTTATGGTTACTTTTCAACATAATCACCAAAAAGATTGACACATTTATCGTACCTGTGCACAAGCTTTGCAATACCCGCTTCAAAAAATGTTGCCGCCAATGATGCAGCCCGGAACTACTATCAATGCAGCTGTTCATTGTGAAACTTTACGACGATACAAACGAAGAGGAATGCTGACTTCAGGAATTGTGTTGATCCATGACAACGTTCGTCCAGACACTGCTGGCACAACCCATCGGCTCCTTGAACAATTTCAATGGGACATTTTCGATCATCCACCGTACTGTCCTGAATTTCAATGGGACATTTTCGATCATCCACCGTACTGTCCTGACTTAGCACCCAGCGACTTTCAACTTTTCCGTGAACTGAAGACGTGGCTTGGAGGGCAGCATTTTCAAACCAATAAAGATCTTCAAAACAACGTCAATGCTCATTTGAAATCATTGGCGACAACGTTTTTTGAAGCGGGTATTGCAAAGCTTGTGCACAGGTACGATAAATGTCTCAATCTTTTCCGTGATTATACTGAAAAGTAACCATAAGTGTACAAAACTTTTAGTAATAAAATAATTGTTTTCTATAAACTTATCTTTTATTTATAGCCTATCGGAGGTGGAAATAAAAACGGCCCTCGTATATTCTGCAATGTGCAATAGCCTGTGTTAGGGAGTTTATAGTGTTGGTACTATTGTATCATTCCATAGTACGGAAGGAAAACATGTAAAAGTGTAAAGAAATATATTAAACCTTTTAGTGCCATTCGGATCCATTTCCTGCACTCAGTTCTATCCTCTGCTAATCTGTAAAGCTGATCCCAACTCTTTTCTCTATTTGCCACTGCTCTTTAGATCCCTTCTTCCCAGGTTATCCTTGGTCTTCTATCGGATTTCTTCCCAGTCTTGCTCTCATAATGTGATTCTTCCTGTGTATACTCATCCTGTTTACATGTCCAAACCCTGTAAGTTGTCTATCTTGCTTATAGATGGTACTTTTAGTTCCTCTCTTATCCTTTCATTCCTAACTCTACCTCGCCATGTCTTTCTTGCTATTCTTCTTAGGCTTTTCATTTGCTTTGCATCTACCATACTTAACTCATTTTTACTTTCTCTACATGTACTATATACATAGTGTATAGAGAAGGTATTGTAATGCACCCAAAAATTTTATACCGAGATTTCACCAGAAATACATGTTTTGGGTCCCCCTGAATCCAAAAAAAACATTTTTGCACCAAGGTCCATATGTGTGTGTCTGGATAGCATAGCTAAAAAATGAAAAGACTGTTAAATACCAAACTTGGTATTTAAGTTTGGTATCTTCCAAGGATGCGACATGAAGATTTTCAAGAAAATCCCCCCACCCCCAACTACCCTTTACATGGAACTTTTTTCGAAAATTTTGATTTTCTCAAAAACGGCTCTAACAATTTTAATTAAAATGTCAAATATTAAAGATATTTACCTGACAAATAAAATGTATATCTTGAATTTTCTGGGAATAGCCTCTGAAGACTACTTTATTCTGGATGAATTTTATGGAATTTTGCACAACTGCTAAACCGTAAGAGATGGGCAAAAACTTACCACACAAAAAAGTAGAGCACATTAAAACACACAATTTATGTCACATACATTTTTTGTGTGGAGTTGATCGTTTTTGAAATATTCCTTGTTTTTGGTTTGAGTTATGAAAAAATTATACTTTTCTCATACAAATTCCTGTTCATACAAACAAAGGAACACCATGTTTTATTAATTTGACCGTCACTGTCACTAAATTCCTCCAAACATCAATCAAAGGAACTTCAGTCACATAGCAACCAGCTTTTGACTATCACTTTAACCTATGGTACTCCTTATATAAGTAATGAGACTATTTCTGCTATTTTTTTCTCGATTAGCATGAAGTAAATAGAAGCATAAGCTTTTTAAGAATAATTTGCTTCAGAGATGTAGAGAAAGTCATGTGAATGGAACATCAGATTTTTACTTTCTGTAGCCTGTATGTACATAGTAGCTAGAGAAGGTTTTGTACTTCACCCAAACATTTGGTGTTGATATTTTGAGGTCCCCTGAGTCCAAAAAAAGAATTTTTAGAACAAGGTCCTTATGTCTGGACAGCATAGCTCAAAAATGAAACTATCCTTAAATACCAAACTTAGTATTTGTGTTTAGTATCTTCCAAAGATGCGACACAAAGAGGGTCAAGAAAATCCCTTCACCACTAAAGACCCCTTACTTGGAAAATTTTTTGAAATTTTTATTTTTGTCAAAAATGGCTCGTAACAATTTTGATTAAAATACTGTAAATTAAAGATATTTACATCACAAATAACAGGTATACTTTCAATTTTCTGGGAGTAACCTTTGAAGACCTCTTTATTCTGAATGAGTTTTGCAAACATTTTGCATAACGGTTAAACTTTAAGAGATAGATGAAAACTTACCACAGAAAAACACACAATTTAAGTCATAAACATTTTTGTATAGTTGACCATTTTTGAGTTATTCCTTGTTATTGGTTTCAATTTTAACACATTGAAGCCCAGGCGTTTCGGTAGTTGAAGTGCAAAGAAACCCAGGGTTTTTACACCTACTTTGAGTTATTATTTACAGTACATCAATTAAATCTGCCAAAAAGTATTTGGACAATCTAAAAGTATGGCATTCAAAGATTTCTCAACAAGTAAGAAAATAATCATAACTTCTGTATTAATATTTTATTTTAAATTTACACATGAGTTTGAAAAAAATCTGCATAAAGCTGCTTATACTACATTTATTTAAAGTTCAAAAAACTCTCCCTCAGAATCAGAATTTTCCACAGCTTCATTGGTATCCTGAATTTCAGCTTCAGTTCACAGAAGTTGAGGAAAATGCAGCATTTTAACATTTAAGAGCACAAACGTAACAAACAGGAAAATGGTGCGACTACCCGAGAGCAGCCAATATTACTAAATCTCCTAAAATTCCTAATAGTTGACTAAAGCAAGGACAGGTTGCACGACTAAACGATAACTGATGTATGTTCTTTGCCGCATAGACCAAGACCGAGTTAAGGTCGTTAGAAATACCTGCCCGAGCTATGCTCCTGAACATTTCAATGGCGGGCTTGGGTTCCAATGTGTTAAACTCCCTAACTTTTCTCAAATAGGACCATACAAAGTGAAGCAAAACTCAATTGTTTCACTTAGCGACTAGCTGTTAAAAGATTTCCTATCACTTTAGCTTAATGTATTCTCTTATTTCCCTTCTACGTACAAGAAATTGAGTTGTAAGACCAATGTACTAATGCTTATCTCAATTAGCATTAAGTAGCTGTAAGAATAGTTTGTGTATGGAACAGCTAGAGAAATTTATGTGATTGGAACACATCAGATTTTTATTTCTATATTTTAAACAGTAGGAGCAAGGGAATGATAGTTTGTACGTGAAAATACATTTTAATGCATTAATTTTAAACAATGTTTCTCATTACATTTAATATTATTGGATTCAGTAATATTTATTCCATTTAAGATGGAGGCTCATATTGTGGGGAAAGAAAATAGTGCACTACTGCTGTCATCTAGTGGCATTAATCAGGTTACCAACCTCTGCGTACTGTTAAGTGAGGTTTTGCAGCAGATGCACTAATCTCAGGGAATAGAAGCTAGTAACCGTGATATAATGAGTTGGTAACTGGTAACATTACATCACTGAAAATTCCACTTGTTCTCATTATCAACAATTCTCCAAGAATCTTCACAATGTTATGTTAAACAATTAGTTTCTATTTTAGATGTGCTGCTTACGTTTCCTGTCCAGGGGAGGCTGTAGACTGCTGGTGATGGGGTCATGAATCTCCCAAGGGTGTTCGCTGGCGGTAATTCAAAATCATGTGCTTATGTATATGAATCTTTTCCCAGGTTTCTAATTCATAGCTGTTTTTACTTTCTCTATACATACTAATGTATGGAGAAGGTATTGTAATGCACCCAAAAAAACCATGCTGAGATTTCACCGGAAATATATGTTTTGAGACCCCCTGAAACCAAAAAAAGCATTTTTAGAAAAATGTCTGCCTTGGTATTTAAATTCGGTATCTTCCAAGAATGCAACACAAAGATTTTGAGAAAAATCCCCCCACTCCAGCTACCCTTTACATGAAACTTCTTTCAAAAATTTGTATTTTCTCAAAAATGGTTTTAATGATTTTGATTAAAATATTGTATATTAAAGATATTTACCTAACAAATAAAATGTATATTTTGAATTTTCTGGGAATAGCGTCTGAAGCCTACTTTATTCTGGATTAATTTTTACTGAATTTTGCATAACTGCTAAACCGTAAGAAAATGGCTTGTTATTTATGGACACACTTTAACTGCTGTGGTTCTCAGCGTCCCATTCTAAATTTGGTGAGAAAGACTGCTTAATTTTGCTCAGAGGGCCCGCTATCAGGCTTGAAGTTCTTTCACGTGCCGTAAATCTACGACATGGGACCCACAGCTTTACTTCCCTTCCGAAGGAAGCCATGCTAAGGATTTTTACACTCGAAAAAATCTTGAACCTGCGACCTTGGGTATATGAAGTCAGCATGGTAACCATTACACCACGGAGGGCGACTAAACCGTAAGAGATGGACAAAAACTTATCACACAAAAAATGTAGAGCACGTTAAAACACACAATTTATGTTATATACATTTTTTTCGTGGAATCGATCATTTTTTTAGATATTTGTTGTTTTTGGTTTCACCTTTAAAAAACTTACATTTTTCTCATACAGGAATTTGTTAACTCCTGTCCATACAAACAAAGGAACTTCAGTTACATAGCAACCAGCTTTTGATTATCACTTTAACCTATGGTACTCCCTTTCGCTTCTGGTTACAAGGAAGCAAGTAATAAGACTATTTCTGCTGATTTTTTCTTGATTAGATGAAGTAAATAGAATAATTTGTTGCAGAGATGTAGAGAAAGTCATCACATCAGATTTGTGGTATAAACATCTCATATGTTCTTTTGGTCTTGTTTCCAGGTTTCTCTTAATTCTGTCTATGTATATTAGATTATAATCTATTGTATATTCCAGCTAACTTTTCTCTAGGAATAGGGTCTTTTGTTTTGTTGCACAGCAGTTTTTGTACAATATGGTGATTCTGAGGAGCTAAGGGGATGTTTTAATTGTTGAAGATGTTTTGAAATTTATGATGTGCCCAAGGGTGGTAAGTGAACTTTCTGCATGTTTGTGGTTCTTGTGGATTTTGGTGTGCTGTTATTTCTCAAATTTCTTAATCTTCTTATCTATTAGGGTGTTTCGGTAACCGTTTTTGATGGCTAGTTGTATGATGTGTTGGTATACCTCATTTTCCAGAGGTAGGTTTACCGTGATGTAGTGTTACCATTTATCAACTCACTTATTAAATAGGGCCGCACCATGGCCAAGTGGTTAGACTTCTCGCCCCTCACCTAGACAGTCCGGGTTCAATCCCAAGTGACCGTATGTTATTTGTGGTGGACAAAGCGACGCAGAGGCAGGTTTTCTCTGGTTTCCCCCGCCATCGCATTCCACCGGTGCTCCATCTTCATTCCATGTATCACCAGTGTCATCACTTGCCATAAGTAGTAAAAGTGAACGTTTAACACTACAAAAAAAGAAAAACCTATTAAATAACATTACCCAAGTTTATGTGTATATTATGTTAGATAGGTATATATACTTTTGTTGTTTTATTTGTTTGCAGGTTAAAGACCTTCGCAATCGGGGAGTGTAAAGCTTCCTTTAAAGATTAGCTCTAATGCAACATGTTGTTTTCATTTGAAATCATTGTGAATGTTATGAATACAAGGACGAATGTATGTGAGCTTGAACTGATACATCACAACATTACTTATATTGCATGCAATTCTTCCATAGCACACTGCTCAAACATTATAGTGTTTGCTCTCTCTCTCTGTTCATGTGACAAAACAAACTTATAGATATACATGATTCAATGATGCATTTTACTTTTGTATTGTGAGAATAAAATGAGAAAAACGTTGACATCTCACTTGTTTAATTAATACAAACTCACCATGCCACCTTTCCTAACGTATTAGAACCTTTCCTAGAAACCAAGTGTAAATGGAAATGGCGTGTTATTTATGGACGTTCTTTAACTGCTGTGGTTCTCAGCTTCCCATTCTATTTTGGGCATGAAATCCCACTTAATTTTGCTCAGAGGCCTCTCTATCAGGCTTGAGCTTCTTTTACTTGCTGTAAATCTACGACACGAGACCAGCGGCTTTACTTCCCTTCCGAAGGAAGTCATGCTAAGGATTTTACACTCGAAAAAATGCATCGTCCTCCACTGGGTTTTAAATCACAAGCCATGTGTAACACCCTAAATTTAATTTACATATTTATTGAATGCAAGATGACCCCCCCTCCATTTTTCAGAACTTAATTTTGAAATTTAGAATATCATGTATATAAGACATACGTATATAAAAATAATTTCGATATTAAATTTAAAGGTTTGCCATGTATTTTGGACAAAGCTAATTATGTCTCTCATTTATTTATTTATTTTTTGTACTTAATTTGAATATATGCAGAAATTCACATTTGAGCAGTTGCCAGAGAGGGTAGTACAGGAAATAGAAATGACATGTTTTTAGAATGCTCTTTAACTATTGTGGTTCTCAGTGTCACATTCTAAATTGGGCGTGAAATAGTGCTTAATTTTGCTCAGAGGCCTCTCTATCAGGCTTAAGCTTCTTTCACATGCTGTAAATCTATGACACGAGACCAATGGCTTTTCTTCCCTTCCGAAGGAAGCTATGCTAAGGATTTTTACACCTGAAAAAATGCATCGTCCTCCACCAGGTTTGAACCCACGACCTTGGGTATATGAAGTTAGCATGGTAACCATTACACCACGGAGGGCAACTTGGTAGTATGGAAATGTGTGGTATGGGTGCGATGGTACAACATGACAGCAGTGGTGGCACTAGCGTAGCTGTAATTACAGTGATGTGATTTTCTATGCAGATAACATACTTAATATAACACATTGTAAATGTTTTTACCTAATTTGAATGTACACCAAAATTCACTTTGTGAGCAGGAGAATGACATGTATATGCAGCGATAAAACGTGACAACAGCAGTGACGGTCGCAGCATATCTGTAACAGTGATTATTTATGGATTCTATTTCCTGTTAAGACAAATACTATATATGATATATTGTAAAACCTTTTACCTAGTTGGAATTTGCACATAAATTGAGATTGTGGTATATGTGCGGCCCGAGGAGGGAAAATGCGTAGCTAAGCTCTCTATTTCTGCTTGACCGTTTCCTTGCAACACATTATGTGCAACCATCAATGTGAAAGGAAGTCCTGCAGTTTTATTTTAGTGTCAGAGAGTAATCATTTTTTTCCAATGAAAATGCTTATAGACTCCTTAACAACTAATTTTCGGGACGAAATATCCGCATACATCGTGATCTTGGGGTAATATATACCATGTCCCACAGGCTTTGCCACTGTGGTACCCACTAAGTTTGAATCTTATTTTTCCCTGTATGGTATTCACAAAACATCACTACTGAACATTAGTTCTGAACATTAATATTTTGAAAAAAAAACAACATTGTCTTGTATTCAGATAAATACTGTAATTAATAAAGGCAAATAGCAGTTTAGACAGTCTCATGCTAACCTTAAATTTGTTTCCAAAGAAAACATTAGACAATTCAATGAAAAGAATTTGAATTAGTTTTTGTAATACAAGACATCACTTGATAGTTGCTTACTGTAACTGGTTTTGGGAACATTTATTTTGTGTCCAAGATATTTTGTCTTATCTCAAATATATATTGTAAATGCGTCAATTATGACCAGTGTATATATGTACCCTTGCATTGCACAAGAATATGGCTCCTTAAAATCTGCATATAATGTTCCCATGGGTTTGCTGGTGACTTCTTTATGCTAGACTTTTCCATTGAGTATATGATCCGATTTGGCCATCACACATGTCTGACATGCTTTAGCATTGGTTGTTATGGTCTATTTATTTCTGGCCATCAAGTTGTCACAAATGTGCTTTTTTTTTATTAATCGCCACGTGACTTGCGAATGATGCCGAAAAATGGAAATAATTGAAGCTAATCAGAATGAGACTCTTGGGCAAAGTGATTTGTATTTCTGGCAAGAACACCATCCTCCAACTGGTATAAAGTTGCAGTTTTCTCCTTTTCCAGTTTATCACTTATTTCTGCATGTTAGAGTTCTGACACTAATGTTTGAAGTAGCTTAGAGATTGAAGTAAAATCATTGACTGCAACCACCTGAAGGCTTAATGATGAAGAGACAGACTGCAAGATCCTGGGTTAATGCATTAACCACACAATTTTCATTTATCTTTATATGAATTGGGGCAAACTTCAAAGCTGGCTCAGACACTCTAATGTGCTAAACTGCTGGTAAATCTTGGAGTACCAAGCGATCACATCAAGGCCCTGATGCTGTCCAATATAAATGCAAAGTGCTCTAACTACAGCAGATATTTTTCCAGACTGAATAGTATCGCTAAGATTTCTAGCTCATAAACTGAGTATGTGCGCTTGATTCGGTTAAGGTCTAAAATCTGCAGGGAAATCCTCCAATAAAAGGGCTACTAAGGTACCTCTGCCCTCGTTTGGAGTAAGTTTGAAGTTTAAGTTAAAATCGGGTAAAACTAAAATGGGCAGCTTCATAATTGTCGACTTCAAAGTTTTAAAGCTCACGATTTCCCACAAATGCTACACGTTTTCTCTGAAAATGATTAAGACGCTCCACCCTAGCAGCAAAATGGAGCATAAATTTATTTTTAAAATTAACCATCCCCATAAATTGTACTAGGTCCTGTAGTAAGGACTTAGATAGTGACTGACTTGGTTACATCTGGGTTAATGGAATCCCCAGATGATTAAACAATGTCGAAGAAGGGTATCTGTCCACAAACAAAAGTGTATCTTTTTGTTTCCTGGTTAAGGCCTGCCTGTTTGAACCATATCAATTCTTGCAAATGCCAACAATGGTTGTCAAAGTCCAGCCATTTTAAACCTGGAAATGCTCAGCATACAAACATATTATCACTTCTGTCCTCAAATAATCTGTTTCAAGTTCTCATAAGGGAGAGAGTACAGGGTCATGTTTCTTTTCCTTTCTGAGGTGTTTGTTACGAGAGGATGATATAATTTGTATTTGTGAAACGAATCTAGTTCATGAGATATTTTGTAATATATTTGAGACAATATTTTCCAGGCTGAAATCCCCCCAGGGACATAATTTATGTGAGTTGAGGGTGACCGAACCAGTAGCTCTCATTGTCATTATCCGCTCATTCCTGTCTGTCATAGCCACGTTATACTCCACATCCTTGCATTTCCCATTATGATAGCTCTTTCTCTTCTAGGTTTAAGGTCTTTAGGTTTTTGTAGTCCTATCTCACCAACAGGGATCTTGTCCCACAGTTTCGGCACAGCTTTCAACATGTGTGCTCTCTGGAGGTCTCAAATGTGAAATTTGAGTGGACCCTCCTCACTACCCCTTTTGGGCGACAGTAGATGCGGAGCCATTCCGATGTACACTCTCATGTACCTCCCCGCAAACAGCTCGGCGACCGTGAGTGGCTGGGTTGATCGGGGGGGGTGGACCCCCAATTTAATCAACCACAAGTCCCCTGAATCCATGCTGACCCCGTTGTAGCAGCATAGTCTATAGGGGGGGGGCATAAAGTCGGCCTACCTTCGGTGAAAATGTCGCATACCGACCAATAGTGATAGTCGGAGGGTAACTCCTGAGATCAGACCTGTAGCGGGTGCTACAGGCCGACTCAGACCAGAAGATTTGGGTGTCTATTCTCTTTTATCCCCCGGATGGCAGGCTGACGCCGACGGTTCCGGAAGGGGGACTAAACCATTATGGCTCCTCTACCCTTAGCCTCTTCGCACAACGAAAAACCCACGAGACCCCTTTTGCGAGACAAAGGCAATGAAGGATGTCAGTCCATTTTATATCCAAAAAGAACTAGACAGAATTTGCGACAAGGTCACCAATGCCACACGCTGTACAGACGGCAAACTGTTAATTGAGGTAGCCACATCTAACCAACCGACTAAGCTGCTGAGTGCATTACTTATAGGTTCTTACAGTATTAAGGTGGAGAAGCATAAATCCTTGAAGAGGAGCCGAAATGCAGTGACGACGCCGGTTTAGACGATTATCAAACGACCAAATAGTGAATTGTGTTTCTGACCAAGCTTTTATCGGCGCTTACAGAGTAATTGGCAAACGGGACGACAAGCCGTTCCCGCGCCGAACGGTCCTTTTAACATTTGAGGGAACTGAAATTCCGGCTTATATCATGTTTGTTTATGAAAGAGCGCCCATATGTCCTGAACCCAATGCGCTGTTACCGTTGTCAGAAATTCGGACATATGCAACAACGCTGTGCCAATTCGCCGGTTTGTGGTCAATGTGGGTAAACAGCACACGATGAATCTGAATGCGCCCAAGGTCCCACCTGTGTCAACTGTGGACAGGTGCATACATCCAATTCTAAGGAGTGTTCCCGTTTCTTCGAGGAGAAGACGATCCTGGAGATAAGCGTCAAAGACCACTTAAGTGTTCAAGCGGCACGGAAACGTTATCATGAGCTCAACCCAACCAACAACTTGAACTATTCCGCTGTCGTCCGCCAGCCAGTGCGGAAACAGGATGCTATAGTTCAGACATTCCCTGGTGCTCTTCCCCCATGTCTTTAAATGTACAGACAGATTGCTCCTCCGATAACTTTTCGCCTTCAAAGACCACTCCGATACCCCCTATTTCCTCTCTGACATATACCGCTTCTGCAACTGTACCTGATCGTACGACCCGTAAGTCGCCAATTCGTCGTCCCACAAACGGTTCCCGCTCTCCTAACCGCACCCGAACGTCTTGTTCGGACACCGATACCTGTCAATACAGGTCATTTCCGATTGGCTTCACCCCTTTGGTAAAAGCAGGCGTTAAACACTATCAAAAATAAATAAATACATTCCGACTGGCAGCCACACTTGCCTGAACCGTAGCCCAACGAAAAAGAAAAGGATTAAACTGCGCCAAAACCCCAGGCCACCCATTGATTCGATACTTATTGGTGTGCGCATACTGAAAACTATCCTTACCGAACTTGTTATGGCCCTCATCGGTATATGGATATTTTAATGCGATGTTATACCCTCTCATCGTTTGCTTACATGAGACAAAGCTTCGCCCTCCCTTTGCTTTACATAGGTACACATCGGTTCGCTTTGATCTGGAACCGGACGCGGGCTCTCTGCACACAGTGGTTCCATGGTCCTGGTTCGAGATGACGCGTGTTTCCGAACTGTACCACTCAACACTCTCTTGGAAGCTGTTGCTGTCCACCTTTCTGTTTATGGTTTAGTTTTTACTGTCTGTAGTCTCTATGTTTCTTCTTCGTTTCCCCTTGCCTTGCTGACCTTGTGAGTTTAGCTTCGCTGAGTTTAGCCGTACCTTCTGGTAGGAGATTTTAATGGCCATCCACGCCCTGGGAATCTCCCAGGGCATGTGCGAGAGTAGGCTTAATCGCTGATCTTGTGGACCAGCTGAACCCCTCTATTTTAAATGAAGGTAAGCCCACATTTCTTTCAGGCTCTACTGGCACCATTTCTCACATGGATTTAAGTATCTGCTCAGCACAGCTTACACACCGTTTAGAGTGGATTGGCGTCTCTGATGCTCACTTCAGTGATCATTTTCCAGTTGCTATTACCTTTCGTTGTACTCCTCCAACCACTGGCATCCCAAAATTTTAATCAAGTAAGGCGGATCGGTCACTTTATTCTCGTTTAGCTCATTTCTCCGATGGGGAATATCTCACCGTTGATAGCAGGGTTGAGCACCTGAATTCGTTTTTATAGCCGCTGCTGAGCGCTACATTCCCGTCCCAGGCGTATCCCGGTTCTTTTGTGGAACGAGGAATGAGGCAATCCGTGCATGCCGGAAGTACTCATGGAGTTTTCAAACGTCACCCAACGGAAGATAGGTTAATGGTGTATAAACGATTATGGGCTAGAGCGCGTCGCATTATCCGCGACAGTAAGAAGGTTTTTTGGAAGCGTTATGTGGAGAGTTTTAATTGCTCAAGGCCCACATCCGTATGAGGGACAAACTTAGGCGCGTAGCTGGTAAGGTGAAACCCTGTGCTATAACCGGTCTTAGGGTAGGGGGTGACATTGTGGTGGACCCGGCCTTTATTGCCGACACCATAGGTTAGAACCTTTGAGTCAGTTTCCAGTTCCGCTAATACAGTTCCGGCATTTGTTCCCTCAAGTTCTAGTTGGAAGCCCAGGAGTTCTCATTCCTCTCCGACAGCCATGAGAACTATAACCGTCCTTTTAGCTTGCGCGAACTAGAACATGCCCTCTCTATTTCTAGGCATTCAGCTCCTGAGCCCGACGCATATGTGTCGCTACTTCAGCATTTGTTTACGGGCGCTAAGCTCGTTCTCCTCCAGCTCTATAACCGTGTCTGGCACGAAGGTGCGTTTCCTACTGTTTTCGCGAGGTCACCGTTTCAAATTTGAAACCTGGTTAGGGCCACCTACTACCTTCCAGTTAACGCCCAATTTCCCTAACCAGTTGCGTTTGCAAGATTATGGAACGCATGTTAAATGGGCGGTTTACGTGCTTGCTCGAATCTCGGGGCCTTCTATCGAATTTTAAGTGTGGTTTTCGTCGGCACCGTTCCACTATCAATCATGTGTTGTCTCTTTCGACTCACGTTATTACCGAGTTCCTGAGAAAAATCCAGACTGTATTTTTTGACTGCTTGCGACACATGTTGGAGCACTGGCATTCTTCGCACAGTTCATTAGTGGGGTTTCCCTGGTCGCCTCCTCATATTCATTCAAGAGTTCATGAAAGACCGGACATTTCGTGTGCGTTCGGTTTTATCTGATTATTTTACTCAGGAGAACGGAGCATCTGAAGGTGCGGTACTTAGTGTCACACAGTTCCTTATAGCTATCAACCCTCTTGTTGACTGCCTTCCACCAGTTTTTCTTCGTCGCTCTTTGTTGACAATTTTGCTGTGTACCTCAAAGCTCGGCGTACCTGTCTCCTTGAGCGTCTTCTTCAGCGGTGTCTAGACTCTATTTTATCCTGGAGTATGTCAAATAGCTTTCAGTTCTCCGTGGAGAAGACGGGCTTGTGTACATTTTATTTCTGGAGTCGGAAGGAGTTTCCTCGTCCTTGGCATAGAAATACTACTGTTTGCTAATAAAGCAAAATTCCTGGGATTAATACTTGATACAGTTATGTTGGTCAGCCCACATTACTTATTTGAAGGCACTTATTTGCTATTTTACGTACTTTAAATGGCACATCCTGGGTAGCTGATAGAACTATACTTCTATGCCTCTATCGAATATTAAACCGTTCCAATTTGGATTATGGGTGTATCATTTATTCTTCTGGACGACACTCTATCCTTTGCCACTTAAACACTGCTCATCATAAAGACATTCGTTTAGCAACTGGCGCATTCCGCACTAGCCCTGTAAATGGCGTTTGTGGAAGCAGCAGAACCACCGCTATGTTATCGCCGTGTCTTCTGCGCAGCTATTCATGCCGCCTGTCCAGCATGCTCAACACCCAGCTCATGAATCTTCTTTGACGATTCTTTGGATCTTTTGTACGATTCTAGCTCTCTTGCCTCCAGGGGTGCGTTTTTGCAAACTCCTTGGGCAACTGGACATGACCACGCTTGCCGTTCTTCCAAAAGGAGAAACCAATGTCTCTCCTTGACTTCGACCAGGGACCTTTATCCATCTAAGTTCCCCCTCTGGTTTCATCCTTCAATCCATCTTTTTAGCTCTTAACCCATTATTGCACGGTGTTCACTTATGTAACAAAGAAAATGAATCAAAGCTTTTAGTATTTTAGTGGAATTTCTTTCTAATTTCGTATTGCTTTAAACTTCAGCATTGTAATTTGGATAGTTCTAGCTATTTTATATTAGAAGATTATTAATATGTTTAGAATAAAGCACTAGTGTTTTTTTTTAAATAAAAAACATCAAAATTCATGCAACTGCAGTCAAATGTAGCCCCGTTAGCATCCAAGCATACCATCACACCGATTATTTTACTTGGATCCTCCCCATCCTTTACCACAGGCATATTTTACTGCAGTCGCTGGGATTCGAACTCACGACTTTCGGCTTTGGATGGATGACCAGTACATTTCGTATCGCACTAACGATCAAATCGCTAACGAACCGAAAAATCTGATATGTTCCACTCATATGACTTTCTCTACATCTCTGTAAAAAATATTTGTTAAAAAGCTTATGCTTCTATCTACTTCATGCTAATCGAAATAAACAAGAGCAGAAACACTTTCTTTTATGTAGAAGGAAAATAAGGGAATACGATAATGTAAACCGATAGTCAAATCTTTTAATAGCTGGTTGAATTTCGTTTTTTGCAATGACTGGAGTTGACAACTCCCCGTATGTGAAAAGATTTAGGTATCTTAAACATGAAACCAATAAAAAGGAATATCTCAAATACGGCCAACTGCACGAAAAAAATGCATATTACCTAAATTGTGTGCTTTAACCAGATCTACATTTTTTGTGTAGTAAGTTGTTGTCTATCTCTTACGGTTTACCACTTATGCAAAATTCACCCAGAATAAATATGTCTTCAGAGGCTATTCACAGAAAGTTCAAGACATGCCTTTCATTCGTCATGTGAATATCTTTAATGTACGATCTTTTAATCAAAATCGTTGCAGCAATTTTTAAGAAAATCAAAATGTTCTTCGCATCGCTTCCTAGGAAGATACGGAACTTCAATCCCAAATTTTGTATTTTAACGGACTTTTCGTGTTAGAGCTATGCGCCCCCCCCCCACACAAACAGACAATTTTCTAGAGATCCTTTTTTGGATTTAGGGGGTCTCAAAACATATACTTGCGGTGAAATCTCGGTTTCGATTTTTTAGGCGCAATGCAATACCTTCTCTATACACTTATGTACAATAGTAGGTGTAGAGAAAAAATCCACATAGAGAAATAGACGCTAACGAAAACTTTGGTTCACGGCATCTTAAAACTTCAAAGACCTTGGAACACTTCAATATGGTCATGGTCTCGAATCAGAATGCGTAGTGTAAACAATATGGAGTGGTTTGTTGACCAATGGCGATACCTTTAAGACAAGGTTGAAATGAGTGATCAAAAATTGAATTAATGAATATCCCAGATCTGTCAATGTTAATTATGTGGTGCACCATGTGACAAATATCATGTGCTAACTGTAGCTGACGTTCCTCGCCAAGTTTCTGGAACATTACACAAAGTGAATCGTGCGAAATACGTTATTAATAAAAACAATTAAAATGGATGGGATGACGGCACTCTATAACCTCTTAAAACACTTTAATGTGTTTTTTAATAAGCTTTTTACCTCATAAGATAGGTAGGTAACAATCTAATTTTGCAAAATATAATAAAAATAAATTGATCTAATTGGGACAAGAGCTTACGTTATAGGAATGTGATGGTTTCACGTTAAGTTTCTGGAACATTAAACATATGCGAGTTATAGCATTATTAATTGGGATTCACTTATTATACAGAATTTGAGCCGCTCGAAAAATGGAACGTAATTAAGTGCGATTGATTGATCTTGTATTTGTGATGACGATTTCAAAGGTTTCATTTGGCGGTCAATCTTGGCCTTTTATTATAGACAAATTCGTGCACATGCTTGAACGGTTGGTATTTTGCGTACATGACCGATATTTACCAAATAATTATACATAAACATATATTATATATAAATAATAACTGGTTTTATAATGTTCTGAGGCATATTTCACTGCCAACTAGTACCACAACAGAAAATTACAATACCAAAAATTTATATAGACACACTAACCTTAACGGATTCGAACCTAACCTTGCGCCAAATAGAAAACCACAAGACACAGTGGTTTTGCTTACAGAAACATACTCCTCCACCAACTGCTATAGTCACACTAAGTGGTGAATTATTCTTACAGGTTTTCACGATGCAGTAATCCTGCCAAGAGCATACTAATAGTTAAAGAGTTTTCGCTAGCAACAAAACCAAGCTTTTTCATTATAATTTCAATTTTATGCAAGCATTTCAACATATACACATTATAAAACTATTTATTATTCATATAATATCTGTTTATGTATAATTGGTAAATATCTTATATATGCAAAATACCAACCATTCCAGGATGCACATGAATTTACTTATTATAATAAAAGAAAAAAAAAAAAAAAACCAAGCTTGGCTGATCAATAAAACCTTTGAAGTCATCATCAGAAATACGAAATTAATCAATCACACTTACTTTCATTCAAATTTTAGAGCAGCTGAAGTTCTGCATAGTAACCAATGGCTTTATAATGTGTATTTGCTGAAATGCTTGCATAAAAACTGCATTTATAATGGAAAAGCTTGGTTTCGTTGCTAGCGGAAGACTAATTATTGGTATGCAAGAACGTCATATGTCACTGTTGGCAGGATTACCGCGTCCTGAAAACCTGTAGAAAGGTAGGAATAATTCACCGGTTAATGTGACTATAGTTGTTGGTGGAGGAGTATGTCTGTGAGTGTGCTGCAGCCATTGTAAAGCTTTACTTGACTTCTTCTTGGGATCATTGGGGTTTAACTTCACAGATCTCTCTGTTACATCCTGGGTTATCACGGTCTTAAATCCCTTGAATATGCTTTGTGGCTTAGGGCCCTCCACCTTGGGTTATGTTTGTGGCTTACGGCCCTCCACCTTGAGTTATGTTTGTGGCTTATGGCTATAAACATTTATAACAGACCAGTAAGTAACTGCAAAGTGGCTCTAATGACAGAATAACAAAAGTGTCAAATCCAGATCACACATTGAAGTAATGCCAAGTGGTATAACCAACATATATGCTGCCTTATTTTTGACTTGTGGTTGGCTGCGGGAGGTAGATGTGTGCACACAACTGGTCCTGGCTCCCACTTTTCTCTGCATCAGTACAGTGCGACCATTGCTAGTGCAAATTCTTGTTTTGTTCTTTGTGGTTAATTTGTGGTAGTTCTGTTATAATGCCAAGAAGTGAGTATACTTTAGCACACCACATACTCATGTATAATTCCTACATGCGAACAGTCTCTTGTATTTGTTTTTTGAAATACCACCCAAAAGGGGTAGTGGTTACCATGCTATTTTCATATACCCAAGACTGCAGATTCAAACCTGGTGGAGCATGCTAGATTTTTTTGGACATTAAAATCCTTATCATGGCTTCCTTCGGAATGGCAGTAGAGTTGTTGGTACTGTGTCATAGATTTATGGCACCTAAAAGAACCTCGAGCCTAGTATAGAGTCCTTATCAAAATTAAGCAATCTTTCATGCCCAATATAGAATGGGACACTGAGAACCACATCAGTTAAAGAGCGTCTATAAATAAAACTCCATTTACATTTACAAGGACATCATTTCCAACAGCTTTTGTGATGGTGATATGTGGTTATTGTACACAGAGTTCAGGGTCTGTGAATATTCAACCTGGTCGGCAGCAGCTGCCATGAGTTGGAAATAAACACTATAGAAATTGGTATCAGGTGCAGGTAAGTATGTTAAAGTCAAGCCAAATGACAATTTGGCTTGTCTTTAAAACTCTGCATGACTATAAAAATATAGATTTTCAGCAAGTTGTTATTGGCATTCTCAACATTTATTGCTGTAAAAATCTGTCAAACTCTAATAAATCACTTGACACTGAATATTCTATTTTGCATTATGCAGCCTACTCTTACAGGCATTTCTGTGATTGCTTGAGTGGCTTAATGAGTAATGCTAAAAACTGAAGGTCATGGTTTCAATTTCTGTCATGCAGTAAATTTTTGGGTTAAACTCGTGGACAGCTACATATCAATATTTCCATACATTTACATGCTATTTCAATACCATAATATAGAGAACATACACTAATCAACATCTTCGCAACACTTATTCACCTAATTCTTTCTCTACTCATACTATATACATAGTGTGTAGAGAAGGTATTTGTATTGCACCCAAAATTTTGATACCATGAAACCTGTTCTGCACTATGCTGATTTAATGTTATTAATATTTTTCTTTTTTCTTTCCACAGATTTGATACTGAAAATTAAGAATACCATTATCAAGTGAAATGGATGTCAAAATAGAAATCAAAGAAGAGGATGCTTTTTCAGAAGTTACTTCACAGACAGAGAGAAAAAGTTTTTCACAAGAGTTTGCAACAAAGTTGAACAGTGATGCTTTTATATGCAACAAAGTCTGTAATATAGAAATCAAAACAGAAATAAAAGAAGAGGCTGTTGATTCAGATGCTTGTGCTCAAAATGAGTGGGGATTTTTTTCTGATTGTGCTGTAATAAAAGTTAATGAATGCAGCAATAATTTTGAACCAGATACCAAGATAGAAATCAAAGAAGAACTGCACAGTCTAGAAAGAAATTCTTTAGACGCTCCATGCACTGATGAAGTTAATAAGGTTAGTTGTGTTTGTAAACAGAATATACCAGGTGATCCAGAAATGTCTGAACCAGCTGTGTGGTGTTTTGCCCATCCACACCCTCGGCGATCGTTGCCTTCTGCCACTATCATTTAAAGGTGCAGATGAAACCATGCAACATTTTTAAAACTACTTTTAAAGACTTTAGTTACCATTGTCCATACATTTTTGGCACCTGTTTAGGAAACTATCCATCATTCGCCATAGTTCATGGTGAGAAAGGCTGGCAATTCCCTGGCGAATATTTTGTGTTAATTCTTCCGGGGTGTGTGGGTTGTCATGTACGGTTTTTAGCTTTATATTTCCCCAGAGATAGAAATCTCAGAGGGTTAGGTTGGGGACTGAGGGGGTCGCATATCTCTACTAATAATTCTGTCCTGAAACACGTTTTCAGTTGTTCTCATGGAAAGATTGGCAGTTGGAAAAAGGCAAACTAAAAAAAGGGACAAAATTGTATTAAAGAGTGTATGGGCATTAACTGTTGACTCCAAAAAAAAATGGGACAATAACTCTTTTTCCACTAATGGCACAATACACCAATTTTTTCATTATGAAGGGGTATTTCATGAACAATATTAGGTTTCTCAGAGCCCCAATAATGATTATTTTGTGTACACACATATCCATGAAGGTGGAACCAAGCCTCGTGTGTGCAAAGTATTAAATGTGGGTCAGGTTTGCCATTTTTTTTGGATACTGTTTAATGCCCGCTTTTACTACCATGGTTCTGTAAGCGATGATGCTGGTGATATGTGAAATGAAGATGGAGCACCAGTGGAATGTGATGGTGGGCAAAACCGAAGAAAACCTACCCCTACACTACTTTGTCCACCACAAATGTCACATGCCGTCGCTAGGGTTCGAACCCATGCAAGTGGTCTAAGCACTTGGCCATGGCATGGCCAATTTTGTCATTGTATTCACTATTGAGAGTCCACTCACAAAATGTGTTAACACATATGAATCATAAATAAATATATGCTGTGTAGTAGAAAACAAATGCTGAGTCATAATACACTTTGAGACTAAGTACACGACAAAATAATAAAGCACACTGGTAATAACTCAACCAGACGATATCACTGTCAGCTCAATACTGCACTTTCAGAGCAGAGAAAAACAAGTCAGCATCGTGACCTTGTTTACATCAGCTGTGTGTTGTTATGTTTCTTTGTAGAAAAACACAGCCTGGCGGTTTGGATGTATTAGGATCACACTGTATAAGGGAAATTTTGGTTTACTTGGTAAAGATGCAAATAACAGTGATGTTTCGATCAAATAAAACTTAAGGGCACAGTCAAATGAAATTACTAAAGGCAGGTTCACAATAACCCAAGAAAGTGAAGCCAAAAGATTTTGGTTCACAATAACTCTGTAATGAGAATGGGAATACATTGCTTTTTATTTTCCTGGTTAATTTTGCACATAGAATAAACTCTACATCAAAGAGTAGTAACCATAACAGTGTAAATAAACAACATAAAAAAAGGGACCAAAAGGATATGTTCATAATGCAATGAAATCATTGCGAAACTAGTCCAAGCAGAGATTCCAAAAGATAGGTGAAGATTTGTTGCAACTATTATTTTTATATTAATATTTGTGTTATTCTTCACTGTTACTAGCTTCTTTTTACACTTATAAGTTTATTTGTTTTGAAGCATTCCTTAGTTTCAGTACATTTTAGGTTATTGCTTATAATGGATGTGATGGAATATAATAATGATAGGTTTAATCTGAATTTTAATAATACTAAACATGAAATTAAGCTATATTTGAAATTACAAGAAAAAAGAAGACATATTCTTGCAGATATACGTTTCTCAAACCTTTGTTTAAAACGTAAAGTAACTCCTATTTTTGTTCGAAAAACTGTTAAATTTGACAATAATAGTATTCATCAAAAAGCAGCAGAGAAGAAAGTAATTGAAGTTGAAAGAAGTTTGCATTTTAAAAACTTAAATAACATTGAATTGAAATTATGTAATTTGCATCTTAAACTTATAAATGTTTTAGGTAATTCAATTTGGCTCAATTTGGAATGTAAATTGTTTGAAAATGTAAACTTTAGCATGAAAAATAAAACAAATAAACTGAAAAATAAATTAAATAAATTATGCTTAAAACAAAATAAATTGAAACCAACTAAAGGGAATAACCCTAAAGATAATGTAATTAACCTTTCAAATTGTAATTTCAATGAGAAGGAAATTAATTTTTTGAATAAAGGTTTAAAAACCTGTGTAGATTTTTCAAAAAATATAGATGATTATGTAGCAGATATAGAAATTGCTAGACAGGATTTAAATGAAAATAATAAATTATTGGTTAAAGAAAAATGTAGTAAAATATTACAGAATTTGAATAAAAATCACCCTAAAGTAAATCACAATAAACAAATTATTAAATCATTAAAAGAAAAAGATGTAATGTATACTAAAGCTGATAAAGGTAACAGCATTGTAATTTTAAATAAAATTGATTACATTAACAGAATGGAACTCTTACTTCAAGGTGAAGATTACAAAAGCATTGATATTAACCCTTTAAAATCCTGCATTTCAATTTATAATAAGACCCTTAATGAAATTAAAAGTATTACAAATAAAGAAAAGCAAATTATACAAATCAGTAATCCAATTTTACCCAAAATTCATAAACCTGGAAATAAAATGAGACCTGTTGTAAATTGCATAAATTCACCTACTTACAGCCTAGCTAAATGGTTAAATAAAAAATTCACTAATTTTGAAAAATTTGAGAGTTTGAGTATTAAAAATTCTTTTGAGCTAGTCAAAAGGATCAGCAATATTACATTATCTACTAATGATAAACTTGTTTCTTTTGATGTAACTGCTTTGTTTCCAAGCATTCCTAGAGAAAAACTTTTGACATTTTTAAAAAAATGTTTAAGTTCTATAGAACTGAATGAAGATTTAATAAATGATTTTGTTATCCTTACTAATCTTTGTTTGGATCAAAATTTTTTTCAGCTTTAATGGCAAATTCTATCAACAAACTTCTGGTTTAGCAATGGGTAGTCCGGTTTCACCTTTTCTTGCTGATCTTTTCATGAGCTATTTTGAAATACAGGTCACCAAAGCATTCCCTCTAATTTTTAAAACTTGGTATAGATATGTAGATGATATGTTTGCTATTGTTCCTGATAAGCATGTAAATGATGCTTTAAAACTTTTAAATTTACAAGATAAGGCTATAAAATTCACATTAGAAACTGAAAGTGATGGCTATCTCCCTTTCCTGGAATTAAAAATAATAAAAAAAGAAAATAAATTGAATTTTGGAATATACAGAAAGCAAACCCACACTGATAATTATATAAAAAATAATGGCTTTAACCCTTTTTCACATAAATATGCTGTTTTTAATAGTTTAATTTATAGGTTAATTATTTACCCCTTAATAAAGATGAATTCTATAAAGAATATAAACACATTATTAACACTGCTTTAATTAATGGTTTTAATACTGATTTTATAAATAAAAAAATTGAGAAGTTTAATATCAAAAAGGCTATTAAAGATATTTCCACGCTTAAGAAAATAAAAGATAATTACATTTTTAAAAAATTTACTTATCACCCTTGGGCAAATAAAAAATTCACAAATATTTTCAAAGAGCATGGCATAATATTGGTTTCTCAAAATAAATGCAGTATAAAAATTTTGCTAGGCTTTTCTAAAAAGGATGAAATTTTCAAAAAATAAAAAATCTGGCATTTATCAATTAAACTGTTTAAATTGTGACCTTGTTTATATTGGTAAGACTAAACGTCATTTGGAAACCAGAGTAAAAGAACACTTTAGGAATATTAAATACAAACAAATTGATAAATCAGCTGTAGCAGAACATTTTTGGAAATTTAATCATGAAATAAATCCAGATGTTAAATTATTAAAATACTTAAATGGGCCCATAGATTTAATGGTTTGGGAGAAAATATTTATAATAAAGTATAGAAATCATGCAATGAATTTTGATATACCTCCAATTGACACTCTTACCAAATTTGTTTTGATTCCAGTAGTTAGCAGTGCATTAGTACACAATCCACCTAGTAGCAGTAACCATAACAGTGTAAATAAACAACATCAAAAAAGAGACCAAAAGGATATGTTGATAATGCAATGAAATCATTGTGAAACTAGTCCAAGCAAGGATTCCAAAAGATAAGTGAAGATTTGTTGCAACTATTATTTTTATCAATTAAAATTTAGTTGAGTCGATTTTGTAACACTACATCACTTACTTTTTTATTTATTTTTTTTTTTATTTTTTTTTTTTTTCGGAATGTTGATGTAGTGTTACAAAATCGACTCAACTAAATTTTAATTGTTAAAACACATCACTGTCTCAAAGTCCACCATATATCAGGATATTATTTTTATATTAATATCTACATCAAAGAGTCTAATAATGCTGAGTATGCATTTAATATGAAGTGTCCAGTCACAAGAATGAGAAATATTTATTAATTGATGTGTCACTCTCTAACTTCACTTAAAGGTTTCTTACCTAGAAGCATATTTTCACCGGCCATTACCAGCATCTTCAGCTAACAACTGTCTGGTTTGGTGGGCTCTGTGTCATCTTGGGTTCCCCTATCTTCGGAAAAATGAAGTTCGTATTGTTGTCTGTGTGGATATCCCAAATCATCAGATGGTTTTCAAATTTTTTAATAAAGACCTTTAATTTATTGTTGTTGCTAACATTTTTTAGTAAGTTCAGATTTTATATCATGTCTAATCTTCCCAACAATGACAAGCTACTGCCGAGTTGTCTATTTCTTGGTTATTTAAATGCCTGAAGTGCTCTTTTAAGCATTGATATGCTCCTTTTTGTCATGCCAATAAATATTTTTCACATTGTTCACACTGTATTTTGTAAATTCCAGATTTCTTTTCATCTGTTTTTTTTTTTTTTTTTTTCTTTCCTATTTTATTTGATCTAGTTATGCTATTGATACTGTAATTGTTTATTGGTGCTAACTGTATATTAAACTCTTTGAATACTGTTTGGTGACTATGGGATGATACATGAAACTTTTATATGTGATACCATTTCTTCCTTTTGAAAGTGTACTAATTTGTTATCAGCTTCTTCATTTTTTTGTCCACTAATTCTTTGCTGAAACCATTATATGCTATTTATTACTGCTAGTTTATGCTATCTTGGGTTGAAGCCATCTGCTTTAATGTGAATGTATGTATGTGTAAGTGTCCTGAATATTCCAAACTCAGGAAACTTACACATACTTACTTTCTCTAACATATACATATTAGATAGAGAAGATATTGTATTCCATCCAAATATTCTATATTGAGATTTCACCAAAAATAAATCTTTTGAAACTCTCTGAATCCCAGAAAATTCTCATGTATCAGTGTATTCCAGTTTTATAGAGAATAATTTTTATTAAAGCTCTGACCAATTTGATGTACACAAAAATAATTGTTTTACAGGGCTGTTTGGATGAGAGCTTCTCTTCAACAGAATCAATAAGGTAAGACTTTTAGATCACATTGTACTCCTTAGGTCTCCATAATTCCATCTTCTTGTCCACATCATAAAAATCCTTAGCACTGCTTCCTTCGGAAGGAAAGTAAAGCCATTGGTCCCTGTCATAGTAAAAGAACCTCAAGCCTGACAGAGAGGCCTCTGAGCAAATTTAAGTGATCTCTTATGCCAGTATAGAATGGGACGCTGAGAATCACAGCAGTTAAAGAGCGTCCATAAATAAAACCCCATTTCATTTTCTCATACACATTCCTTGTTAATGTAAATCTCCAAATATAATCAGTATAGCACAGTTCTTTCTCCAAATTATATCAGTACTGTCCTCACATTAACAAAAGTTAATATTGATTTAAAAAATGTCATTCAAACTCCTAAATGGGCAGCACCTAGGCAGCCTGGGTTTGATCCCAAGTGATTGCATGTGGGATTTGTGGTGCACAAAGCAGCACAGGGTTGGGTTTTCTCTGACATCACATTCCACCGGTGCTCCATCTTCATTCCATGGTCATCAGTGCACCTGTGGTGCCATAGAACTATAAGTGGGAGTTGAACACTACAAAAAAAATGAAACTCCTAAATATACAATACAAATCAATTCAGTTCACTATAGAAACCGAACAGGATGGCTGTCTACCATTTCTGGACATCAAAATAATCAGGACCAGAAAGCAGAACCTAACATTTGGAGTACACAGAAAACCCAGAAATACAGAACAACCACATAAGTTTGATAGCTACAATCCCACAGCACACAAATGTGCAGTTCAGAATAGTCTGACATTTTGGGTAGAGTCGGGAGGAAAGGTATGATCATGGAGAAAGCTTAAGTTTCGGTTTAGAATTTTAAATTTAGAAGAAACGAATCTGCTAAAACAATGCTTAGAATATCAGGAAAATAGTTTAAAAGGAAATAGATGGGGTGCTAAAGTATACAATAAAACAGAGTAGTAGATAATCCCATAGATACTTCAAATTGCTACCAACAACAGGTTCCACAAAAGTACAGTAAACAAGAGAATCCACAAATACAAGAAATTGAGCTGCATAATACATACAGCAATCCTATAGAAACAATGTGACCAGCTTCGATTCAGAAAATTCATCCATCATCCTTGGGCACACGACATATTTCATAAGATTTTCAAGAATCATGACATCACCTTAGCTCCAAAAAAGAACTACAGCATTCAGAAACTACTTTTTAAAAAATTAAAGGATCCTATTCCAGCAAACAAAAACCCAGGAATTTATGAAATTGAAAGTTCAGACTGTAATCTAGGAAGGAACAAGGGCAAAAGAAGTTTGGGAACCTGATTAAAAGAACATATGTGAAACCTAAAAAACAAACAGAAAAGTCAGCTCGTTACCAGGACATGAAATTACACAGAATATAAAACTGTTAAAACTAGCTTATTAACACAGAACTATTTGTCTGGAAGAAGATTTACATCATGATAATAACCCTATTAAAAATTTTGATTTACAGCTATACAGTAACCATTGGGAGTTCTTAGATCCACCACCAGATGCCTCTTTAAGTGATTCACCTCATCATTGGTGCCAAAGAGGTGAGATTAAATTTGAAATGGGGGTTGAAGATGGGACCAATTGTTTCTGAAACCAGTCCTAGTAAATAATTATCAAGTGGTGTTTTGTGTTGTAAAATCAAACTCAACTTCTTTTCATTGAATATTAATCACATCACTGTCATAAACGTCTTGGCATATTTACAACATTTAAATTAAACAGAAGTTTACTGATTTCACCTCTGTTCAATATTTTGATAGAACCGAGATTCTATGCATCTTCATCTTTTCAGACAAAGGTGTTTCAGGCCGTGCCATGACCGAGTGGCTCAACTACTCAACTCTCACCCAGATGGATCGGGTTTGCTCCCAGATGACCGCTTGTAGGATTTGTGGTGGACAAAATGAACAAACAAACGGTTTCCCCATCATCACTTTCTATTGGCACTCCAACTTCATTCCATATAGCCTGCAGTGCCATAAGTAGTAAAAGCAGGCGTTAAACACTATCCAAAAAAAGGTTGTTTCACATCAGCAATTCCATAAATCAACATATATTTGCAAATTAAAAATAAAGAAGTGTAACTTGTATTTGTGGTTATTTTTTTATAGTGTTTAACCCTTTAGTACATATGGCACTGCAAGCGATGAGATTGATATTATATGGATGAAGATGCAGCACCGGTGGAATGTGATGTCGGTAGAGCTCAGACAAAACCTGCCACTGTGTTGTTTTGTCCACCACAAATCCCACATGCAGGTTTTATTTATGGATGCTCCTTAACTATTGCTGTTCTTAGCATCTAATTTTATATTGGCCATGAAAGACTTGCTTAATTTTTCTCAGAGGCCTCTTTATCAGGCTTGAGGTTCGTTTATGTGCCACATAAATCTAATGACTTCACTTCCAATGGAAGCAATACTAAGGATTTTTTTACACCCCAAAAAATCCATTGCCTTCTGCTGAGTTAACTGTTTCCGAAATATTTCTTGTTAATTTTACTTTTAAACTAGTTAAATTTTTCTCAAGCGGGAAGTCAACATTTTTCATCTCTGTTGTTTTACTCCTGAAAATGCAAAATAGTTTTCCATAGTTCACATAGTGATAGCTTTTTAAAGATTTGACATTATTCTAATTTCTTTTGAGTTTGTAAATATTTTAACAATTCTTTTTTTGAATTATTAAAATTTCTATGATCCTTGGGTTACTGCCCCAATTTTAATTATTGGCATATATTAGATATTCTGTGTCCATTACATTAACAAGTAATCTCACTGTATGGGGTGTCTACAAATTATTGAAATATTTCATTAAGGCTGTGTTTTCACCAATACTTGGCATAAATAAACTGCCATACTACCATTTGAAGAAAGGAAGTTTGAAGTTTTGTGTTGTACATCTGATTTTAATTTTTGATAATGAGAAACATGTGCAGTGCTTTTGGAGAAAATGGCTGCTTTACCAACGGAGCGTAGCTGGTGCTTGAATATGTGCGAATGCGCAGTATTATAATGCCAGGCATTTAGACAGTAATTTGAGTGTTCTACACCTACTGTGTCAATTCAAAGGTTGTACAAAGAATTTTGTGACATACAATGCATCATCAAGGAAAAGGAACGCATATGAAGACCAAGTATAAATAAAATGATTGGCAGAGTCCATGAAGGCTTCAAGCACTCACAAAAAAAAAAAAAACAGTCAACAGCTGCAGATGCCAACATCAAAAGTGTAGATTGTATGGAGGCAGATAAACTTATTCCTGTATAAACTGCAGTCTAATGATTCAGCAAAAAATGCCAGTATTTTATGATAATTTTATGGCCATTATTGAAGAGGATGATGGTTTGCTGGAATGAATCACAATGGGCAATTAAGGAGAATTTTATGTATGACATTGCTAGATACAATATCCGGATATGGGGATTTGAAAAACCTCAGGCTGTGATTTAGATAGAAAGTGATACTCCAAAGTAAAAGTGTTTTGTGCTGATTTTAAAGAAACATGTCTTTGGTCCTTTTATTAGCTGAGACTGCTATCAACGGAAACATGTAAATAAAAAATTTTCAAAATTGGTTATTGACACAACTCATGGATAAAGAGGAACAGGGATTCACTTTCCAACAAGATGGGGCTCCTCAACATAGACAACATATGAATGTCTATGGATACCTCAATCGACACCTGCTAGGTAGATGGATTGATTGTGTAACAGCTGCAGATAACGCCTGCACATGCTACCCCATTCACCTTGACCTTAGAGCGATTTCATCTGATGGGTTTACATAGCCGCACCATGACCGAGTGTTTAGACCACTTGCCTCTCACCTAGACGGCCTGGGTTCAATCCCAAGCGACCACATGTGAGATTTGTGGTGGACAAAGCAGCGCTGGAACGGGTTTTCTCCGGGTTGGTTTCCCCCGCCATCGCATTCCAACGGTGCACCATCTTCATTCATGTATCATCAGCATCACCGCCTGCAGTGCTATAAGTAGTTAAAGCAGACATTAAACACTACCAAAAACAAAAGTGTTTACATGCTTCCTTTTCCAGTGAGTATGTAGAATTGAGGATGTACATTATTACAGACATTGAGAATATCACACAAGACATGCTTGAGAGAGAACCCCCTGGCTGGAAACTTGCCATATCACACATGGGGCCCACTTCATGTGTATATAAGGTGAATGGAACTTCAAACTTCCCCCTTTCAAATGGTGGCATGATGGTTTATTTATGTTAAGTTTTGATTAATATATAGCCTTATGAAATTGTCCAATCATTTATAGACACACTGTATATTATAACCTACATTAACTGTTTTAGTGCCAAACCTGATCTAATCATGATCAAGAAATGCCGCAAGAATTATCAATCATGATCTAATTGTGATGCCATTTTCATACGTTTTAACTCTTTCCAGTGGGAAAGTCTGTGTGCTTTCTATGTGATAGCCCTAGAGAAGGTTTTTTTTTTAGAGTGTTTCAGGTTCTTATCTTTATACTTCAAAGCACATATATGCTCCAAATTTAATTTTTCTAGGCAATGTTTGTTTATGGTGGTTGAAAAATGTCATTTAGCAAAAGGTTATGAACCGAAAAGAAATAAGAGCTGCAGTTTGCAATGCATTAGAAGAAAGCGAATGATTTTGAATTTTCAGACCTGTTGAAAGCATTTCTGACATTGATCAAAGAGAGGAGGATAGGTATATATTCTAGATTCAGCAATGAAAATGCATCTGATACAGCAGCCCATGTACACATGCAAATAATCAATATACTTATTAAAATGGAATATGGAAGTGTAACCAGACGATGCAGATAATGTGAATCATCCATCCAGCTATGCAACAACGTACGTGCTGAATTTTACATCTGTACCCTATTGTTTTATGCCATTTTTATTTTAAGCTGCATTACACTGATATATATGTATTTGGTAATTTTTTTTAGTTGCAGGTTACATGAATTAATTTTTTGTGTTTTATAAATTAAAACGCCAGACCAAAACAGATTGCTATTTTTAGCAAAGAAATATCTCTACTTTCATTTCATTAGCCTGAACTTTCTATATAGTAAGGTTTTATATGCCTAATTTTTTAAAAACATCGAAGATACTTCTCATCCATATATATATATATATGGAAAAGTCTCTTCAATGTTTTTAAAAACTTAAAATGGAAAAAGATTTTGAAGATAAATTCCAAAATATCAACAATTAGGCACATAAAACCTTACTATATAGAAAGGTCAGGCTAATGAAATGAAAGTACAGATATTTCTTTGCTAAAAACAGCATCTGTTTTGGTCTGGCATTTTATTTTTTAAAATACAAAAAATTAATTCATGTAACCTGCAACTAAAAAAAAATTACCGAATACACATATATCAGTGTAATGCAGCTTATATATATTTTATGCAGTAGACAAACAGGTTTACTGTGAAAAAGAAGAAAAAAAAAAAAAAGATTCAGCTCTCTATGTCATTTGTTATTCATTTTATAATCATTTAAAGACCTGCATTCTGCTCTAAAATTCCTTGGCACTTTTCAGACAGCATTCTGTTACACAGGCTGGTACTAATAGGGTTAAGCTAATTAGTGCTTATGTACCTTCTACCCTGAATATTTGCATAATTACTGATAATCCCTCTAACATTTCAGATTATATGGGGAAGAAGTTTCCAGAGGTAAATCAGTTTTATTCTCTGATGAAGAATCAGAAGAGACTAAACAACTCTGTAAGAGAAAGGATAACCATGAATGTAAAGCAACCAGAAAATACAAAACTAAAGAGGGTGATATACCAGAAATATCTTCAACAGAGAACAATGTTAACTCTGAACAATATGATGAAGGCAAATCATCTTGCTTGAAACAGAGTGATTCAGATCAGCATAATAGTACACAAAAACGTAACAGCTATAAGAAAAACGTTTTGGTTAGAGATGATATGAGTTGCAAGTACAGATGTAGTGTTTGTGGGAAGGCTTTCCTTTCACCATCAGGTTTGAGAAGACATAAATTCCATCATGATGGGAAAAGGCCACACCAGTGTAACATTTGTCAGAAAAGCTTTTCTGAATTTTCAGATTTGAGAGTACACAAACTGATTCATGAGGGTCAAAAGCCACACAAATGTGACATTTGTGAGAAAAGTTTTACTCAGTTGTCAAATTTGAAAACACATAAACTAATTCATGAAGGCACAAAACCACACAAGTGTAATATTTGTGAGAAAGCCTTTACTAGATTAACAGATTTGAGAAGACATAAATTGATTCATGAAGGTGTAAGGCCACATAAGTGCGATATTTGTGGCAACAGTTTTACTCATTTGTCAACTTTGAAAACACATAAAATGATTCATGAAGGAAAAAAGACACTCAAATGTAATATTTGTGGGAATGGTTATACTCAGTTGCCAAGTTTTTTAAGGCACAAATTGATTCATGAGAACAAAAAACCACACAAATGAAATACTGGATGATCAGCATAAAGCAGAACTGATTTCACAACTCTTAGCTGACTGGCAGTGTTGCTTATTATGCATTCTGAGTAGGTTATAGCACATCTGCAGTAAATATATTATGGTTTGAAAAGTTACAGTCAAACTGAAAAATCTAGTGCCATAGCTGGAATTTGAATCACAGGTCTCCTGTCCCTGTCCAGTTTCTCTAACCACTGAGCTACCATAACATCCTCCCATTGGGGAATGTTATCTGAAAATATTTGAAGATTTCCTTGTGGTTTATCAGGAAACATGACAGTGAATTTTTCAGTCTAACTCTGCCTTCCAACTCCTGCCCTACACACGCCTTTGAAAAAACAATCAATACTATGGTTTGTCATGTAAGTTATTTCTAACAAATAAACTAAAGTAAACATTTAAAACTTAAAGTACTCACTCGCATGTATCAAGCCAGAAGATGTTGGAAGTGCTTCTCTTCATTGTTGAAGTATTTCTGGCACCTGCTTAGGAATTTGGCAATTACCTGCTGCAGTTCCTTCTGAGAAATTGCAGCAACTTCTTGACAAATGTAATTTTAAGTTTCTCTAAAGATGTGTGTTTATGTAAAACTTGTTAACAACCCCCCTCCCCCCCTAAGAGGTAAAAATTGTATGAGATTAAATTGGGAGAATACAGAGGCCATATGTTGTTAGTGATTATCTTAAAACAGGAGTAAAGTTGGCTAGACCAAAAAATTCAATGCCATAGCCAGAATTTCCAATTTGCAAAGGTGTCTTGAACCACCATCTGAAACATCTACCAGTAACAGTAACTTCTGAGCTGCAAAAGAATCCAGAGAGAGCTTATGAAGGCTACTAGATATAGAAGCCTTCCTCCTGGAACCTTGATCAGAATCAGGAAAATTAGATGTTGCTGCAAGCATACTATGAGGGACATCCATAAATAAGTTTCTCAATTTTTTTATCTGCAAACCATGTTTTAAAATTAAGTTGGTACTGTAGGAACTTTCATTGGCGTATGGTGGCTGCATTTGACATTCAACAGCACATACATTTGCCAGTGTGGTGCCAGCTGCCATGGAGCTACCATTTGAAAGTGTGTGCAAATTGTGCTTTTTGTGGGAACACCCAATTAAAGTTCAATATTCAAAAAACCTTCCTGACCACCATTTAGAACTTTCCCAACTATAAAAAGTACCTTACTAGACCTTTTTGCATAGGCAACCATTTTAATCACGGTAAAATATTTTAGTTAGCTTAATGTCCTTTAACCTGGTTGGTCATATTGGACAATGAATTAACTCACTATAAGCAAGATTCACACTCATGACCTCTTAATTGTGAGGTAGGCCGCTACCTTCACACTGCTGAAGCAGGATATTTTCATTTCATAGAAATTGCATTTCAGAACGTGTCAGAGTATTTTGTTTGTTTTCCACCTCTAATTTAATTTTAAAATTTAAAAACCTGGTGGTGTAAATGAGTATACTCCTATTTCAGATTTGACCCCAGTTTTTTTGTTGGTGTGTGTTTATAGTATTAAAATGGTTATTTGTGCCACAAGTGATTAAAAATTGCTGGTTATTTTGCAATGTATTAGTTAAAAAGAATTATTAATGCAATCTATAATAACTTGTCCCTTTTAAGAAAAAAAAATGAAGATCAAGGAAAAAGTTCTGCTTTTGAATCTGGGTTTGATATAGCCCTGGCAGCAGTGTAAATAAGTCCATAAACAATGAAAATGTTAGGTTATGCTGCAGTTTATATTGGAAAGGCCAAAGGAGTTTTGGATGATGTCAGCAGGGATTGGCTGTCGCTGAGTATCAAGGGTGATGATAATATGATAATACAGTTTGAAAATTAAGAAACATAAATAGTAATTAATAATACATTTTTCTGCTGTATTCATGGTAAAGACACATCTTTTTAGCATAGAATAATTAAATTAAAAACGTCAGGAGAAAACGCAGTGTAAGGGTTGTGGCCCTCTGTGAGGATTTATACACCGGAAAAAATCCATTGTTCTCTGCCGGTTTTGAACCTGCAACCTTGGGTATGTGACGCTAACAGGGTAACTAGTACACCATGGAGGGCAACAAAGCAGGATTTACAGAAAAGCAACACACACACAGGGTGGGAGGTGAATAAGTCCAAATAATTTGATATTTATTAGAGAACAAAACATTACATACATGTATCTCAATTTGTCCACTTACTAATAGCATTGTCATAAATAAAACACAAATTTCAGGGTCAAATGTATTTTGAATGCCCTGCGTTATGTTTCTGTTGTGTTTGCATAGATTATGCAATGGTCACTTCTGTGTGTAGTATAACTTTGATATCACCAACCTGCATTTATGTGACATAGTGAGGAAACAAGGGACCGATTCAGTAGCAAACTTTGCCTTGCACAGTAAATGGCTTTATGTATGCTGAACTAGCAAATATTCTCTCAGAATGGTGAAGTGTCAACATGGCATGTACTGCTATACAAGCACAAAAACAAAACTCTTTCAACAGACTGTTCAGCTGGAACATAATACAAGTAGTATCAACTGGATAATAATTTCTGCTCCCATCTTATAGTGTTCCATGTTCTGCAAATGCTGTGCATATAAAGTACCTTTTGGTTCTGGTATAACCATAGAGTAACTTGTCAAATAATTACACTACCTGAAATCTGAAACTTTCTATTTACACTTGCCATTTAGAATGAAATGAAATGGTCTGTTATTTATGGACGCTCTTTTAACTGCTTTGGTTCTTAGTGTCCCATTCTATATTGGCCGTGAAAGATCGCTTAATTTTGCTCAGAGGCCTCTCTTATCAGGCTTGAGGTTCTTTTGCGTGCCATAAATCTGCGACACAGGACCCACAGCTTTACTTCCCTTCCAAAGGAAGCCATGCTAAGGATTTAGAATGAAATGTAAGTGATGTTCGCGAATATGAAGTTCCCCACTGCCAGACCACTAAGTTAACCTCTGGAAAAGATGCATAGACTGTGAACATCGAGAGAAACCAATTCCTTAGTTAATTAGAAAATATTGATTCACTGGTTTCTAATGTGAACAGTTTTCTCTCTTTATATTATCATGTGCTTTGACAAAGCACCTTAAGTACAAAGGAAATAAAGCAAAACATTCCTACATGAGAATATTAAACATTTATCTTGGCATTTGTATCACATGTTAACTTTAGCATTATAACCAGATTTGATTTTCTTTTGTTTACCTGCAAGTAAAGTACTGAGTTGTACCATTTAATATAAATTCTTGGAATGAAATATCTGCAGCATACTTTTACATGCATATTGTGTGGAGTAACAACAATTATCTACTCTATTACACTACAGTATGCATGATCCCGAAGTCCACAATTGACCTAAAATACAATCATTTTAGAAACACATCCTGCATGCAAGTTTGTAGTAGTTGGACCTACCATTGCTATGACTCGCTAATAAAATAACTTGTCATGATCAAGGGAGCCCTGTGTTGACGGCTTCCTCCTTTTTGTTTTAGCTTGTTATTACTATAGATATAGAGAGAATAAATAGAAACTACGCTAGCCTTATGCACCATGGTTAGTGAAGCACGTTTTTGTCAAGTAACCATATTTGGTCAGCACACTTCTGATATGAGTACAACTTTTCTGTCTTAATGTGCAGCCAAAAATAAGATTTTGTGTTGTTAAATGTCAATTAAGCAATGCATTTGGACTGGTGGTTTTTTACTAGTATAATGATGAATACATGTGTGATGTTTGCTCGTAGCTTCTTATATAGCAGAAGGAATATACAAGGAATTGTTTCAATACAGGTCAGGGTACTTATGTAAGGGGTTTTGTGGCTTAAAGTGTAAGTTTTATACCAGTATAAAGGTGAATAAGTGTATGGTGTTTGACTAAAGTTTTTTAATAGAACATTAAAAACAAGGAAAGAGAAATTTGGAAACAAGGTTTAAAAAAAAACCTTTTGCTACTTTGTCCATTTAGCTGCCATTGCGGGAACTACTTAGGTATTATCAAATCCTATGCTTATGATACCAGAACTGTGAGAATATAATATTCAGGGGAATTAATAAAAAATTCAGACAAATTCATGGAAATTACTATAGGATTAAAAGAAATAACTATGAAATTCAAGGAAATTACTATAAAATACAGAAGTATATGTATATTTCAGAGAAATTCAAGGTAATTAATATAGAGTTCAGAGAAATACAGGGAAATTACTATAACATTTAAAGAACTTCAGGGACAATATAAAATTCAGATAAATTCAGGGAAACTAGTAAATAATATTCAGAAAAATTACTGTAACATCCAGAGATTACTATAACATCAAGAAAAATAATGGGAAATTACTAAAAATTCAGGGAAAAGACTGTAAAAAATAAGGAAAAATTACTATACAATTCAGAGAAATTGCTGTAAATTTCAAAGAAACTCAGGAAAAGTAATATAGAATTAAGAGAAATTACTTTAAAATTAAAATAAATTGGGGAATTTATAATAAAATATAGAGAAATGTCCAGACAGTTGTGTTAAGGATTAACCTGCCATCAATCAGACTTGCCATTTGTAGTGTATATCTGCCACCATCTGATGACCTCTTGTGCATTGATTTGGAAGAACTAATTTCCTAGCTACCAACACCATTTCTGTTGGTAAGTGACATGAAGTGAGAGAGCTAAACCACTTGGCAATTTCCTGGCATTAATAACCTATTTCTCCTGAACATCAATGAGTCTACATTTCTTTCACTTACAATAGTTTTTCATGCCTGGACATAGCAGTTTGTTCTCCACAGTTGGCAGTTTGCTTACAATGGAATATCATGCTAATTTACATTATAGTGCCCACTTTCCAGTTTTCATTACTCTCTTAACACTAGATGTCAGTTCCACACATCTAGCTAGATGGTGCTTAGATCGAGCCAACTGAAACCCGTATTCCATGTGGCCATTTTTAATTATGAGCACAAATTTGTAACTTTCTTAGTCAAACATCTCACACAGGCTCAGCTTTCTATTCCACAGTCGAGCGGACAACCCCCTCAATTTCCTGTCACTTGCTAGACAGATGAACTCTAGAATGCTATTCATGCTCACAGGCATGTTCTAAGGTTTTCCCAGTGCATCCTACACCAGATAACCTCATACAATATAAAAAAAGCTCTGTGTCAAGTCTAGTCACATTGTCAAGGATAGCAAAAACACATCATGGAGCAAGTTTGTGGCATCTTTTAATGGACATACACCGTTCTGTGACTTCTGGGATACGTTAAGGCATGTGGTCAGAAAACAACCTATATGCCAATTGCCAATGTAAAAATAGCTGTAGGCATTGTGATCGATAGGTTTGGTGTAGCAAATAATGTTGGCCATGCTTTCGCTGAAGTGTTCAGCTCAGAAAATTATTCACCTGAATTTCTTGCACTTAAGGCCCAAGTGAAATCTTAAGGGTTCTAAACCTTTTTTTCGAAACCTTGAAGGCTATGATTGACTTCTCACCATGGCAGAGCTGGACCATGCACTTTCATCTTTGCAAAACTCTGCAACAGGTCCAGATGGCAAATGATGGAACATCTCTCTCCTGAAGGTAAAGCTTCCCTACTTGAGGTGCTTAATCCTATCTGGGTTGAAGCTATTTTTCTAGAAAAGTGGCAGGAGGCCATCATTATACTTATTTTGAAAGCTGGAAAGAATCATAAACTTCCTCCAGTTACTGTCCTATTTCCCATACCAGTTGCCTTTGTAAAATGATGTAACACACGACCAATGGAATGTTGGTATAGTGGCTGGAATCCTATAATCTGCTGATCAACACCCAGTGTGGTTTTTGCAGATGTCTGTGAGCGGCTGACCACCTTGTATCACTATAGACACATGACTGCATCTGGAGGGAAGATGCTGCTAGTGTGCCAAGATCGTCTAGTCCACAATGACAATGCTTTTCTGAACAATCAGCTCTGAGGAGAGCACAGTACAATGCCTGAGCAATTGCCAAAGGGACTAGTATCTGACCTGCTCCAACAATACAGCAAACACACTCAATAACCAGGAAAACAAAGGTGTTTGTATGTTTCACTGCAAGACCTGTTGAGTGTTCATCTTCCTCCAGAGTAAACTATCACTGATGGCTGAAAGGTGATTTACTTTAATTCTATGACTGGAACCTTCAGAGTACACCTGTGATCTACTTGAAGAGCCAAGAACTGTGATAGAAGTATGTGAAGTTAAAAACTCAATCTAGTGAGTGGTAAATGCTACGGATGGGAAGTGAATGCAGCAACTCGTTTATTTTGTGTACCAAGAGTGTAACAAGTTGTATTTACATTGAATGCCTTAGTGATGAATAAAGTGATTTTTTTGGTAGTGTTTAACACCCACTTTAACTACTTATAGCACCGCAGGGGGTGACACTGATGACGCATGAAGATGGAGCACCAATGGAATGCGATAGTGGGGGAAACCAGAGAAAACCTGCCCCAGCGCCCCTTTGTCCACCACTAATCTCACATGCGATTGCAAGGAATAAAGTGAATTTAGCAAAAACTGGTGATCTAATTTGTTATATTACCTGCAAATCTAGATTTATGGTTTTGAGAGGGTATTTACAGAGGCAGCCAGTGATAAAATTTGATATTAAAGCAATATAATGTAAGGAAATAAAATCCTTAGGTGCATGATACATAATAAATTGAAAGTTTTTAACTTAATATGGAACAAATAAGAAACTAAGAGTGGGTTATGATGGCCCCTACAAAACTTATTTTATTCAATATAAAAATTTCATTACCCACAATTTCAATCCATCACACACTATCCTCACATTAATGATAACATATGGACCAGGGATGTGGGTAACTCACATAATTGGTGTAAAATTTGAAACACTGCTAAGAAGCAGTCAAAAAGATTTTAGTAATATTTATGGAAGATGCCAAATTTGAGTCTACTATTCATCACAGGAAATTGGACAGTGGATCCAACATTAAGATAAAAGCTGGCTGAATTTTGGCTTAAGAGGGATCTTGAATAGGAATTGAAATTATTAGAATATACTGTGCAAATACTATCTAAAAATAGTCTAACAAATAGAATGGGAAGTACTGATCATCATTTGATCTCATTTATTATTTGGAGAAATATTGAAAAATAAAAGAATGTTTACATATATTTAGTAATTACACTAAATGATTATCTTTTAAAATGGAGGAAAGGAAAAAAAAAAGATTCACCACAGGAACAATGTAATAAAACCAATGAGAAACGGTTATATACATGATACTGAGCACAGACCAAGTATACATTAAAAACTGTGTGAGCTAAATGTTAACAGCATTTGACCTGGACTTGCAGTTTAACTAAAATTGTCTTCTTTATTACCTCATAGCATGCTTGAAGACATTCCAAATATTTTGGTGACAGCTAGTGCACTCTTGAATGTAGTGTTAATTAGTCAATTTGTGTTCTTAAATATCAACTAAATAAAAAGTATCTCAGTTGTGAGGTTTTCTGCATTTATGGTTTTATATACCAGTACAATTCTTCCCACAAGTAACAAATTTATCTAGCTTTATGACTTCATCAGTAAATTTATGTGTTTCTAAACTTTGCATACAAGTAACACATTTCTCTGAAGTTTCACAATTGTATAGGTTTATGCCTTAATGAGTCAATTTATGTCTTTTAAAATTTGTCCACTTAGTAAAACACCTCCCACAAGTATCGCACTTGTGCGACTTTATTACCTCATGAGTTGCTTTATGACTTTTCAAAAGATATAAATAAGTGAAACACCTTCCACAAGTATCACACTTATGTGGCTTTATTCCATCATGAGTTGCTTTATGGACTTGCAAATGAGACAACCTAGTGAAACACTTCCCACAAGTATCACACTTGTGTGGCTTTATTCCTTCATGAATCAATTTATGTAATTTCAAGTATGCCTTCCTAGTAAAAAAGTTCCCACAAATATCACACTTGTGTGGCTTTATTCCTAAATGAATCAATATATGTCTTTTCAATTCTGTCAAATAAGTAAAACACTTCCCACAAGTATCACACTTGTGTGGCTTTATTTCTTCATGAGTTGCTTTATGACGTTTCATATTTTGCAAAGAAGTGAAACCCTTTCCACAAATATCACACTTGTGTGGCTTTATTCCTTCATGAGTTCCTTTATGGATTTGCAAACATGATAACCTAGCAAAGCACTTCCCACAAGTATCACACTTGTGTGGCTTTATTCCTTCATGAAGCAGTTTATGTCTTTTCAGTTCTGCGAATCTAGTAAAACACTTCCCACAAGTATCACACTTGTGTGGCTTTATTCCTGCATGAAACAATTTATGTCTTTTCAGTTCTGCGAATCTAGTAAAACACTTCCCACAAGTATCACACTTGTGTGGCTTTATTCCCTCATGAGTTGCTTTATGGATTTGCAAACATGATAACCTAGCAAAACACTTCCCACAAGTATCACACTTGTGTGGCTTTATTCTAGCATGAGTTACTTTGTGACGTTTCATATTTTGCAAAAATGTGAAACACTTTCCACAAATATCACACTTGTGTGGCTTTATTCCTTCATGAATCAATTTATGACTTTTCATATCTGAAAACTTAGTAAAACACTTCCCACATATATGACACTTGTTATTTGTAACCAAATCTAGTTCATAACGATAATTCTTCTTGTGGAAGTTACCATGATCTTGTTTACAGTAAACACTTTTCTGTACTGAAGATTCTTCTGGTACATTGCTTTCACTACATGTGTACTTTATGGATTTTTCAAATTTATGGCTTTGCTTTATCATATTAAATCTTGCATTGTTTCCAGAGATTTCATGTGAATTATTCCTAGATGCTGCTTCTTTGTATGACCTGAAATGGGAATATCTTTTATAATTACAGTGTTTTATGTATAGGCATATTATTCTAAATATTATCTCGGTAACAAACCAGTGAAGTTAATCACAGATGTGGAGTTCATTAACATTGTAATATCAATAATTATATTATTGCCGATTATTGTCTGAATGTCATCAGGATTTGAGAGGAGAAATAGGTAACCCCATAGTGAAAGGGTCTGCAATTATTCAACTTCTTTCTATTCTATAAGATGAAGTTCCAAGGAATTAATGAATTTAATATCAATGCACTTTCTAAGCTATGCTTATATTTTTATACACAATTCAAATGTATTAGTTCAAAAGAAAAATAGTAATTTGAAGACCATTTCAACTCTGATAACTCACAATAACAAGATGTGTGTGTGAGAGAGAAAAGGGGAGGGAGGGAGAGAATAGTACTGACTAAATACAGCAGAAGGGTACACCTGGGGCACAGCAACACAGTATTGACAGCATATCAAGTCCATGCACAGATAACCAAATATACGGGGACTAGAAATGAATGATGTAGTGATAACCTGGAACAAAAGGTAAACAAGTGACCAAGTTACTTTGGAAATGGCAAATACTACAAGATCATTTTAATATAAACTGTATTTAGAAAATTTTTTTTCTTTCTTCACTGAATACATAACATATACCTAGAGCTCTAGCATATCTAAACCCTTGCTCTCCAATAATAGGTTGACTTTACATCCCATATAGCTAATGTTATACTATTCTGCTTTCCAGACCGTTCTGGTCTCTTCTTTCTATTTATCTCTTAACTTGCCTGAAATTTTCCCATCATTTTAATGGTTAATTCATCCAATTTTCCATTTCTTTATACCTCCTCAAACATTTACAATATAAATACTTCTTTATGGCTGCGCTGTGGCCAAGTGGTTACACTACTCGCCTCTCACCTAGATGGCCGGCCCAAGGACATGTGAGATTAGAGGTAGACAAAGCGGCGCAGGGGCAAGGTTTCTTCGGTTTCTCCCACCTTTGTCTTCCACAAAGTCTCCATTTTCATCCCATGTATCACCAGTGTCATGGCCTGTGATGCCACAAGTAGTAAAAGATACCATTAATCAATACCAAAAAAAAACCTTCTTTTAAGCAAAGCATATTTTTTTTAATTGATCACAAGATCTATCTTATTTTTTCTCCCTCCAACAGTTTGTTTAAATATCTTTTTACATGCCAATTACCTTGGTGCTTTGATTCAACCAAATATCCTGTTTACTTCCTTTTCAAAGGAAGCCAGGGGTAACATGCTTTATGCTTGAAAAAATCTTTTGTTATGTGCCAAGAACCTGCGACTAAGCATGGTAATGCAGCCTTGCTGTGGCTGAGTGGTTAGACCACTTGTCTCGCACCTAGATGGCCCGGGTTTGAACCCAAGCGACATGTGGAATATGTGGTAGACAAAGTGGTACAGGCAGGTTTTCTGCCATTACACTGCAATGGTGATCCATCTTCATTACAAGTATCACCAGCAGTGTTATCGCCTGCGGTGTGACTAGTAGTAAAAAAGGCATAAAAACTGCACTTCACGATGTATTAGAAGAAATTGAATGATTTTGAATTTTCAGACCTTGTTGAAAGTGTTTCTGACACAGAAGCAACAGAGGAAGATATATGTTCTAGTTTCAGGGATAAAAATGGTCCTCATACACTGCATACAATTGCTCTACTTATCAAAATGGATTTACAGAAGTGTAAGCAGACAATGTTACATTTGTATCGTATTGCTTTATGACATTTTCATTATTAGTGGTATAATGCTTGTGTGTGTTTGTGTTTTTGGTGGTTTTTTTCAGTTTTGAGCCTTCAGGTTACATGTATTCATTCTTTGTATTTTAAAAAATAAAACACCACACCAAAACAGAATGTTGGTTTAGTAAAAAAATATCTGTACTTTCATTTATTTAATCTAAACTGCATATAGTAAGGTTTTGTATGTCTAATTCTTCATTATTTTGGAATTTTAATTTTACTTTAAAATTTTTCTTTTGTTTTTAAAATATTGGAGACTTCTCATCCATATAGTGCATCTTGTACTATAGACAAAAGAGTTTACTAAAAATAAAATCAATTCTCTCTGTCATTTGGTATTCATTTTATTACTAATAATTTAAAATCCTGCATTCTACTCTTGGCACTAAAACGGTTAATAATGATGTCTGCTAGATACAGAGGCTGTGGTACACTTAGATCCTAGTACACTAACAGTCCTGAAGAGGGAGTAGTGTGACTATATGTTGTACCTCATGGTGAAGAAGATTAATGATATCTACTGCATCCAGAGGTTGTGGTACACTTAGATCCTAGTACACTAACAGTCCTGAAGAGGGAGCATTATGACTATGTGCCAAATGCTTGTGCAGTCCTAAACATGCTAAGAAGCTGCAGATGCACTAAGAATACTTCCATCATTGCACAATAGATGCAGAGATTAACACGTGTTTGAGCAGTTACTTTATATAGGTAATTGCATTTTCGCAGGTGTCGCACACCTCAGTAAAGCTAACCATGTTTGTGAGTGTTTCTAGCTACATAATCAGTGCTAAAAACGGAGGGCAGCCAGACATGCAGGAAGTCAGATGCAGCAGAAAACTAGATGAATGCAGTTGGGTTAAAAAGCAACAAAGCTGTCGAAAACTACTTTAATGAATATTGAATTAAAATTCTCATCAGCTTTTAATAAACACCTTTGTTAATGTGGAGACAATCTCTGCAATTTGTTGGTAAAAGAACTGCGTTATATTCATTATGTTTGCAGAACAGTTCCATGACTTACATTATCCCTATTAGTGCCTACTTGAATGACAGAATGCTGTCTGAAAAGTGCCAAGCAACTTTTGAGCATAATACAGAGCTTTTAGTTATTAGTAACAAAATGAATACCAATGACTTATAGAGTTGAATCTTTTTTTTTTTTTTTTTTTAGTACACCCTTTTGCCTTGTGTATAAATGTAATATATGAACATTAACCTCCTCAATATTTTTAAAAGATTAAAAACAAAAGAAAATTTTGAAAATAAAATAAAAAATTCCGCAAAAAATTAAGTATCCAGATCTTTAATATACAGAAATCTCAGGTAATTGAAATTACAGATATTTCTTCACTGAAATAGCAGTCTGTTTTGGCGTGGTGTTTCATTTTTTAAAGTACAAAAAAAGAATTCATGTACCCTGAAGGCTGAAAACTGAAAAAAATCGGCCAAAACACACACACAAGCATAATACAGCTAATAATGTAACTGCATAAAGCAATAGGATAATAATGTAACGTAAATAACTGCACAAAATTAGCACTTGGGTTGCTGCAGATTTGAATTATTGATTCACATTGAGTCGTCATGTTACACCTCTGTTAAGTGGATTTTGATACACAGGCACATTTTTGCATGTGTAAGAGGACTGTTGTTATCGAATACATTTTCATCGCTGAAGCTAGAACATATATCCTCCTCACTTACGTCAATGTGAGAAATGCTTTCTTCAAGGTCTGAAAATTCAAAATCACTCACTTTCTGTTGACACATTACAAACTGCAGCTTTTATTTCCTTTATGGTATGTAACCTTTTCCTAGACTATGCTATTTTTCAAACAGCATAAACACTGGCTAGAGATATTCAATTTGGAGCTAATTAGTACTCTGTGAAAAGCTAAGGCCCTTTAATGCTCCAGAAAATGGCTAAAATGTATGAAGACGACTTTCAGATTACATCATTATTAGAATTCTTGCATAATTTTTGGATCATGATTAGATCATGAATTGCACTAAAAGGGTTAACAAGAAAAATGAACAAGAAGATGAAGTTATGGAGAAGTGAGGAGTACACTCTGATCTAAAAGTTTTACCTTATTGATTCTGTTGAAGGGAAGCTCTCATCCACCCAGTCCTGTAACAAAATTATGAACATTAAAGTATTTAAAGTGACCAAATTGTTGTCCATAAAACTGGAACACATGGATATGTACAAGACTATATGGATTATAATTGGGTTGTACAATTCTTTCAGTGGAGCCAGAGGCATACTATGTAACATATACTTTACAACAATGTTATTTAATTAGGCAAATGAGTGATAGAAATATATTACTAAAAATGTTTTGTTGTAGAAAATTGAATTCCTTACCATAAATTATTTTGAAATCCATATTCCCAGACACTGCAACTCAGCTCTGTTACATTGTGATTTCATTTGTGACAGAAAAAACTTCAGGACTAAAATTATAAGTTTGTATTGTAATTAGAACATGATTGAAATAATCAGAAGTAGAGTGGTGTTAGGGTGAGTTACAAGGTTAAGGTTTTTCTGGAGTTTTCATTATCCTAAGGAAGTTAATGTCGCGTAACCGCACACTTTATGGACCTGGACTCATTTGAATGTGATTTCACCCATTTCGTTCATCAGCCAGCAGGATAAAGGATGCTAAGATAAAGAATGGAATGTGTGATATGAATTATCAAAGGATGCTTGGGTCTTCAGAATTGAGTTTCTCCATTTGCTTTTTCAAAATTAAGGTAATATCTAGAAAACACTTTCACCAGACTTTCAGATTAGATAACAAAGCAGCTACGCAAGAGGAAGCAGATCTTGATTATGTATTCTTAACCCTTAATTGCACGATTTATTTTGTTACATATGCTGTTCTTCCTCTAATTTGCAAATCAGTATTTATAAACCCCTTCACAGACACCACACCTGAAGCAACTTGAATAGTTGTGATTGTTAGTATGATACGTAATGGACTGGCCATCCATTCAAAGCCAAACTCACAAGTTGTGTCCCAGCGACTGCAGTCAAATGTGCCTGTGGTAAAGGATGGGGAGGGCCCAAGTAAAATGATCAGTGTGATGGCACACTTGGATGATTACAGTGTTACATTTGACTGCAGTTATATACATTTTGTTCTTTTGTTTTAAAAAAACACTGGTTTTATTGCAAAAATATTCATAATTTTACAAAATAAAATAAATATAACTAGCGTACTAAAAATACTGAAGAGTTTGATTATTCATCTATCTTGGATATGTGCAACATCACGCAATTAAGGGTTACCAGTATTGAGATCAGTTTGTTTCATCTGACAGGTAACTCTGTCCCCAGCTTTCAATTTAGTTGTACAACTATCTCATTCTTTAAGTACAAGTTATTTAATTCTGAAATACAACATCCAGAATATTCTTTGCAGACTAAAAGATAATTGTTCCCTACAAAGCAGTAGTTCCTTAATTCTCACACAATAGTCAAACATGTAGTTCAATTTGTTTACTAGCAAAACTAACCTTATTTACATCATCAGCATATGAAACTTCTGTAGAAGTTGTTTCCATCCACTGCAGTTCTTCTTTGATTTCTATCTTGGTGTTCAGTTCAGAGTCTTTGTTGCATGGATTATCTGTCAGTACAGGAGGTTTAGAAAAAAACTGTCCCTCATTTTGAGAACATAAGTCTGAGTCAACACATGCTTCATTCAGTTCTATTTTGTTCTCCATTTCACAGTCGTCGTGGCATTGTTTGACCTTTACATGATCCATTGAGAAATGCTGCATTTCATTTTGTGGACTTAAGTCTGAATCAACATCCTGTTCTTTGATTTCTGTTTCACTCACTTTGATATACACAATAGCATCACTGTTCAACTTCATTTTAACATCTTGTGAGACACTTTCCCTCTCAGTCCCTGAAATAGGTTTTGAGAAAGGAACCTCTTCCTTGATTTCTCTTTTTATATCCATTTCTCATCTACTACACTTGACAGTAGTGCTCTGAAATTTCAGTAGAAAGTCTGTGGAAAAGAAACATATATTAATGGAATTAAATATTTATAGCTTCAACTAATGGGAAAGGATGTAAACAAAATGTAAATTATCCAGCTATGTATTACACTGCAATACTATGAATCACTGAAAGTTATCTGATATCGTAATACAAGAAATAAAAAACTTAAATAGCATATTCATTTGATTGACTAATTAAAGGATGTAGAGGAAATTTTACAAGGTGAAGCAATCTCTCAGAATACTGAAGTGTCAACATGACATGTACTGCTATACAAGCATATAAACAAAACACTGTCTTATTACTTGTTGACATGCCTTAACAGGCTCATCAGCTGGAACATTATGCAAGTAGTATTAATTCACTCATACAGCCTACAATGTTGTTACAAGGGACATTAAAGAATGCTCACAAGTATAAATCATCAACCTAAGTTAGGAAGTAAAAGCTTGCGCTTTGTTCAAATTGTAAGATAATTTGTAGGTATACTGGAGGATCCATTGTTGAATCCTGTGGAAGGGGTTTAACTTTTTGTATCCGATTCAAGTTTTGATATGACAAAATTCTCAGTTGTTATTCCTGTAACATTTTTCTCATCATATACAGTAAAAAGCCATTACTGAGAATAGGAAACACTCTGGAAATATTACAGTAGCTCAGATGTTATTCATGTAACATTTTGCTCAAGATATACAGTGAAAAGCCATTACTGAGGATAGGAAATGCTCTGCAAATATACATCGCCCTCCGTGGTGTAATGGTTACCATGCTGACTTCATATACCCAAGGTCGCAGGTTCAAACCCGGCGGAAGATGATGGATTTTTTCGGGTGTAAAAATCCTTAGCATGGCTTCCTTCGGAAGGGAAGTAAAGCCGTGGGTCTCGTGTCGTAGATTTAGGGCACGTAAAAGAACCTCAAGCCTGATAAAGAGGCCTCTGAGCAAAATTAAGTGGTCTTTCATGCCAATTTAGAATGAGACGCTGAGAACCATAGCAGTTAAAGAGTGTCCATAAATAACACGCCATTTCCATTTTCTCTGCAAATATTACAGTAGCTCAGATGTTATTCGTGTAACATTTTGTTCATGATATACAGTGAAAAGCCATTACTGAGAGTAGCAAATGCTCTGCAAATATTAGAATAGCTCAGATTAATTCATGTAACATTTTGCTCTACATATACAGTGAAAAGCTATTACTGAGAGTAGGAAATGCTCTTCAAGTGTTACATTAGTTTATACTCAGGTCTCTTATTACACATTCTCTTTGCTGAGAATTTCAAAGTCACACATTCACAACATGAGTAGTAAGCTTAAGGGAATGACTTAGGAATTAACTAGACTTGACATGTCTTTTGTTACAATTTCCACTAAGGATATACTTTAGCAGCTTGCAATAAGGTTAATATGTTTAGTATCTTTGTTTATTTTGGTTACTATATTTATCTGAATACATGAGAATATGTTTTTCTGAAGTATTATCATTCAGAACTTGGGGTCATCTTGTATTGATGATGTGTGTTTCACAAATACCTTTGAGAATAAGTAACTTTGAAAGTTTACGGGCTCTACAATGGAAGACACACACCTGTAGTGATTAATGTAGCAGATCTTTTGTGTATTTTATTTCTAGAGGTTGTAGTCCAGTGACTCCTCAATTGTGTTTTTTGAGTTTATTTCAAATTTGAGGAAAGGTATTTCACTTTCGCTTCAGTCTGTGTAGTGCTCGTTCGTGTGGCCTATGCTAAGGAATACCTCTCAGAGTTATATTTACAAGTCAACCAAAGGAAGTGAGTAGCATGACTGAAGTTGACATGAGAAGAATGTGCCAAGGTACATTTACAATTACCCAAAGAACTTGATTCTGAATATTCTATATTCAGTTATTTTGTATTTTATATGTAGATCCCCAGAAGGGCCTGATTACCGAAAATTAGTTCTGCTGTTTTGCATATAATGATAATAGTAAAGGATCAACTACTAGGAATTTGAGTGGATGCACTTTCTTATTTAGTTTTTATAATATTCCTACATGAGGTTATCAAAATATTTAGGCATCTGTATCACATGTGTTAGAATAGGGTGACCATGCATACTGATTTTTGCTGAACACTCGTTTTTTAAAAAGATCGTTTTGCCAGTTGCAATGACACATGGAAAAAATCAAATATAATCCATTTTTTTTAAAAATGTCCCGTGAAACATACTACTTTAATGTTAAGTTGTGTGTTTAAGCTTTAAATCACTAGTTCTAGTATTTTTATTTAATGTAAGGATAATAATATATTTGTGGCATGCAATAATTAAGTTTAACTGCTATTGTTTACGACACAGAGGAATTGGCTACGTTTGTATTCAGGTTGTCTGCTCGTGTTTCTTTGACAATATGTACCTTTACGCTCTGCGTTTTTGCAGTTCATTCATTATTACTTATTTATTCACTTTGGAGTGTAGATTAGCTGTGTCACCTGTCGTGTTGTTATAGTTCTGTGCTACAGTCACTTTTTCGGGATGGCACCAAATCTCAGTCTCTGTATCCTTTCATCAAAAGGAGAAAGACAGACAGTGATGTATACTGTCAAAAGAAATATTGGCAAGTCTGAACTAATACGTCATTTACAAATTGCAAAACATAAAGTCAACAAATGTAACTACATCCATTTCCACATTTTTCAGAAATAAGGATATCAGATAAAAAGAACAAATGCTTGCAGCAGCAGAAGCATTGTTGCATTTCTGACAGTAATTCATAACAAGTTGTTTCGATCAACAGTTTGTACTTCGAAATTGATTAAGAAATGTTTTGAACCTCAATATTCATGTGCAATAATGAAGTCCAAAGCCATTGTGATGTATGTGATCACTCTTATGCAATTCCAGAGCTACAGAAAGACTTGGATCAAGTGGATTACATGACTGTGTACACAGATTTGACCAATCATAAATCTACAAGACCGTTTCCATTATTGGTATGCTATTTTCTTCCTGTTAATGGAGCGCAAGTAAAAGTGTTGGACTTTCAAGATAAGTGTGGTGAAACAGCTAAGATTGTGTCCTCATATATTTTAAAGACCTCAAGTGACCACAAAATTAAAGCTGAATTTGTAGGTTTATGTGCTGACAATACTAACTGCAATTTTCGAGGGGCATCAAGAAACAAAACAAATATGTTTACACTATTCATCAGAATTGTTTAAACAAACCAATTATAGGTGTAGTTTGCTTTGTACACCTGGTGAATAACTCTATATAAACTGCAATTGACTGTTTGCCAGTTTGCATAGAAACTATTGTGCAGAAAATATATTCATACTTCTACTATATAAGTGTGCAAAACATCTTTGTGTGAATTTTGTGACTTTATGGAAATAGAGTATTCAAAACTGCTTTCAAACAGTAAAACCAGATGGCTTGATTGTTGCCAGCTGGAAAATGTATACCTTATCCAGCTTTAAAATTTACTTTGAATCACAAGAAAAGTGTCCCACAATCATTAAATTGTTTTGTGATGATCCTCTCTCTGAAATATGGCGGTATTTTGTGCATAGTCAGACAGCTGTGTTTATTAATTTTGTTCATTTACTTGAATGTCAACGTATTTCTATGGTAGAAGGTTCAGCATTAATGAAAGAGCTGAAACAAGAATTGAATAGGCAAAAGGAATGTGCCTTTTTGCCTCTTGTAGTTCAGTCAAAACTAAAAACTCTTGGGGAGAGTGGATTACTAGGTCCATGTGTTTTCAATTTTAAGAAAAATGTGTGTTCATTTTATTCAACTTACATTGAATACATTGAGCAGTGTTCTGCTCCATAGTTGAAATTAGTGATTTGGACTGGACCAGACTTAATTAAGTAATTGAATGGAATCAAGTTCAGAATAGCTTATAAAACTATTAGCTAACTGATAGGAAAGCAAATAGATGATTCCTATCTCTTTGATGAGATTGTAATTTTAAAAAGCTTAAGATGGGCTGAAGTATTCAAATATTTTCAAGAAAAGTTCATCCCATTTTCACAAGTGTGTGATATTGTTGAATTTAATATGGTCTTCCAGGCACGAATGCACCCACTGGGAGGGTGTTTTCGATAATGAATAGCTTGTGGACTGCTGAAAAATCTCAGATAAAAACTGAAACTCTGAAACATCTAATAATAACTTCAACGTTTATGTAGTGAATTCCACATCTTAATTTTGTAAAATAGTAAATAAGTTATTACATGCTGTGCATTCAAACTCAAGAGTATTTAGAGTTTATACAGATCAATAACTTAAAATATAGTAAAAATATTAGCATACAGTATTTGAAAAAACAAATGAAATCATGTTTGGGTATTTTGTTAGCTGTAACATTTACTTCAGAATAAAAGAATATAAGAAGTATTTTTGTCAGTGTGTGTTAAAATTGCAAGAGTCATATACATAAGAATGTCAAATCTTATGGAAAGCCTTATTTAATTACGTTATGTAATTGTTTGCTTATAAATCTTTGAGCATGAGTTAAGTTGTTTCAATATTAATCTTAATTTTTTGGAAATGCATTTATACCATAAAGCTAATGCAAATTGGATCCTGATAAATAGTTAATATACATATTCCTAACACTTCCCCAATCGATTTTAAGACAGTCATGATTACGGTTAGATCATTAACATAATGTCGTACTGTTTGGTTATCAAGATGTGGTCACCTGACGTTATAAGCATATTTCATTTTCTTTTGTTTACCTGTATGTAAAGTGCTGAATTGTGGCCACTTAGTACGAATTCTTGAAATGAAATATCCATGGCATTTGTATTATTTCATATGCATATGTGGATTAATAATAATTTTCTAATCTATTCCACTACAGGATACATGATGCTCATGTACACGATTGACCTAAAATACAATCGTTGTAGTTTGTAGTTGTTGTTATAGCTTACAATATTAGCTATATGATAATTTTGCACGTAGCAATCAAGGTAGCCATATTTCTTGTCCTTTGTTCCTTTGTTTTTAGTATGTTATTACGACATAACACTGTAAACCCTTTAATATTTTGTGCCTCAGATTAGTTTTAGTTATTTAAACTTCAGCCACTTCTACATTTTTTTTTATCTGTTTGAACAAAACACTTGACTCTTAGGTATAATTTCCACTTGACGTCAAAATAGTAAACTAATTTTCAATTTAGAGTAATGTCAGTAATAAATTCACCCGTACAGTTTCTTTTTACATATATTGATATTGTATAACACTGAATATAACTGTCTGAATCAGTATAAATCTATATGTTATTTTGATTGGAGCAGTAAATACTACATAACATAAATTCATCAATATTTTCATTCTGCTGTGATAGCCAACCTAACAACAAATGCTGTAGTTTGCTCATTGGAAAAATGTGGTTTCTCTAAATTTTTATGTTTTTAAATCAGCTCATGTTATTGAAGTATTTCTTTAGAGCCGCGCCTATTATCAATACTTGTTTTGTAAGTTCTCGAATACCATATTTGAAAGGACGGCATTTGCAGGAATATGGGAAAATTCCGCTGCTTTTGCGAGAAACAGTCTTAACGTTACCAAGGATGTTAATGGGTCCTGGTACGCAAATTTTCTTTATTTTAATACTCTCATGTGGGGCTTTGACAAGAAAATATTCTAGGTATTTTCCAGATCAGTTACAGCCACTTTCATCTCTGGATGTTGGCTAGAATAGAACAACAAACTTGCATGGGGTGTTTTGTTTTTGCAATGGTTGTAATTAAGGTCGACTGTTATTCCAGTGTTATTGCAGTTGGGTTTACATCATTTCAATTAGATATTCTTTCGAACATGTGACGCGAGACGGTGAGAAAAAAAAGCTTGTTCGCCAGTGCGCATGCGCAAGCGGACAGAACGAACAGAAGATTACGTTTCGCAATGGAAAGAAGAGCCCATTTTCATACTCTCCATATTTACCCTTAGTTTGCCCCAGTTCATTTATTAACACCTAACCTAACCTCGACGAAATCTTGCAACCAGAGGAACATATCGATCGTCTTCACTCGTCTCATATTCGTTTTTCAATAAACACTTACCAAACACAGGAAAATCTCACATCAATCGTAGACTGTTGCACAAACATTTTGCTTTAAGATTAGCAGCTTGAATGATGGTGAACAGAATACGGAGCTACAGGGAAGTTGACCATTTATAGCACCCAGATATGTGCTGAGAGGGCGAATACCTAAACAAAGTTCTCAAGTAAAATGCATGTAATTGGTTAAATTAGTTCGGTACAACACTTGGCCAATCTTCCATACCTAAACTGTATAAACTCCGAAATGAGGGGATAGTTATAAATAAACATTTCTAACACATCACATACTATTTGAATACTAAATTGGAGAGTACAAAATAATAACACTTTTAAAATGTTTATTAACTTATTTTTCACTTATAAGGTGTTAATATTCATAACTTTTCACTTGTGTAATTTTCATGTTCCTATTCTTAATAGACGTTATGGACGTCTTACTTGAGATATCCTGGCAACATTTTTTCTGTCCATATATCTTTGTTTGTTTCCAACATTCGCATGTGAGCATGGCAGAAGAAGCTGTATAGTGTAGTCAAGGAGTTGAGGGCCCAAAGCTGTATTGTTGCTGTATAGTGTAGCCGAAAAATTGAGGGCCTAAACGATGTAATTAGCTGAGGTGTTGAGGACCTTTAGCTGTATAGCTTAAGTAGGGTTTGAGGGCCCTAAACGATGTATATAGCTGAGGTGTTGAGACCCCTAAACTGTATAGTATCGCTGAGGGGTTGAGGTCCTTCAGCTGTAAAGTATAGCCGCAGGTTAAGGGTCCTAAGCTGTATAGTCTGGCCGAGGTTTAAGGGTCCTAGGCTGTATAGTGCAGCTGAGGGGTTGAGGACCCTAAGCTGTGTAATTAGCTGAGCGCTTTAGGGTCAGAAGAATTATAATGTAGCTGAGGGTATGAAGGCCCTTAGCTGTAAAATGATGCTGAGGGATTGAAGGGCAAACTGTATAGTATAGCTGAGGAGTTGAGGACCCAAAGGTGTATAGTGTAACTGAGGGTTTGATGGCCCTAAGCTGCAAATTGTAGATAAGCTGTTTAAGGTAGCCGAGGTGTTGAGAACTCTAAGCTTCAAAGTGTAGCTGAGCGATTGAGGACCCAAAGCTGTAAGGTGAAGCTGAGGGGTTGATGGCCCTAAGCTGCAAATTGTAGATTAGGTGTTGAAGCCCCTAAGCTGTATAGTATAGCTGAGAGGTTGAACACCCTAAGCTTAGTACTAAAACTGAGGGTTTGAGGACCCTAAGCTGTATACTGTAACTAAGAGTTTAAAGGCCCTAAGTTGTACAGTGTAGCCGAGGGGTTGAAGACCCTAAACTGTATATTGTAACTAACAGGTTAAAGGCCCTAAGCTGTGTAGTGTAGCCAAGGGGTTGAGGACCCTAAACTGTATATTGTAACTAACAGGTTAAAGGCCCTAAGCTGTAAAGTGTAGCCGAGGGGTTGAGGACCCTAAACTGTATACTGTAACTAACAGGTTAAAGGCCCTAAGCTGTATAGTGTAGCCGAGGGGTTGAGCACCCTAAACTGTATAGTGTAGCCTAGGGGTTGAGGACCCTAAACTGTATATTGTAACTAAGAGGTTAAAGGCCCTAAGCTGTATAAGGTAGCCAAGGGGTTAAGCACCCTAAGCTGTATAGTGTACCCGAGGGGTTGAGGACTTTATGCTGTATAGTGTATCTGAGGAGTAGAGGACCACAAGCTATATAGCGCAGTTGAAAAATAGTTGACTAAGCTGTATAGTGTAGCTAAGGGATTGAGGGCCCTAAGCTGTATAGTGTAGTTGGGTTAGGGCCCTATACTGTATAGTGTAGCTAAGAGGTTGAGGACCCTAAACTGTATAGAGTAAGCAGAGACAATGTAGGCCGTAAGCTGTATAATGCAGCTGAGGGATTGAAGGCCCTAATCTGTGCAATTAGCGAGGGGTTGAGTGTTCTAAACTGTGTAATTAGCTGAAGAGTTTAGGGCCCTAAGCTGTATTGTGTAACCGAAGGTTAAGGGTCTTAAGCTGTATAGTGTAGTTGAGTGTTTGAGGGCCCTAAGCTGTATAGTATAGCCCAGAGAATGAGGGCGCTAAGCTGTATAGTGTGCATGAGGAGTTGAAGGCCCTAAGATATATAATGTAGCTTAGAGTTTGAGGACCCTAAGCTGTAAAGTGTAGCTGAGAAGTTGAAGGCCCTAAGGTGTATAGTGTAACTGAGGAACTGAGGATCATAGACTGTATATTGTAGCTGAGGGGTAGAGAACCCTAATATGTATAGTGTAGCTGAGGGGTAGAGAACCCTAATATGTATTGTGTAGCTGAAGGGTTGAGATGCCTAAGCTGTATAGTGTAGTTGAGGGGTTCAAGGCCTTAATCTGAATAGTGTAGCTGAATTGTTTAGGATAATAGGCTGTATACTGCAGCCGAGGGGTAGAGAACCCTAATATGTATAAAGTAGTTAAGGGGTTGAGAGGCCTAAGATGTATATTGCAGCTAAAGCGTTGAGGGCCTAAGCTATATAGTGTAGCTGAGGGGTTGAGTACCCTATACTGAATTGTGAAGTTGAGACTATGTAGGCCATAAGCTGTATATTACAGCTGGATAGTGTAGCTGAGAGTTTGAAGGCCCTAATCTGTGCAATTAGCTGAGGGGTTGGGTGCTCTAAACTGTGTAATTAGCTGAAGGGTTTAGTGCCCTAAGTTGTATAGTGTAACCGAGGATTAAGGGTTCTAAGCTGTAAAGTGTAGCTGAGTGTGAGGGCACTAAGCTGTATAGTGTAGCCGAGAGAATGAGGGCGCTAAACTGTATAGTGTGCATGAGGGGTTGAAGGCCCTAAGATACATAATGTAGCTGAGAGTTTTGAGCACCCTAAGCTGTATGGTGTAGCTGAGGTGTTCAGGGCCTAAGGTGTATAGTGTAGCTGAGGAATTGAGGATCATAGGCTGTATAGTGTAGCTGATTGGTAGAGAACCCTAATATGTGTAGTCTAGCTGAAGGGTTGAGAGGCCTAACGTGTATACTGTAGCTGAGGGCGCTAAGCTGTATAGGGTAGTTGAGGGTTTGAGGGCCCTAAGCTGTATAGTGTAGCTGAGAGGTTCAGGCCCTATGCTGTATAGTGAAGTTGAGGGATTGAGTGACCTAAGCCGTATAGTGCAGTTGAGGGGTTGATGGCTCTAAGCTGTATAGTGTAGTTGAGGGGTTGAGGGCTCTAAGGTGTATAGTGTAGTTGAGGGGCTGAGGGCTCTAAGATGTAGAGTGTAGTTGAGGGATTGGGGGCCCTAAACTGTATAGTTTATCAGAATTGTTGAGGATCATAGGCTGAATAGTGTAGCCGATGGGTAGAGAGCCCTAATATGTATAGTGTAGCTGAGGGGTTGAGAACCCTAAGCTGTAAAGTTGAGCCCTCAACCTCAGCTACACTATATAGCTATGAGGTTGAGGGCTCTTAGCTATATAGTGTAGCTGAGGTATAGAGAGAACTAAGATGTAAAATGTAGCTGAGGTGTTGTGGGCCCTAAGTTTGATAGAGTACCTGCGAGTTTGAGAGCGTTAAGCTGTATAGTGTAGATGAGGTATTGAGGGCCCTAAAAAGTTTAGTGTAACTTAGGGTTTGAGCACCCTAAGCTGTATAGTATAGCCGACGGTGTAATGGTCAAAAGGCATATAGTGTAGCTGAGGGTTGAGGGTACTAGGCATTGTAGAGTAACCTAGGGGTTAAGGACCCTAAGCTGTATAGTATATACGAGGGGTTCAGCCCTAAGCTGCAACTTTTAGTTGAGAGTTGAGGGGCCTAAGCGTTTTGGGGGGACTAAGCTGCATAGTGTAGCCAAAGTGCGGTAGCCCCTAAGTTGTGTAGTGTATCTGAGGAGTTTAAGGGAAATAAGCTGTATAATGTAGACGAGGAGTTGAGGGTCTTATGTTGTATAGTGTGAATGACGGTTTGGGGAGCCTAAGGTGTAAAGAGTAGCTGAGCGTTTGAGGTCCCTAACTTGTATAGTTTATCTGAGGAGTTTGGGGACCTAAGCTGTATAGTGTAGCTGAGGTTTTGAAGGCTCAGTATAGCCGATGGATTAAGGGCCCTAAGCCGTATATTGTATTTAAGGTCTTGCTGGCCCTAACCTTTGTAGTGTAGCTGAAGAGTAGAGGGCCCTAAGCTGTATAGTGTAGGTGAGGCGTTAAGTACCCTAAGCTGCATAGCATAGATGAGAGGTTGAAGGACCTATACTATATAGTGTCGCGGGGAGGGGGGTAATTGTGCTCCCTCAGCAACATAGTGGAGGCGGGAGTTAAGGGCCCTATGCTGTATAGTGTAGATTAGGGCTTGAGGACCCTAAGCGTATACTTCAACCGAGGGCTTGAGGGCTCTAAGCTGTATACTTTAGCCAAGCGGTTGAGGGCACTAAGCTGTATAGTTTGGCCGACGGGTTTGGGCTCTAAGCTGTATAGTTTAGCATAGGGCTTTAAGATGTATAGTGCAACTGAGGGTTTTTGGACTCTAAGCTGTATACTTTAGCCGAGGGGTTGAGGGCTCTAAGCTATACAGCGTGGCTGAGTGTTGAGGGCTCTAAGCTGTATAGTTTAGCCGAGGGGTAGCGGGTTCTAAGCTGTATAGTTTAGCCGAGGGGTAGAGGGCTCTAAGCTGTATAGTGTAGCTGAGGGTTTGAGGGCCCTAAGCTGTATAGCTTAGCCGAGGGGTATAGGATTCTAAGCTATATAGTTTAGTAGAGGGTTTGAGGGCTCTAAGCTGTGTAGTGAAGCTGAGGGTATGAGGGGACTAAGCTTTATAGTGTAGCTGAGGGTTTGACGGCTCTAAGCTGTATAGTGTAGCAGAGGTTATGAGGGGTCTATGCTGTATAGTTTACCTGAGGGGTAGAGGGTTCTAAGCTATATAGTTTGGTCGAGGGTTTGAGGGCTCTAAGCTGTATAGTGTAGCTGAGGGTATGAGGGGTCTAAGCTATATAGTTAGCCGACGGGTTGAGATCTCTAAGCTGTATAGTTTAGGCGAGGGGTAGAGGGTTCTAAGCTGTATAGTTTAGCCGAGGGGTTGAGGGCTCTAAGCTGTATAGTGTAGCTGAGGGTTTGAGGGCTCTAAACTGTATAGTTTAGCCGAGGGGTTGAGGGCTCTAAGCTGTATAGTGTAACTCAGGGTTTGATGGCTCTAAGCTGTATAGTTTATAGTTTAGCCGAGGGGTAGAGCGTTCTAAGCTGTATAATTTAGCCGAGGGTTTGAGGGGTCTAAGCTGTATAGTATAGCTGAGGGTTTCAGGACTCTAAGCTGTATAGTTTAGCCGAGGGGTTGAGGGCTCTAAGCTGCATAGTGTAGCAGAGGGATTGAGGGGTCTAAGCAGTATAGTGTAGCTGAGGGTATGAGGTGTCTTAATTGTATAGTGAAGCTGAGGCGTTAATGGCTCTAAGCTGTATAGTTTAGGCCAGGGTGTGAGGGTTCTAAGCTGTAAAGTGTAGCAGAGGGTATGAGGGGTCTAAGATGTATAGTGTAGCTGAGGGTTTGAGGGCTCTAAGCTGTATAGTGTAGCTGAGGGTTTGAGAGCTCTAAGCTGTATAGTTTAGCCGAGGGGTAGAGGGCTCTAAGCTGCATAGTGTAGCAGAGGGATTGAGGGGTCTAAGCAGTATAGTGTAGCTGAGGGTATGAGGTGTCTTAATTGTATAGTGAAGCTGAGGTGTTAATGGCTCTAAGCTGTATAGTTTAGGCCAGGGTGTGAGGGTTCTAAGCTGTAAAGTGTAGCAGAGGGTATGAGGGGTCTAAGATGTATAGTGTAGCTGAGGGTTTGAGGGCTCTAAGCTGTATAGTGTAGCTGAGGGTTTGAGAGCTCGAAGCTGTATAGTTTAGCCGAGGGGTAGAGGGTTCTAAGCTCTATAGTGTAGCTGAGGGTTAGAGGGCTCTAAGCTGAATAGTTTAGCCGAGGGGTAGAGGGTTCTAAGATATATAGTTTAGTCGAGGGTTTCAGGGCTCTAAGCTGTATAGTGTAGCTGAGGGTATGAGGGGTCTAAGCTGTATAATTTAGCCGACGGGTTGAGGGCTCTTAATTGTATAGTGAAGCTGAATTTTTAATGGCTCTAAACTATATAGTTTAGGCGAGGGTTTGAGAGCTCTAAGCTGTATAGTGTAGCTGAGAGTTTGATGTCTCTAAGCTATATAGTTTAGCCGAGGGGTAGATGGTTCTAAGCTGTATAGTTTAGCCGAGGGGTTGAGGGCTCTAAACTGTATAGTGTAGCTGAGGTTTTGAGGGTTCAAAGATGTATAGTTTAGCCGAGGGGTAGAGGGCTCTAAACTGTATAGTGTAGCTGAGGGTTTGAGGTCTCTAATCTATATAGTTTGGCCGAGGGCTAGAGGGTTCTAAGCCATATAATTTAGCCGAGGGGTTGAGGGGTCTAAGCTGTATAGTGTATCTGAGGGTTTGAGGTCTCTAATCTGTATAGTTTGGCCGAGGGTTAGAGGGTTCTAAGCCAAATAATTTAGCCGACGGGTTGAGGGGTGTGAGCTGTATAGTGTATCTGAGGGTTTGAGGACTCTAACCTCTATAGCTTAGCCGAGGGGTTGAGGGCTCTAAGCTGTATAGTGTAGCTTATTTTTTGAGATCTCTAAACTATATAGTGTACCTGAGGGTGTTAGGGGTGCTAATTGTATAGTTTAGCCGAGGGGTAGAGGGTTCTAAGCTATATAGTTTAATCTAGGATTTGAGGGCTCTAAGCTGTATGGTGTAGCTGATGGTATGAGGGGTCTAAGCTGTATAGTGAACCTGAGGGTATGAGGGGTCTAAGCTGTATAGTTTAGCAGACGGATTAAGGGCTCTTAGTTGTATAGTGAAGCTGAGGTTTTAATGGTTCTAATCTGTACAGTGTAGCTGAGGGTATGAGGGGTCTAAGATATATAGTGTAGCTGAGGATTTGAGGGCTCTAAGCTGTATAGTGTAGCTGAGGCTTTGAGGGCTCTAAAATGTATAGTGTAGCTGAGGGTATGAGAAGTCTAAGCTGTATAGTTTAGCCGACGGGCTGAGGTCTCTTAATTGTATAGCTAAGCTGAGGATTTAATGACTCTAAGCTGTATAGTTTAGGCGACGTTTTGAGGGCTCTAAGCTGTATAGTGTAGCTGAGGGTTTGAGGGCTCTAAGCTGTAAGGTTTAGCCAAGTGGTAGAGAGTTCTGAGCTGTATAGTTTAGCCGAGGGGATGAGGGCTCAAAGCTTAACTGAGGGTTTGAGGGCTCTAAGCTGTATAGTTTAACCAAGGGATTGAGGGCTCTAAACTGTATAGTGTAGCTGAGGTTTTAATGGCTCTAAGCTGTATAGCTTAGGCGAGGGTTTGCGGAGTCTAAGCTCTATAGCTTAGGCGAGCGTTTGCAGAGTCTAAGCTGTATAGTTTAGTCGAGGGTTTGAGAGCTCTAATCTGTATAGTTTAGCCGAGGGGTAGAGGGTTCTAAGCTATATGGTTATGGCGAGGTTTTGAGGGCTCTAAGCTGTATAGTATAGCTGAGGATATGAGGGGTGTAAGCTGTATAGTTTACGCGACAAGTTGAGGGCTCGCAATTGTATAGTGAAGCTGAGGTTTAAATGGCTTTAAGCTGTATAGTTTAGGCGGGGGTTTAAGGGCGCTAAGCTTTATAGTGTAGCTGAGGGTTTAATTGCTCTAAGCTGTATAGCTTAGCCGACGGGTTGAGGGCTCTTAATTGTATAGTGAAGCTAAGGTTTTATAGGCTCTAAGCTGTATAATTTAGGCGAGGGTGTGAGGGCTCTAAGCTGTATAGAGTAGCTGAGGGTATGAGGGGTCTAAGCTGTATAGTGTAGCTGAGGGTATGAGGGCTCTAAGCTGTATAGTGTAGCTGAGGTTTTCAGGGCTCTAACCGGTATAGTTTAGCCGAGGGGTAGAGGGTTCAAAGCTATATAGTTTAGTCGAGGGTTTGAGGGCTCTAAGCTGTATAGTGTAGCTGAGGGTATGAGGGGTCTTAGCTGTAAAGTTTAGCCGACGGGCTGAGGGCTCTTAATTGTATAGCGAAGCTGAGGTTTTATTGGCTCTAAGCTGTATAGTTTAGGCGATGTTTTGAGGGCTCTAAGCTGTATACTGTAGCTGAGGGTTTGAGGGCTCTAAGCAGTATAGGTTAGCCGAGGGGTAGAGGGTTCTATGCTGTATAGTTTAGCCGAGGGTTTGAGGGCTCTAAGCTGGAAAGTGTAGCTGAGGGTTTGAGGGCTCTAAGCTGTATAGTTTAGGGGAGGGGCAGAGGGTTGTAAGCTTTATTGTTTAGCCGAGGAGTTGAAGGCTCTAAACTGTATAGTATAGCTGAGGCTTTGAGGGCTCTAATCTGTATAGTTTAGCCGAGGGTTAGAGGGTTCTAAGCTATCTAGTTTAGGCGAGGGTTTGAGGGCTCTAAGCTATATAGTGTAACTGATGGTATGAGGGTTCTAAGCTGTATAGTTAGGTTGAAGGTTTGAGGGCTTAAACTGTGTAATATAGCAAGTGTTAGGTGGTTCTAAGCTATACAGTGTAGTCGTGGTCTTGAGGGCTCTAAGCTGTATAGTATAGCTGAGGATATGAGGGGTCTAAGCTGTATAGTTTAGGCGGCGGGTTGAGGGCTCTTAATTGTATAGTGAAGCTGAGGTTTTTGATTGCTCTAAGCTGTATTGTTTAGGCGAGAGTTTAAGGGCTCTAAGCTGTATAGTGTAGCTGAGGTTTTAATGGCTCAAAGCTGTATAGCATAGGCAAGGGTTTGCGGACGCTAAGCTGTATAGTTTGGTCGAGGTTTTGAGGGCTCTAAGATGTATAGTTTAGTCGAGGTTTTGAGGGCTCTAAGCTGTATAAAGTGGCTGAGGGTATGAGGGGTCTAAGCTGTATAGTTTAGCCGCCGGCTTGAGGGCTCATAAATGTATAGTGAAGCTGATGAAATCTCTTAATTGTATAATAAAGCTGAGGTTTTAATGGCTCTAAGCTGTATAACTTAGGCAAGGGTTTGCGGAGTCTAAGCTGTATAGTTTAGCCGAGGTGTAGAGGGTTCTAAGCTATATAGTTTAGGCGAGGTTTTGAGGGCTCGTAGCTGTATAGTGTAGCTGAGGATATGAGGGGTCTAAGCTGTATAGTTTACGTGACGGGTTGAGGGCTCGCAATTGTATAGTGAAGATGAGGTTTTAATGGATTTAAGCTGTATAGTTTAGGCGAGGGTTTAAGGGCTCTAAGCTGTATAGTTTAGTCGAGGGTTTGAGGGTTCTAAGATGTATAGTTTAGCGGAGGGTTTGAGGGCTCTAAGCTGTATAGTGTAGTTGATGCTATGAGGGGTCTTAGCTCTATAGCTTAGCTGACGGGTTGAGGGCTCTTAATTGTATAGTGAATTTAGGATTTTATGGGCTCTAAGCTGTATAATTTAGGCGAGGGTTTGAGGGCTCTAAGCTGTATAGAGTAGCTGAGGGTATGAGGGGTTTAAGCTCTATAGTGTAGCTGACGTTTTGAGGTCTCTAAGATATATAGTGTAGCTGAGGGTTTGAGGGTTCTAACCGGTATAGTTTAGCCGAGGGGTAGAGGGTTGAAAGCTATATAGTTTAGTCGAGGGTTTGAGGTCTCTCAGCTGTATAGTGTAGCTGAGGGTATGAGGGGTCTAAGATCTATAGTTTAGGCGACGGGTTGAGGGCTCTTAATTGTATAGTGAAGCTGAGGTTTTAATTGCTCTAAGCTGTATAGTTTAAGCGAAGGTTTAAGAGATCTAAGCTGTATTGTGTAGCTGAGATTTTAATGGTTCTAAGCTATATAGCATAGGCAAGGGTCTGCGGACACTAAGCTGTATAGTTTAGTCGAGGGCTTGAGGGCTCTAAGAGTAAAGTTTAGCCGATGGTTTGAGGTGTCTAAGCTGTATAGTGTAGCTGAGGGTATGAGGGCTCTAAGCTGTATAGTGTAGCTGAGGGTTTAACGGCTCTAAGCTGTATAGTGTAGCTGAAGGTATGAGGGGTCTAAGGTGTATAGTTTAGCCGACGGGTTGGGGGCTCTTAATTGTATAGTGAAGTTGAGGTTTTAATGGCTCTAAGCTGTATAGTTTAGGCAAGGGTTTGAGGGCTCTAAGCTGTATAGTGTAGCTGAGGGTATGAAGGGTCTAAGGTGTATAGTTGAGCTGACCTGATGAAATCTCTTAATTGTACATTGAAGCTGAGGCTTTAATGGCTCTTAGCTGTATAATTTAGGCGAGGGTTTAAGGGCTCTAAGCCGTATAGTTTAGGCGAGGGTTTGATGACTCTTAACTGTATAGTATAGGCGAGGGTTTGAGGGCTCTAAGCTGTATTGTTTAGCTGAGGGGTAGAGGGTTCTAGGCTATATCGTTTAGTCAAGAGTTTGAGGGCTCTAGGCTGTATAGTTTTTCCGAGGGGTAGAGGGTTCTAAGCTATAAAGTTTAGTCTAGGGTTTGAGGGCTCTAAGCTGTAAAGTTTAGCCGAGCGATAGAGGGTGCTAAGCTATATAGTATAGTCGAGGGTTTGAGGACTCTAAGCTGTATAGTTTAGCCGTGGGGTAGAGGGTTCTAAGCTATATAGATTTGGCGAGGGTTTGTGGGCTCTAATCTGTATAGTGTAGCTGAGGGGATGAAAGGTCTAAGCAGTATAGTGTAGCTGAGGGTTTTAGGGCTCTAAACTGTATAGTGTAGCTGAGCGTATGAGGAGTCTAAGCTGAGGGTATGAGGGGTCTAAGCTGTATAGTTTAGCCGACGGGTAGATGGCTCTTAATTGTATAGTGAAACTGAGGTATTAATGGCTTTAAGCTGTATAGTTTAGGCGAGGGTTTGAGGACTCTAAGCTGTATAGTTTAGTCGAGGGTTTGAGGGCTCTTAACTGTAAAGTTTAGGCGAGAGTTTGAGGGCCCTAAGCTGTATAGTGTAGCTGAAGTTTTGAGGGCCCTTAGCGGTATAGTTTACAGATGGGTTATAGATCTCTAAGCTGTATAGTATAATTGAGGATTTTAGGACTCTAAGCTGTATAGTTTAGCCGAGGGGTAGAGGGTTCTAAGCTATATAGTTTAGGCGAGGTTATGAGGGCTCTAAGCCGTTTAGTGTAGCTGAGGATATGAGTGGTCTAAACTGTATAGTTTAGGCGACGGGTTGAGGGCTCTTAATTGTATAGTGAATCTGAGGATTTAATTGCTTTAAGTTGTATAGTTTAGGCGAGGTTTTAAGGGATCTAAAGTGTATAATGTATCTGAGGGTTTAATGGATCTAAGCTGTATAGCTTAGGCGAGGGTTTGCGGATTCTAAGCTGTAGAGTTTAGTCGAGGTATTGAGGGCTCTAAGCTGTATGGTTTAGCCGAGGCGTAGAGGGTTCTAAGCTATATAGTTTAGGCTAGATTTTGAGGGCTCTAATCTGTATAGTGTAGCTGAGGATTTGAGGGGTCTAAGCTGTATAGTTTACACGACGGGTTGAGGGTACTTAATTGTATAGTGAAGCTGAGGTTTTAGTGGCTCTAAGCTGTATAATTTAGGCGAGGGTTTAAGGGCTCTAAGCTGTATAATGTAGCTGAGGTTTTAATGGCTCTAAGCTGTATAGCTTAGGCGAGGGTTTGAGGGCTCTAAGCTGTATAGTTCAGTCGAGAGTTTGAGGGCTCTAAGCTGTATAGTGTAGCTGATAGTATGAGTGGTCTAAACTCTATAGCTTAGCCGACAGGATGAGGGCTCTTAATTGTATAGTGAAGCAGAGGTTTTAGAGGCTCTAAGCTGTATAGTTTAGGCGAGGGTTTGAGGGCTCTAAGCTGTATAGAGTAGCTGAGGATATGAGGGGTCTAAATTGTATAGTGTAGCTGAGGGTTTGAGGGCTCTTAGCTGTATAGTGTAGCTGAGGGTTTGAGGGCTCTAACCGGTATAGCTTAGCCGAGGGGTTTAGGGCTCTAAGCTGTATAGTTTAGCCGAGGGGTAATGGGTTCTCAACAATATAATCATCCGAGGGTTCGAGGGCTCTAAGCTGTATAGTGGTCCTTAGGGTTTGAGGGCTCTAACTGGTATAGCTTAGCTGAGGGGTGTAGGGCTCTAAGCTGTATAGTTTAGCCGAGGGGTAGAGGGTTCTCAACTGTATAATTTAGCCGAGGGGTTGAGGGCTCTAAGGTGTATAGTGTAGCTTAGGGTTTGAGGGCTCTAATCTGTATAGTTTAGCCGGGGGTAGAGGGTTCTAAGCTGCAAAGTTCAACCGAGGGTTTGAGGGCTCTTAATTGTATAGTGATGCTGAGGTTTTAATGGCTCTAAGCTGTATAGTTTAGGCGATGTTTTGAGGGCTCTAAGCTGTATAGTGTAGCTAAAGTTAGAGGGCTCTAAGGTGTATAGTCTAGCCGAGGGGTAGAGGATTCTAAGCTGTATAGTTTAGTTGAGGTGATGAGGGCTCTAAGATGTATTGTGTAGCTGAGGCTGTATAGTTTAGCCGAGGGGTAGAGAGTTCTAAGCTGTCTAGTTTAGTCGAGGGTTTGAGGGCTCTAAGCGGGAGAAAGTGGCTGAGGGTATGAGGGGTCTAAGCTGTATAGTTTAGCAGCCGGCTTGAGGGCTCATAAATGTATAGTGAAGCTGTGGTTTTAATGGCTTTATGCTGTATAGTTTAGGCGAGGCTTTGAGAGCTCTTAGCTGTATAGTGTAGTTGAGGGTACGAGGTGTCTAAGCTGTATAGTGTAGCTGAGGGTTTGACGGCTCTAAGCTGTACAGTGTAGCTGAGGGTATGAGGGGGTCTAAGGTGTATAGTTTAGCCGACGGTTTGGGGGCTCTTAATTGTATAGTGAACTTGAGGATTTAATGGCTCTAAGCTGTATAGTTTAGGCAAAGTTTTGAGTACTCTAAGCTGTATAGTGTAGCTGGGGGTATGAAGGGTCTAAGCGTATTCTTTAGCCGACCTGATGTAATCTCTTAATTGTATAATAAAACTGAGGTTTTAATGGCTCTAAGCTGTATAACCTAGGCGAGGGTTTGCGGAGTCTAAGCTGTATAGTTTAGCCGAGGTGTAGAGGGTTCTAAGCTATACAGTTTAGGCGAGGTTTTGAGGGCTCATAGCTGTAAAGTGTAGCTGAGGATATGAGGGGTCTAAGCTGTATAGTTTACGTGACGGGTTGAGGGCTCGCAATTGTATAGTGAAGCCTAAGTTTTAATGGATTTAAGCTGTATAGTTTAGGAGAGGGTTAAAGGGCTCTAAGCTGTATAGTTTAGTCGAGTGTTTGAGGGTTGTAAGCTGTATAGATTAGCCTAGGGTTTGAGGGCTCTAAGCTGTATAGTGTAGCTGATGCTATGACGGGTCTTAGCTCTATAGCTTAGCTGACGGGTTGAAGGCTCTTAATTGTATAGTGAATTTAAGATTTTATAGGCTCTAAGCTGTATAATTTAGGCGAGGGTTTGAGGGCTCTAAGCTGTATAGAATAGCTGACGTTTTGAGGGCTCTAAGCTATATAGTGTAGCTGAGGGTTTGAGGGCTCTAAGCTGTATAGTGTAGCTGAGGGTATGAGGGGTCTAAGATGTATAGTTTAGGCGACGGGTTGAGGGCTCTTAATTGTATAGTGAAGCTGAGGTTTTATTTGCTCTAAGCTGTATAGTTTAAGCGAGGGTTTAAGAGATCTACGCTGTATTTTGTAGCTGAGATTTTAATGGTTCTAAGCTATATAGCATAGGCAAGGGTCTGCGGACACTAAGCTGTATAGTTTAGTCGAGGGTTTGAGGGCTCTAAGATGTAAAGTTTAGCCGAGGGTTTGAGGTGTCTAAGCTGTATAGTGTAGCTGAGGGTTTAACGGCTCTAAGCTGTATAGTGTAGCTGAAGGTATGAGGGGTCTAAGGTGTATAGTTTAGCCGACGGTTTGGGGGCTCTTAATTGTATAGTGAAGTTGAGGTTTTAATGGCTCTAAGCTGTATAGTTTAGGCAAGGGCTTGAGGGCTCTAAGCTGTATAGTGTAGCTGAGGGTATGAAGGGTCTAAGGTGTATAGTTGAGCTGACCTAATGAAATCTCTTAATTGTACATTGAAGCTGAGGTTTTAATGGCTCTTAGCTGTTTAATTTAGGCGAGGGTTTAAGGGCTCTAAGCCGTATAGTTTAGGCGAGGGTTTGATGACTCTTAACTGTATAGTATAGGCGAGGGTTTGAGGGCTCTAAGCTGTATTGTTTAGCTGAGGGGTAGAGGGTTCTAGGCTATATCGTTTAGTCAAGAGTTTGAGGGCTCTAGGCTGTATAGTTTTGCCGAGGGGTAGAGGGTTCTAAGCTATAAATTTTAGTCTAGGGTTTGAGGGCTCTAAGCTGTAAAGTTTAGCCGAGCGATAGAGGGTGCTAAGCTATATAGTATAGTCGAGGGTTTGAGGGCTCTAAGCGGTATAGTTTAGCCGTGGGGTAGAGGGTTCTAAGCTGTATAGTGTAGCCGAGGGTATGAAAGGTCTAAGGAGTATAGTGTAGCTGAGGGTTTTAGGGCTCTAAACTGTATAGTGTAGCTGAGGGTATGAGGAGTCTAAGCCGTATAGTTAAGCTGAGGGTATGAGGGGTCTAAGCTGTATAGTTTAGCCGACGGGTAGATGCCTCTTAATTGTATAGTGAAGCTGAGATATTAATGGCTTTAAGCTGTATAGTTTAGGTGAGGGTTTGAGGACCCTAAGCTGTATAGTTTAGTCGAGGGTTTGAGGGCTCTTAGCTGTAAAGTTTAGGCGAGAGTTTGAGGGCCCTAAGCTGTATAGTGTAGCTGAGGGTTTGAGGGCACTTAGCTGTATAGTTTAAAGATGGGTTATAGAGCTCTAAGCTGTATAGTATAATTGAGGATTTTAGGACTCTAAGCTGTATAGTTTAGCCGAGGGGTAGAGGGTTCTAAGCTATATAGTTTAGGCGAGGTTATGAGGGCTCTAAGCCGTTTAGTGTAGCTGAGGATATGAGTGGTCTAAACTGTATAGTTTAGGCGACGGGTTGAGGGCTCTTAATTGTATAGTGAATCTGAGGATTTAATTGCTTTAAGTTGTATAGTTTAGGCGAGGTTTTAAGGGATCTAAAGTGTATAATGTATCTGAGGGTTTAATGGATCTAAGCTGTATAGCTTAGGCGAGGGTTTGCGGATTCTAAGCTGTAGAGTTTAGTCGAGGTATTGAGGGCTCTAAGCTGTATGGTTTAGCCGAGGCGTAGAGGGTTCTAAGCTATATAGTTTAGGCTAGATTTTGAGGGCTCTAATCTGTATAGTGTAGCTGAGGATTTGAGGGGTCTAAGCTGTATAGTTTACACGACGGGTTGAGGGTACTTAATTGTATAGTGAAGCTGAGGTTTTAGTGGCTCTAAGCTGTATAATTTAGGCGAGGGTTTAAGGGCTCTAAGCTGTATAATGTAGCTGAGGTTTTAATGGCTCTAAGCTGTATAGCTTAGGCGAGGGTTTGAGGGCTCTAAGCTGTATAGTTCAGTCGAGAGTTTGAGGGCTCTAAGCTGTATAGTGTAGCTGATAGTATGAGTGGTCTAAGCTCTATAGCTTAGCCGACAGGATGAGGGCTCTTAATTGTATAGTGAAGCAGAGGTTTTAGAGGCTCTAAGCTGTATAGTTTAGGCGAGGGTTTGAGGGCTCTAAGCTGTATAGAGTAGCTGAGGATATGAGGGGTCTAAATTGTATAGTGTAGCTGAGGGTTTGAGGGCTCTTAGCTGTATAGTGTAGCTGAGGGTTTGAGGGCTCTAACCGGTATAGCTTAGCCGAGGGGTTTAGGGCTCTAAGCTGTATAGTTTAGCCGAGGGGTAATGGGTTCTCAACAATATAATCATCCGAGGGTTCGAGGGCTCTAAGCTGTATAGTGGTCCTTAGGGTTTGAGGGCTCTAACTGGTATAGCTTAGCTGAGGGGTGTAGGGCTCTAAGCTGTATAGTTTAGCCGAGGGGTAGAGGGTTCTCAACTGTATAATTTAGCCGAGGGGTTGAGGGCTCTAAGGTGTATAGTGTAGCTTAGGGTTTGAGGGCTCTAATCTGTATAGTTTAGCCGGGGGTAGAGGGTTCTAAGCTGCAAAGTTCAACCGAGGGTTTGAGGGCTCTTAATTGTATAGTGATGCTGAGGTTTTAATGGCTCTAAGCTGTATAGTTTAGGCGATGTTTTGAGGGCTCTAAGCTGTATAGTGTAGCTAAAGTTAGAGGGCTATAAGGTGTATAGTCTAGCCGAGGGGTAGAGGATTCTAAGCTGTATAGTTTAGTTGAGGTGATGAGGGCTCTAAGATGTATTGTGTAGCTGAGGCTGTATAGTTTAGCCGAGGGGTAGAGAGTTCTAAGCTGTCTAGTTTAGTCGAGGGTTTGAGGGCTCTAAGCGGGAGAAAGTGGCTGAGGGTATGAGGGGTCTAAGCTGTATAGTTTAGCAGCCGGCTTGAGGGCTCATAAATGTATAGTGAAGCTGTGGTTTTAATGGCTTTATGCTGTATAGTTTAGGCGAGGCTTTGAGAGCTCTTAGCTGTATAGTGTAGTTGAGGGTACGAGGTGTCTAAGCTGTATAGTGTAGCTGAGGGTTTGACGGCTCTAAGCTGTACAGTGTAGCTGAGGGTATGAGGGGGTCTAAGGTGTATAGTTTAGCCGACGGTTTGGGGGCTCTTAATTGTATAGTGAACTTGAGGATTTAATGGCTCTAAGCTGTATAGTTTAGGCAAAGTTTTGAGTACTCTAAGCTGTATAGTGTAGCTGGGGGTATGAAGGGTCTAAGCGTATTCTTTAGCCGACCTGATGTAATCTCTTAATTGTATAATAAAACTGAGGTTTTAATGGCTCTAAGCTGTATAACCTAGGCGAGGGTTTGCGGAGTCTAAGCTGTATAGTTTAGCCGAGGTGTAGAGGGTTCTAAGCTATACAGTTTAGGCGAGGTTTTGAGGGCTCATAGCTGTAAAGTGTAGCTGAGGATATGAGGGGTCTAAGCTGTATAGTTTACGTGACGGGTTGAGGGCTCGCAATTGTATAGTGAAGCCTAAGTTTTAATGGATTTAAGCTGTATAGTTTAGGAGAGGGTTAAAGGGCTCTAAGCTGTATAGTTTAGTCGAGTGTTTGAGGGTTGTAAGCTGTATAGATTAGCCTAGGGTTTGAGGGCTCTAAGCTGTATAGTGTAGCTGATGCTATGACGGGTCTTAGCTCTATAGCTTAGCTGACGGGTTGAAGGCTCTTAATTGTATAGTGAATTTAAGATTTTATAGGCTCTAAGCTGTATAATTTAGGCGAGGGTTTGAGGGCTCTAAGCTGTATAGAATAGCTGACGTTTTGAGGGCTCTAAGCTATATAGTGTAGCTGAGGGTTTGAGGGCTCTAAGCTGTATAGTGTAGCTGAGGGTATGAGGGGTCTAAGATGTATAGTTTAGGCGACGGGTTGAGGGCTCTTAATTGTATAGTGAAGCTGAGGTTTTATTTGCTCTAAGCTGTATAGTTTAAGCGAGGGTTTAAGAGATCTACGCTGTATTTTGTAGCTGAGATTTTAATGGTTCTAAGCTATATAGCATAGGCAAGGGTCTGCGGACACTAAGCTGTATAGTTTAGTCGAGGGTTTGAGGGCTCTAAGATGTAAAGTTTAGCCGAGGGTTTGAGGTGTCTAAGCTGTATAGTGTAGCTGAGGGTTTAACGGCTCTAAGCTGTATAGTGTAGCTGAAGGTATGAGGGGTCTAAGGTGTATAGTTTAGCCGACGGTTTGGGGGCTCTTAATTGTATAGTGAAGTTGAGGTTTTAATGGCTCTAAGCTGTATAGTTTAGGCAAGGGCTTGAGGGCTCTAAGCTGTATAGTGTAGCTGAGGGTATGAAGGGTCTAAGGTGTATAGTTGAGCTGACCTAATGAAATCTCTTAATTGTACATTGAAGCTGAGGTTTTAATGGCTCTTAGCTGTTTAATTTAGGCGAGGGTTTAAGGGCTCTAAGCCGTATAGTTTAGGCGAGGGTTTGATGACTCTTAACTGTATAGTATAGGCGAGGGTTTGAGGGCTCTAAGCTGTATTGTTTAGCTGAGGGGTAGAGGGTTCTAGGCTATATCGTTTAGTCAAGAGTTTGAGGGCTCTAGGCTGTATAGTTTTGCCGAGGGGTAGAGGGTTCTAAGCTATAAATTTTAGTCTAGGGTTTGAGGGCTCTAAGCTGTAAAGTTTAGCCGAGCGATAGAGGGTGCTAAGCTATATAGTATAGTCGAGGGTTTGAGGGCTCTAAGCGGTATAGTTTAGCCGTGGGGTAGAGGGTTCTAAGCTGTATAGTGTAGCCGAGGGTATGAAAGGTCTAAGGAGTATAGTGTAGCTGAGGGTTTTAGGGCTCTAAACTGTATAGTGTAGCTGAGGGTATGAGGAGTCTAAGCCGTATAGTTAAGCTGAGGGTATGAGGGGTCTAAGCTGTATAGTTTAGCCGACGGGTAGATGCCTCTTAATTGTATAGTGAAGCTGAGATATTAATGGCTTTAAGCTGTATAGTTTAGGTGAGGGTTTGAGGACCCTAAGCTGTATAGTTTAGTCGAGGGTTTGAGGGCTCTTAGCTGTAAAGTTTAGGCGAGAGTTTGAGGGCCCTAAGCTGTATAGTGTAGCTGAGGGTTTGAGGGCACTTAGCTGTATAGTTTAAAGATGGGTTATAGAGCTCTAAGCTGTATAGTATAATTGAGGATTTTAGGACTCTAAGCTGTATAGTTTAGCCGAGGGGTAGAGGGTTCTAAGCTATATAGTTTAGGCGAGGTTTTGAGGGCTCTAAGCTGTTTAGTGTAGCTGAGGATATGAGTGGTCTAAACTGTATTGTTTAGGCGACGGGTTGAGGGCTCTTAATTGTAAAGTGAAACTGAGGTTTTAATGGCTTTAAGCTGTATAGTTTAGGCGAGGTTTTAAGGGTTCTAAGCTGTATAATGTAGCTGAGGTTTTAATGGCTCTAAGCTGTATAGCTCAGGCGAGGGTTTGAGGGCTTTAAGCTTTATAGTTCAGTCGAGGGTTTGAGGGTTCTAAGCTGTATAGTTTAGCCGAGGGTTTGAGGGCTCTAAGCTGTATAGTGTAGCTGATAGTATGAGGGGTCTAAGCTCTATAGCTTAGCCGACAGGTTGAGGGCTCTTAATTGTATAGTGAAGCAGAGGTTTTAGAGGCTCTAAGCTGTATAGTTTAGGCGAGGGTTTGAGAGCTCTAAGCTGTATAGAGTAGCTGAGGATATGAGGGGTCTAAATTGTATAGTGTAGCTGAGGGTTTGAGGGCTCTAAGCTGTATAGTGTTGCTGAGGGTTTGAGGGCTCTAACCGGTATAGCTTAGCAGAGGGGTTTAGGGCTCTAAGCTGTATAGTTTAGCTGAGGAGTGGAGGGTTCTCAACAATATAATCATCCGAGGGTTCGAGGGCTCTAAGCTGTATAGTTTAGGCAAGGGCTTGAGGGCTCTAAGCTGTATAGTGTAGCTGAGGGTATGAAGGGTCTAAGGTGTATAGTTGAGCTGACCTAATGAAATCTCTTAATTGTACATTGAAGCTGAGGTTTTAATGGCTCTTAGCTGTTTAATTTAGGCGAGGGTTTAAGGGCTCTAAGCCGTATAGTTTAGGCGAGGGTTTGATGACTCTTAACTGTATAGTATAGGCGAGGGTTTGAGGGCTCTAAGCTGTATTGTTTAGCTGAGGGGTAGAGGGTTCTAGGCTATATCGTTTAGTCAAGAGTTTGAGGGCTCTAGGCTGTATAGTTTTGCCGAGGGGTAGAGGGTTCTAAGCTATAAATTTTAGTCTAGGGTTTGAGGGCTCTAAGCTGTAAAGTTTAGCCGAGCGATAGAGGGTGCTAAGCTATATAGTATAGTCGAGGGTTTGAGGGCTCTAAGCTGTATAGTTTAGCCGTGGGGTAGAGGGTTCTAAGCTGTATAGTGTAGCCGAGGGTATGAAAGGTCTAAGGAGTATAGTGTAGCTGAGGGTTTTAGGGCTCTAAACTGTATAGTGTAGCTGAGGGTATGAGGAGTCTAAGCCGTATAGTTAAGCTGAGGGTATGAGGGGTCTAAGCTGTATAGTTTAGCCGACGGGTAGATGCCTCTTAATTGTATAGTGAAGCTGAGATATTAATGGCTTTAAGCTGTATAGTTTAGGTGAGGGTTTGAGGACTCTAAGCTGTATAGTTTAGTCGAGGGTTTGAGGGCTCTTAGCTGTAAACTTTAGGCGAGAGTTTGAGGGCCCTAAGCTGTATAGTGTAGCTGAGGGTTTGAGGGCACTTAGCTGTATAGTTTAAAGATGGGTTATAGAGCTCTAAGCTGTATAGTATAATTGAGGATTTTAGGACTCTAAGCTGTATAGTTTAGCCGAGGGGTAGAGGGTTCTAAGCTATATAGTTTAGGCGAGGTTTTGAGGGCTCTAAGCTGTTTAGTGTAGCTGAGGATATGAGTGGTCTAAACTGTATTGTTTAGGCGACGGGTTGAGGGCTCTTAATTGTAAAGTGAAACTGAGGTTTTAATGGCTTTAAGCTGTATAGTTTAGGCGAGGTTTTAAGGGTTCTAAGCTGTATAATGTAACTGAGGTTTTAATGGCTCTAAGCTGTATAGCTCAGGCGAGGGTTTGAGGGCTTTAAGCTTTATAGTTCAGTCGAGGGTTTGAGGGTTCTAAGCTGTATAGTTTAGCCGAGGGTTTGAGGGCTCTAAGCTGTATAGTGTAGCTGATAGTATGAGGGGTCTAAGCTCTATAGCTTAGCCGACAGGTTGAGGGCTCTTAATTGTATAGTGAAGCAGAGGTTTTAGAGGCTCTAAGCTGTATAGTTTAGGCGAGGGTTTGAGAGCTCTAAGCTGTATAGAGTAGCTGAGGATATGAGGGGTCTAAATTGTATAGTGTAGCTGAGGGTTTGAGGGCTCTAAGCTGTATAGTGTTGCTGAGGGTTTGAGGGCTCTAACCGGTATAGCTTAGCAGAGGGGTTTAGGGCTCTAAGCTGTATAGTTTAGCTGAGGGGTGGAGGGTTCTCAACAATATAATCATCCGAGGGTTCGAGGACTCTAAGCTGTATAGTTTAGGCAAGGGCTTGAGGGCTCTAAGCTGTATAGTGTAGCTGAGGGTATGAAGGGTCTAAGGTGTATAGTTGAGCTGACCTAATGAAATCTCTTAATTGTACATTGAAGCTGAGGTTTTAATGGCTCTTAGCTGTTTAATTTAGGCGAGGGTTTAAGGGCTCTAAGCCGTATAGTTTAGGCGAGGGTTTGATGACTCTTAACTGTATAGTATAGGCGAGGGTTTGAGGGCTCTAAGCTGTATTGTTTAGCTGAGGGGTAGAGGGTTCTAGGCTATATCGTTTAGCCAAGAGTTTGGGGGCTCTAGGCTGTATAGTTTTGCCGAGGGGTAGAGGGTTCTAAGCTATAAAGTTTAGTCTAGGGTTTGAGGGCTCTAAGCTGTAAAGTTTAGCCGAGCGATAGAGGGTGCTAAGCTATATAGTATAGTCGAGGGTTTGAGGGCTCTAAGCTGTATAGTTTAGCCGTGGGGTAGAAGGTTCTAAGCTGTATAGTGTAGCCGTGGGTATGAAAGGTCTAAGGAGTATAGTGTAGCTGAGGGTTTTAGGGCTCTAAACTGTATAGTGTAGCTGAGGGTATGAGGAGTCTAAGCCGTATAGTTAAGCTGAGGGTATGAGGGGTCTAAGCTGTATAGTTTAGCCGACGGGTAGATGCCTCTTAATTGTATAGTGAAGCTGAGATATTAATGGCTTTAAGCTGTATAGTTTAGGAGAGGGTTTGAGGACTCTAAGCTGTATAGTTTAGTCGAGGGTTTGAGGGCTCTTAGCTGTAAAGTTTAGGCGAGAGTTTGAGGGCCCTAAGCCGTATATTGTAGCTGAGGGTTTGAGGACACTTAGCTGTATAGTTTAAAGATGTGTTATAGAGCTCTAAGCTGTATAGTATAATTGAGGATTTTAGGACTCTAAGCTGTATAGTTTAGCCGAGGGGTACAGGGTTCTAAGCTATATAGTTTAGGCGAGGTTTTGAGGGCTCTAAGCTGTTTAGTGTAGCTGAGGATATGAGTGGTCTAAACTGTATTGTTTAGGCGACGGGTTGAGGGCTCTTAATTGTAAAGTGAAACTGAGGTTTTAATGGCTTTAAGCTGTATAGTTTAGGCGAGGTTTTAAGGGTTCTAAGCTGTATAATGTAGCTGAGGTTTTAATGGCTCTAAGCTGTATAGCTCAGGCGAGGGTTTGAGGGCTTTAAGCTTTATAGTTCAGTCGAGGGTTTGAGGGTTCTAAGCTGTATAGTTTAGCCGAGAGTTTGAGGGCTCTAAGCTGTATAGTGTAGCTGATAGTATGAGTGGTCTAAGCTCTATAGCTTAGCCGACAGGATGAGGGCTCTTAATTGTATAGTGAAGCAGAGGTTTTAGAGGCTCTAAGCTGTATAGTTTAGGCGAGGGTTTGAGGGCTCTAAGCTGTATAGAGTAGCTGAGGATATGAGGGGTCTAAATTGTATAGTGTAGCTGAGGGTTTGAGGGCTCTTAGCTGTATAGTGTAGCTGAGGGTTTGAGGGCTCTAACCGGTATAGCTTAGCCGAGGGGTTTAGGGCTCTAAGCTGTATAGTTTAGCCGAGGGGTAATGGGTTCTCAACAATATAATCATCCGAGGGTTCGAGGGCTCTAAGCTGTATAGTGGTCCTTAGGGTTTGAGGGCTCTAACTGGTATAGCTTAGCTGAGGGGTGTAGGGCTCTAAGCTGTATAGTTTAGCCGAGGGGTAGAGGGTTCTCAACTGTATAATTTAGCCGAGGGGTTGAGGGCTCTAAGGTGTATAGTGTAGCTTAGGGTTTGAGGGCTCTAATCTGTATAGTTTAGCCGGGGGTAGAGGGTTCTAAGCTGCAAAGTTCAACCGAGGGTTTGAGGGCTCTTAATTGTATAGTGATGCTGAGGTTTTAATGGCTCTAAGCTGTATAGTTTAGGCGATGTTTTGAGGGCTCTAAGCTGTATAGTGTAGCTAAAGTTAGAGGGCTCTAAGGTGTATAGTCTAGCCGAGGGGTAGAGGATTCTAAGCTGTATAGTTTAGTTGAGGTGATGAGGGCTCTAAGATGTATTGTGTAGCTGAGGCTGTATAGTTTAGCCGAGGGGTAGAGAGTTCTAAGCTGTCTAGTTTAGTCGAGGGTTTGAGGGCTCTAAGCGGGAGAAAGTGGCTGAGGGTATGAGGGGTCTAAGCTGTATAGTTTAGCAGCCGGCTTGAGGGCTCATAAATGTATAGTGAAGCTGTGGTTTTAATGGCTTTATGCTGTATAGTTTAGGCGAGGCTTTGAGAGCTCTTAGCTGTATAGTGTAGTTGAGGGTACGAGGTGTCTAAGCTGTATAGTGTAGCTGAGGGTTTGACGGCTCTAAGCTGTACAGTGTAGCTGAGGGTATGAGGGGGTCTAAGGTGTATAGTTTAGCCGACGGTTTGGGGGCTCTTAATTGTATAGTGAACTTGAGGATTTAATGGCTCTAAGCTGTATAGTTTAGGCAAAGTTTTGAGTACTCTAAGCTGTATAGTGTAGCTGGGGGTATGAAGGGTCTAAACGTATTCTTTAGCCGACCTGATGTAATCTCTTAATTGTATAATAAAACTGAGGTTTTAATGGCTCTAAGCTGTATAACCTAGGCGAGGGTTTGCGGAGTCTAAGCTGTATAGTTTAGCCGAGGTGTAGAGGGTTCTAAGCTATACAGTTTAGGCGAGGTTTTGAGGGCTCATAGCTGTAAAGTGTAGCTGAGGATATGAGGGGTCTAAGCTGTATAGTTTACGTGACGGGTTGAGGGCTCGCAATTGTATAGTGAAGCCTAAGTTTTAATGGATTTAAGCTGTATAGTTTAGGAGAGGGTTAAAGGGCTCTAAGCTGTATAGTTTAGTCGAGTGTTTGAGGGTTGTAAGCTGTATAGATTAGCCTAGGGTTTGAGGGCTCTAAGCTGTATAGTGTAGCTGATGCTATGACGGGTCTTAGCTCTATAGCTTAGCTGACGGGTTGAAGGCTCTTAATTGTATAGTGAATTTAAGATTTTATAGGCTCTAAGCTGTATAATTTAGGCGAGGGTTTGAGGGCTCTAAGCTGTATAGAATAGCTGACGTTTTGAGGGCTCTAAGCTATATAGTGTAGCTGAGGGTTTGAGGGCTCTAAGCTGTATAGTGTAGCTGAGGGTATGAGGGGTCTAAGATGTATAGTTTAGGCGACGGGTTGAGGGCTCTTAATTGTATAGTGAAGCTGAGGTTTTATTTGCTCTAAGCTGTATAGTTTAAGCGAGGGTTTAAGAGATCTACGCTGTATTTTGTAGCTGAGATTTTAATGGTTCTAAGCTATATAGCATAGGCAAGGGTCTGCGGACACTAAGCTGTATAGTTTAGTCGAGGGTTTGAGGGCTCTAAGATGTAAAGTTTAGCCGAGGGTTTGAGGTGTCTAAGCTGTATAGTGTAGCTGAGGGTTTAACGGCTCTAAGCTGTATAGTGTAGCTGAAGGTATGAGGGGTCTAAGGTGTATAGTTTAGCCGACGGTTTGGGGGCTCTTAATTGTATAGTGAAGTTGAGGTTTTAATGGCTCTAAGCTGTATAGTTTAGGCAAGGGCTTGAGGGCTCTAAGCTGTATAGTGTAGCTGAGGGTATGAAGGGTCTAAGGTGTATAGTTGAGCTGACCTAATGAAATCTCTTAATTGTACATTGAAGCTGAGGTTTTAATGGCTCTTAGCTGTTTAATTTAGGCGAGGGTTTAAGGGCTCTAAGCCGTATAGTTTAGGCGAGGGTTTGATGACTCTTAACTGTATAGTATAGGCGAGGGTTTGAGGGCTCTAAGCTGTATTGTTTAGCTGAGGGGTAGAGGGTTCTAGGCTATATCGTTTAGTCAAGAGTTTGAGGGCTCTAGGCTGTATAGTTTTGCCGAGGGGTAGAGGGTTCTAAGCTATAAATTTTAGTCTAGGGTTTGAGGGCTCTAAGCTGTAAAGTTTAGCCGAGCGATAGAGGGTGCTAAGCTATATAGTATAGTCGAGGGTTTGAGGGCTCTAAGCTGTATAGTTTAGCCGTGGGGTAGAGGGTTCTAAGCTGTATAGTGTAGCCGAGGGTATGAAAGGTCTAAGGAGTATAGTGTAGCTGAGGGTTTTAGGGCTCTAAACTGTATAGTGTAGCTGAGGGTATGAGGAGTCTAAGCCGTATAGTTAAGCTGAGGGTATGAGGGGTCTAAGCTGTATAGTTTAGCCGACGGGTAGATGCCTCTTAATTGTATAGTGAAGCTGAGATATTAATGGCTTTAAGCTGTATAGTTTAGGTGAGGGTTTGAGGACCCTAAGCTGTATAGTTTAGTCGAGGGTTTGAGGGCTCTTAGCTGTAAAGTTTAGGCGAGAGTTTGAGGGCCCTAAGCTGTATAGTGTAGCTGAGGGTTTGAGGGCACTTAGCTGTATAGTTTAAAGATGGGTTATAGAGCTCTAAGCTGTATAGTATAATTGAGGATTTTAGGACTCTAAGCTGTATAGTTTAGCCGAGGGGTAGAGGGTTCTAAGCTATATAGTTTAGGCGAGGTTTTGAGGGCTCTAAGCTGTTTAGTGTAGCTGAGGATATGAGTGGTCTAAACTGTATTGTTTAGGCGACGGGTTGAGGGCTCTTAATTGTAAAGTGAAACTGAGGTTTTAATGGCTTTAAGCTGTATAGTTTAGGCGAGGTTTTAAGGGTTCTAAGCTGTATAATGTAGCTGAGGTTTTAATGGCTCTAAGCTGTATAGCTCAGGCGAGGGTTTGAGGGCTTTAAGCTTTATAGTTCAGTCGAGGGTTTGAGGGTTCTAAGCTGTATAGTTTAGCCGAGGGTTTGAGGGCTCTAAGCTGTATAGTGTAGCTGATAGTATGAGGGGTCTAAGCTCTATAGCTTAGCCGACAGGTTGAGGGCTCTTAATTGTATAGTGAAGCAGAGGTTTTAGAGGCTCTAAGCTGTATAGTTTAGGCGAGGGTTTGAGAGCTCTAAGCTGTATAGAGTAGCTGAGGATATGAGGGGTCTAAATTGTATAGTGTAGCTGAGGGTTTGAGGGCTCTAAGCTGTATAGTGTTGCTGAGGGTTTGAGGGCTCTAACCGGTATAGCTTAGCAGAGGGGTTTAGGGCTCTAAGCTGTATAGTTTAGCTGAGGAGTGGAGGGTTCTCAACAATATAATCATCCGAGGGTTCGAGGGCTCTAAGCTGTATAGTTTAGGCAAGGGCTTGAGGGCTCTAAGCTGTATAGTGTAGCTGAGGGTATGAAGGGTCTAAGGTGTATAGTTGAGCTGACCTAATGAAATCTCTTAATTGTACATTGAAGCTGAGGTTTTAATGGCTCTTAGCTGTTTAATTTAGGCGAGGGTTTAAGGGCTCTAAGCCGTATAGTTTAGGCGAGGGTTTGATGACTCTTAACTGTATAGTATAGGCGAGGGTTTGAGGGCTCTAAGCTGTATTGTTTAGCTGAGGGGTAGAGGGTTCTAGGCTATATCGTTTAGTCAAGAGTTTGAGGGCTCTAGGCTGTATAGTTTTGCCGAGGGGTAGAGGGTTCTAAGCTATAAATTTTAGTCTAGGGTTTGAGGGCTCTAAGCTGTAAAGTTTAGCCGAGCGATAGAGGGTGCTAAGCTATATAGTATAGTCGAGGGTTTGAGGGCTCTAAGCTGTATAGTTTAGCCGTGGGGTAGAGGGTTCTAAGCTGTATAGTGTAGCCGAGGGTATGAAAGGTCTAAGGAGTATAGTGTAGCTGAGGGTTTTAGGGCTCTAAACTGTATAGTGTAGCTGAGGGTATGAGGAGTCTAAGCCGTATAGTTAAGCTGAGGGTATGAGGGGTCTAAGCTGTATAGTTTAGCCGACGGGTAGATGCCTCTTAATTGTATAGTGAAGCTGAGATATTAATGGCTTTAAGCTGTATAGTTTAGGTGAGGGTTTGAGGACTCTAAGCTGTATAGTTTAGTCGAGGGTTTGAGGGCTCTTAGCTGTAAAGTTTAGGCGAGAGTTTGAGGGCCCTAAGCTGTATAGTGTAGCTGAGGGTTTGAGGGCACTTAGCTGTATAGTTTAAAGATGGGTTATAGAGCTCTAAGCTGTATAGTATAATTGAGGATTTTAGGACTCTAAGCTGTATAGTTTAGCCGAGGGGTAGAGGGTTCTAAGCTATATAGTTTAGGCGAGGTTTTGAGGGCTCTAAGCTGTTTAGTGTAGCTGAGGATATGAGTGGTCTAAACTGTATTGTTTAGGCGACGGGTTGAGGGCTCTTAATTGTAAAGTGAAACTGAGGTTTTAATGGCTTTAAGCTGTATAGTTTAGGCGAGGTTTTAAGGGTTCTAAGCTGTATAATGTAACTGAGGTTTTAATGGCTCTAAGCTGTATAGCTCAGGCGAGGGTTTGAGGGCTTTAAGCTTTATAGTTCAGTCGAGGGTTTGAGGGTTCTAAGCTGTATAGTTTAGCCGAGGGTTTGAGGGCTCTAAGCTGTATAGTGTAGCTGATAGTATGAGGGGTCTAAGCTCTATAGCTTAGCCGACAGGTTGAGGGCTCTTAATTGTATAGTGAAGCAGAGGTTTTAGAGGCTCTAAGCTGTATAGTTTAGGCGAGGGTTTGAGAGCTCTAAGCTGTATAGAGTAGCTGAGGATATGAGGGGTCTAAATTGTATAGTGTAGCTGAGGGTTTGAGGGCTCTAAGCTGTATAGTGTTGCTGAGGGTTTGAGGGCTCTAACCGGTATAGCTTAGCAGAGGGGTTTAGGGCTCTAAGCTGTATAGTTTAGCTGAGGGGTGGAGGGTTCTCAACAATATAATCATCCGAGGGTTCGAGGACTCTAAGCTGTATAGTTTAGGCAAGGGCTTGAGGGCTCTAAGCTGTATAGTGTAGCTGAGGGTATGAAGGGTCTAAGGTGTATAGTTGAGCTGACCTAATGAAATCTCTTAATTGTACATTGAAGCTGAGGTTTTAATGGCTCTTAGCTGTTTAATTTAGGCGAGGGTTTAAGGGCTCTAAGCCGTATAGTTTAGGCGAGGGTTTGATGACTCTTAACTGTATAGTATAGGCGAGGGTTTGAGGGCTCTAAGCTGTATTGTTTAGCTGAGGGGTAGAGGGTTCTAGGCTATATCGTTTAGCCAAGAGTTTGGGGGCTCTAGGCTGTATAGTTTTGCCGAGGGGTAGAGGGTTCTAAGCTATAAAGTTTAGTCTAGGGTTTGAGGGCTCTAAGCTGTAAAGTTTAGCCGAGCGATAGAGGGTGCTAAGCTATATAGTATAGTCGAGGGTTTGAGGGCTCTAAGCTGTATAGTTTAGCCGTGGGGTAGAAGGTTCTAAGCTGTATAGTGTAGCCGTGGGTATGAAAGGTCTAAGGAGTATAGTGTAGCTGAGGGTTTTAGGGCTCTAAACTGTATAGTGTAGCTGAGGGTATGAGGAGTCTAAGCCGTATAGTTAAGCTGAGGGTATGAGGGGTCTAAGCTGTATAGTTTAGCCGACGGGTAGATGCCTCTTAATTGTATAGTGAAGCTGAGATATTAATGGCTTTAAGCTGTATAGTTTAGGAGAGGGTTTGAGGACTCTAAGCTGTATAGTTTAGTCGAGGGTTTGAGGGCTCTTAGCTGTAAAGTTTAGGCGAGAGTTTGAGGGCCCTAAGCCGTATATTGTAGCTGAGGGTTTGAGGACACTTAGCTGTATAGTTTAAAGATGTGTTATAGAGCTCTAAGCTGTATAGTATAATTGAGGATTTTAGGACTCTAAGCTGTATAGTTTAGCCGAGGGGTACAGGGTTCTAAGCTATATAGTTTAGGCGAGGTTTTGAGGGCTCTAAGCTGTTTAGTGTAGCTGAGGATATGAGTGGTCTAAACTGTATTGTTTAGGCGACGGGTTGAGGGCTCTTAATTGTAAAGTGAAACTGAGGTTTTAATGGCTTTAAGCTGTATAGTTTAGGCGAGGTTTTAAGGGTTCTAAGCTGTATAATGTAGCTGAGGTTTTAATGGCTCTAAGCTGTATAGCTCAGGCGAGGGTTTGAGGGCTTTAAGCTTTATAGTTCAGTCGAGGGTTTGAGGGTTCTAAGCTGTATAGTTTAGCCGAGGGTTTGAGGGCTCTAAGCTGTATAGTGTAGCTGATAGTATGAGGGGTCTAAGCTCTATAGCTTAGCCGACAGGTTGAGGGCTCTTAATTGTATAGTGAAGCAGAGGTTTTAGAGGCTCTAAGCTGTATAGTTTAGGCGAGGGTTTGAGAGCTCTAAGCTGTATAGAGTAGCTGAGGATATGAGGGGTCTAAATTGTATAGTGTAGCTGAGGGTTTGAGGGCTCTAAGCTGTATAGTGTTGCTGAGGGTTTGAGGGCTCTAACCGGTATAGCTTAGCAGAGGGGTTTAGGGCTCTAAGCTGTATAGTTTAGCTGAGGGGTGGAGGGTTCTCAACAATATAATCATCCGAGGGTTCGAGGGCTCTAAGCTGTATAGTGTTCCTTAGGGTTTGAGGGCTCTAACTGGTATAGCTTAGCTGAGGGGTTGAGGGCTCTAAGCTGTATAGTTTAGCCGAGGAGTAGAGGGTTCTGAACTGTATAATTTAGCCGAGGGGTTGAGGGCTCTAAGCTGTATAGTGTAGCTTAGGGTTTGAGGGCTCTAATCTGTATAGTTTAGCCGAGGGGTAGAGGGTTCTAAGCTGTAAAGTTTAACCGAGGGTTTGAGGTCTCTTAATTGTATAGTGATGCTGAGGTTTTAATGGCTCTAAGCTGTATAGTTTAGGCGATTTTTTGAGGGTTCTAAGCTATATAGTGTAGCTGAGAGTTTCAGGGCTCTAAGGTGTATAGTCTAGCCGAGGGGTAGAGGATTCTCAGCTGTATAGTTTAGTTGAGGTGATGAGGGCTTTAAGATGTATTGTGTAGCTGAGGCTCTATAGTTTAGCCGAGGGGTAGAGAGTTCTAGGCTGTCTAGTTTAGTCGAGGGTTTGAAGGCTCTAAGCTGTATAGTGTAGTTGAGGGTTTGAGGGGTCTAAGCTGTATTGTGAAGCTGAGAGTTTGATGGCCTTTAGCTGTATAGTGTAATAGAGGGTATGAGGGGTCTAAGCTGTATAGTTTAGCTGAGGGTATGAAGGGTCTAAGCTGTATAGTTTAGCTGAGGGTATGAGGGTACTAAGCTGTATAAATTCGGTACGGGTGCTAGGATTATAAGCTGAATAGATTAGCTGAAGATATGAGGGGTCTAAGCTGTATAGTTTAGCTGAGGGTATGAGGGATATAAGCTGTATAGTATAGCCGACGGGTTGTGGGCTCTTAATTGTATAGTGAACCTGAGATTTTAATGACTCTAAGTTGTATAGTTTAGGCGAGGGTTTGTGGGCCCTAAGCTGTATAGTGTAGCTGAGGTTTTGAGGGCTCTTAGCTGTATAGTTTAGATGATGGGTTATAGAGCTCTAAGCTGTATGGTGTAATTGAGGTTTTAGGGCTCTAAGCTGTATAGTTTAGCGAGAGAAGAGTGTTCTAAGCTGTATAGTTTAGCCGAGGGGTAGAGGTTTCTAAGCTATATAGTTAAGGCGAGGCTTTGAGGGCTCTAAGCTGTTTAGTGTAGCTGAGGATATGAGGGGTTTAAGCTGTATAGTTTACGCGACGGGTTGAGGGCTCTTAATTCTATAGTGAAGCTGAGGTTTTAATGGCTCTAACCTGTATAGTTTAGGCGAAAGTTTAAGGGCTCTAAGCTGTATAGGGTAGCTGAGGTTTTAGTGGCTCTAAGCTGTATAGCTGATGGGAAGTTTTGCAGACTCTAAGCTGTATAGTTTAGTCGAGGGTTTGAGGGCTCTAAGCTGTATAGTGTAGCTGAGGGTATGAGGGTCTAAGCTATATAGTTTAGCTGTCGGGTTGAGGGCTCTTAATTGTATAGTGAAGCTGAGGTTTTAATGGGTCTAAGATGTAAATATTAGGCGAGGGTTTGAGGGCTCTAAGCTGTAAAGTGTAGCTGAGGGTAAGAGGGGTCTAAACTCTATAGTGTAGCTGAGGGTTTGAGGGCTCTAAGCTGTATAGTTTAGGCGAGGGTCTGAGGACTCTAAGCTGTATAGTTTAGACGAGGGTTTGAGGTCTCTAAACTGTATAGTTTAACCGAGGGGTAGAGGGTTTTAAACTATATAGTTTAGTCGAGGGTTTGAGGGCTCTACGCTGTATAGTTTATTCGAGGGTTAGAGGGTTCTTAGCTATGTAGCTTAGTCGAGGGTTGTGGGCTCTAAGCTGTATAGTTTAGCCGAGGGGTAGAGGGATCTAAGCTATATATTTTAGTCGAGGGTTTGAGGGCTCTAAGCTGTATAGTTTAACCGAGAGTTAGAGGGTTATAAGCTATATAGTTTAGGCGAGGGTTTGAGGGCTCTAAGCTGTATAGTTTAACCGAGAGTTAGAGGGTTATAAGCTATATAGTTTAGGCGAGGGTTTGAGGGCTCTAAGCTGAATAGTGTAGCTGAGAGTTTGAGGGCTCTAAACTGTATGTTGTAGCTGACGGTATGAGGGATCTAAGCTGTATAGTTAAGCTGAGGGTTGAGGGGTCTAAGCTGTATAGTTTAGCCGACGGGTTGAGGGCTCTTAATTGTATAGTGAAGCTGATGTTTTAGTGGCTCTAAGCTGTATAGTTTAGGCGAGGGTTTGAGGACTCTAAGCTGTATAGTTTAGTCAAGGGTTTCAGGGTTCTAAGTATTATAGTTTAGGCGAGGGTTTTGAGGGCTCTAAGCTGTATTGTTTAGGCGAGAGTTTGAGGGCTCTAAGCTGTATGGTGAAACTGAGGTTTTAATGTCTTTAAGCTGTATAATTTAGGTGAGGGTTTGAGAACTCTAAGCTGTAAAGTTCATTCTAGGGTTTGAGGGATCTAAGCTGTATAGTTTAGGTGAGGGTTTCAGGGCTCTAAGTTGTATAGTTTAGGCGAGAGTTTTGAGTACTCTATGCTGGTATAGTTTAGGCGAGGGATTGAGGACTCTATGCTGTATAGTTTAGTCGAGGGTTTGAGGGCTCTAAGCTGTATAGTTTAGGCGAGGGTTTGAGGGCTCTAAGCTGTATAATTTATGTGAGGGTTTGAGGGCTCTAAGCTGTATAGTTTAGATTATGGGTTTGAGGGCTCTAACCTGTGTAGTTTAGGCGAGGGATTGAGGACTCAAAGCTGTATAGTATAGGTGAGTGTTTGAGGACTGTAAGCTGTATAGTTTAGACGACGGGTTGATGGCTCTTAATTGTATAATGAAGCTGAGGTTTGAATGGCTGTAGGTTGTATAGTTTAGGCGAGGTTTTCAGGTCTTTAAGCTGTATAGCGTAGCTGAGGGTATAAGGGGTGTAAGCTGTATAGTTTAGGCGCGGGTTTGAGGGCTCTAAACTGTATAGTGTAGCTGAGGGTATGAGGGGTCTAAGCTGTATAACTTAGCCGACGGGATGAGGGCTCTTAATTGTATAGTGAAGCTGAGGTTTTAATGGCTCTAAGCTGTATAGTTTAGGCGAGGGTTTGAGGGCACTGAGCTGTATAGTGTAGCTGAGGGTTTGAGGGCTCTAAGCTGTATAGTTTAGATGATTTGTTTAGGGCTCTAAGCTGTATAGTGTAGCTGAGGATTTGAGGGCTCTAAGCTGAGAGTTAAGCTGACGGTTTGAGGGCTCTAAGGTGATAGTTTAGCCTAGGGATTGAGCGCTCAAAGTTGTATAGTTTAGCTGAGGGTTTGAGAGGTCTAAGCTGTATAGCTTAGCAAAGGCACTGAGGGCTGTAAGCTGTATAGTTTAGCCGGGGTTTGAGGGTTCTAAGCTGTATAGTGTATGTGAGGGTTTGAGGGCTCTGGGCTGTGTAGTTGAGTCGACGGGTTGAGGACTCTTAGCTGTATAGTATATCTGAGGGTTTGAGGGATCTGAGATGTATCGTTTACCCGACAAGTGGAGGGCTCTAAGCTGTGTAGTTTACCCGAGGGGTTGAGGGCACCAAGCTGTATAGTTTAGCTGAGGTTTTGAGGGCTCGAAGCTGTGTAGTTTAGCCGAGGGGTTAAGGGCACTAAGTTGTATAGTATAGCTAAGGTTTTGAGGGCTCTAAGCTGTATAGTTTAGTCGAGGGGTTGAGGGCACTATGATGTAAAGTATAGCTGAGTTTTTGAGGGCTCTAAGCTGTATAGTTTAGCCGAGGGGTAGAGGGCTTTAAGCTGTATAGTTTAGCCGAGGGCACTAAGCTGTAAAGTATAGCTGAGGTTTTGAGGGCTGTAAGCTGTATAGTTTAGCTGAGGGGTTGGGGGCACTAAGCTGTATAGTTTAGCTGAGGTTTTGAGGGATATAAGTTGTATAGTTTAGCCGAGGGGTTGAGGGCTCTTAATTGTATAGTATAATTGAGGTTTTAAGGGCTCTAATCTGTATAGTTTAGGTTAGGGTTTGAGGACTCTAAGCTATATAGTTTAGGCGAGGGTTTGAAGGCTCTAAGCTGTATAGTTTAGCCGACGGGTTGAGGGTTCTTAATTGTATATTGTAGCTGCGGTTTTAAGGGCTTTAATCTGTATGATTTAGGCGAGGGTTTGAGGACCCTAAGCTGTATAGTTTTGCCGAGGGGTATTTGGTTCTAAGTTGTATAGTTTAGCCGAGGAGTTGAGGGCTCTATGCTGTATAGTGCAGCTGAGTTTTTGAAGGATTTTTATCTCCTAAAAGTCCATTGTCCTCCTCCTGGTTTGAACCCGCGACCTTGTGTATTTGAGGATAGCATGGTAATCATTACACTACAAAGGGTGACAGAGGGATTGAGGGTCCTAAGTTCTATAGTGTAGCTGAGGGGTTTAGGGTGTTATGCTGTATAGAGTAGCTAAGGGATTGAGGTTCCTGAGATGTGTAATGTGGATAGAGGTGGAGGGTGATAAACTGTATATTGTAGCCGAGGTGTTGAGGGCCATAAGCTGTATAGTGCAGCTGTGCAGTTTGTGGGGCCTAAGCTGCATAGTGCAGGTGAAGGATGAGAAAGCATAGTGTAGCTGAGGTGTTGAGGGCCGAAAGCTGTATAGTGCAGCTAAGGTGTTTGGGGGCTTACACTCTAATGCAGCTGGTTTTAGGGGGCCTAAGCTGTATAGTGTAGCTGTGGCATTGAGGGACCTAAGCTGTATAGTTTAGCTGTGGCATTGAGGGACCTAAGCTGTATAGTGTAGCTGAGGTGTTGAGGGACCTAAGCTGTATAATGTAGCTGAGGTGTTTAGGGACCTAAGCTGTATAGTGCAGCTGAGGGTTTTGGGGGTCTAAACTGTATAGTGCAGCTGAGGGGTTTGGGGAGTCAAAGCTGTACAGTGTTGCTGTGATGTGTAGGTACCTATGCTGTATGGTGCACCTGAGTGTTTTTCAGGTCCTAAGTTGTATAATGCAGCTGAGGGTTTTGGGGACTTAAGCTGTGAAGCGTAGCCAAGAGTTGAGGGTGTCCTAAGCTGTATACTGTAGCTACAATTTTGAAGTCCCTAAGCTGCCCAGTGTAACTAAGGTCTTGAGGGTCCTAAGATGTATAGTGTAGCTGAGGCTTTGAGGGCCCTAAGGGGTATAGTGCATGCGACGGGTTGAGTGCCGTAAGCTGCAAAGTGTAGGTGAGGGATTGTGGTCCAGGATAAGTGGATACTAGCCACGACACCCATGACCATTGATCATTTGTTCCATCAGATAAATTAATTAATCAGAGAGGATTATAATGACTTATTTTAATATAAAAATTGAATATATATATTACAACTGTCCTTGCAGTAACCATAATATTGGAGCAGTAATGTGGGCATTTGAAATGACGAGTGTAAAAATTTAAACACTGCAAAAAAGTTTTCAGTAATCTTTACGGATGCATTGAAAATGATACTAAATTTGAGTCTAGAAATAATCTGGTCAAATAGAATGGGAAGAATGTACTGTAAGGAGGAGGAATTTCTTCAGCCGAAATTTGGCTACATTTTATCTTAATATTAGATTCACTGAATGATTTTCTGTGGTGACAAGTAGACGCAATGTAGTAAAACTCTTGCCAATGTGTGGCTTTACAGTTTCATGAGTAAACATTGAATTTGTGCAAATACAAATGGTGTACAATTAAGAGATAATGATCCTCATTTGTTCATGATTAATTGGAGAAAAAATTAAAAATAAAACAATTGATATAAAGTAGAGGCATTATTGTTTTCTGATTGGATATGGTTCTTAATGCATGCAATGGAGAAAGATAGATATATTTAGAAATTTCTCAGAATGATTTTCTTATGGTTTCATGGGTTAGTCTTTTCAAATTTCTCAATGTAGTAAAACTCTTGCTAATAATGTGGCTTTACATTTTCATGTGTAAATTTATGGGTTTTCAAATTCCTCAACCTAATAAAACACTTTCCACAAGTATTGCACCTGTGCAGCTTTATTTCTACATGGCTAAATGAATGACCTAAATAAATGAAGCACTTAACACCAGCATCACACTTGTGGTGCTTTATGGATTTTGAATTGCTATATATAAATGAAACACTTGCCACAAGTATATCACAAGTGAGACTTTTTTCCTTCATGAGCTTAATTTATGTACTTTCAAATGGTGTAAATAAGTAAAACACTTCCCACAAGTATCACCCTGTTGTGGCTTTATTCCTTCATGAATTTATTTATGTACTTTTAAATTTGTCGCCTTAGTAAAAACTTCGAACAGGTTTCACATTTGAGAAGCTTTATGGCTTCTTCAATGACATAAATAAATAAAGCGCTTGCCACAAGCATTACATTAGTACTGCTTTATACCTTCCTGAGTTGCTTTATGGATTTTGGATTGCTGTAAATAAGCATAACACTTGCCACAAGTATTACACTTGTGAGGCTTTATCCCTTCATGAATCAATTTATGTATTTTCATACTTGACAACCGAGTAAAGCATTTCCCACAATTATCACACTTATGAAGCTCTATTACTTCATGAATCAATTTATGTTTTTTCACATGTGATAACTGAGTAAAACACTTCCCACAAGTATCACACTTGTGAGGCTTTATTCCTTCGTGAATCAATTTATGCATTTTCATACTTGACAACTGAGTAAAACATTCAGGCTTTATTCCTTCATGGATCAATTTATGTTTTTTCACATGTGACGACATAGTAAAACACTTCTCACAAGTATCACACTTGTGAGGCTTTTTTCCTTCGTGTATCAATTTATGGATTTTCAAATTATGTAAATAAGTGAAACACTTCCCACAGGTATCACACTTTTGAGGCTTTATTTCTTCATGAGTTAATTTATGTACCTTTAAATGGTGTAAATAAGTAAAACACTTCCCACAGTTTTCACACTTGTGAGGCTTTATTTTTTCATGAATCAATTTATGTTGTTTCATAACTGACAACATAGTAAAACATTTCCCACAATTATCACACTTGTGAGGCTTTATTCCCTCATGAATCAATTTATGTATTTTCATACTTGACAACATAGTAAAACATTTCCCACAATTATCACACTTGTGTGGCTTTATTCCTTCATGAATCAATTTATGTTTTTTCATATATGACAACTGAGTAAAACACTTCCCACAAGTATCACACTTATGTGGCTTTATTCCTTCATGAGCCAGTTTATGTTTTTTCAAATGCATCGCTCTAGTGAAACACTTCCCACAATTATCACACTTGTGAGGCTTTATTCCTTCATGAATCAATTTATGTAATTTCATACTTGACAACTGAGTAAAACATTTCCCACAATTATCACACTTGTGTGGCTTTATTCCTTCATGAATCAATTTATGTTTTTTCATATATGACAACTGAGTAAAACACTTCCCACAAGTATCACACTTATGTGGCTTTATTCCTTCATGAGCCAGTTTATGTTTTTTCAAATGCATCGCTCTAGTGAAACACTTCCCACAATTATCACACTTGTGAGGCTTTATTCCTTCATGAATCAATTTATGTAATTTCATACTTGACAACTGAGTAAAACATTTCCCACAATTATCACACTTGTGTGGCTTTATTCCTTCATGAATCAATTTATGGTTTTTCACATGTGACAACTGAGTAAAACACTTCCCACAAGTATCACACTTGTGTGACTTTATTCCTCCATGAGTCAGTTTATGTTTTTTTCAAATATGTCGCTCTAGTGAAACACTTCCCACAAATATCACACTTGTGTGGCTTTATTCCTTCATGAATCAGTTAATGTTTAATCATATCTGACAATATAGTAAAACACTTCTCACAAGTATCGCACTTGTGTGGGTTTATTCCTTCATGAATCAATTTATGTTTTTTCATATCTAACAACGTAGTAAAAATCTTCCCACAAGTATCACATCTTTGTGGTTTTATTCCTAAATGAGTCTGTTTATGTTTTATCATATCTGACAGCAGAATGAAACTCTTCCGACATGTATCACACTTGTAATTTCTAACTAAATGTAATTTGTTACAATTCTTCTTGTTGAAGTCATGCACTTGTATACCACTGTGCTGAATTAAATTATTATACTTCAACCATGAACTTCCACTGACACATTTCCTACCATCATGTTGTTTAAGGTAAACAGTATTCTGTATTGGAGAATCTTCTAGTACATTGATTTGTTTATTTGAGTATTTTCTGGCTTTCATATATTCATGACCATCATTTAATATATTGATTCTTGCATTGTTTCCACTGTTTTCACCTGATTTATTCCTGGATGCTTGTTCTCTGTATAATCTGAAACGGGAATATAATCTTTAATTACAGAAATATAACAATGTTTTATGTAAAGGCATATTATCTCAGTAATCCCAGGAACAAACTACTAAATTGTATCATCGATGTGTGCCATTTATTAACATCATAATATCAATAAACAACACACATTAAATAGATTAACACATTAAGTTATTTAAATGTCATCACGATTTACTATTTCATCATGTGAACGAGGTGACCATATAATGAAACTGTCTGCAATTATGCAAAAAACTTGCTTCTATTCTATAGGGGTACTACTATAAAATACTTTTTGGTAAAATTCCAAGGAATTGATTAATTTTAATATCAGTGCTCTTTCTGAGCAATGCTTATAAATGATTCCATATTTTTACATGCAACTATTTATATTATAAAGCAAATGCATTAGTTCAAGAGAAAAATAGTACAATTAGGACCATTTTAGCTTTGATAAGGCACATTAACAGGCGTGTGAGAGAGAGAGGTACTGACCAAATACTGCCATAGAGTTTCACCTGGGGCACAGCTACATAGTGTCGAAAGCATATTTAAGTCCAAGTACACATAACCATAAGGGGACTAGAAGTGAACGATTTAGTGATAACCTAGAACAAAATGTAATCAAGTGAGCAAGTTACTTTGGAAATGGCAAATGCTTTTAATATAAAGCCTATTCAGAAAAGCTTTCTTCTTTTGTCTTTCTTCACGGAATACAATAAACCATACATAACATATACCTAGAGTTCTAGCACACCTAAACCCTTGCTCTCCAATGGTCTTTACATCCCATATAACTACTGTCATACTATTCTGCTTTCTAATTATCTCTTACCATTCCTAAAAATGTCCCCACCATTTTAATGGTTAAATTATCTTTGGCTAATTCATCCAATTTTGCATTTCATTTCATTTATACTGCCTCAAACATTAATAATATAAATACTTCTTTTGTGCAAAGCATATTTTTTAATTGGGCACAAGGACTACATTTTTCCCCCCCTTCCACAATCTGTTTAAATATTTTATACATCCCAAAGAACTGTGGTCTATTAATTTAACCAAATATCCTGTTTTGTCTTTATTTTATACACTCTGTATTGCTGTTTTCAAGTAATAGCTGATAGCCAAATATCAATCTCCTATAATTATCACTTATTTCTAATGTATTTTCTAGATTCCCAAACCAATCTCTCTTACCATCACATATTTTTGGAAGTATATCATTTAAATTTAAACCTTTGTATTAATATTTCAAATTCTATCCACTATTATGCTCTTTCTGTCTGCACTTCATAGTTCTGCTGACAAATTCTTGGATAAAGCATGTCAGTACAGTACATTAATCTTTGGTGTGCCTCAGATTTTTACTCCACATATCATCTTTGATTGAAGTACTACTTCACAATGTATTTCATTATCAATGTGGAGTTTATACAAACTTATGTTATGGCTAATTAGATTCCTTCTGCTGGTTTCCTATTTATAAAATTTATAAAAACTATAAAAGACACTTACACTATATTTCGGGTTATTCCTTCTATTTTCCAGTTATACTAGTAAAATGGGCAAAAATTCTTTTGTCTGTTTACATAAAATTTTCCATTGTTGTACTTATATGTCTCACAATTCTTAAGATTATATTTGACATAATGAAAGACAAATGTAAAACATGTTAACTTTTCACATGTAGTAAACTTTCTTCAGAAATCAGACATGGTTATTTACTTTAGTGCATGCAAGTTTAAACATAATGTCAGCAACTTAAGGTTATGAAATATGCCTTATTCTTAGTGATAAAGTGTCCCACACGAAAACATACCCACACATTTTACTGAGGTAGATATGAATTTCAGGCTTTCTAGGGTGGCATTTCGATTAATAAATGTATTATTACTATTTGTCAGGTTTGTAGGCTGTGGACTTGAGAATAACAACATTTTGCCAGTGGCCACACTTACCATTCTTTAGGGGTGAGGTGGTATGTGGACTACATGGGTCAGAGTTTGAACAATGACAGCTGCATTCTTGTACAGTGTAGGTGGGCGTAACTTACTGTATGGTGTCCTACAGTAGGGTTTCTCTTCTTTATAGTTAATGTATTTTCCAAGACAAGTAACCAGGCTATATGTACATGTGTATGGCTGACTTCACAGTTAAGATGAAACCTGAGTTTATCATTTTTCTGCCATGAGACCACAGCACCCATTAGAGCTACACAGCATTCAAGGTACAAACTTTGTAAAGAACCTGAGTAACTGGGAGTACAGAAAGCTCTCCTCCCATAATCAGATGACATGCTTATGCCATATATCAAGACTCTAGAAGAACATTTAAGGAAGATGTGACCACTTACTAGAGAGAATGGGAGGTGAGGATACCATTTTTTTTGCCAGCCTTTAGCCCTTCAACCAATGGCATTATGTCATCCAGCTTGGTCTTAACTGTGTTTCAGCTACTATGGTAACCAATATTTTGGAGTTTTATTTATGGATGCTCTTCAACTACTGTGCTTCTCAGTGTCCCATTCTATGAGAAACAGCTTATTTATGCTCAGTGGCCCCTTCATCAGGCTTGAGGTACTTTTACGTACTATAAGTCAAAAACATAGAACGAAAGTTTACTTCCTTTCCAAAGGAAGCCATGAAAAGGTCTATATGCTTGAAAAACTAGGAACCTGCGACCAAGCATGGTAACCCTACAGCCTGTAATCAACTACATGGGAAATGTTGATGACTATCTTCATGACACATCCAGATAGAAAGTCATTACAACATGTAAACTAACTCAGGTGGTGATTTTATATGGCTATGTTACCTGACCTGGTCAAAAGGGTGCTACAGCAACTTTCAACAACCACAGCAAGGATCATACCTTATAGCTAGCAGATTTCACCCTTCTAGCACCAAACACAATCTAATCAAGATGCCATTTTCATACGTTTTAACTCTTTCCAGTGGGAAAATTTGTGTACTTTCTACGTCATAGCCAAAGAGAAAGGTTTTCTGGAGCACTTCAGGACGAAATCTTTACACTCCAAAGCACTAAATTAGCTGCAAATATAATTTCTCTAGCAAAAGGTTACAGACCTTGATGAAAGCTTTTCTGACACAGATGTAAGAGAGGAAGATATGTGTTCTAGTTTCAGCGATAAAAATTGCATACAATAAGACTGGCCCTCGTACACACGCATACAATTGGAGTACTTATCAAAATGGATTTACAGAAGTGTAACCAGAAAATGCACACAATGTGACTCAACCATTCAGATATGCAACAACTCAAGTGCTAAATTGTACAGTAATCAATGTTACATTTGTATCCTATCGTTTTATGACATTTTTATTAATAGTGGTATAATGGTTGTGTGTGTTTGTGCTTTTGGTGGTTTTCTCAGTTTTGAGCCTTCAGGTTACATGTATTCATTATTGATTATTTTGGGATTTTTAATTTTACTTTCAAAAAAAGTTTTTTTTGGTAGTGTTTAATGCCCGCTTTAACTACTTATGGCACCGCAGGCGGTACTTTCAAAATGTTTTATTTTTAAAATACTAAGAGACTTCTCATCCATATAGTGTATATTATACAATAGAAAAAAAGATGGGTTTATTAAAAATAAAAAAAAGATTAAATTCTCTCTGTTATTTGATACTCATCTTATTAATAATAATTTAAAACACTGCATTCTTCTCTAAAATGGTTAATAATGATATCATCTAGATATAAAGGCTGCCCAAAGAGAAGAAACTGAGATAAAATTGGATCCTAGTACACTAACAGCCCTGAAGAGGGAGCAGTGTGACTATATGCTGTAACTCATGGTGAAGAGGATTAATGTTGTCATCTACTGCATCCAGAGGCTGTGGTATACTTAGATCCTAGTACACTAACAGTCCTGAAGAGGGAGCAGTGTGACTATATGCTGTACCTCATGGTGCAGAGGATTAATAATATAATCTACTGCAACCAGAGACTGTGGTACACTTAGATCCTAGTACACTAACAGTCCTGAAGAGGGAGCAGTGTGACTATATGCTGTACCTCATGGTGAAGAGAATTAATGATATAATCTACTGCATCCAGAGACTGTGGTACACTTAGATCCTAGTACACTAACAGTCCTGAAGAGGGAGCAGTGTGACTATATGCTGTACCTCATGGTGAAGAGGATTAATGTTGTCATCTACTGCATCCAGAGGCTGTGCTACATTTAGATCCTAGTACACTAACAGTCCTGAAGAGGGAGCAGTGTGACTATATGCTGCACCTCATGGTGAAGAGGATTAATGTTGTCATCTACTGCATCCAGAGGCTGTGCTACATTTAGATCCTAGTACACTAACAGTCCTGAAGAGGGAGCAGTGTGACTATATGCTGCACCTCATGGTGAAGAGGATTAATGTTGTCATCTACTGCATCCAGAGGCTGTGAAACATTTAGATCCTAGTACACTAACAGTCCTGAAGAGGGAGCAGTGTGACTATATGCTGTGCCTCATGGTGAAGAGAATTAATGATATAATCTACTGCATCCAGAGGTTGTTGCTCACTTAGATCCTAGTACACTAACAGTCCTGAAGAGGGAGCAGTGTGATTATATGCTGTACCTCATGGTGCAGAGGATTAATAATATAATCTACTGCAACCAGAGACTGTGGTACACTTAGATCCTAGTACACTAACAGTCCTGAAGAGGGAGCAGTGTGATTATATGCTGTACCTCATGGTGCAGAGGATTAATAATATAATCTACTGCATCCAGAGACTGTGGTACACTTAGATCCTAGTACACTAACAGTCCTGAAGAGGGAGCAGTGTGATTATATGCTGTACCTCATGGTGCAGAGGATTAATAATATAATCTACTGCAACCAGAGACTGTGGTACACTTAGATCCTAGTACACTAACAGTCCTGAAGAGGGAGCAGTGTGACTATGTTCCGAATACTTGTGTAGATCATGATTAGTTCTAGCCATGCTAAGAAGCTGTAGATGCACTAAGAGTACTTCCGTATTTGCACCATAGAAGCAGAGATTAACAGGTACTATATATAGGTATCCTGCATTTTCGCATGTGTCACACACCTCGGTAAAATGAACCATGGTAGTGAGTGTTTCTAGCTGCATAATCAGTGCTAAAAACGGAGGGCAGCCAGACATGCAGGAAGTCAGTAACAGCAGAAAACTAGATGAATGCAGTTGGATTAAGGAGAAGCAAATCAATCAAAAACTATTTTAATGCATATTGAATTAAAATTCTCATCAGCTTTTAATAAACACCTTTGTGAATGTGGAGACAATTTCTGCAGTAAGTTAGAAAAAGAACTGTGCTATATTCATTGTGTCTGCAGAACAGTTCCATGACACGTTAACCTTTTTACTGCCTACTTGAATAACAGAATGCTGTCTGAAAAGTGCCAAGCAATTTTAGAGCATAATAGAGAGCTTTTAGTTATTAGTAATAAAATAATTACCAATCACTTATAGAGTTGAATCTTTTATTGCTTTTAATACACCCTTTTGCCTGCACATTTTGAAAATAATATAAAAAATCCCCCAAAATTAAGTAGATAAATCCTTAATATTCATAAATCACAGACATTTCTTTTCTTAAATACAAAAAAAAAGAATTCATGTATCACGAAGGCCAAAAACAAAAAAATCAGTAGAAAAAAAACACACACCTATACATTAGCATAGTACAACTAATAATGTAAATGCCTAAAGCAATAGGATACAGATGTAACGTAAATAACTGAACAAAATTAGCACTTGGGTTATTGCAGAGCTGAGTGATTGATTCACATTGAGTCGTCTGGTTACACCAGTTCATTTTCATACACATGCAGTTTCATTATTGAAGCTAGAATATATATCCTCCTCACTTACGTCAATGTAAGAAACACTTTTATCAAGCTCTGAGAATTCCAAATCACTCGCTTTCTGATGATACAACATAAACTGTACCTCTTATTTCCTCTTTGGTTCTTAACCTATTGTTAGACTATGTCATTTTCCACCAACATACACACCAGCTAGAGAACTCAATTTGGAGCTAAATTAGTGCTTTGGAGTAGAAATCTAAGGCCCTGACAAGCTCCAGAAAACCTTTCTCTATGACTATGATGTAGAAGGAGCTAAAATGTATGAAGATGACTTTACGATTTGATCATTATTATCAATTCTTGCATAATTTTTGGATCATGATTAGATTGTGAGTGGGACTAAAACATTTTACAAGAAAAATGAATAAGAAATGAAATTATGAAGAAGTGAGAAGTACATTGTAATCTAAAAGTGTTACCTAATTGATTCTGCTGAAGGGAAGCTCTCATCCACATAGTCCTGTAACATAATTATGGACATTAAAGTATTTAAAGTGACCAAATTGTTGTCCATAAAACACTTGGATATGTACAAAACTATATGGATTATAAACGGGTTGTACAATTCTTTCAGTGGAGCCAGAGGTATCTTATGTAACATGTTCTTCACAACAATGTTATTTAATTAGCTATTCTTCAGAAAAGTGACTGAGAGAAATATATTACAGAACATTTTTTATTGTAGAAAATTTAAATTTCTTCCATAAATTATTTGTGAAATCCTTATTCCCAGACTAGGCAACTAAGTTCTGTTACACTGTGATTTTATTTGTCACAGAAAAAAACTCAGGACTGAATTATAAGTTTGTATTGCAATTAGAACATATTGAAATAATCAGAAGTAGACCTTTTGTTAAAACTTAAATTTAACAATTGAAAGATATTTACTACTTCATAATACGTCACTCAGAAATGGAAAAGCAGCAGCTAAAGTAATGGCTTTATAACAATAATATCCTAAGCTGTAAAATACATTGTTAAACAACAAGGTAAATTAAATTTCTAATGGCAGATTTATATTTTGCATTCATAAAATTTTTTAGGAAATAGGTGAACACCTTTGTATATTAATAAGAAAACTTTTCAAAAGATTAATGACAGTAAGGCCACCTTTGTAGCATGGTGTTAGTGTGTCTGCCCTACGTTTAAGAGGAGTAAAGTTTGAATGTCAGTTAGGGTGAGTTACCTGGGTAGGGTTTTTCTGGAGTTTTCATTATCCTAAGAAAGTGAATGTTGAGTAACTTCACACTTTATGGATCTTGGCTCATTTGAGTGTTATTTCACCCATTTCATTCATCATCCAATATTAGCTACCAGGGTGCTAAGATAAAGAATGGAATGTGTGAAATGAATTATCAAATGATGCTTGGGTCTACAGAACCGAGCTTTTTCAAAATTATGGGAAACACTTTCACCAGACTCTCAGATTAGATAAACCAGCTACCCAACAGAAAGCAGATCCTGATTTTATACTCTTAACCCTTAAATGCATGATTTATTTTATTAAATATGCTGTTCTTCCTCTGATTTGGAAACCAGTATTTATATCCCACGTGCAAAACTGAAGCGACTGGAATACACGTGATTGTTAGTGTGATACATAATGGAGACTTGCTATCCATTCAAAGCTGAATGTTGTAAGTTTGTGTCCCAGTGACTGCAGTCAAAGGTGCCTGTGGTGAAGGATGGGGAGGGCCCAAGTGAAATAATTGGTGTGCTGGCATGCTTGGATAATGACTGTGTTACATTTGATTGCAGTTGCATGGATTTTTTTCTTTTGTTTAAAAAAACATTGCAGTTTTATTGCATAAATATTAATAATTTTACAAAATAAAACAAATATAACTTGCATATTAACAATACTGAAATGTTTAATTAGTCATCTATCTTGGATATGTACAGCACCACCCAATTAAGGGTTACCAGTATTGAGATCAGTTTGCTTCATCTGACAGGTAACTCTGTCCCCAGCTTCCATTTTAGTTGTACAACTATCTAAATTTTAAATACAAGTTATTTAATTCTGAAATACAACATCCAGAATATTCTTTGCAGACTAAAAGATAATTGTTCCCTACAAAACACTAGTTCCTTGATTCTGATACAATAACTGAACATGTAGTTTAATTTGTTTACTAGCAAAACTAACCTTATTTACACCATCAGCATATGAAGCTTCTGTAGAAGTTGTTTCTATCCACTGCAGTTCTTCTATCTTAGTGTTCAGTTCAGAGTCTTTGTTGCATGGATTAACTGTTAGTACATGAGCTTTAGAACAAAACTGTCTCTCATCTTGAGAACAAAAGCCTGAGTCAACACATGCTTCATTCAGTTCTATTTTGTTCTCCATTTCACAGTCATCATGGCATTGTTTGACCTCCTTTACAAGATCCTTTGAGAAATGCTGCCAATCATTTTGTGCACTAAAGTCTGAATCAACATTCTCTTCTTTGATATCTGTTTCACACACTTTGATGTATACAATAGCATCACTGTTCAACTTTGTTGTAACATCCGGTGAGACATTTTCCCTCTCAGTCTCTGAAATAGTTTTTGAGAAAGAAACCTCTTCCTTGATTTCTCCTTTTATATCCATTTGTCATCTACCATACTTGACAGTAGTGCTCTAAATTTCAGTAGAAGGTCTGTGGAAAAGAAACATATATTAATGGAATTAAATATTTATAACTTGAACTAATGGGAAAGGATATAAATAAAATGTAAATTATCCAGCTATATATTACACTGCAATACTATGAATCACTGAAAGCTATCTGATATCGTAATACAAGAAATAAAATACTTAAATAGCATACTTATTTGATTCACTAATTAAATGATGTAGAGGAAATGCTACAAGGTGCAGCAATCTCTCAGAATACTGAAGTGTCAACATGGCATGTACTACTACACAAGCACATAAACAAAACTCTGTCTTATTACTTGTTGACATGCCTTAACAGGCTCATCAGCTGGAACATTATGCAAGTAGTATTAATTCATTCATACAGCCCACAATGTTGTTACAAGGGACGTTAAAGAATGCTCACAAGTATAAGTCATCAAACTAACTTAGGGAGTACAAGCTTGAGCTTTGCTCAAATTGTAAGATAATTTGTAGGTATACTGGAGGATCCATTGTTGAATCTTGTGGAAGGAATGTAGCTTTTTTTTGTCTTATTCAAGTTTAGATATGACAGAATTCTCAGCTGTTATTCCTGTAACATTTTGCTCATGATATACAGTGAAAAGCCATTACTGAGAATAGGATATGCTCTGCAAATATTAGAGTAGCTCAGATGTTGTTCATGTAACATTTTGCCCAAGATATACAGTAAAAAGCCTTTACTGAGAGTAGCAAATCCTCTGCAAATATTACAGTAGCTCAGGTGTTATTCCTGTAACATTTTGCTCATTATATACAGTGAAAAGCCATTACTGAGAATAGGATATGCTCTGCATATATTAGAGTAGCTCAGATGATATTCATGTAACATTTTGCTCATGATATACAGTGAAAAGCCATTACTGAGAATGGGATATGCTCTGCATATATTAGAGTAGCTCAGATGATATTCATGTAACATTTTGCTCATGATATACAGTGAAAAGCCATTACTGAGAATAGGATATGCTCTGCATATATTAGAGTAGCTCAGATGATATTCATGTAACATTTTGCTCATGATATGCAGTGAAAAGCCATTACTGAGAATAGGATATGCTCTGCAAATATTAGAGTAGCTCAGATGTTGTTCATGTAACATTTTGCCCAAGATATACAGTAAAAAGCCTTTACTGAGAGTAGCAAATCCTCTGCAAATATTACAGTAGCTCAGGTGTTATTCCTGTAACATTTTGCTCATGATATACAGTGAAAAGCCATTACTGAGAATAGGATATGCTCTGCATATATTAGAGTAGCTCAGATGATATTCATGTAACATTTTGCTCATGATATACAGTGAAAAGCCATTACTGAGAATGGGATATGCTCTGCATATATTAGAGTAGCTCAGATGTTATTCATGTAACATTTTGCCCAAGATATACAGAGAAACACCCATACTGAGAGTAGGAAATGCTCTTCAAGTGTTACATTAATTTACACTCAGGCCTGTTATTACACATTCTCTTTGCTGAGAATTTCAGAGTCAGATATTCACAACATGAATAGTAGGGTTAAGGGAATGACATTAACTAGACTTGATGTGTCTTTTGTTACAATTTCCACTTAACATATACTTTAGCAGCTTGTAAAAAACTTCTTTTATAATACGGTTAATATGTTTAGTTTTTTTTTTTTTTTTGGTAGTGTTTAACGCCCGCTTTAACTACTAATGGCATCGCAGGCGGTGACACTGATGATACATGAATGATGATGGAGCACCGGTGGAATGCGATGGCGGGGGAAACCGGAGTACCCGGAGAAAACCCGCCCCAGCGCCGCTTTGTCCACCACAAATCTCACATGCGGTCGCTTGGGATCGAACCCCGGCCGTCTAGGTGAGAGGCTAGTGGTCTAACCACTCGGCCACGGCGCGGCCCCCTTTTATTACGTTTAGTATCTTCATTTATTTCAATTACTATATTTATCTGAATACATGAGAATTGTTTATCTGAAGTATTATAATTCAGAGCTTGGGGTCATCTTGTATTGACGATGTGAGTTTCACAAATACCTTTGAGATTAAGTAACTTTGAAAGTTTACGGCCTCTACAATGGCAAACCATGGGAGATTAACACAACTGTAGTGATGTATGTAGCAGATCTTTTGTGTATTTTAGTTTTTGAGGCTTCAGCCCAGTGACAGTCCTCAATTGTGAGGTTTATGTTTATTTCAAATTTGAGGAAAGGTATTTCACTTTCGCTTCAGTCTGTGTAATGTTCGTTCGTGTGGCCTATGCTAAGGTATACCTCTCAGAGTTATATTTACAAGTCAACCAAAGGAAGTGAGTAGCAAGACTGAAGGGTGATGTCTACTGTTGTCATGAGAAGAATGTACCAAGGTTCATTTGCTATTACCCAAAGAACCTGATTCTGAATATTCTGTATCCAGTTGCTTTGTATTTTGTATGTAGATCCCCAAAATGAACAGCCTTATGCTCAGATGGGCCTGATCACCAAAAATAAGTTCTGCCGTTTTGTAGATAATAATAGTAAAGGATCGACTACTAGGAATTTTAATTGATGCATTTTCTTATTTAGTTTTTATAATATTCTTACACGAGGTTATTAAAACATTTATGCATCTGTATCACATGCGTTATAATAGGGTGACCATGCATACTGATTTTCACAGGACACTCGTTTTTTGTTTTTTTAAAAGAGTGTTTCACCGGTTACAATGACACATGAAAAAAATAAAATATATCTTGTTTTTTTAAAAATGCCCTGCGAAACATCCTACTTTAACTTTAAGTTGTGAGTTTAAGCTTTAAATCACTAGTTCTAGTGTTTTCATTTATTGTAAGTATAATAATAAATTTATGGCATGCAATAATCAAGTTTAGCTGCCATTGTTTATAACAATGTGGCATTGCCCATGTTTGTATTGAGGTTGTCTGCTCTTGTTTCTTCAACAAAGTGCACCTTTATGCTCTGCATCTCTGCAGTTCATTCATTATTGCTTATTTATTCACTTTGGAGTGTAGATTGGCTGTGTCACCTGTCATGTTGTTATAGTTCTATGCTACAGTTGCTTTTTCAGGATGGCACCGAGAAAAAATGTGTTCCAAATTCCAAATCGCAGTCTGTATCCTTTCATCAAACGGGGAAAGACAGACAGTGATGTATACTGTCGAAAGAAATATTGGGAAGTGTGAAATAATACACCATCTACAAAGGGCAAAACATAAAGTTTCAACTAATGCAACTAAATCCATTGCATCCATTTCCACATTTTTTTCAGAAATAAGGATATCGGATACAAAGAACAAATGCTTGCAGCAGCAGAGGTATTTTTGCATTCCACACAGTAATTCATAACCAGTCGTTTCAATCAACAAACTGTACTTTAAAATTGATTGAAAAAGGTTTTGAACCTCAATATTCATGTACAATAATGAACTCCATTGTGACGAATTATGCGATTTCAGAGCTACAGAAAGACTTGGACCAAGTGAATTACATCACAGTGTACACAGATTTGTCCAATCATGGAACTACAAGGCTGTTTTCATTATTGGTACGCTATTTTCTTCCTGTTAATGGAGCGCAAGTAAAAGTGTTGGACTTTCAAGATCAGTATGGTGAAGCAGCTGAGATTGTGTGCTCTTACATTTTAAAGACCTCAAGTGAACACAAAATTGAAGCTAAAGTTGTAGGTTTATTTGCTGACAATAGCTGCAATTTTCAGGGGCATGAAGAAAAGGTAAAAATATGTTCACTATTCTTCAGAATTCTTTAAACAAACCAGATATAGGTGCAATTTGCTTTGTACACCTGGTGAATAAGTATACAAACTGCAACTGATTTTTTTTTTTTGGTAGTGTTTAATGCCTGCTTTTACTGCTCTGGCACCGCAAGTGATGACACTGATGATACATGAAGATGGAGCCCCGGTGGAATGAGATGGCAGGGGAAACTGGAGAACCCGGAGAAAACCCACCCCTGCACTGCTTTGTCCACCACAAATCTCACATGCGGTCGTTTGGGATCGAACCCGGGCTGTTTAGGTGAGAGGTAAATGGTCTGACCACTTGGCCACATCGCGGCCAACTGACTGTTTACCAGTTTTCATAGAAAATACATTCGCACTTCTACAATTATACAGTGTATGAAACATCTTTGTGGAAATAGAGTATTCAAAACTGTTTTCGTACACTAAAACTAGATAGCTTGTTTTGTTGCCAGCTGTAGAATGTATATTTAAACTTTATCCAACTTTAAAATCTTACTTTGAATCACAGGAAAAGTGTCCTACAATCATTAAATTGTTATAAGATGATCCTCTCTCTGAAATACAGCTGTATTTTGTGCATAGTCAGGCAGCTGTATTTAATAATTTTGTTCATTTACTTGAATGTCAACATATTTCTATGGTAGAAGGTTGAGCATTCATTAAAGAGCTGAAACAAAAATTGAATGAGCAGAAGGAATGTGCCTTTTTGACTCTTGCATTTCGGTCAAAACTAAAAACTCTTGGGGAGAGTGGATTACTAGATCTATGTGCTTCCAATTTTAAGAAAAATGTGTGTTCATTTTATTCAACTTGCAATGAATATATCAAGTAGTGTTCTTCTCCATAATTGAAAATAGTCATTTCGGACTGGACCAGACTTATTTCAGTAATTGAATGGAATCAAGTTCAGAATAGCTTAAATACTATCAGCAAGCTGATGGGAAAGCAAATAGATGATTCCTATCTCTTTGATGAGATTGTAAATGTAAAAAGCATATGCAAGAGTTGAAAGTTTGATAGAATGTTACACTGCTCATTTGAGGGTTGATTTAAGATGGGTTGAAGGTTTTAAAATATTTTCAGGAAAAGTTCATCCCGTTTTCACAAGTGTGTGATACTGCTGAATTTAATATGATCTTCTAGGCATGAATGTACCCACTGAGAGGGTGTTTTCGATAATGAATAACTCATGGACTAATGAAAAATCTCAGATAAAAACTAAAATTCTGAAACATCTAATAATAACTTCCCACATTTATGTAGTACATTCAAATTCAGAGTATTTAAAGTTTATACTGATCAATAATTTAAAATATAGTAAAAATATTAGCATTCAGTATCTAAAAAAACAAATTAAATCGTGTTTTGAGTATTTTCTTATCTGTACCATTTAATTTAGAACAAAAGAATATAAGAAGTATTTTTGTCTGTGTGTTAAAATTGCAAGAGTCATATACATAGGAATGTCAAATCTTATGGAAAGCCTTATTTAATTAAGTATATAATTGTTTGCTTATAAATCTTTGAGCATTAGTTAAGTAGTTTCAATATTTAGTCTTAATTTTTTTGAAATGCATTTATACCATAAAGCTAATGCAAATTGGATCCTGATAAATAGTTAATATGCATATTCTTAACATTTCCCCAATGGATTTTAAGACAGTCATGGTTACGCTTAGAACGTTAACATAGTGTCTTATTTTTTGGTTATCAGGATGTGGTCACCTTACATTATAAGCATATTTCATTTTCTTTTGTTTACCTGTATGTAAAGTGCTGAATTGTGGTCACCTAGTACGAATTCTTGGAATGAAATATCCATGACATTTGTATAATTTCATATGCATAATCTGTGGAGTAATAATAATTTTCTAATCTATTCCACTACAGGATACATGATGCTAATGTACCCGATTGACCTAAAATACAATAATTGTAGTTTGTAGTTGTTTAGCTCACAATATTAGCTATATGACACACCAATAAAATTGCACGTCACGATCAAGGGAACCATGTTTCTTGTCCCTGCTTCCTTTGTTTTTAATTTGTTATTACGACATAATAATGTAAACCCTTTAATGTTTTGTACCTCAGATTAATTTTCGTAATTTAAACTTCAGCCTCTTCCACATTTTTTTTGTATCTGTTTGAACAAAACACTTGACTCTTAGGTATAATTTTCACTTGACGTCAAAATAGTAAACTCATTTTCAATTTAGAGTAATGCCAGTAATAAATTCACCGTACAGTTTCTGTTTACATATATTGACATTGTATAACACTGAATATCAATGTCTGAATCAATATGAACCTAATGCTTATTTTGCTTGGAGCAGTAAATACTATTTAACATAAATTCATTTGACTGTGATAGCCAACCTACCAACAAATGTTGTAGTTTGATCATCGAAAAAATGTGGTTTCTTTAAATATTCAGGTTCTTAAACCAGCACATGTTATTGGGGTATTTCTTTAGAGTCGCGCCTATTATCAATACTTGTTTTTTAAGTTTTCGAACAGTATATTTGAAAGGATGGCATTTGCAGGAATATGTGAAATTTCCGCTATTTTTACCAGATAATGTCATCGTTACCAAGGTTGTTAATGGGCCCTGCACTCATTCTTTATTTTAATACTTTCATGAGGGGCTTTGAAAAGTAAATATTATAAGTATTTTCCAGACCAGTTACAGCCACTTTTATCACTGGATGATGGCTACAATTGCACAACAAATTTGCGTGCTGTGTTTGCTTTTACAATGATTGTGATTAAGGTCGACTGTAATTCCAGTGTTATTGCAGTTGGGTTTACATCATTTCAATTAGGTATTCTTTCGATGTGACGCGAGAAAAGAAGACATATGGTTCGCCAGTGCGCATGCGCAAGCAGACAGGACGATCAGAAGATTGCGTTTCGCATTGCAAAGAAGAGCCGATTTTCATAAACTCCATATTTACCCTTAGTTTGACCCAGTTCATTTATTAACACTTAACTCAACCTCGACGAAATCTTGCAACCAGAGGAACATGTCGATCGTCTTCACTCGTCTAATATTCGTTTTTCAAAAATCACTTACAAAACACAGGAAAATCTCACATCAATTGTAGACTGTTGCACAAACATTTTACTTTAAGATTAGCAGCTTGAATGATGGCGAATAGAATACGGAGCTACAGGGAAGTTGACAATTTATAGCACCCAGATATGTGCTGAGAGGACGAATACCTAACCAAAGTTCTCAAGTAAAATGCATGTAATTGGTTAAATTAGTTTGGTACAACACTTGGACAATCTTCCATACCTATACTGAATAAACCCCGAATTGAGGGGATAGTTATAAATAAACATTTCTAACACATCACATACTATTTGAATACTAAATTGGAGAGCACAAAATAATAACATTTTTAAAATATTTATTACATTAATTTTCACTTATAAGGTGTTATTAATCATAGCTTTTCGCTTGTGTACTTTTCGTGTTCCTATTCTTAATAAACGTTATGGGCGTCCCACTCAAGAAGTCCTGGCAACATTTTTTCTGTCCTTTTCTCTTTGTGTGTTTCCAACATTCCCATGTGAGCATGGCAGAAAAAGCTGTATAGTGTAGTCAAGGGGTTAAGGGCCTTAAGCTGTATTGCTGCCCAGGGGTTGAGGGCCCTAATTGTATAGTGTAGCAGAGAGGTTGAGGGCCCCAAGCTGTATCGTGTAGAAGGGTTGAGGGCCCTAAGGTGTATATTGTAGGCCAGGGCTTGATGATCCTAAGCTGTAACGTTTACTCGAGTGGTTGAGGGCTTAAGGTAAATAATGTAGCTGAGGGTTTGAGAACCTAAGCTGTATAGTATGACTGAAACGATGAGGACCCTAAACTGTATAGTATAGCTGAGGGGTTTAGGATCCTAAGCTGTATAGTGTAGCCAAGGGGTTGAGGGTCCTAAGATGTAAAATGTAACCGTGGTATTGGGGGCCCTAAGCTATATTGCAGCTGAGGGGTTGAGGGCCCTAAGCTGTATAGTGCAGCCAAGGAATTTGAGGGCACTAAGCTGTATCATGTAGTCGAAGGGTTGAAGGCCCTAAGATTTATAGCGTAACTTGGGAGTTAAGGGCCCTAAGCTGTATATGGCAGCTGAGGAGTTGAGTGCCCTAAGCTGTATCATTTAGTTGAGGAGTTGAGGGCCCTAAGGGGTATAGTGTAGCCATGGGGTTGAGGACCCTAAGCTGTATAGAGTAGACAAAGGGGTTGAGCACCCTAAGCTGTATAGTGTAGCAGAGGGGTAGAGGAATGCAAGCTGTAGAGTGTAGCTGAGGGCTTGAGGGCCCTAAGCTAAATAGTATAGCTGAGGGATTGAAGCCCTAAGCTGTATAATGCAGTCGAGGGGTTGAGTGTCCTAAGCTGTATTGTAACCGAGGGGTTGAGCATCCTAAGGTATTGGACGCTAAGTCCAATAGTATAGCTAAGGTATTGAGGGCCCTAAGCTGTAGAGTGTGACCGAGGGGTTGAAGGCCCTAAGCTGTATTGTAGCTGAGGTATTTAGGATCCAAAGTTGTATAGTAGAGTTGAGGGGTTGAGGAGCCTAAGCTGTATAGTGTAGTTCAGAGTTTGGGGGCCCTAAGCTGTGTAGTGTAGCTGAGGTGTTAAGGACCCTAAGCTGTATAGTGTAGATGAAGGGCTAGGGCCATAATGTGTATAGTGTAACTAAGGGGTTGAGGGTTCTAAACTGTGTAATTAGCTGAGGGGCTGAGAGCCCTAAGCTGCATAATGTAACTGAGGGGTAGAGGACCCTAGGCTGTATAGTGTAGCTGAGGGATATTGGATCCTAAGCTGTATAGTGTAGCTGAGGTGTAGAGGACTCTATGCTGTATAGTGTAGTTGAGGGATTGGGGATCCTAAGCTATAGAATGTAGCTAAGACGTTGAGGACCTTAAGCTGTATAGTGTATCTCGGAGGTTCAAGGCTATAAGATGTATAGTATAGACAGGGGTTGAAAGCCATAAGCTGTATAGTATAGCCAAGGGTATGGGGGGCCTAAGGAGTGTGGTTTAGCCCAAAGGTTGAGGTACCTAAGCTTTATAGTGTAGCTGAGGAATTGAAGGTCTTAAGCTGTATATTGTATCTGAGCAGTTGAGGTACCATAGATGTATAGTGAAGCTGAGTGGTTGAAGACCCTAAGCTGTAAAATGTAGCTGAGGAGTTGAGGACCCTAAGCTGCAAAGTGTTGCTGAGGGGTTGAGGCCCTTAAGCTGTATAGTGTGGCTGAGGTGTTGAGGACCCTAAGCTTTATAGTATAGCTGAGGGGTTCAGGACTCTATTCTGCAAAGTGTAGCTGAGGAATTGACGGCTCTGACCTGTATAGTGTAGCTGAGGTGTAGAGGAATCAAAGCTGTATAGTGTAGCTGAGGGCTAGAGGACCCTAAACTGTAAAGTGTAGCTGAGAGGTTGAGGACCCTAAGCTGTATAGTGTAGCCGAGGGTTTGATGGCCCTAAGCTGTATAGTGTAGCTGAGGGTTGAGGACCTTAAGCTCTATAGTGTAGCTAGTGGTTGAAGACCCTAAGCTGTATAATGTAGCTGGGAATTTCAAGGCCCTAACCTGTATGGTGTAGACAGGGGTTGAGAGCCGTAAGCTGTATAGTGTAGGGGGTATGTGGGCTCTAAGCTGCATGGTCTAGTCAAGGGCCCTAAGGTGTAGGGTGTAGCAGAGGGATACAGGACCCTAAACTAAATAGTGTAGATGCGGGTTTGAGTACCCTAAGCTATATACTGTAGCCAAAGTGTTGCAGACCCTAAGCTGTATAGTGTAGCTGAGGAGTAGAGGATCCTAAGTAGTATAGTGATACCGAGGGGTTGAGGACCCTAAGCTGTATAGTGTTGCTCAGGTGTTGAGTGTTCTAAGCTGTATAGTATAGATGAGGAGTAGAGGATCTTAAGCAGCATAATATTGCTGACGAGTTGATTCACCTAAGCTGTATAGTGTAACTGATGAATTGAAGGCCTTAAACTGTATATTGTAGCTGAACAGTTGAGGGCCCATAGATCTATAGTGAAGCTGAGGGGTTGAGCCCTCCAAGCTGTATAGTGTAGCCGAGGGGTTGAGGACCCTAAGTTGTATAGTGTAGCTGAGGGTTTAAGGACTCTATGCTACAAAGTGTAGCTGAGGAATTGTGGGCTCCGTCCTGTATAGTGTAGCTGAGGGGGTTGAGGACCCTAAGCTGTATAGTATAGCTGAGGGGTTGAGGGCGCTAAGCTGTATAGTGTAGCTGAGTGGTTGGTGACCCTAAGCTGTAAAGTGTAGCTGAGGGGTTGAGGACCCTAAGCTGTATAGTGTAGCTGAAGAGTGGAGGACCCTAAGCTGTATAGTGTAGCTGAGGGGTTGAGGACCCTAAGCTGTATAGTGTAGCTGAAGATTGGAGGACCCTAAGCTATATAGTGTAGCTGAGTGGTTGGTGACCCTAAGCTGTAAAGTGTAGCTGAGGGGTTGAGGACCCTAAGCTGTATAGTGTAGCTGAAGAGTGGAGAACCCTAAGCTGTATAGTGTAGCTGAGGGGTTGAGGACCCTAAGCTGTATAGTGTAGCTGAAGAGTGGAGGACCCTAAGCTGTATAGTGTAGCTGAAGAGTGGAGGACCCTAAGCTGTATAGTGTAGCTGAGGAGTTGTGGACCCTAAGCTGTATAATGTAGCGGAGGGGTTGAAGACCTGAGCTGTGGAGTTGAGAAGCACAATCTGTTTAGTGTAGCTGAAGGAATAAGAACCCTAAGCTGTATAGTGTAGCAGAGGGGATGAGCACCGTTAGCTCTATAGTGTAGTTCAGAGGTTGAAGCCTTAACTGTATAGTGTAGCTGAGGGGTTGAGGCCCCTAAGCTGTATAGTGTAGGGGAGAGGCTAAAAGCCCTAAGCTGTATAATGTAGCTGAGGGTTGATGGTCCTATGATGTTTAGTGTAGCTGAGAGGTTGAAGACCCTAAGTTGTTTAGTGTAGTTGAGATGTTGAAGATCATAACCTGTATAGTGTAGCCAAGGAGTTGAGGACCATAAGCTGTTTAGGTAGCTGAGAGGTTGCTGATCCTAAGCTGTTTAGTGTAGCTGAGGGGTTGATACTCCTAAGCTGTTTAGTGTAACTGAGGGGTTGAGGACCCTAAGCTGTTTAGTGTAGCTGTGGCGAAAATGAACCTAAGCTGTAAGATATAGCTGAGGGTTTTAGGACGCTAAGCTGTACAGTGTAGCTGAGGACCTTAAGCTGTAAAGTGTAGCCAAGGCGTTGAGGAAACTAAGCTATATAGTGTAGCTGAAGTAAGGACCCTAAGCTGTATAGTGTAGCTGAGAAATTGATAGCCTTGAGCTGTATACTGAAGGTGAAAGATTGATAGGCTTGAGCTGTATAGTGAAGGTGAGAGGTTGATAGCCTTGAGCTGTATAGTGAAGGTGAGAGTGATAGCCTTGAACTGTATAGTGTAGCTGAGAGATTGATAGCCTTGAGCTGTATAGTGAGGCTGAGAGATTGATAGCCTTGAGCTGTATAGTGTAGCTGAGTGATTGATAGCCTTTAGCTGTATAGAATAACTGAGTGCTTGATAGCCTTTTTTTTTTTTTTTATTAAATACAGTACCGGAGTCTGATCAGGACTCCGGCACTGTATACCCTACTTTTATTTACCTTTTTTCTTTGTTTTGCGGTATTATTACTGGATTGCTGTTTTCTTACTATTACAACACACACATATACACAAACATATAACATCCATGCCCAAGGTGGGACTCGAGCCCACGATCCCCAGCACCAAAGCGAAACGCCTTGGCGAGCGTGGCCATGGGTACCGGTGCCTTGATCTGTATAGTGTAGCTGATGGTTTGAGGAACCTATGTTGTATAGTGTAGCTGTGGGTTTGAGTGACCTAAGCTTTACAGTGTAGCTGTAGCTGGATGTTCCTACGCTGTGTTGTGTAGCCGAGGGATTGAGGGTCTAAGCTGTATAGTGTAGCTGAGGAGTTGAGGACCCTAAGCTGTATAGTATAGCTGAGAGGTTGAAGGCCCTAAATTTATTATTTTAGCAGAGGAATTGAGGACCCTTAGCTGTATAGTGTAGCTAAGGGGTTGATAGCCCTTAACTATATAGTGTAGTAGAGGGGTTGAGAGCCCTATGCTGTAAAGTGTAGCTGACGGTTTGAGGAAACTATATAGTGTAGCTAAGGGGTTGATAGCTCTTAGCTGTATAGTATAGCCGAGGGATTGAGGGCCTAAGCTGTATAGTGTAGCCGAGGGTTTGAGGGCAACAAGCTGCAAAGTGTAGGTGTGGGATTGTGCACCTGGATAAGTGGATTCTAGACACGACACCAGTGTTTTTGATCATTCGTTCCATCAGATAGATTCATTAATCAGAGAGGATTATAATGACTTATTTTATTTAATATAAAAATTGAATGTATAATACAAGTGTCCTTGCATTAATGATAATATTCCAGTGGGGAAGTTGGGCATTTGAATTTTTTTGTAGTGTTTAACGCCCACTTTAACTACTTATGGCACCGCAGGCGGGGGCATTTGAGATGATAGTATAAAAATTGAAACACTGCATAAAAGTTTTCAGTAATATTTACGGATGCACTGAAAATGATACCAAATTTGAGTCTGTCGCCACAGGAAAGCATTCTCTGAATCTAACATTAAGATAAAATGATGTTCAATTTTGGCTGAAGAAAGTCTTGAATAGGACCTGAAATTATCAGAATAGATTGTGCAAATAAAAATGATATACAATAAATCTAAAAATAATCTGGTCAAATAGAATGGGTAGAATGTATTGTAAGGAGGGGGAATTGTGAGATAATGTTCATTTGTTCATGATTATTTAGAGAAGAAATGAAAAATAAACTAATTGAAATAAAGTAGAGAATGTACTGTAAGGCAAGAATGTACTTTAAGGCGAAGGAATTATGAGATAATGGTCATCTTTGATCATGATTATTTAGAAAAAAAATTAAATATAAAACAATTGAAATAAAGTAGAGACATTATTGCTTTTTGATTGGATATGGTTCTTAATGCATGCAGTGGAGAAATATAGATATATTTAGAAATTAATCAGAATGGTTATCTTTTAAATGCTCAAAAATAACAAAACCATCACAGGTAGAATGTATATAAAATGAATGCTAATGAACAGTGAAAAGATAGAGTACATGATAGTGAGCATAGACTAAGTATATATTACAAGCCAATTATGTAAGCTTAAATGTTAATATGATTTGACCATGACTTGTAGTTTAAAACTAACATTGTCCCCTTTATTATATCTCAGCATGGTTGAAAACAATCCAAAGGTTTCAGTCAAAAAAATGTATAGAAAAGTTGACAGCCAGTCCAATCTAGGATTAATGGGTCAATTTGTGCTTTTAAATATCAACCGAATAACAGTATGTTACTTTTGATTTGTTTGGCTCTTCTGGTTTTATATTCTAATAAAATTCTTCCCACAAGTCACAAATTTGCCCAGCTTTATGACTTCGTGAGTACAACATCTCTCAAGTTTCACAATGTGTAGGTTTGTCTTAATGAGTCAATTTATTAACCCAAATAATTTACACATTTATTAAACTCTATAGGGTCTTCTCATCCCTTAGTAACATTTAATATCTTTTGAAACTTGTGAATGTAGAAAAATGCTTCCCACTAGGAATGGCTTTATGGTTTCATGAGTTAATTTATGTCTTTTCAAATTTCTCAATCGCACTAGTGTGGCTTTACGGTTTTATGAGTTAATTTATGGCTTTTACAATTCCTCAACCTAATCCAACACTCCCCACAAGTATCGCACTTGTGTGGCTTTATGGCTTCTAGAATGAAACACTTGCTACAAGCATCACACTTGTGGGGCTCTGTTAATTCATCAGTTGCTTTATGGATTTTGAATTGCTGTAAATAAGTGAAACACTTGCCACAAGTATATCGCAGGTGCAAATTTTTTCCTTCATGAGTTAATTTATGTACTTTCAAATGGTGTAAATGAGTAAAACACTTCCCACAAGTATCACCCTGAAGTGGCTTTATTCCTTCATGAGTAAAATTTATTTAGTACTTCCAAATTTGTTGTCTTAATAAAACACTTCCCACAGGTATATATGAAAGGGTTTATTTCTTCAAGAGTTGCTTTATTGCTTCTTAAATGACATAAATAAATAAAGCACGCATTAAACTAGTGCGGCTTTATACCTTCCTGAGTTGTTTTATGCATTTTGTATTGCTTTCAAATGGTGTAAATGAGTAAAACACTTCCCACAAGTATCACCCTGAAGTGGCTTTATTCCTTCATGAGTAAAATTTATTTAGTACTTCCAAATTTGTTGTCTTAATAAAACACTTCCCACAGGTATATATGAAAGGGTTTATTTCTTCAAGAGTTGCTTTATTGCTTCTTAACTGACATAAATAAATAAAGCACGCATTAAACTAGTGCGGCTTTATACCTTCCTGAGTTGTTTTATGCATTTTGTATTGCTGTAAATAAGTAAAACGCTTGCCACAAGTATCACACTTGTGAGGTTTTATTCCTTCATGAATCAATTTGTGTGTTTTCAAACTTGACAACTGAGTAAAACCTTTCCCACAAGTATCACACTTGTGAGGCTTTATTACTTCATGAATCAATTTATGTTTTTTCACATAGGATACCTGAGTAAAACACTTCCCACAAGTGTCACACTTGTGAGGCTTTTTTCCTTCATGAATTAATTTATGCATTTTCAAATCATGTAAATAAGTAAAACACTTACCACATGTATTACACTTGTGCGGCTTTATTCCATCATGAATCAGTTTATGTCTTTTCATATCTGACAACTGAGCAAAACATTTTCCACAAGTAGCACACTTGTGAGGCTTTATTCCTTCATGAATCAATTTATGGATTTTAAAATATTGTAAAGAAGATAAACACTTGCCACAAGTATCACACTTGTGAGGCTTTATTCCTTCATGAGTTAATTTATGTACCTTTAAATGGTGTAAATAAGTAAAACACTTCCCACAGGTATCACAGTTGTGAGGCTTTATTCTTTCATGAATCAATTTATGTGCTTTCATAACTGACAATTGATTAAAACATTTCCCACAATTATCACACTTGTGAGGCTTAATTCTTTCATGAATCAATTTATGTTGTTTCATATCTGACAACAAAGTAAAACACTTCCCACAAGTATCACATCTGTATGGTTTTATTTCTATATGAGTCTGTTTATGTTTTATCATATCTGACAACAGAATAAAACTCTTCCCACATGTATCACACTTGTAATTTCTAACTAAATCTAATTCATAACAATTCTTCTTGTTGAAGTTATGCACTTGCATACCACTCTGCTGAATTAAATTATTATACGTCAACCATGAATGTTCAATGTCACATTTGCCACCATCATGTTGTTTAAGGTAAACAGTATTCTGTACTGGAGGATCTTCCAGTACACTCATTTCTTTATTTAAGCATTTTCTGGCTTTTTCAAATTCATGACCATCATTTAACATATTGAATCTTGCATTGTTTGCAGTGTTTTCACCTGATTTATCCCTAGATGCTTCTTCTCTGTAAAATCTGAAATGGGAATATCATTTTTAATTACAGAAAAATAACAATGTTTTATGTATAGGCATATTATACTACATATTATCACAGTAATCCCAGTTACAAACTACTAAATTGTGTCATAGATGTGTGTCATTTATTAACATCATAATATCAATAAACAACACACTTTAAATAGATTAACACATTAAGTTATTGAAATATCATCAGGATTTGTTGTTTCATCATGTGAACTAGGTGACCATATAATGAAAGGGTCTGCAATATGTTAAAACTTCCTTTTATTCTATAGGGGTACAACTATAAAATACGTTTTGGTGAAATTCCAAGGAATTAATTAATTTTAATATCAGTGCTCTTTCTGAGCAATACTTACAAACAATTCCATATTTTAATACACAACTCTTTATATTATAAAGCAAATGTACCAATTCAAGAGAAATATAGTATATTAAGACCATTTTAACTTTGGAGTGGCACAATAACAGGAGTGAGGGCGAGGGGGAGAGATAGAGAGAGAACTGACTAAATACTGCTGTAGGGTATCACCTAGGGCACAGCTACATAGTGTCGACAGCATATCAAGTCCATGCACACATAACCAAAATTTAAGGGGACTAGAAAGGGATGATTTAGTGATAACCTGGAAAAAAATGTAAACAAGTGATCATTATTTTAGCAATGACAAATACCATTAGATCCTTTTAATATAAACCCTATTCAAAAAGGTTTTCTCCTTTTGTCTTTCTTCATGGAATACAATAAACCATACATAACATATACCTAGAACTCTAGCACACCTAAACCCTTGCTCTCCAATAGTAGGTTGTACTTTACATCCCATATAACTATGTTATACTATTCTGCTTTACAGATTGCTCTGGCCTGTTCTTTCTAATTATCTCTTATCATTCCTAAAAATATCCCCACCATTTTCATGGTGAAGAGGATTAATAATATCATCTACTGCATCCAGAGACTGTGGTACACTTAGATCATAGTACACCAACAGTCCTGAAGAGGGAGTAGTGTGACTATATGCTGTACCTTATGGTGAAGAGGATTAATAGTGTCATCTACTGCATCCAGAGACTATGGTACACTTAGATCCTAGTACACTAACAGTCCTGAAGAGGGCGCAGTGTGACTATATGCTGTAGCTCATGGTGAAGAGCATTAATGATGTCATCTACTGCATCTAGAGGCTGTGGTACACTAACAGTCCTGAAGAGAGAGCAGTGTGACTATATGCTGTAACTCATGGTGAAGAGCATTAATGATGTGATCTACTGCATCCAGAGACTGTGGTACACTTAGACTCTAGTACACTAACAGTCCTGAAGAGGAAGCAGTGTGTCCCAAATACTTGTGTGGTTCATGATTATTCCTAGCCAAGCTAAGATGTTGTAGATGCACTAAAAGTACTTCCACTGTTGTACCTCAGATACAGAGATTAACATGTGTTTGAACAGTCGCTTTATATAGATATCCTGTATTTTCGCACGTGTCGTACACTTTGGTAAAATGAATGCATGAGGAAATAAACCATGGTTGTGAGAGTTTCTAGCTACATAATCAGTACTATAAAAGAAGGACGAGACATGCAGCAGAAAACTAGATGAATGCAGTTGGATTAAAGAGAAAAGCAGTCGAAAACTATTTTAATGAATATTGGATTAAAATTCTCATCAGTTTTTGATAAAAACACTTTTGCAAATGTGGAAACAGTTAATGCAGTAAGTTCGAAAAAGAACTGTGCTATACGTATTATGTTTGAGAACATTTCCATGACTTGCAGTAACTCTTTTAGTGCCTACTTGAATGACACAATCCTGTGTGAAAAGAGCCAAGCAATTTTAGACCACAATGCAGGGATTTTAAGTATTAACAATAAAATAAATACCAAATGACTTAGGGAGCTGAATTTTTTTTTATTTTTAGTAAACGCTTTGGTCTAGTGAATATGTATTATATGACTGGAACCTCTTTAATATTTTTAATAAATTAAAAATAAAAGTAAATTTTGAAAATAAAAATAAAGATCCCAAAATAATTAGGTATACAAAACTTTAATATACAGTACATTTAGGTTAATGGAATGAAAGTACAGATATTTCTTTACTAAAATAGGAATCTGTTTTGGTTTGTTTTTTATTTTTTAAAATACAAAAAAAGATTTCACTTACCCCGAAGGCCAAAAACTGAAAAAATCAGATAAAACACACACACACACATAAGCATAATACAGCTAATAATGTAAAGCCATAAAGCAATAGAATCCAAATGTAACGTAAATAACTGAACAAAATTAACACTTTGGTTGTTGTAGAGCTGAATGATTGATTCACATTGTTTGAGTTGTGTGGTTACAAGTCTGTTAGGTCATTTTGATACACATGGACATATTTGCATGTGTATGAGGACTGTTGTTATTGAATGCATTTTCATCACTGAAGCTAGAATATATATCCTTCTCATTTACGTCAATGTAAGAAACACTGTTATCAAGCTCTGAGAATTCCAAATTACTCACTTTCTGATGATACATCACAAACTGTACCTCTTATTTCCTCTTCAGTTCTTAACCTTTTGTTAGACGTCAATTTTCCGCTAACATACACACCAGCTAGAGAAACTCAATTTGGAGCTAATTTACTGCTTTGGCGTACAAAGCTAAGGCCCTGAAGCGCTCAAGAAAACCTTTCCCTTTAGAAAGTACACAGACTTTCCTGCTGATAAGAGGTAAAATTTATGAAAATGGCATTATGATTATATCATTTATTAGCAATTCTTGCATAACTTTCAGATTAACATTAGATCATGAATGACACTAAAAGAGTTAACAAGAAAAATTAATAAGAATGGAAATTATGGAGAAGTGAGGAGTACACTGTGATCTAAAAGTCTTACCTTATTGACTCTGTTGAAGCGAAGCTCTCATCCACCCAGTCCTGTAACATAATTATGTATATTAAAGTACTTAAACTGACAATTAAAACTGGAACACATGGATACATACCAGACTACATGGATTATAAACGGGTTGTACAATTCTTTCAGTGGAGCCAGAGCATACTATGTAACATGTACTCTACAACAATGTTATTTAATTAGCTCTTCTTCAGACAAGTGACTCAGACAAAAAACTGAAATTTCTTACGTAAATTATTTGCAAATGCCTTATACATAGACACTGCAGCTCAGTTGTGTGTTACACTGTGATTTCATTTACAACCAAAAAAAAAAAAATTCAATACTGAAATTAAGAGTTTCTATTGTAATTAGAACAAAATAACAGAAGAAGTCACAGAGAGAGTCGTTTGTTAAAGCTCCAAATTTACTGCTTCACAATACATTACTCAGATGGGAAAACCAGTAGCTAATGTAGTGGCTTTACACAAATGTAATACAATAATATCCTAGCTATAAAAGACATTGTTAAACTGCAAGGGAAATTACATTCTTCTATTGGCAGATTTACTGTATGCATTCATGGAATTTTTTTGGAATTAACTGAACATCTTTGTATTCTAATATGATGGCAATCAAGAAAATAACAAACATTTTGGCATAACTACATAATAACGAAAGTTATCAACACCAAACTTATTTACAATGTTACAGTACGTTACTCTATTTATCCACATATGCACTATTACTTTCAAGGTATTCATTGTCATGTGGTACCGTGTTTCAATGCAGATGTTATACTCTTCCACCACTAAAGAGAGGAGCCACAATGTTCAGGTTTTCACTGGTTGCAAAATTTTTTCCACCCAAAAAGTCCTGTACGGTGACCAAAGTGAAATCAGAGTTTTTCTGAACTCTTTCATCAACATTTGCTTTCAATTCTTTCATAACAATTAATGAACATCCACTCTGGTATTTGTTGAGCACACTGGTTCTCGCTTTATTACTCATATATTATGTGCCATTTCCTCACTGAAGACTTGCTCATTGCATTATCACCATAAACATGTTATTTTCTTATAAAATTTGATTTGTCAAATATTTTATGCATTGAAAAAGATGGTACTATATGACAATATATACCTTGAACGAATGGAGAAATACAGTAAGGTATTGTAACTTTGTAAATAAAATTTTATTTTGATAGGTTTTGTTATTATTTAATTATGCCAGATCATCTGTCATGTGCTGGATGGTGCTAATATATATAAAACTTTCAGGAGAAAATAAAGCTGGTGTGTCTGCCTCACATTCAAGAGGTGCCAAGATCGCATCTCAGTTAGGCTGAGTTACCTGGTTAAAGTTTCTGTGGAGTTTTCCCTTATAGTGAGAAAGTGTTTGTGGAATAACTGTACATTCTAAGGGTCCGGACTCATTTGAATGTGATTTCACCCCTTTTATTCACCATCCAATAATAGCTACCAGGTTAAAGCATCCTAAGATAAAGTATGGAATGTCTGAAACGAATTATCAAATGGGCTACAGAACTGAGTTTGCCTATTTGCTTACTCAAAATTAAGGCAATATCTGGAAAAGGCATTAATCAGACTCTCAGTTTATGACTGGTGAGAAATTACCTTGTGATTGACATTTCTGTTGACATGTGGCTTTCTCAGTACACTGTTACCATATTCACTTGCTGTCTGTATGCAACGCCACAAGTTCCACTGCTTCCTTTAAAATGCCTTTTTTCCATGCAGTTCTTATCACACTTCTCATATATTGAACTAGTTTTCCCCATTTCTCATTACTTACCTCATCTATTGGTTTTAAAAGTCAGTTCTACACTTCATCAAACCTAAAAGTTTTATTGCTTTGGCTAACTTAAGCTCAATTCATTTATCATGGCTGTAAGACATTTTCAAATCAGTGTCACTTGCGGTAATTCTAGGATGAGAACAAATGTCTGCGACTTATGAAAGATAGTGATGGTTATAAATGTAAATGCTTAAGGAATCACTATATATGACAAAACCAGACTTTTCACAGATTGAAACTACACAATCAGATTCCCAAAAATCAAATCAATCATGCATGGGAATATGCATAAATTTCCACTGAACTCATATGTGTTACAACACCGATGACATGATCTCTCTAACGGTTACGTATTCTTACACTATGATTGGTTAGTCAGCAGACTAGAGTCAATCTCAACGAAATTTCTTAACCTTAGATAAACCTGGTACACCAACTGCAAGCAGATCCTGTTGTATAACACTATCATGAGTTAACAGTATTGGGATCAGTTTGTTTCATCTGACAGGGAACTCTTGTCTCCAGCTCCCAATTTATTTGTTCAACTACCTAGTTTTTAAGAGCAACTTATATAATTCTGAAACACAACATATAGAATATTCTTTGTAGAATAAAAGGTAATTGTGCCCTACAAAACAGTAGTTCCTTGATTCTGATACAATAATTAAAAATGTGATGCGCTCCATTCACATGACCTCGCATCACTGTAACATACGCTAAACAGCTTATTCTTCTATATGCTTCCTGTAATCAAGATATACATTAACACATATTGTCTAAATTACTTGCTTCCTTTTAAGTAAGTGGGAAATACAGGAATAAACTAGATAAAAACAATAGTAAAATCTTTTAAAAGCTGTAGATGAAATTCATTTCTATGCTGGGGGCAGGAGTTTAAAAATGTTTGTGTGAGAAAAGTTTTAAGTATTTATCTTAGAAATGGTCAGCTTCACAAAGAAAAACATGTATACGATATAAATTGGATATTTTAAAGATATCTACATTTTTTGTGTAGTAAGTTTTTGTTGTACTGTTATGGTTTACCAGTTATGCAACATTCATTCCAAACAAAGAGGTTTTTACAGAATATCCCCCAAAAATTTAAGATTTACGATTTATTTGCCATGTGAATATCTTTAATGTACAGCATTTTAATTAAAATCACGAAAGCCATTTGTGAGAATATCAAACTTTTTGGATTTTTTCCATGCAAAGAGTAAATTGAGGTGCTAAGATTTTTTTTCAAAATAGTGTTGCATTCTTGGAGGATACTTAACTTAAAAACCAAGTTTGGTACTTTACCAGCCTTTCATTTTTGAGGTATCATATTCACAGGCACATGGAACTTTTTTTAAAAAGGTTTTCTTTAGATATAGGGGACCCTAAAATGTGTAATTCATGTGAAATTTTGGTATCAAATTTTTGAGTGGAATGTATAGCCCTCTTTACACATTATATACATAGTACATGTAGATAAAGTAAAAAGTAGATCAATTTGTTTATTAGCAAAACTAACCTTATTTACATCATCAGCATATGAAACTTTTGTAGAAGTTGTTTCCATCCACCAAAGTTCTTCTTCAATTTCTATCTTGGTGTCCAGTTCAGAGTCACCATTGCATGGATTAACTGTTAGTACAGGAGCTTCTGAAAAAAGCTGTCTCTCATTTTGAGCATAAAAGCCTGAGTCAACACATGGTTCATTCAGTTCTATTTTGTTCTCCATTTCACAGTCGTCATGGCATCGTTTGACCTTCTTTACAAGATCATTTGAAAAGTTTTGCCAATTATTTTGTGTACTAAAGTCTGAATCAACATCCTCTTCTTTGATTTGTGTTTCACACACTTTAATATATACAGTAGATTCACTGTTCAACTTAATTGTAACATCTGGTGAGAGACTTTCCCTCTCAGTCTCTGATATAGTTCCCTCTTCCTTGATTTCTGTTTTTATATCCATCTCTTATCCACTACATTTGACAGTAGTGTTCCAAAATTTCAGAGCAAGCCTGTGGAAAAGAAATATTATAATAGGAATTAAACATCTATAATTTTAACCAATGGGAAAGGATGTAAACAAAATGAAAATTATCAACTTCTTCCTTGATTTCTGTTTTTATATCCATCTATCTGCTACACTTGACAGTAGTGTTCCAAAATTTCAGAGCAAGCCTGAGGAAAAGAAATATTATAATAGGAATTAAACATCTATAATTTTAACCAATGGGATAGGATGTAAACAAAACAAAAATTATCAAGTCCTGTAGGAGGAACGTTCAATAGACCTTAGAAAAAAATAGAAAAACAAATTATTTTTCGATTTTTTTTTCTTTTCTTATTTTTGAAGACAATCTCCTTTTAGCTCAATACACTTTCACCCAGCATTTCTCCAACTGTTTTAAGTAGGATTTGTCCTCCAATAAGGCTTTTGTTTGAGAGATGAGTTCCTTATTTGACCTGAGTCATTTTCTGCTGAGCTCCTTTTTTAAAATTTGAAAACAAAAATTTCACTGTGGGCCAAATCTGGTGAATAGGGTTGATGTTGCAGTAATTTGAAACCTAATTCTACAATTTTCACCATTAAACTGTGCGGGTATGCAGCCTTGCATTGTATTGATCGAAGAATCTTTTTCTTTGCCAGATGAGGGTGCTTTTTCTAGGTTTCTCCATTCAACTGGTGCAATAACAATGCATAATACTCTTTGTTTACTGTTCTTCCTTTCTGTAAGTAATTAATGGAGTTAATTCTGTGTGCACCCCAAAAAACTAAGACATTCACCTACAGATTTTACCACCTTTGCCCTCCTCGGAGCCAGTTTGCCTTTAAAATCTTAATTGTTTCAACTGCACTTTCATCTCTGCAGTGCAGTAGTGTATCCATGTTTCATCCACAATTATGTATTGATGCAGAAACTCGTCAGGATTGCAACAGAAAGGTGCCAAACCAGCTTCATAACTGATCACATGATTAGGTTTATTCTTCATTGAGAGCAAATTTGGAACTCATCTAGGCAAGACCTTTATCAGACCAAGTTTTTGGTGCAAAATTGAGAACACTGTATCTTGTGATATGCCTGTGGCCTATGATATTTAGTGAAATTTTATTCGCAGATCACTCAAAAGCATATCCAGGATTTTGTCAATAATTTCAGAGGAAGTCACAGCTAATGTATGTCGGAAATGATGTTGATCATTTGTGGATGTACAGCCAGATTTAGATTCATTTAGCCAATATTAAATTGTTGCAAATGCAACAGCAGATGTGCCATGTACATCATTCAACTCAGCTTTTATTCTTTCAGTGTAAGGCTTTTAAATAAAAGTGTTCAATCACCGTACAAAACTTGGCATTTAGTAAGAGACAATGGTTAGTAAATACAATCTTTTTCGATGCTAGGAATACAATTTCTTGGATTTTCTAAGGACTTATTGAGCAGCCCATATTATACTACAATAAAGTGAAGCACTGAAAGCTTTCTCATACTGCAATAAATGAAGTGAAATATCTAAATAGCACATTTATTTGATTGGTTAATTAAAGGATGTAGAGGAAATGTTACAAGGTGCAGCAATCTCTCAGAATACTGAAGTGTCAACATGGCGAGTACTGCTATACAAGCACATAGACAAAACTCTTTTACTTGTGGACATGCCTTAACAGACTCTTCAGCTGGAACATAATACAAGTAGTATTAACTGGCTAATAATTTACGCTCCCATCTGACAGTTTTCCAAGTTCTGCAAATGCTGCATAGCTTGTAAGTACCCTTTGGTTGTGGTATAATCATAGAGTAATCTTTCCGCCTGCGGTGCCATAAGTAGTTAAAGCGGGCGTTAAACACTACCAAAAAAAAAAAAAAAAAAAAAAAAATAGAGTAATCTAGTCGCCCTCCGTGGTGTAATGGTTACCATGCTAACTTCATATACCCAAGGCCGCGGGTTCAAAACCGGCGGAGGACGATGGATTTTTTCAGGCGTAAAAATCCTTAGCATGGCTTCCTTCGGAAGGGAAGTAAAGCCGTGGGTCCCGTGTCGTAGATTTACGGCACGTAAAAGAACCTCAAGCCTGATAAGAGAGGCCTCTGAGCAAAATTAAGCGATCTTTCACGCCCAATATAGAATGGCACGCTGAGAACCAAAGCAGTTAAAGAGCGTCCATAAATAACAGGCCATTTCATAGAGTAATCTGTTAGATAATCACACTACTTAAAATTTTAAACTTTTCTACCATCTCTTTGGACCAGTAGTTATTTAAGAACAATAATTGTACACAGTTTTTTCATAATACAGAAACATATAACATAGAGACTGAAATGTGTCGCCCTCCATGGTGATATTGTTACCATGCTAACTGCATATACCCAAGGTCGCGGGTTCAAATCCAGCGAAGCTCGATGGATTTTTTCGGGCGTAAAAATTCTTAATATGGATGCCTTCGGAAGGGAAATAAAGCTGTGGGTCCCGTGACGTAGATTTACCGCACCTAAAAGAACCTCAAGGATGATAGAGAGGCCTCTGTGCAAAATTAAAAAACAGTCTTTCATGCCTAGTATAGAATGGGACGCAGAGAACCACAGCAGTTAAAGAGCATCCATAAATAAAACATTTTGAAATGTAACTGATGTTCGTGAATATAAATTCCCCACTGCCAGGCCACCAAGTTAACCTCTTTGGAAAAGACATATAATGTTTGAACATTGAAACAAATTCCTTGGTTCTTAACTAGCAAATATCGGGATAATTCTACTCAACGGCTCTATTAATTCTACCGATTTTAAATTACTTGTGTTTTCACCACAATCCGCACATATCACTTTTATTTCCTACTTTAGATACCTACATGGTAGTTTCCGTTTCGCTAACGGCAGAATTACTAAAGCCGTTGTGCAGAGTTACCAAGGTTCACTGGTTACTAACGTAGGCAGGTATACAATTATTCAGTATGTGGTGCGACATAGCTAATTACACCTTAAGTACAAAGAAAATAAAGTAAAACGTTCCTACATAAGATTATAAAACATTTAGGCCGATTATAGCGTTACAAACAGATTTCATTTCCTTTTGTTTACCTGCATATAAAGTGCTGAATTGTGACCATTTAACATAAATTCTGGAAGTGTAATAGCCACAGCATTTGTATTACTTTACATGCACATTCTGTGGAGTAGTAACCATTTTGGCACATTTTTCTACTCTGTCACTATAGAAAACATGACCTTTGTTTCATTTGTTGAAGATATACACCTCCTGCATACAAGTTTGTTGTAGTTGTTGTTGTGGTAACTACTATTATGATGACCGTAATAAAATTACTCGTCATGATCAAGTGAGCCATGTCTATAATTCCTTCTTTGTTTTTAGCTTATTTTTAGAGCTTTAATGATTTGTGCTGCAAATAATTTTTAATAATTTAAGCTTCAGTCACTTCTAATGTTTTAAAATCTGTTTGAAGAAAAAACTTGACTCTTATGTATAATTCCACTTGACGTCAACATAAACTAATTCTCAGTTTAGATTCATGTCAGTAATATGTTCACCAGTACAATTTCTCTTAAGGAGTACCTTTGCAATAAATCATTTTACTCTGTAGATGAATATTTAAGTGACAAATCTGTCTGACAATGTTGTCAACAATCATTGTATTATAAGTATTATAATGTATTTTGTGTACATTAGTGTGTGTGTTTTATATTCAAATTAAACTGATGTATACTTTGACTTGCACGAATGTGTCAAATGAATTTTTTTTTTTTTTTTTTTTTTTTTTTTTTTTTTTTTTTGAGTATTTAGCAATGACACAAGGTCTGTAAAGCCTGATGTTTTGATATTTTACACTCTAGTACATAATTGTAAATCTTTGCATTGGAAATAATATAACATATTTGTAAATATGTATTGTAATTTGTTGACATTTATGAAGAGTACATAATACAATAATCATGTTTTAATTTGTATGATTGTTACTAGTAACTATTATATCGATAATTTGAAAACTATCATCTGATATAACATTAGTTTTACATATAATGAAATTATATTTATTTATTTATACATTTTAACACTATATTTTGATACTCTTTGTTTTTATGTGCATGCAAAAAAAAAAAAAAAAAGGATTCTGTTGTTTTTGTAGCCTATGCTTTTAGCACTAGAGCTTTATACATTTTTTTTTTTTCATAGTATATAGTATATAAACATATGTATACTTAATTCAAAATCTTCTCGGGCTTCTAGCCAGGTAAAAACTTGGTTTGACACCAACGTTTCGAAGAAGTGCATCTTCCTCGTCTTCAGGGTGAACTGATGGTTTGAGCTTGCGGAGACTGATATTTATAAGAGCTGGGATGAAGCTAACATCTGATTGGTTCGCGTGATATTATGGCCTGGTATTTAAGATGACTGAGACATGGGCACGGACTTTGTAGAAAACTATTTATAGCAGTTATTCGGCTAATATTTTGTGTTTGAGCAAGCTCAAACCATCAGTTCACCCTGAAGACGAGGAAGATGCACTTCTTCGAAACGTTGGTGTCGAACCAAGTTTTTACCTGGCTAGAAGCCCGAGAAGATTTTGAATTAATACGTCGCCAGGAAAGCTTCAGTTCTTATTTTATATGTATACTTGTATATGCCTTGACAAGTTCTATGTTCAGTGGCTTTCTGGCCTAAACGAACCTACAGAATGCTTTCTAATCTAATCTAATCTAATTTCTTTTTACATATATTGACAATGTATAGTACTGAATATAGCTTGTCTGGATCTGTGTAAATCATATTGCTTATTTTTATTAGAACAGTAAATACTATTTTACATAAATTTATATTTTGCTGTAATTTACAGTAAAACAACACACGTGTGGTTTGCTCAACAGAAAAACGTGGTTTCTTTAAATATTCAGGTTCTTAAAACAGCACATTTTATTCGTGTATTTCTTTAGAGCCGCGCCTTCAATTAGGAACACTATATTTTTTTGGTATTTGCAGAAATACCTGAAGTTCGAGATATTTTCTCCAGTGAATCAGTCTTGACGTTACAAAGGATGTTACTGGATCTTGCCACTCAAACAATCTTTTTTTTTTTTCCCCGGATAAAGTTTTTTTTCAGGGTTTTCCCTTATCCTGAGAAGACGAATGTTGAGTAACTTTAAGCTCCATGGACCCCGAGATCATTTAAGCATCATATTCGTGATTTTTCAGAAAATAGAATTTCAGTTGACCAGCAACAGCAAGCTACAGGACGCCAAGTGCGGGAATCTGATAATATCGCTTCACTACACTAGGTAAGAGAAGCTAGAAACAGTTTAAATTCGACAGACATCAGCCCAAATGGTGGAGGAAATGAAGATAGCTCAGGGAAAGAGATAATTCTTGAACCTACAGAGATTGGAAATTCAGAGGATCAGCAACAACATGCTACCGAATGCAAAGCGTGGGAATCTGAGATCATCGCTTCACTACACCTGGTGTTGACTGAACATGGAAGAAAACCAAATTAAATACCTTAAGTTAGCAAACTGTGAGTTAGCAGCAAGCTTCAGTAGGCAATTCCATAAAGGTGGTGGAGTAGCTATTTATGTAAAAAATGGAATCGATTTCACTATGCTTGACTGGGTAAAGGATTCTCAAATAGAAATGATATTCAAGGTTTCAGCTATAAAAATACGTATTAAAAGTGAATTATATATTTTTGTTGGACTATACGGATCACCAAATGCATAGGTAAATGAGTTTTTAAATAGCCTCGATAATTATTTGAATAGAACAAATTTAAACAAAAAACAAAAAAAAAAAAAAACATAATAATTATGGGGGACTTAAACATAAATTCTTGCTCAGATACAGGGAACCATAAAAGTTTAAATGATATTCTAAGTAGCTTTAATTTGCAGGATGCCGTAAAGCAACCCACAAGAATTACACCTAGCTCATCCACCGGAATAGATTATGTAATAAGTAATTTAGAGCAAGACAGCTACAATTTGAGGTTGGAGGAGTTTTGTATCTCTGATCATTGTGCTCAAATTTTATCATTATTAGACAGAAATGTAACCCCTAAAATAAGTAGATACGCGACAAAACAATTAACTAATGAAAATAATTTAATGTCTCTCTATGAAACTTTAAAACATAAGAGTTGGGATTTAGTTTGTAGTGAGCAAAACAGTGATAAAAAATGGGACAGTTTTTTTAAAGTATTAACTACACATTTAAACAAGACATGTCCAATACTAAAAACTAAAATAAATAAGCGTGGTGAACTACGGATTAAACTTCCTTTGGAATTAAAAAAGCTGAGAGAAGAAATGAAACATGCATATATTTTTACAAATCTACAAATTTTGTAAGTTACAAAAATAAATACATAAATTTAAAAAAGCGGTAGTCCAGTACATTGATTAACCTTAAGAAGCAACAAAATGGTGAGAAAACAGTAAGCTCAAATAATAAAGTTAAGACAGTATGGGAGATTGTAAAAGCTACTAGTACGAACAAGAGCAGCATGAATAATATAACTTTAAATGAAAATGGCCAAGTTGTAGATAATCCACTCAAAATATGCCAACTTTTCAATAGTTACTTGATAAATGTAATAAAAGATAAATCCAATGTGGTTGATAACATATCATGTATATCCAAAGGGATATTACCCTCAATTTTCTTGGATGAAACTTCGGAAGATGAGGTAAAAAAATTTGTAAATAAATTTAAAATAAATCATCCTCTGGATGGGATGAGATATCAAAAATGCTAAAATACTGTAACAATGCCTTAGTTGGTTCCTAGCACATCTAACAAATTCTGCGTTATTTGATGAAATATTCCCTGAAACCCTAAAATTCAGTATAGTTAGACCTATATTTAAGAAAGGGGATAAAAATCAGATTGGAAACTACAGGCCAATAACTCTAACCTCAGTATTTGAAAATGTATTAAGTAATAGATTATTGGATTTTCTAAATAAATTTAATCTGATTTACTCCTCACAACATGGTTTTAGAAGCAAATATTCCACCACTATTGCTATAACTGAACTGAATCAGACAATATTAAAAGAACTTGACAATACTAATAAAACAGCAGGAATATTTCTTGACTTATCAAAGGCGTTTGATAGTGTAACATATGAGATACTACTAGGCAAATTAGAAAAATATAGTATCAGGGGTAAATGAAATGAAATTATACGATCCTTTCTAAAAACAGGAAACAATGCACTGAAATCTATCAGCAACAGGGATGTGAAATAAAGTCAATTAAATCAAATTATGAACTGACGAAAGTTGGAGTTCCACAAGGATCAGTACTTGGGCCCCTATTATTTATCCTGAATATTAACGACCTTCCACAATCTCCAAATTACAATATACTTTATTATGCCGATGATACCTCAGTCATATTCACTAATAAAGATAAAGCTAATTTAAATGATATAATAACTACTGAAATGCAAGATATATGTAATTATTTAAAACATAACAACCTGGTTGTAAATACGCAAAAGACTCTTATACTCATGTTTCAACACTGAAATAGTAGGTCTAGTAATGAACTCAATGTAATGATAAATAATGAAAATATTGAGCACTTGGAAAGTACCAAGTTTTTGGGAATAATTTTGGATGAAAATATGACATTTAAGTTGCATATTGACCATATTTGCAAGAAAATTAGCACCTATTTATATCTACTAAGAAATTTATCAAAATATCTCAATTCTGATTACTTGAAAATGGTGTATTATGGTCTAATTCATCCACATCTGCAATACGGAATAGAGGTCTGGGGTAACTCAAGCATCACAAATGTAAATAGAGTATTGGTATTGTAGAAGAGATGCATAAGATGTATATTTAATACTCAAACTAGAGAATCGTATAGAGATAGTTTTGTAAAAGCTGAAATACTCATGTTATATCATTGTATGTGTTTAAAGTCATCATGTTTGTAGTAAATAAAAATGCTGTACAAATAAAAGATAGTCACAAATATAGGACTAGAAACCTAAATAATTATTATAGAAGTAATGTTAACAAAAAGGCCACAGAGAAGGACCCCCTCACAATGGGTAAAATTTTGTACAATAAGCTACCAAAAGAATTGAAAGGCAAAAGTGGAAATGCATTTCAAAAATAGTTAAAAACATTTCTAATAAAAAACAGTCTGTATCGAATAGATAAATTGTAAATATGTAATTATAGGTTTATGTTTATATTTCTCTCTTGACGAGGTTTGAAACTTGTAAAAGTCTATGAGCTAATAAAGATTATTATTTCTATTATTATTATTATATCATCAATTTCATTCATAGTCCAATATGAACAAACCAGGTTAAAGGACGCTAAATTAGGGGAAAAAAAACCAAAAAAAAAAAAAAAAAAAAAATTATTTTAATATTTTCATGAGACGCTTTTGAAAAGAAAATATTTTAAGCTTTTACCGGAGCAGTTAAATCCACTTTTATCACTGGATGGTGGCTAGAATGGTACAACACATTTGTGTGCAGAGTTTGATTTTACAATGATTGTATTTAAGGTCGACAGCAATTCTAATGCTATTTTTTGGGGTTTAAAATATTTCGGTGATTCTTTAGAATATATGACTCGAGATGGCCTGAAAAAAAAAATGTTTGAAGCCTAAGGTTAGACAATGCGCATGAGCAAGCACACAGAACGAACGAAAGATTGAGTTTCGCATTGGAGTGAAGAGCCGATTTTCATAATCTCCATATTTACCCCTTTACACCTAACCTAAGGTAACTTAACCCCAACAAAATCGCGAAACCAGAGGAACCTGTGTTCGCATCGGCTCGCTAAAGCCTCCGCTCCCCTCATATTCCTTTTTCCAAGCACTTAGAAAGCACAAGGAAATTGCAGGTCACATCGTAGACTCCTGCACAAACATTTTGCTTTAAGATTAGTAGCTCGAATGATGGTGAATTGAATGCGGAAGTGGCAGTAATCAGACATGTGATGAGAGGGTAAATATCTGGAAAAAATTCCTAAGTAAAATTTATCTAATTGGTTAATTTAATTAGGAATAATGCTTGGACAATCTTCATTTCTATTCACATTACGCTACTTTAATACAAACACATGGAAAATAAACACTAACTACATTCCTGCAATACTTATCAACTTATTTTTTAACTCATAAGGTGTTAATAGTCATAACCTTTTCACTTGTGTAACTTTCATGTCACTTTTCTTAATAAATGTTATGAACTCAAGATATCCTGGCAATCTTTCCTCAGTCCTTATCTCTTTTTGTGTTTCCAACATTCACATGTGAGCATGGCAGAAAATACCCTATAGTGTAGCCAAAGTTTGAGGGTCCTAAGCTGTATAGTGTAGTTGAGGCTTGAGGGTCCTAAGCTGTATAGTGTAGCTGGGGGATTGAGGGCCCTAAGCTGTATAGTGTAGCTGAATGATTGAGGGCCCTAAGCTTCAAAGTGTAATCGAGGATTGAGGTTCCCATGATGCAAAGTTTAGCTAAGGGGATGAGGGACCAATGATGCAAAGTGAAGCTGAGGGATTGAGGGCCCTAAGCTGCAAAGTGTATTCGAGGGATTTGAGGGACCAATGATGCAAAGTTTAGCTGAGGGGATGAGGGACCAATGATGCAAAGTGAAGCTGAGGGATTGAGGGCCCTAAGCTGCAAAGTGTATTCGAGGGATTGAGGAACCCATGATGCAAAGTTTAGCTGAGGGGATGAGGGTCCCATTACGCAAAGTTCAGCTGAGGGGATGAGGAACCCTGATGCTAAGTTTAACTGAAGGATTGATTGACCAATGATGCAAAGTTTAGCTGGGGGATTGAGGGACCTATGATGCAAAGCATAACCAAGAGATATTTTTAGAAGAAGAGGAGTGAGGCAGATGACATGGTGTAACCAAGGTATCTGTGACAAAGCTAAACCACAATGAAGCACAGTATAGCCGTAGCATGTATCAGATGAAAACCCACCTGAATTACTAAAAAATTGTGGATTTTCATTTTAGTGACATTTTCATAGTTTGGCAACATTAAGTTACTACTAATTTTGGCACTCATAAGAGACAATGTAGTTGATAATAGCATTATTTGATTGTGTATAAGTAAGCTCATAAACAAGGGGCACATGTGAGTGGGTAAAATTACTTTGTCAGAGCAACATTGTATGCCTGATGTATTCCTTGTCTCTTTAGGATTATCCTGGATTCAAGAGTCAGCAGAATTGGTGAATTTTTAGCTAGTAAAACATTTTCCTCTGGGCTCGAGTGAAATCTCTATATATTTGCGAGTAGAAATAATATGCTAACATTCACTGCTGATGTAAGCCTACTATCACATTATTCACCACCACAAGTGACAAACAAATTCTTTTTATGTGTTGAGGGCCCTTAGTCACAAAGCGAAGGCTGGGATATTTTTTAGATGTAAAGAAGTGAAACAGTTTCTGGCCTTCTGTGAAATAATGACTGAACATACCTAAAGGGTTTGGATATTTAAATCTTGCCGATGCCTGGTAGGTTTCATGACTACTTTTACTGTTTTTCATACTTTTTTTTTTTTTTTTTTATTAGCTTAACATCCTTTAACCTGCTTGGTCATATCGTACGATGAATGAAATTGGTGAAGTGATGCTGAAATGATCTCGGCTCCATGGAGCTTAAAGTTACTTGACATTCGTCTTCTCAGGATAAGGGAAAACCCTGCAAAAATTTTACCCGGGTAACTCGCCCTAAATGACATTCGAACTCACGACCTGTTGAATGTGAGGCAGACATGCTACCACCACACTACCCAGGCGGGCTTCATACACTTTATATGGAATTATAGGTTCTGAAGAAATGCCCAATGTGTTAGTGTTAACCCTTTTAATGCAAATCACGATCTAATTGAGCATCTTTTCAAAAATTGACATCTACACTTTTGGATTAAAATGAGCTACACACTTTACTGCACAATTTGATAGCCAGCTTTCCATTCCAGTTGTTCAGTTTATCAAAACTCTGCAAATACAGTTTCTATAGATCTGTAAAATACTTGAAATACTGCAAAACCAAACAAATGTATGCATTTGTAGAATTTTGTTATACCGATGATGCATTTTATGTGTACACGATTTAATCTACAGCATCATAAAAGGAAGAAAACTTTGTATTTTGATAATGTTTCTTGGCACCCTTATTTTTAAACAATGAGTTTTAATGTCCCAAGGTTGCTGTACTGATATACAATGTAATTTGATGCGTTCAGAAGTGCTCAAAATAGGGTGCAACGGTTTACCTTGAAAATTGTTGTGACACATGAGAGAAGTACAACTACATGATGTCAAATGAGAATCCAGATTACACTGATTCTGTCAATATAGTTCCTCGTGAAAGGAAGCACAGGAAAAGTAATGACAATAGACGACAAGAAAAGGAAGGGAAATATAATTATGATGTATTTAAACCATACATTGCTTGCAGTCATCGCAAGTACCCCCTAATCAGGAACAAAATGTCCAATTTCTGACGTCTGCCTTGACGCTATGACAAATAAGCAAATCCTATATTTACACTCTGAAATATAACTATTGTTAATTCTTATAAAGACATACACCCTTAGACTTTAACTCTAAAATACAAATAACTTTCAACAGATTTCCATTCTTTGCTACAAGATAAATCCAAGACCGATCAAGAGAAGCTTCCTCTTAAATATATGCATATTCAAAGACCTCAGCGCAGAGTTATTAATCTGGATGATAGTAAAAAACCGAAGCCCATATCAATAAAATATGAGGAAAGAAAAATTATGACCATGGTTACATGCTAGTGGGCATGGTTATTGGCAGAATCAGAAAGAATGAAACTATTGTCTCTCCTGATGAATACTATAATATTCTAGGATCACAGGGAAAGGAATGACATATCTATGATTACAAGACTTGTGCACAGCGAATACTAAGGGCCAGACTTCAAGATGAGAGTGGCATGAATTATTTAGTATATTCATAGGAGTTGCAATCAACAGCAAATGGTACTTCCTGAAGTGAGAATAAAAAATTTGATGTGTTCTATTCACATGACTTTCTCTACATCTCTGCAACAAATTATGGTTAAAAAGCTTATGCTTCTATTTACTTCGTGCTAATCAAGAAAACATAGTAGAAATAATGTTAATACTTGCTTCCTTGTAAGTAGAACCGAAATAAGGGAGTAGCATTGGTTAAAGTGATAGCCAAAAGCTTGTTGCTATGTGACTGAAGTTTCTTTGTTTGTACAGACAGGGATTGACAAATTCCTGCATGAGAAAAATGTGTTTTTTAAAGCTGAAACCAAATGATCAACTCCACGAAAAAAAACAAAAAAAAAAACGTATATGACATAAATTGTGTGTTTTAATGTACTCTACATTTTTTGTATGATACGTTTTTGTATATCTCTTATGGTTTAGCAGTTATGCATACTTCCATTAAATTCATGCAGAATAAAGTAGTCTTCAGACACTATTCCCAGAAAATTCAAGATATACATTTTGTATGTCAAGTAAATATCTATAGTATACGATATTTTAATCAAAATCATTAGAGCCATTTTTGAGAAAATCAAAATTTTCGAAAAAAGTTCCATGTGAAGGGTAGTTTTGGGTGGGGGGGATTTTTCTCAAAAGCTTCGTGTCGCATCCTTGGAAGATGCCAAACTTAAATACCAAGTTTGGTATTTTACTGACTTTACGTTTTTGAATTATCGTGTTCACAGACACACTGACACACATACACACGGACCTTTATCTGAAAATGCCTTTCTTTGATACAGGGGAATGTAAAACATATATTTCCGGTGAAATCTCTGTATCAAATTTTTGGGTGGAGTGCAATACCTTCTCTATACACTATGTACATAGTATGTATAGAAAGTAAAAATCTATACATATGATGTGGTACAGCAGTAAATGTGATTAAACCAAAAGAAAGAATACATTTCAAAAACATCATGGATACTGCGAGCATACAGTTTAGCAGAAATATGTAAGTTTCAAAAATACAAACTATGTGATGAAACTTACTAACTACTTTATAGTGCCAATAACAGCTAACTGAATATTACAATGACGCAAAGAAAGGCTTGTGTAAAATGAATATTTCAACTAATACTACTGATCCTTGGACTGTTATTTGTTATGATGAAGGAATCTATTGTTTCAATGCATCTTAAACTAAATGTTTAACACTTAAAGTACAACATGATTATGGATTATTTTGAAGAACTAATATTTGGACAAAAATATTTTTGTCCTTAATTTATAATTTAAAAGAGAGAGTGTATGTGTAGTGTACATATGCAACAATATGTTTTATATTGTTAAAGCATTGGCTTATTTAACTGTTTCCTAAGAATGGTATAGGCGTCCATGAACAACAGAAGATATGTGGAGTTTTGTAAAACCAGTTCTGAAAATAGTAGAGTTTTGAAAAAACTTGTAAATTAAATTAATAAAATATTTTATGAAAATAGTATTGTACTAAGCTTACCTTATGTAATACTATCCATATTATATTTGCCCATGGTTTAGCAAAAAATCTGATGTGTTCCATTCTCATGACTTTCTTACTATATCTCTGCAACAAATTATTGTTAAAAGGCTTATATTTCTATTTACTTCACGCTAATCAAGAAAAAATAGTAGAAATAGTCTAATTACTTGCTTTCTTGTAATTGGAAGTGAAATAAGGGAGTACCGTAGGTTAAAGTGATAGTCAAAAGCTGGTTGCTATGTGACTGAAGTTCCTTTGTTTGTATGGACAGCAGTTGACAAATTCCTGTATGAGAAAAGTTTAAGTTTTTCAAAGCAGAAGCAAAAAACAAGGAATGTGCCCAAAACGGTGATATCCACGAAAAAAATGTATACAACATAAATTGTGAGTTTTAACGTGCTCTAAATTTTTCGTATAGTAAGTGTTTGTCCATCTCTTATGGTTTAGCAGTTATTCAAAATTCTGTAAAACTCATCCAGAATAAACTACTCTTCAGAGGCTATTCCCAGAAAATTTAAGATATACATTTTATTTGTCAGGTAAATGGCTTTAACATACGATATTTTAATAAAATCGTTAGATCCATTTTTGAGGAAATCAAAATTTACGAACAAATATCCCTGTAAAGGGTAGTTGGGGGGGGGTTTCTCGAAATCTTCGTGTCGCATCCCTGGAAGATCCTAAACTTAAATACCAAGTTTAGTCTTTTATTGACTTTCAGTTTTTGAGTTATGTTCATAGACACACGGAAACACACACACACACACACACACACACACACACACACACACACACAAACATATGAACCTGTTTCCGAAAATGATTTTTTTTAGGTAAAGGGGACCCTAAAATATATATTTTCAGTGAAATATCGGTATCGAATTTTTTGGGTGGACTGCAATACCTTCTCTATACACTATGTACATAGTACGTATAGAGAAAGTTAAAAATGGATTCTTAAAATGAATAAGACATTGCTGTAAAATAAAAAACTCACTTCCTGAAAATTTTAATTTTTGCTTTTGTGGAGTTTTGAAAAAACGCTCCTTACTCATGATCAAATGATGATCATTATGTCAAAATTCTTCCTCCTTACAGTACATTATTCCCATTTTATTTGCCAGACTATTTTTAGATAAATTGTATGTCATTTTTATTTGCACAGTCTATTCTAATAATTTCAATTCCTATTCAAGACTCTTCTTAAGCCAAAATTACACTACTTTTTATCTTAATGTTAGATCCATTGGCCGATTTCCTGTGGTAACTAGTAGACTCAAATTTGGCATCATTTTCAGTGCATCTATAAATATTACTAATTTTTTTTTACTGCCTTTTAGCATTGTTTCCACTTTTACATCAATCATCTCAAATATGCACATTCCTGCTCTGAGTACCAGGACCCAATAACATCCTTCGTAACCTGGCGAAAATATCTCGACCTTCACGTATTTCTGCAAATACCGATCTTCCTTTAAATATATACTTATTAATAGAAGGCGCGGCTTTAAAGAAGTACTTGAATAAAATGTGCTGGTTTTAGGACCTGAATATTTAACGAAACAGCGTATTTCTGATGAGAAAACTACACATTTGTTGTTTTACTGTCAATTACAGCAAAATGAAAACGATAAAAATGGCGTGTTATTTATGGACGCTCTTTAACTACTGTGGTCCTCAGCGTCCCATTCTAAACTGGGCGTGAAAAACCGTTAAATTTTGCTCAGAGGCCTCTCAAACAGGCTTGAGGTTCTTTTACGTGCCGTAAATCTACGACACGGGACCAATGGCTTTACTTCCCTTCCGAAGGAAGCCATGCTAAGGATTTTTGCGCCCAAAAAAGAATCCATCGTCCTCCGCCGGGCATATGAAGTTAGCATGGTAATCATTACATCACGGAGGGCGACAAAAACAATGATTGCATGTAAAGTAGTATTTACAGCTCCAATCAAAATAAGCAATATTATTCACACAGATCCAGACAAGTTATATTCAGCATTATACAATGTCAAAATATATAAAAAGAAACTGTACTGGTAAATATAGTAATGCCATAACTCTAATTTCAAAATCAGTTTGTCATTTAGACATCAAGTGGAAATTATACCTAAGAGTCTAGTTCTTTTTTGTTTTTTGTTTAAACAGATTTTAGAACATAGGAAGTGGCTTAAGCTTAACTTACTAAAAATAATTTGCAGCACAAAACATTAAAGTGATTTCAGGATTTTGCTCTTAAAAAAAAAAAAAAAAAAAAAAAAAAACCGCTAAAAGAAGGAAAAGGGGATTCGAGACACAGCACCCTTGATCATGATGTGCAATTAATTAGTGAGTCACAATAATAGTAGCTACAACAACAAACTGATATGCAAGATGTGTGTGTCTTCAACGATTGTATTTAGGTCAATTGCAAACACGGGGATCATGTTTTCTGTAGTGACAGAATAGTAAATGTTTACTACTCCACAGAATATGCATGTAAAGTAATACAAATACTGTGGATATTACACTCCAAGAATTTATATTAAATGTTCGCAATTCAGCACTTTATATCAGGTAAACAAAAGAAAATCAAATCTGTTTGTAACACTATAAACAACCTCAATGTTTAATAATCTCAAATGGGAACGTTTTACTTTATTTCCTTTGTACTTAAGGTGTAATTAGCTATCGCACCACAAACTGAGTAATTGTATAAGCAGATAAACCTGCTAACGTTAGAAACCAGTGAACAGATCTTTGCTAGTTAAGAACCAAGTAATTTGTTTCTCTCAATCTTCAAATACTATGTCTTTTCCAAAGAGGTTAACTTGGTGGCCTGGCAGTGGGGAATCTTCATATTCACTAACATTGCAAAATGAAATGGCGTTTTATTTATGGTCGCTCTTTAATCACTGTGGTTCTCAGTATCCCATTCAATACTGGGCGTGAAAGAGAGTTTTTTAATTTTGCTCAGAGATCTCTCTATCACCTTGAGGTTCTTTTACGCGCCGTAAAAATACAACACAGGACCTACGTTTTTACTTCCCTTCCGAAGGAAGCCATGTTAAGGATTTTTACGCCCGAAGAAATCCATCGTTCTCCGCCGGGTTTGAACCTGCATTCTTGGGTATATGAAGTTGGCATGGTAACCATTACACCATGAAGGGCGACACTTGCATTTCATTCTCTATGTTATATGTTTCTGTATTATGAAAAAGCTGTGTCCATTTTATGCTCTTAAATAACTACTGGTTCAAAGAGATGGTAGAAAAGTTTAAAATTTCAAGTAATGTGTTTATGTAACAGATTACTCTATGATTATACCACAACCAAAGGGTACTTACAAGCTGCGCAGCATTTGTAGAACCTGGAACACTGTCAGATGGGAGCGTAAATTATTAGCCAGTTAATACTACTTATATTATGTTCCAGCTCTAGAGTCTCTTAAGGCATGTCCACAAGTAAAAGAGTTTTGTTTATGTGCTCGTATAACAGTATTCGTCATGTTGACACTTCAGTATTTTGAGAGATTGCTGCACCTTGTAACATTTCCTCTACATCCTTTAATTAGCCAATCAAATAAATATGCTATTTAGATATTTCATTTCATTTATTACAATATGAGATAACTTTCAGTGTTTCACTTCATTGTAGTATAATATGGGGGCTGCTCAATAAGTCCTTAGAAAATCCAAGAAATTACAATCGTAGAATCGAAAAAAGATTGTATTTAGTAACTATTGTCTCTTACTAGATGCCAAGTTTTCTGCGGTGATTGAACACTTTTATTTAAAAGCCTTAAATAAAACCCAAGTTGAATGAAGTATATGGCACATCTGCTCTTGCATTTGCAACAATTTAATATTGAAAAATGAATTTAAACATGGCTGTACATCCATAAATGATCAACATCATTCCAGATGCACAGTAGCAATGACTTCCTCTGAAATGGTTGACAAAATCCAGATATGCTTTTGAGTGATCAGCGAATAAAATTTCACAAAATAGTATAGGCCACAGGCATAATACAAGGTACAGTGTTCTCAATTTTGTACCAAAAACTAGTTCTGATAAAGGTCTTGCCAAGATGAGTTCCCAATTTGCTCTCAATGAAGAATAAACATCAGGTGATCAGCCATGAAGCTTGTTTTGAGCCTTTCTGTTGCATTCCTGAGAAGTTTCTGCATCAATACCTGACTTTGGATGAAACATGGATACACTACTACATTACAGAGATGAAAGTGCAGTCGAAACAGTGAGTTTTTAAAGGCAAACTGGCTCCAAAAAAGAAGGATGGTGAATTCTGCAAACATGGTGATTGCCTCCGTTTTTGGGATGCACACAGAATCATCTACATTGTTTACTTGCAGAAAAGAAGAAAGATAAACAAAGACTATAATTCATTGTTATCCCACCAGTTAAATGAAAAAATCTAGAAAAAAGTACCCTCATCTGGCAAAGAAAAGGATTCTCTTCCATCAACACAATGCAAGGCTTTTTTTTTTTTTTGGCAGTGTTTAACGCCCGCTTTAACCACTGATGGCACCATAGGCGGTAATGCAAGGCTGTATACCCGCGCAGTTTCAATGCTGAAAATTGTAGAATTAAGGTTCGAATTACTGCAAAATTCACTGTAACCTCTGGATTTGGCTCATAGTGGGTTTTTTTTTTCTTTTCTTTTTTTTTTTTTTCTTTTTTTTCAAAACTTTAAACAAAGTGGATCGGCAGAAAGCAATTCATGGCAGATAAGAAACTCATCTCCCAAGCAGAAGCCTATTTTGAAGATATAACCTATGGAGGGATGTTGGAGAAATGTTGGAAAAAGTGTATTGAGCTAAAAGGAGATTATCTTCAAAAATGTGAAAAGAAAAAGAAATCTACAAAAAATAATTAGTTTTACTATATTTTACCAAGGATTTATTGAACATTCCTCATACAGGGCTTGATAATTTTGATTTGTTTACACCCTTTCCCATTGGTTAAAATTATAGATGTTTAATTTCAATTATATTTCTTTTCCACAGGCATGTTCTGAAATTTTTGATCACTACTGTCAAGTGTAGCAGATAAAAAATGGATATAAAAAGAGAAATCAAGGAAGAGGTTCCTTTCTTAGAAACTATTTCAGAGACTGAGAGGAAAAGTGTCTTACCAGATGTTACAATGAAGTTGAACAGTGATGCTACTAAATATATCAAAGTGTGTGAAACAGAAATCAATCAACAGGATATTGATTCACATTTAAGTCCACAAAATGATTTTCAACATTTTTCAAAGGATCTTGTAAAGGAGGTCAAACAATATCATGATGACTGTCAAATGGAGAACAAAATAGAAGTGAATGAAGCATGTGTTGACTCAGACTTTTGTTCTGAAAATCAGAGACAGTTTCATTCTAAAGCTCGTGTACTAACGGTTAATCGATGCAACAAAGACTCTGAACTGTACACCAAGATAGAATTCAAAGAAGAACTGCAATGGATGGAAAATACTTCTAAAGAAGTTTCATATGCAGATGATGTAAATAAGGTTAGTTTTGCTAGTAAACAATTTATACTATTTTTTACTTTATCTGCATGTACATAGTACATGCAGATAAAGTAAAGGTGTTGCATGCTACCCAAAAATTCAATATAGAGTTTTCATAGGAAATACACATTTTAGGGTCCTCTAAATCTAAAAAAAAACCTTTTTAAATGAAGGTCTGCATGTCTGTGAATGTGATCACTCAAGAATGAAAAAGTCGGTCAAGTACCAAACTTCATATTTAAGCTAAGCATCTTCTACGTTTGTCATACAATTTTGATAAAAATACTGGCATCCCAATTTACACTTTACATGGAAAAAATTCCAAAACTTTGATATTCTCACAAATAGCTCTTATGCCTTTGATTAAAATACTGCATATAAAAGATATTTATGTGGCAAATAAAATGTAAATTTTAAATTTTCATGGAATAGTCTCTAAAGACCTTTTTATATGAGATGAATTTTGCATAAATGTAAATAATAGACAAAAACTTACAACAGAAAATGTAGATATTGTTAATAGTCTTATTAAAACACACAAAATATATATATAGTTAGTGTGTTTTAATAATACATTTTATTTTGTTTTTTTTTAAGCTGACCATTTTTGAGATACTCCCTGTTTTTTGTTTCCGATAAATACTTGAAACTGTTCTCACACAAACATTTTTAAACTCCTGCCCAAGCAAGAAATGGATTGCATCTACAGCTTTTAAAAGACTTGACTGTCACTTTAATCTAGTGTATTTCCCATCTACTTAAAAGGAAGCAAGTAATTTAGACAATATCTGTTAATGTATATTTTGATTACCAAGAAGCATATAGACGATTATACTGTTTAACAATAATATGTTATAGCAATGTGAGAAGGTCCTGTGAATGGAACACATCACATTTATAGTTATTATTTAATTAATTACTGCTGTTTTATAGGGCACAATTATCTTTTATTCTGCAAAGAATACTCTATATGTTATGTTTCAGAATTATATAAGTTGCACTTAAAAACTAGGTAGTTGAACAAATAAAGTGGGAGCTGGAGTCAGAGTTCTCAGTCAGATGAAACAAACTGATCCAATACTGTTAACTCATGATAGTGTTATACAAGAGTACATGAACTGGATCTGCTTGCTGTTGGTGTACCTGGTTTATCTAAGGTTGGTGAGAAATTTCTTTGAGATTGACACTCGTCTGCTGACTGACCAATCATAGTGTAAGAATACAGCCATTAGAGAGATCATGTCATTGGTGTTTCAACACATATGAGTTCAGTGGAAATTTACACATGCATTCTCAAGCACGAATGATTTTATTTTTGGGAATCTGATAGTGTAATTTCATTCTGTGTAAAGTTTGGTTTTGTTATGCATAGTGATTCCTTAAGTATTTACATTTATAATCATCACTATCTTTTATAAATCACAAACATTGCTCTTGTTCTCATCCTAGAACTACCACGAGTGACACTGTGATTTGAAAATGTCTTATGGCTGTGAGAAACAAATTGAACTTACATTAGTCAAAATAATAAAAGTTTTAGGTTTTATGAAGTGCAGGACTGAATGTTAAAACCAATAGATGAGGTAAGTAATGAGAAATGGGAAAAACTAATTCAATATATGAGAAGTGTGATAAGAATTGCAAGGAAAAAAGGTATTTTAAAGGAAGCAGTGGAACATTTGATGTTGCAGATGGACAGCAAGTAAACATGGTAACAGTGTACTAAGAAAGCCACATTTCAGCAGGAATGTCAATCACAAGGAAATTTCTCATCAGTCATAATCTGAGAGTCTGATTAATGCCTTTTCCAGATATTCCCTTAATTTTGAAAAAGCAAATAGAGGAACTCAGTTCTGTAGGCCATTTCATAATTCATTTCAGACATTCAATTCTTTATCTTAGGATGCTTTAACCTGGTAGCTATTATTGGATGGTGAATAAAAGGGGTGAAATCACACACAAATTAGTCCAGATCCATAAGGTTTAGAGTTATTCCACATTTACTTTCTCACGATAAGGAAACCTTATCCAGGTAACTCAGTCTAACAGAGATGTGAACTTGGCACCTCTTAATAATAGGCAGACACACCAACTTTATTTTCTCTTGAAAGCTTTATATATACAAAGGCCATCCAGAACATGACAAGACGATCTGGCATAATTAAATAATAACAAAACCTATCAACATAAAACTTTATTTACAAAATTTCAGTAGTACCCTACTGTATTTCGCGATTCCTTCAAGATATATATTGTTGTATATTAACAGTTTTTTCCAATGCACAAAATATTCAACAAATACATTTTTATGTACAAATATCTTATATATATGGTGATAATGCAATGAACAAGTCTTCAATGAGGAAATGGCGCACAACACATGAGTAATCAAACAAGAACCAGTGTGCTCGACAAATACCAGAGTGGAAGTTCACCAATCATTATGAAAGAATTGAAAGCAAATGTTGATGAAAGAATTCAGAAAAACTGGTATTTCATTTTGGTCACTGTAAGTGACTTTTTGGGTGGAAAATATTTTGCAACCAGTGAAAACCTCAACATCTTGGCTCTTGTCTTTAGCGGTCGAAAAGTATAACTCAGGGATTGATAAACTGGTACTACGTGACAATAAATAGCTTGATAGCAATAGTGATTATGTTGATAAATAGAGTAACATACCTTAAATTTGTAAATAAAGTTTGGTGTTAATATCTTTCGTTATTATGTAGTTTTGCTAAAATGTTTTTTATTTTTTTGGTCACTCTCTTATTAGAATACAAAGGTGTTAAGTTAATCCTAAAAACTCTGTGAATTCATAAAGTAAACCTGCCAATAAAAATGTAATTTCCCTTGAGTTTAACAATGTCATTTATGGCTAGGATATTATTGTATTACAGTTGTATAAAGCCATTACATTAGCTATTGGTTTTCCCGTCTCTGAGTAATGTATTGTAAAGTAGTAAAGTTGAAGTTTTAACAAACAACTCTCTGTGTGACTTCTGTTGTTTTTCTCTAATTGCAATAGAAACTTATAATTTCACTATTGAATTTTTTTTTTATCATAAATGAAATCACTGAGTTGCTGTGCCGGGAAATAGGTCATCACAAGTAATTTATATAAGAAATTTCAATTTTGTGCAATAAAACATTTTTAGTTATATATTTCTCTCAGTCACTTGTCTGAAGAAGAGCTAATTAAAAAATATTGTTGTAGAGTACGTTCCATAGTATGCCTCTGGCTCCACTGAAAGAATTGTATAACAAGTTTATAATCCATATAGTCTTGTACATATTCATGTGTTCCGTTTTTATGGACAACAATTTGGTCATTTTTAATACTTTAATATACTTAATTATGTTACAGGACTGTGCGGATGAGAGCTTTGCTTCAACAGAATCAATAAGGTAAGACATTTAGATCACAGTGTACTCCTCACTTCTCCATAATTTTATTTCTTATTCATTTTTCTTATTAACCTTTTAGTGCAATTCATGAACTAATCGTGAACAAAATTTATGCGAGAATTGCTAATAAATGATCTAATCAAAATGTCATTTTCATAAATTCTACCTCTTTTGAGCAGGAAAGTCTGTGTACTTTCTAATTCACAGCCATAGAAAAAAGGTTTCCTGGGCATTTGAGGGCCTTAGCTTTGTACTCCAAAGCACTAAAGTAGCTCCAAATTGACTTTCTCTAGCCGGTGTGTATGTTGGTGGAAAAATGACGTCTAATAAAACGTTAAGAACCAAAGAAGAAATAAGAGGTACAGTTTATGAATTATCATCAGAAAGCAAGTGATTTTGAATTCTCAGAGCTTGATAAAGGTGTTTCTTACATTGACATAAGTGAGGAGGATATATATTCTAGCTTCAGCGATGAACATGCATTCAGTAACAACAGTCCTCAAAATGAACTAATCAGACATGTAATCAATGTGAATCAATCATTCAGCTCTGCAAAATCCCAAGTGTTAATTTTGTTCACTTATTAATGTTAGATCTGAATCCTATTGCTATATTCAGTTACAATATTAGCGGTATTATGCTTATGTGTATGTGTGTGCTTTTGCTGACTCTTTTTTTATTTTTGAGTTTTTGGTATTTGGGATACATGAATTCTTTTTTTGTATTTTAAAAGATAAAACCATACGCCAAAATTGATTACTATTTTGGTAAAGAAATATCTGTACTTTCATTTCAGTAGCCTGGACTTACTGTATATTAAGGTTTTGTATGCCTAATTATTTCGGGACTTTTTATTTTATTTTGAAAATTTTATATTGTTTTTAATTTTTTAAAAATATTGAAAGGATCCCAATCATATAATATATATACACTAGACCAAAGGGTTTACAAAACAAAAAAGTATTCAGCCTCCCTTGGTCATTTGGTATTTATTTTATTGCTAATGTATAAAAACCTTGCATTGTGCTCTAAAATTGCTTGGCACTTTTCAGTCAGCATTTTGTCATTCGATCAGGCACTAAAAGGGTTAACGTAAGTCATGGAGCTGTTCTCCAAACATAAAGAGTATATAGCACAGTTCTTTTTCAAACTTACTGCAGAAATTGTTCCAACATTAACAAATGCTTTTATATCAAAAGCTGATGAGAATTTTTAATCAATATTTATTAAAATATTTTTCAACTGCTTTGTTTCTCTTTAATCAAACAGCATTCATCTAGTTTTGTGCTGCAACTGACTTCCTGCATGTCTGATTATGTAGCTAGAAACTCTTACAACCATGGTTCATTTTCTCATGCATTCATTTTCTGAAGTGTACAACACGTGCGAAAATGCAGGATACCTGTATAAAGTGACTGCTCAAACTCGTGTTAATCTTTGTAATTATGGTACAAAAAGTGGAAGTACTCTTAGTGCATCTGCAGCAGCTTAGAATGGGGACATAGTCATACTGCTCCCTCTTCAGGACTGTTAGTGGACTAGGATCTAAGGGTACCACAGCCTCTGGATGCAGTAGGTGACAACATTAATCCTCTTCACCATGAGTTACAGCATATAGTCACACTGCTCCCTCTTCAGGACTATTAGTGTACTAGGATCTAAGTGTACCACAGTTTCTTCTCTTGGGGCAGCCTCTGTATCTAGAGGACATCATTATTGAGCCTTTCAGTGTCTGCCCAAGTAGCAAAATGCCTTCTAAAGTTGCCAAGTAATTTTAGAGTAGAATGTAGGGTATTTAATTATTAGTAATAATATGAGTACGAAATTATATAGAGATTTCAAGCTTTTTTTATTTTTAGTACACTCTTTTGTCTATCATATAATATGCTCTATATGGATGAGAAGTCTCTTCAATATTTTAAAAAAATTAAAAACAAAAGAAAATATTGAAATTAAAATTAAAAGTCTCAAAGTAATCATCAATTAGGTATTCAAAACCTTACTATATAGACAGTTTAGGCTAATCAAATGAAAGTACAGATATTCTTTAGTAAACCAGCATCCTGGTTTGGTCTGGTGTTCAGTTTATAAAAATACAAAAAGAATTCACGTAACCTGAAGGCTGAAAAATGAAAAAATCACATAAAACACTCTCACACATAAGTATGATACCAGGATTAATGGACAAGGCACAAAGCAATAGGATACAAATGTAACATTGATTCTGTACAATTTAGCCAATCTCTAGTTGCATATCTGAATGGTTGGTTTACATTGTGTGTATCGTCTTGTTACTTTTTCATAAATCCATTTTGATAAGAACACATTATTTGCATGTGTATGAGGGCCATTGTTAATGGATGCATTTTCATCGCTGGAGCTTAAATATATATCTTCCTCTCTTACATTTATGTCATAATGCTTTCATTAAGGACTGAAAGTTCAAAATCATTCGCTTTCTTCTAATACACTGCCAACTATGGCTCTTATTTCCTCTTCAGTTGGTAACCTTTGGTCACAATGTCATGTTCCAACTGACATAAACAAACACCTGCTAGAGAAATTAAATTTGGAGCTAATTTAGCACTGGAGTGTAAAGATAATTTCCTGTAATGCTCAAAGAACCTTTCTCTATGGTTATGATATAGAAAATTCACAGATGTTAAAACATATGAAAATGGCATCACGATTAGTTGGTGAATAGCACTAAAAGGGTTAATCTTCATCGCCATGAGGTATAATCCTTGTTGAAACTTTGACGAGCTCAGGCAACACAGCTATATCAGATCACCTCCTCTGTTAGCCTACAACATGTAATGGCTTGCTACCTGGATGTGTTGGCATGAAGATAGTCACCAACATTTCCCATGTAGTTTGATTACAGGCTGTAGGGTTACCATGCTTGGTCACAGGTTCCTAGCACAGGGCAAAGGACAAGCATAAAGACTGTTTCATGGCTTCCTTTGGAAAAGAAGTAAACTTTGGTCCTACGCTGTTGATTTATAATACATAAAAGTAGTTTAAGTCTGATAGAGAGGCTTCTGAGCATAAATAAGCTGTTTTTCATAGAATGGGACACTGAGAAGTACAGTAGTTAAAGAGCATCCATAAATAAAACGTAATTTTATTTCTTCTTCCAGGGAAACTCCAAAATATTAGTTGCCATAGTAGTTGAAGCACAGTTAAGACTAAGCTGGATGACATCACCCCATTGGCTAAAGGCCAGCAAGGAAAATGGCATCCTGACCTCCCATTCTCTTTAGTAATTGGCCACATCCTGGCTTAAATGTTCTTCTAGAGTCTTGATATATGGCATAAGTATGTCGTCTGATTATGGGAGGAGAGCTTTCTGTACTCCAGTTCCTCAGGTTCTTTACAAAGTTGGTAACTTGATTGTAGTGTAGCTTCAAAGTGTGCTGTGGTCTCATGGCAGAAAACAAGATAAACTCAGGTTTCATCTTTAACTGTGAAATACAGCCATACCCATGTACATATAGCCTGGATATTTGTCTTGGAAAATACATTAACTATAAAGAGGAGAAATGATTCTGCAGAACACCATACAGTAAGTTATGCACACATGCACTAAACAAGAGTGAAGATGTCATTGTTCAAACTGACCGATGTAGTGCACATACTACCTCACCCCTAAAGGGTGTTAAGTGTGGCCACTGGCAAAATTTTGTTATTTCCAATTAGTTCAAGACCACAGCATACAAACCTGACAAATAGTAATACATACATTAATCGAAATGCCACTCTCAAAACCTGAAATTCTTATCTACTTCGGTAAAGGGTGTGGGTATGTTTTCATGTGGGACACTTCTTCACGAAGAATAAGGCATATTTCGTAACCTTAAATTCCTTACATTATGTTTAAACTTTGAAGTAATTCTTACTTACACGCACTAAAGTAAATAACCGTTTCTGATTTTTGAAGAAGGTTTACTACATGTTGTGCAAAGTTTACAAATGTTTTACATTTGTCTTTCACTATAAACAGTTAACATCTTGAAAATTTTGACACTGGAAATTTTCGTGTAAACAGACAAAAGAATTTTTTATCCATTTTACAGGCATATAACTGGTAAAGAGAAGGAATAAACCCAAATATAGTGTAAGAGTATTTTATAACTTATTATAAAGTTTATAAATAGAAAACCAGCAGAATGAATCTAATTAACCAGAGGGTTGAGATTTTTTGAGTATCTTGATACAGTCTAAATATGTACAAATGAAAGGCAAGCTAGTCATAATATAACTCTGTATACATTGACAATGAAATACATTGTGAAGTACTAGTTGAATCAAAGATGATATGTTGTAAAGTAAAAAGATTAATGAACTGTTTTGTACTGACATGTTTTATCCAAGAATTTGTCAGCAGAACTATGAAGTGCTGACAGAAAGAGCATAATAGTTGAGAGAATTTCAAATACTAATACAGAGGTTTAATGATATACTTCCAAAAATATATGATGGTAAGAGAGATTGGTTTGGGAGTCTAGAAAATACATTAGAAATAAATGATAATTATAGGAGATTGATATTTGGCTACCACTTGAAAACAGCAATATAGAGTGTATAAAATAAAGACAAAAACAGAATATTTGGTCAAATTAAAGGCCCATGGTTCTTTGGTATGTATAAAATATTTAAACAAATTGTGGGAGGGGGCAAAAATAATGTGACCAATTAAAAAATATACTTTGCACAGAACAAGTATTTATGTTGTTAACGTTTGAGGCAGTATAAATGAAATTGAAAATTGGATGAAATAGCCAAAAATAAAGTAACCATTAAAATGGTGAGGACATTTTTAGGAAAGGTAAGAGATAATTACAAAGAAAAGGCCAGAACAGTCTGGAAAGCACAATAGTATAACAATAGCTATATGGGATGAAAAGTACAACCTACTATTGGAGAGCAAGGCTTTAGGTGTGCTAGAGTTCTAGGTATATGATATGTATGTTTATTGTATTCAGTGAAGAAAGAAAATAGGAGAAAGCTTTTCTGAATAGAGTTTATATTAAAAAGATCTTGTAGCATTTGTTATTTACAAATTAACTTGGTCACTTGTTTACATTTTGTTCCAGGTTATCACTAAATCATTCATTTCTAGTCCCCTTAAACTTTGGTTATGTGAGCATGGACTTGATATGCTGTTGATACTATGTAGCTGTACCCCAGGTGAAACCCTATAGCAGTACTTAGCCAGTAATGCTCTCTCTCTCTCTCTCTCTCTCTCTCTCTCTCTCTCTCTCTCTCACCTGTTATTGTGCCTTATCAAAGTTAAAATGGTCTTTATTGTACTATTTTTCTCTTGAACTATTAAATTTGCTTTATAATATAAAGAGTTGTGTATACAAATATGTAGTTCTTTGTGAGCATTGCTCAGAAAGAATAATGACATTAAATTAATCAATTCCTTTGAACTTCACCAAAAAATATTGTATAGCTGCACCCTTATAGTATAGAAGGAAGCTTTTTGCATAAGTGCAGACCTTTCAGTATATGGTCACCTAGTTCACATGATGAAACAGCAAATCCTGATGACATTTAAATAATATAATGTGTTATTTATTGATATCATTATGTTAATAAATGGCACACATCTATATTACAATTTAGTAGTTTCTTACTGGGATCACCAAGATAATATGTAGTGTAATATACCTATACATAAAACATTGTTACGTTTCTGTAATTAAAAATGATATTCCCATTTTAGATTATACAGAGAAGAAGCATCCAGGGATAAATTAAATGAAAAGTCTGGAAACAATGCAAGATTCAATATGTTAAAGGATGGTCATGAATATGAAAAAGCCAGAAAATATCTAAATAAAGAAACCAATGTACTGGAAGATTCTCCACTTGAGAATACTGTTTACCTTAAACAACATGATATTGGGAAATGTGTGAGTGAACGTTCATGGTTGAAGTATAATAATTTAATTCAGCAGAGTGGTATGCAAATGCATGAATTCAACAAGAAGAATTGCCATGAATTAGATTTGGTACTAAATAACAAGTGTGATACATGTGGGAAGTGTTTTACTAGGTTGTCAGATATGATAAAACATAAACTGACTCATGAAGGAATAAAACCACACAGGTGTGATACTTGTGGGGAGTATTTTACTATGTTGCTAGATATGAAAAAACATAAATTGATTCATAAGGGATCACAGATGCACCAGTGTGATACTTGTGGCAAGTGTTTCACTCATTTACATCATTTGAAAATCCATAAATTGACTCATGGAGGAATAAAGCCAAACAAGTGTGATACTTGTGGGAAGTGCTTTACTCAGTTGTCAGATATGAGAAAACATAAATTGATTCATTTTGGAATAAAGCCTCATAAGTGTGATACTTGTGGCAAGTGTTTCACTCATTTACAGCATTTGAAAATCCATAAATTGATTCATGAAGGAATAAAGCCACACAAGTGTGATACTTGTGATAAGTGTTTTACTCAGTTGTCAGATTTGAAAAAACATAAACTGACTCATGATGGAATAAAGCCATACAAGTGTGATACATGTGGGAAGTTTTTCACTAGGGCGACATATTTGAAAGTACATAAATTAATTCATGAAGGAATAAAACCACACCATGTGTGGTGTTTGTAAGAAGTGTTTCACTCTTTTACACCATTTGAAAGTACATAAATTAACTCATGAAGGAATAAAGTCGCACCAGTGTGATATTTGTGGCAAGTGTTTCACTAGGGGGACAAATTTGAAAGTACATAAATTAACTCATGAAGGAATAAAGCCTCAAGTGTGAAACTTGTGGGAAGTGTTTCGCTAGAGTGACAAATTTGAAAGATCATAAATTAACTCATGAAGGGATAAAGCCACACCAGTGTGGTATTTGTGGGAAGTGTTTTACTTTTTTACACCATTTAAAAAGACATAAATTAACGCATGAAGCAATAAAGTCGCATCAGTGTGATACTTGTGACAAGTGTTTCACTAATTTACAGGAGTTCAAAATGCATAAAGCAACACATGAAGGAATAAAGCCATTCAAGTGTGATACTTGTGGGAAGTGTTTTACTACATTGACAAATTTGAAAAAACATAAATTTACTCATTAAGGCATAAACCTACACATTGTGAAACTTGAGAGATATGTTTTACTCATGAAGTCATAAAGCTGGATTAATTTGTGATTTGTGGTAAGAATTTTATGAGTATATAAAACCGGAAGAGCAAAACAAATCACAATTAAGGTGCTTGTTACTGGGTTGATATTTAAGAACACAAATTGACCTATTAACACTAGAATGCACTAGATACATGAATACAATAGCTGTCAACTTTTCTATGCATTTTTGTGACTGAAACCTTTGGAATGTTTTCAACTATGCTGAGATGTAATAAAGGGGACATTGTTAGTTTTAAACTACAAATCAGGGTCATATCCTGGTAACATTTAGTTTACATTATTGGCTTGTAATATATACTTAGTCTGTGCTCACTATCATGTAGTTTTTGGTTTTACTGCTATAGCATTCATTTTATATACATTGTACCTGTGGTGATTTTTTTTTAAAACATTTAAAAGATAATCATTCTTAGTAATTTATAAATATATCTAAGTTTCTCTACTGCATGCATTTAAAACCAATATCAATAAAAAAAAACTTATAATGCCTTTACTTTATTTCAATTGTTTATTTTTCATTTTTTCTCCAAATAATAATTATGATCAAATGATCATTATCTCGTAATTCCCCCTCCTTCAGTACATTGTTCACATTCTATTTGGTCAAACTATTTTTAGATTTAATTGTACATCCATCTTATTTGCACAGTGTATTCTAATAATTTCAGTTCCTATTCAAGGCCCTTCTTCAGCCGAAATTTGTTTACATTTTATCTTAATATAGATTCACTTGCCAATTTTCTATGGTGACAATTAGACCCAAATTTGGCATTATTTTCAGTGCATCCATAAATATTACTGAAAACTTTTTTGACCATTTTTTTGTATTGTTTCAATTTTTACACTAGTCTTTTCAAATGCCCACATTCTTAATTCAATGTTATCAATAATATAAGGACACTTGTATGATGAATTGAATTTTTACATTAAATAAAATAAGTCGTCATAATTTCTGCTCTTATTTGTTCAATATTAAGCCCAAAAATTTCAATTTATAATGTATTCATACACTTAAGGATTTTATTTCTTTATGATTAATGCTTTAATAACAAATTTTATCACTGGCTACCTGTGTAGATTCCCTTTTAAAATCATAAATCCAGATCATATGGGTGATAATGTAACAAATTAGAACACCAGTTTTTGCTTAATGCTAAATTCACTTTATTCTCACTAAGGCATTCAATGTAATACATGTAATACTTTGTACACCAAATAACTGAAATGGAGTTTTATTTATGGATGCTCTTTAACTGATGTGTCTCATTTTATATTGGGGGTGAATGATCCCTGAATTCAGCTCAGAAGCTTATGTTATCAGGCTTGAGGTTCGTTGTGTTCCTTTACGACATGGAACGAATGGTTTTACTTCCCTTCCAAAGGAAGTCATTCTAAGGATTTTTGCACCTGAAAAAATCCATCATGCTCAGCCAGAATCACTGCGTTCACTTCACATCCTTAACATTTGCCACTCACTAGATTAAGGTTTTAACTTTACACACACAACTGCAGTTTTGTGTTCCTTAAGTAGACAACTGGAAGGCTCTGAAAGTTCCATTTATAGAAGTTAAAGCAAATCACTTTTCAACCATCAGAAATAGGTTACTCTGAAGAAGAGATAAAGAACACTCAACAGGTCTTGCAGTGAAACACACAAACACCTTTGTTTGCCTGGTTATTGTGTCCATTTGCTGTATTGTTGGAGCAGGTGAGATACCGATTTTGGCGATTGTTTAGCCGTTACACTGCACCCTCCTCAGAGCTGACCATCCCAACCAGCATTGTTGTTGTGTACTAGACCATCTTGGCACATTAGCAGCATCTTCCCTCCAGGTTCAGTCGTCTACTTTGTTGAACCCCTCCACCACACAGTACGGCGGTGACCATGAATGTTGAAACCTGGGTCTATGTATCTTAGTCTTGGTAAGGAAATCCTTTTGTTTGATGTTTTGATTTCTCTTTTTAGTGTTTAACGTCCATTTTTACTACATTGGCATGGCAGGTGAAGATACTGGTGATATATGGAATGAAGTTGGAGCATTGGTTAAATATGATGGTTGGAGATCCTGCCCCTGGGACGCTTTGAATGTGAATGCTTGGGATCAAAGCTTGGCGCGGTCTAAGGCAATACGACCACACCTGAAATACCTGCCATAAACTTTCAATTTTGGATTGTCGAACGCAAAGGTTCTCCATCTCGTCGCTTTTTCGCTGGTGTGCGTTGACGAACCGTCGGTTTACAAGGTCCTTCGACACCCGCCCCCCTTCCCAGGGGCCTACTACCGTAGGCACCTGGGCTTTCGAGCCAACCTTGATTCCATCATGTGAGCAACCTCTGAGTGGTGAGGGAGTTAATAGGTCAAAATGCCCACCCACCTGTAGGCCGTGCGTAGAGATCCGTGTTGGTGAAAAGGGATATCCTGGTTGGTTGAGGGTTGCGCATCTGAGCATGGGTTCTAACTTTCTGTAACTGTGAGTGTGCGCATCCTTAAACACCACTTTGGTTTGTGCATCGCCTAAACGGGAGGCTAGGGAGTAACCCACCCCTAGTCAATCAGCCGAAACTAGGTATTATACCGAACTCCAAGGTGAGTGGGACGGCGAGCCTGGTATATCGCCTTTGTAGCACTGTCACCCCAGTGGGATGACTCCTCGTTGGGCTCCGTGGTGGGTGGAGAGCACTGGGGAATGAATTTCTATACGTCTTTAAGGCACCCAAAAACCTTACTTATGTTAATTTAGGAAAAGGAGTACTCGAGTCCTGTGGTCCTTGCTTCTTAGTTGTTAATAGAGCAGAGGGAGGGAGAAAGTTTTCTATGGTCAGCCCTTTTGCCATTCAAAAGTGTCTTGATGCCTTAGCAGGCGCAGTTAAGTCCTACATTAGAGCCCGTAACGGCAGCTGCAGGTTGAGGCTTTCTCCGCATCCCAGGCCGCCAAAATAATCAAGGCCAAAATATTAGCCAGCTTCCCCGTGATGGTCGAAGTACACAATACGTTAAACTCCTCACTTCTCGAGCGCTGTGATCACCACCCGCGCACTTGACGGTTTATGCACTGAGGAGATTCAAGAGAATATGGCGGATCAAGACAATTTTCTCTCGGATTCAGCGTAAAGTCAATGGAGAATTCATGCCTACCCATACCCTGTTCCTTAATTTTGATCGGGTAGATCTCACACCAAAAGATTAAGGTAGGCAATGAAACCAGCTAGGTTAGGCCATATATATCCAACATGCTCAGATGCTATAAGTATCAACGTTTTGACACACACGGATTTTTGTAACGGCGAATCCACCTGTGGCAACTGTGGTGATTTGTCCCACGATGTGTATGTAGTTGACCTCCATCGTGCCTGAATTACGACGGCGAACATTCATCCAATTTCCGCGAATGTGCCCGTTTTACTCAGGAGAAGGCGATCCGGGTGGAAGCTAAGGTGTCCCTCTTGGAAGCTCTTGCGACTCCTTCATCCCTCTGTCCCGAAGTCCGGCACGTTTAGCTCTGTTGTAGCTAATCCCGTGCCGTTTCGGGAAATCGTGACTCAGCCTAGCGATATAAACGGGACAACTAATGTAGAGAACGTCCTTGTAGCTCAAGCCTACGACATCTTCAAAGTCGGCATTAACATCTGCCAAATCTGCCAGCCTACAGATCATTTCAGCACCCTTATCACCTATATCTTCGACCTTGGGAAATAATACTGGTAAACTTGTGATGCATTCTGCAGCTGCAAAACAGTTCAAGAACAGCTATGTCAGGCAAGATCTTCTGACAGATAGTGTCAAGACTGCTCCCAATACCACTAAGGGAAAGCAAAGTCCACGCCACTCTCCATTGAGATACTTTTCTGGGGGAAGTACCGATCGGCGACTACCATCTTCGCCGATCAGTATCTCTAATAGGTTCGAGGTTCTCATTCGAAATTTTCTGTTAAAAATGAGTCTTCCCACGTGGAGGAGATGGATCACGAAGATACTGCCATCAGTGCAAGACGCACTGTATGCAACAGGATCCTGCTACTGAACAAACTGTTAGTCCGGCACCCAAAAAGTATAAGCTAAACCGCCCAGCTTCACCCAATATGTAGAAACGTCTTTCAATTTTGAACGTATCCCATCATATAGACCATGGATACCTACAGTGCAACATAGACTAAGTTAGATCACATCGAACAGAGCTTGAATTGCTGCTGTACCAGCTTCAGTCTTTGGTCGTATCTTACAAGAGACAAAGCTCCGTCCCCATGACACCGCTACCATCAGGCAGTACTCCTCCGTTGGTGTGATTTATCACCGGAAGAAATAAATGGCGTGTTATTTATGGACGCTCTTTAACTACTGTCGTTTTCAGCATCCCATTCTAAATTAGGCGTGAAAGACCGCTTAAGTTTGCTCTGAGGCCTCTCAATCAGGCTTGAAGTTATTTTACGTGCCGTAAATCTACGACACAGGACCAACGGCTTTACTTCCCTTCCGAAGGAAGCCATGCTAAGAAGTTTTACAACCGAAAAAATACATCGTCCTCCGCTGGGTGTGAACTCGCGACTTTGGGTATATGAAGTTAGCATGGTAACCATTACACCACGGAGGGCGACTATCACCGGAAGAGGGTGTCCCGGCACATGGGGGCACTATGATGCTTACCCGAGATGATATATTCGCCGAATACTTCGCTGTCAGGATTAAGCTGCCCTTCGCCATTTTAACCATTTGTAGTATCAATTTGCTGAACTTTCGCGCACGGATTTAGAAGATATAGTTGCCTCCACCATTTCTGTTGGTAGGCGATGTGAATTCCCATCACTCACTTTGGGGCTCACTTCAGGGTTGCGCGTGTGGTAATCTCTTTTCAACTTCTTAGAGAGTAATAATTTAGCTCTCTTGAACACCTGAGAGTTCACATTTCTTTCTGACGCCTTTCACAGTTTTGATTACCTTGATGCGGTAATTCGTTCACCCCAATTAGCAGTTTCCTCAAATTGGAATATCATCTCTGATTTGCATTCTAGTGACTTTTCGCATGTCTTATTAGTCTCAACACGCGTCCTGTATGTCTCACCATTTACCAAGCTGGGCCCCAAACAATTATCCCCTGAGTTTCGTAGAATTAAAGAACACGCGGAATCTCAAGGGTACTGCATTCGTTCCGGAAACCTTGCGAAGTACAACCGCGCTTTCACCGTTGTGGAGTTAGACCATGCACTTAAATATTTGCGGAACCCTGTTTCTGGTCCAGATGGCATCCGGGTCCAAATGTGGCAGCTTCTCTCTCCTGATGGTAAGGATTTCCTACTCGAGGTGTATAACTGGGTACCGGTTAACGACACTTTTCAAGACAAATGGCGGGAGGCTACCGATAGATCTATTCTGAAACCTGGAAAGGACCGTAATCTTCCTTCTAGCTACCAACCTATTTTCCTCGCCAACTGCATTTGAATGTGATGGAACGTATGATCAATGGAAGGTTGGTGTGGTGGTTAGAATTCACTTATCTTGGCCTACAACACCTCAGCTACACTGTACAGCTTATGCCGTTAAACTCCTAGCTACACTATACAGCTTAGGGTCCACAACCCCTCAGCTACACTATACAGCTTAGGCACCCCAAAATCCTCAGCTACACTGTACAGCTTAGGCCCCTCAACTCCTCAGCTGCACTTTGGAGCTAAGCGTCCTCAACCCCTCGTCTGCACTATACCGCTTAAGTCCCTCAACCGCTCAGCTGCACTATAAAGCTAAGGCCCCCCAACCACTCAGTAGCACTATACAGCTTAGGTCCCGCAACACCTCAACTACACAATACACTTAAGTTCCTCAACCCCTCAGCTGTACTATAAAGCTAAGGCCTCCCAACCACTCAGCAGCACTATTCAGCATAGGTCCCGCAACACCTCAACTACACAATACACTTAAGTCCCTCAACCCCTCAGCTGTACTATAAAGCTTAGCCCACCAAAACCTAAGTTACATTATACAGCTTAGGGCTCTCAACACCATAGCTACACCACACAGCATAAGTCCCTCAACCCCAAAGCTGCACTATAAAGCGTAGACCCCCCAACCACACAACTGCACTATACAGCTTAGGTCACTCAACAACTCAGATACATTATACAGCTTAGGTTCCCCAAACCCCTCAGCTGCTCTATACAGCGTGGGCCCCCCCAAACCACTCAGCTACACTATACAGCTTGGGTCCCATCAACCCCTCAAATGCACTATGCAGCTTAGGCCCACCAAACCCTCAGCTACTGTATACAGCTTAGGTCCCTCAACACCTCAGCTACACTATACAGCTTAGATCCCTCAACCCCTCAGCTGCACTATACAGCGTGGGCCCCCCCAAAACCTTAGCTCACCTATACAGATTTTGGCCCTCAGCTACACGATATAGCTTTGTTTCCTCATACCTCAGCTGCACTATGCAGCTTAGGCCCATAAGCCCCTCTGCTGCACTATACAGTTTAAGACCCTCAACTTCTCAGATATACTTTCCAGATTACGACCCTCAACCCCTCGACTGCACTATACCGCTTAGGGTCCACAGCCCCTCGACTACACTATACAGCATAGGCCCCTAGATTCCTCAGCTGCGCTTTGATCCTTAGGCCTCTAAACCCTTTGAATGTACTATACAGCTTAGGGTCCTCAAAACCTCAGCTACATTGTCCATCTTAGGACCCTCAAAACCTTAGCTACAATTTACAGCTTAGGATCCCAACACTCAGGTGCACTATACACCTTAGAACACCCTCAACTTGGGCTACGCGATACAGCTTAGGCCCCCAAACCCATCACTTTCACTATACAGCTTAGACCACTCAACATCTCAGCTACGCTGTAGATCTTAGACCCCCCAAACCACTCAGCTGCACTATGCAACTTAGGCCCCCATAAACCCTCAGCTGCACTATACATCTTAGGTCCCTCAATACCTTAGCTACACTAAACAGCTTAGGCCCCTCAAACCCTCGGCTGCACTATACAGCATGGACAGCCCTAAATCTTAGCTGCACTATACAGCTTTGGGCCCCCAACACCTCAGCTACACTATACAGCTTTGGTTCCACATCCCTCAGCTGCACTATCCAGCTTAGGCCCCATAAACCTCTCAGCTGCACTATACAGCTTAGGGCCCGCAACAAACCACGGCTACCATATACAGCTTAGGACGCTCCACCCCTCAGCTAGATTATACAGCTTAGGGCCCTCATCCCTCTGCTACACTTTACAGCTTAGGGCCCTCAACCCCTCCACTAATCTATACAGTTTAGAGCCCTCAACCCCTTGACAACACTATGCAGCTTAGGTCCCTTACCCCTCTGCTACACCCTACAGTTTAGGATCCTCAACACCTCGGCAACACTATACAGCTTAGGGCACTCATCCCGTCTGCTACACTATACAACTTAGGACCCTCAACCCCTCAGCTACATTATACAGCTTAGGGCTCTTATCCCCACTGCTACACTATACAGCTTAGGACCCTCAACACCTCGGCAACACTATACAGCTTAGGGCACTCATCCCCTCTGCTACACTATACAACTTAGGACCCTCAACCCCTCAGCTACATTATACAGCTTAGGGCTCTTATCCCCACTGCTACACTATACAGCTTAGGACCCTCAGCACCTCGGCAACACTATACAGCTTAGGGCACTCATCCCCTCTGCTACACTATACAACTTAGGACCCTCAACCCCTCAGCTACATTATACAGCTTAGGGCTCTTATCCCCACTTCTACACTATACAGCTTAGGACCCTCAACACCTCGGCAACACTATACAGCTTAGGGCACTCATCCCGTCTGCTACACTATACAACTTAGGACCCTCAACCCCTCAGCTACATTATACAGCTTAGGGCTCTTATCCCCACTGCTACACTATACAGCTTAGGACCCTCAGCACCTCGGCAACACTATACAGCTTAGGGCACTCATCCCCACTGCTACACTACACAGCTTAGTACCCTCACCTATACTATACAGTTTAGAGCCCTCAACCCCTCGGCAGCACTATACAGCTTAGAGCCCTTAACTCCTCGGGTACACTATACAGTTTGGGACCCTCAACCCTTCAACCCCACTATACAGATAAGTACCTCTAATTCTTCTGTTACACAAACAGCTTAGGCCCCTGAAATCACCAGCTGCACTACACAGATTAGTGCCCTCAACCCCTCAGCTAGACTATTTAGCTAATGGTTCTCAAACCCTCGAATACTCTATACAGCTTAGAATCCTCAACCCCTCAGATACTCTACACAGCTTTGGGCCCTCAAACCCTCAGCCAAACTATACAGGTCAGGGCCCTCATCTCCTCAGCTACACTATGTACAGCTTGTGGCCCTCAAACTCTCCGCATTACACAGCTTATGGCCCTGAACTCCTGAGCTAACTATTCAGCTTAAGGCCTTTAACCTCTCCTCCTTACTATACAGCTTAGAGCCCTCAACCTCAGTGCATTACTCAGCTTAGGGCCCGCAAATCCTGAGCTACACTATACAGCTTAGGGCCCTCAACCTCTCAGCTTTACTATACAGCTTAGGGCCCTCAACCCCTCAGCCACACTATACAGCTAAGAGCCCTCAACTCCTTAGCTACAATTTACTGCTTAGGCCCCTCAACCCCTCAACTTGACTATACAGCTTAGGGCCCTTAACCCCTTAGCCACACTATACCGCTTAAAGTCCTCAACCCCTCGGCTACACTATAAAGCTTAGGGCCCTGGGCTACATTTTACGGCTTAGGGCCCTCAAACTCTCAGCTACAAAATATACAGCTTAGAGTCCTCAACTCCTCAGCTGCACTATACAGCTTAGGTCCCTTAACCCCGGGTCTACAATATAAACCTTATGGCCCTCAATGCCTCAGCCACATTATACAGCTTAGGGCTTTCAACCACTCGGCTACACTAAATAGCTTAGTTCTCTCAACCACTCTGCTACAATACAGCTTATGGCCCACAAACCCCCGGCTACACTATACAGCTACTCCGCCCCTTGGCTACACTATACAGCTTCGGCCCTCAACCCCTCGGCTATACTGTAAGCTTGGGCTCTCAAACCCTCGGCTACACAATATATCTTAGGGCCCTCAACTCACTATACAGCGTAGAGCAATGAACACCTCTGCTACACTATACAGATTAGAGCCCTCATCCCCTCGGCTACAATATACAGCCTAGGTACTCCAACCCCTCAGCAAACTATACAGATTAAAACCCTCAGCCCCTCTGCTACACTGCACAGCTTAGGGACCTCAACCCCTCTACTACATTATACTGCTTAGGGTCCTTTACGTCTCAGCTACACTATGCAGCTCAGGGCCCTGAACTCCTCAGCTACACAATTTACAGCTTAGGGCCCACAACCCCTCATTTATATTATGCAGATTAGGGCCCTCAACCCCTCAGCTGCACTATACACTTTAGGGCCCTCAACCTCGCATCTAAATTATAGAGTTTAGGGCCCTTAACCCCTGGTCTACACTGTACATCTTAGGACATTCAACCCCTCGTCTGCATTATACAGCTTAGTGCTTTCAACCCCTCTGCTACAATACAGCTTATGGCCCTCAACCCCTGCTACACTATACAGCTTAGGCCCCTCCACCTCTTGGCTACACTATAATGCTTAGGGCCCTCAACGCTTCGGCTACACTTTACAGGTTGGAACCCTTAATTCCGCATCTACACTATATAGCTTTGGGCCCTCAAATTCCCAGCTACACTATACATCTTAGGGCCCTCAACCCCTCAGCTACACTATACAGCTTAGGATCCTCAACCCCTCGGCCTCACTATACAGTTTAGAGCCCTCAACCTCTCGGCAACACTATACAGCTTAGGTTCCTCAACCCCTCTGCTACACTATACAGCTTAGGACCCTCAACCCCTCAGCTTCACTATACATCTTAGGGCCCTCAACCTCCCAGCTACACTATACAGCTTAGGATCCTCAACCCCTCGGCCTCACTATACAGTTTAGAGCCCTCAACCTCTCGGCAACACTATACAGCTTAGGTTCCTCAACCCCTCTGCTACACTATACAGCTTAGGACCCTCAACCCCTCAGCTTCACTATACATCTTAGGGCCCTCAACCTCCCAGCTACACTATACAGCTTAGGATCCTCAACCCCTCTGCTACACTATACAGCTTAGGACCCTCAACCCCTCAGCTTCACTATACAGCTTAGGGCTCTCAACACTCAGCTACACTATTCAGCTTCTTAAGCCATGCTCAAATATGAATTTTGAAAACACTCAAAGAGATTAGGACAGAAGAAATGTTGCCAGTATATCTCAAGTTGGACGTTCATAACGTTTATTAAGAATAGGGACACGAAAGTTGCACTTATTAACACCTTATAAGTTAGTAAATATTCTAAAAGTGTTATTAGTGTGTGATCCCCATTTTTAGTATTGAAATATTATGTGATGCGTTATAAACCTTGATTTATTTCTATCCCCTCAGTTCGGAGTTTATCCAGCTTAGGTTTGGAAGATTGTCCAAGCATTATACTAAACTAGATTAACCAAATACAAACATTTTACTTAAGAACTTTGTCTAGATATTCGCCCTCTCAGCACATATCTGGATACTATAAAAGGTAAACCTCCCTGTCGCTCCGTATTCTATTCGCCATCATTCAAGCTGCTAATCTTAAAGCAAAAAGTTTGTGCAACAGTCTACGATTATATGCGAGATTTTTCTTTTTTTGTAAGTGTTTATGGAAAAACGAATAAGGGGCGAGAGAAGGTGATCAACATGTTCCTCTGGTTTCAAGATTCCGTCGGGGTTAGGTTAGGTTAGGTGTGTGTAAATGAACTGGGTCAAAATAAGTGTTAATATGGAGATTATGAAAAACTGTTATTCTTTCCAATATGAAAATCAGTTTTCCGTTCGTTGTCTGCCTGCGCATGCGCACTGCCGAACCTTAGGACTAAGAAATATTCTTTCCTCGGCGTCTGGCGTAACATGTTCGAAAGAATAACCGTAATGATTTAAACCCAACTGTAATATAATTAGAATTGCTGTGGACCTTAAGTACAGTCATTGTAAAAACAAACACTTCGCGCAAAATTGTAGCATTGTAGCCAACATCCAGTGATAAAAGTGGCTGTAATTGATCCCTAAAATGTTAGAATATTGTCTATTCAAAGCCCCTCATGAAAATATTAAAAGAAAGTTTGAGTACCAGGGCCCATTAACTTTCTTCGTATCGTCAACACTGATTCGCTGGCGAAAATATCTCGAACTTAGGTATTTCTGCAAATACTTAACTTCCTTTAAATATACTATTCCTGAACTTACAAATAAAATATATATATATATATATTAATAGAAGGCGCAGCTTTAAAGAAGTCCTCGAATAAAAAGTGCTGGTTTAAGAACCTGAATATATAAAGATTAGTAATTTATATATTGGTCGTTTTACTGTCTATTACAGCAAAAAGAAAACGATTATGATTTTATGTAAAATAATATTTACTGCTCCAATCAAAATAGGCAATATGATTTACACAGATCCTGACAAGTTATATTCCGTATTATACAATGTCAATTTGTGTAAAAAGAAATTGTACTGGTGAATATGTTAATGGCACAGCTCTAAATTTAAAATTGCTTTGATATTTTGACGTCAAGTGGAAATTACACCCTAGAGTCAAGTTTTTTCTTTAAAGAGAGTTAAAACAATTAAGAGAGTCTGAAGCTTATACCTATTACTCAAAAAAATTGCTACACAAAATATTACAGTGTATATAGTATTTTGCTCTAATAACAAGCTAAAAAGAAGAAAGAAGGAATTAGAGATTTGGCTCCCTTGATCACATGTACATTTTTATTAGTCGGTCATTATATTAGTAGTTTCAACAACAACAACCACAACCACAAACTTATTATGAGCATGTGTGTATCCTAAACGATTGTATTTTAGGAAAATTGCGGACATTGGGATCATGTTTTGTGTAGTGACAGAGTAGAAAATGGTTACTACTCCACAGAATACGCATGTAAAGTAATACAAATTCTGCGGATGTTACACTCCAAGAATTTATATTAGATGGCCACAATTTAGCACTTTATATGCAGGTAAACAAAAGAAAATCAAGGCTATAGTCGGCCTAAATGTTTAATAACCTCACGTAGAAAAGTTTTACTTTATTTCCTTTGTACTTAAGGTGTAATTAGCTATGTCGCACCACATACTGAATAATTGTATAAGCAGATAAAGCTGCTAACGTTAGAAACCAGTAAACCGATATTAGCTAGTTAAGAACCAAGGAATTTGTTTCTCTCACTGTTCAAAGACTATTTGTCTTTTGCAAAGAGGTTAACTTGGTGGCGTGGTAGTGGGGAATTGCCATATTCACGAAGATCACTTACATTTCAAAATGAAATGTCGTTTTATTAATTGACACTTTTTAACTGCTTGCTTCTCAGTGTCCCATTCTATACTGTGCGTGAAAGGTCGTTTTTTAATTTTGCTCAGAGACCTCTCTGTTAGCCTTGAGATTATTTTACGTGCCGTAAATCTACGACAAGGGACCCACGCCTTTACTTCTCTTCCGAACGAAGCCATGTTAAGGATTTTTACGCCCCGCCCGAAGAAATCCATCGTCCTCCGCCGGGTTTGAACCCGCGTTCTTACCGCCTGCGGTGCCATTAGTAGTTAAAGCGGGCGTTAAACACTACAAAAAAACAAATAAAAACGCGTTCTTGGTTATATTAATATAGCATGGTAAACATTACACCATGGAGGGCGACACTTACATTTCATTCTCTATGTTATGCGTTTCTAAATTATGCAGAAACTGTGTCCATTTTATGTTCTTAAATAACTACTGGTCCAAAGAGATGGTAGAGAGGTTTAAAATTTAAAGTAGTGTGATTATCTAACAGATTACTCTATGAGTATACCATAACTTACAAGCTGCGCGGCATTTGCAGAACTTGAAGCACTGTCAGATGGAAGCATAAGTTATTAGCCAGTTAATACTACCTATATTATGTTCAAGCTGAAGGGTCTGTTAAGGCATGTACATGAGTAAAAGAGTTTTATTTATGAACTTGTATAGCAGTACTCGCCATGTTGACACTTCAGTATTCTGAGGGATTGCAGCACCTTGCAAACATTTCTCCTAAACCTTTAATTAGCCAATTAAATAAATATGCTATGTAGATATTTCATTTCATTTATTACAATATGAGATAACTTTCAATGCTTCACTTCATTGTAGTATAATACGAGTGCTGCTCAATAAGTCGTTAGAAAATCTGAGAAATAACATTTGTAGCATCGAAAAAGTTTGTATTTACTAACTATTGTCTCTTACTAGATGCCAAGTTTTGTACAGTAATTGAACACTTTTATTTAAAAGCCTTACACTGAAAGAATAAAAGCCGAGTTGAATGATGTACATGGCACATCTGCTCTTACGTTTGCAACAATTTAATATTGGATAAATGAATTTAAACATGGTTGTACATCCACAAATGCTTAACATCATTCCAGACAGACAGTAGCAGTGACTTTCTCTGAAATATTTGACAAAATCCAGATATGCTTTTGAGTGATCCGCGAATAAAATTTTGCAAAATAGTATTGGCCAATGGCATATCACAGGGTACAGTGTTCTCAATTTGTACCAAAAACTAGGTCTGATAAAGGTCTTGCTAAGATGAGTGCCACAATTGCTCTAAATGAAGAATAAACATAATCATGTGATCAGTTATGAAGCTGGTTTGGCACCATATTTTTTTTTTTTGCCAATTCTGATGAGTTTCTGCATCAATACATAACTGTGGATGAAACATGGATACACTACTACAATCCAGAGATGAAAGTGCAGTAAAAACAGAGAGTTTTTAAAGGCAAGGCTGCAAAGAAAGCAAAGATCATGAAATCTGGAGATTCAGATTTTTGGGATGCACACAGAATCATCTACATCGATTACTTGCAGAAAGGAAGAACGATAAACGAAGAGTATTACGTATTGTTATCCTACCAGTTGAATGGAAAAATCTAGAAAAAGCACCCTCATCTGGCAAAGAAAAGGATTCTGTTCCATCAATACAATGCAAGACTACATACCTGCAAATTTCAATGGTGAAAATTGTAGAATTCAGGTTCAAATTTCTGCACCATTTACTGTAACCACGAGATTTGGTCCACAGTGAGTTGTTGTTGTTTTTTTTTAAATCTTTAAAATTGTGGTAGGCAGAAAATAATTCATGTCAAATAAGAAACTCATTTCCCAAACAGAAGCCTATTTTAGGGATAAATTATACTTAAAATAGTTGGAAAAATGCTGGGAAAAGTGTATTGAGCTTCAAAAATAAGAAAAGAAAAGGAAATCGACGAAAAATAATTTGTTTTCTATTTTTTTCTAATATATCTATATATCTATAATATATATTTAACGTTCCTCATATAGGGGTTGATAATTTTCATTTTGTTTACACCCTTTCCCATTCGTTAAAATTATAGATGTTTAATTCCAATTATTATATATCTTTTCCACAGGCATGTTCTGAAATTTTTGAATACTACTGTCAAGTGTAGCAGATAAGAAATGGATATAAAAAGAGAAATCAAGGAAGAGGTTCCTTTCTCAAAAACTATTTCAGAGACTGAGAGGGAAGGTGTCTCACCAGATGTTACAATGAAGTGGAACATTGAAGCTACTGAGTATATCAAAGTATGTGAAACAGAAATCAATGAAGAGGATGTTGATTCAGACTTTAGTCCACAAAATGATTTTCAACATTTTTCTAAGGATCTTGTAAAGGAGGTCAAACAATGCCATGATGACTGTGAATTGGAGAACAAAATAGAACTGAATGAATCATGTGTTGACTCAGACTTTTGTTCTCAAAATGAGAGACAGTTTTTTTCTAAAGCTCGTATATTAACAGTAAATCCATGCAACAAAGATTCTGAACTGGACACCAAGGTAGAAATCAAAGAAGAACTGCAGTGGATGCAAAATACTTCTACAGAAGTATTATATGCTGATGATGAAAATAAGGTTAGTTTTGCTAGCAACAATTTGAACTACTTTTTACTTTATCTGCATATACTGTGTACATAGTGTATATGTAATGTGTTGCATTGTACCCAAAAATTTGATGTTAGCATTTCACAGGAAATACACATTTTAGGGCCCTCTATATTTAAAATAAAACCTTTTTAAAAAAAAGTTTGTGTGCCTGTGAATATAATAATTCAGAAATGAATAGTCAGTAAAATAGCAAACTTTGTGTTTAAGTTAAGTATCTTCTAATAATATAGTGTATATATAATGTGTTGCATTGTACCCAAAAATTTGATATTGGGATTTCACAGGAAATACACATTTTAGGGCCCTCTATATTTTGAATAAAACCTTTTTAAAAAAGGGTTTGTGTGTCTGTGAATATAATAACTCAGAAATGAATAGTTGGTAAAATAGCAAACTTGGTATTTAAGTTAAGTATCTTCTAAGCATGCGACACGATTTTGATAAAAATCCTGGCAACCCAATTTACACGTTACATGGAAAAAATTCGTAAACTGTGATATTCTCATAAATGGCTTTGATAAATACTGTATATAAAAGATATTTACGTGGCAAATAAAATGCAAATTTTAAGTTTTCTGGGGATAATCTCTAAAGATCTCTTTATATAAGATGAATTTTGCATAAATCGTAAATAATAGACAAAAACTTACTACACAGAAAATGTAGATATTGCTAAAAATATCATTAGAACACACAATTTATGTAATTTACATTTTTTTGTTTGTATTTTTAAGCTGTCCATTTCTGAGATATTCCCTATTTTATGTTACCGATAAATATTTGAAACGTTTCTCACACAAACATTTTTCAACTCCTGCCCCAGCATAGAAATGGATTTCATCCACGGCTTTTAAAAGATTTGACTATTGTTTTAATCTAGTGTATTCCCTTATTTCCCATCTGCTTAAAAGGAAGCAAGTAATTTAGACAATATCTGTTAATGTATGTCTTGCTTACCAAGAAGCATATAGATGATTATACTGTTTAACAGTAATATGTTACAGCTATGCAAGAAGGTCCTGTGAATGGAACACATCACATTTTTAATTAATAACTACTGTTTTGTAGCGAACAATTACCTCTTATTCTGCAAAGAATACTCTATATGCTATGTTTCAGAATTATATAATTTGCACTTAAAAACTAGGTAGTTGAACAAATAAACTGGGAGCTGGAGTCAGAGTTCCCAGTCAGATGAAACAAACTGATCCCAATACTGTTAACTCATGATAGTGTTATATAAGAGTACATGATCTGGATATGCTTGCTGTTGGTGTACATAGTTTATCTAAGGTTGGTGAGAAATTTCCTTGAGATTGACACTCATCTGCTGGCTGACCAATCATAGTGTAGAAATACAGCCATTAGAGAGATCATGTCATCGGTGTTTCAACACGTATGAGTTCAGTGGAAATTTATGCATGTTTCTCATGCATGAATGACTTGATTTTTAGCAATCTGTTTGTGTAATTTCCTTCTGTGTAAAGTTTGGTTTTGTTATACATAGTGATTCCTTAAGTATTTACATTTATAATCATCACTATCTTTTATAAATCACAAACATTGCTCTTGTTCTCATCCTAGAACTACCACGAGTGACACTGTGATTTGAAAATGTCTTATGGCTGTGATAAACAAATTGAACTTACATTAGTCAAAATAATAAAAGTTTTAGGTTTTATGAAGTGCAGGACTGAATGTTAAAACCAATAGATGAGGTAAGTAATGAGAAATGGGAAAAACTAATTCAATATATGAGAAGTGTGATAAGAATTGCATGGAAAAAAAGACATTTTAAAGGAAGCAGTGGAACATTTGATGTTGCAGACGGACAGCAAGTAAACATGGCAACAGTGTACTGAGAAAGCCACATTTCAGCAGGAAAGTCAATCACAAGGAAATTTCTCACCAGTGATAATCTGAGAGTCTGATTAATGCCTTTTCCAGATATTCCCTTAATTTTGAGAAAGCAGATAGGGGAACTCGGTTCTGTAGGCCATTTCATAATTCATTTCAGACATTCCATTCTTTATCTCAGGATGCTTTAACCTGGTAGCTATTATTGGATGGTGAATAAAAGGGGTGAAATCACATTCAAATGAGTCCGGACCCTTAGAATATACAGTTATTCCACATACACTTTCTCATGATAAGGATAAACCCCACAGAAACTTTATTCAGTTAACTCAGCCTAACAGAGATGCGATCTTGCCACCTCTTGAATGTGAGGCAGACACACCAACTTTATTTTCTCTTGAAAGCTGTATATATATGAGGACCATCCAGAACATGACATTATCTGGTATAACTAAATAATAATAAAACCTATCAACATAAAACTTTATTTACAAAGTTAAGTACTTTACTGTATTTCTCCATTCTTTCAAGATATACATTGTCGTGGTAGAAGTTTTTTTCAATGCACAAAATGTTCAACAAATCAAATTTTATAGGCAAATAGCATATATGTATGGTGATAATGTAATGAACAAGTCTTCAGTGAGGAAATGATGCATAATATACGAATAATCAAACAAGAAGCAGCATGCTCGACAAATACCAAGTGGAAGTCCATGAATCATTATGAAAGAATTGAAAGCAAATGTTGATGAAAGAGTTCAGAAAAACTGATAGTTCACTTTGGTCACTGTACAGGACTTTTTAGGTGGAAAACAGTTTGCAACCAGGGAAAACCTCAACATCTTGGCTCTTATCTTTAGCGGTGGAAGAGTGTAACTCAGGTATTGAAAAACTGCTACCACATGACAATAAATACCTTGATAGCAATAGTAATTACGTTGATAAATAGGGTAACATACTGTAACCTGATAAATAAAGTTTGGTGTAGATAACTTCCATATTATATAGTTATACTAAAATGTTTGTTATTTTCTTGTTTGCCCTCATATTGGAATACAAAGTGTTCAGTTAATTACTATAAAACTCTGTGAAAGCATAAAGTAAATCTGCCAGTAGAAATGTAAATTCCCTTGAGTTTAACAATGTCTTTTACAGCAAGGATATTATTGTATTACAGTTGTATAAAGCCACTACATTAGCTATTGGTTTTCCGTCTCTGAGTAATGCATTGTGAAGTAGTAAATTTGGAGTTTTAACAAACAACTCTCTCTGTTATTTTGTTCTAATTACAATAGAAGCTTATAATTTCAGTATTGAATGTTTTTTTTTTGGTCATAAATGAAATTATAGTATAACAGAACTGAGTTGCAGTGTCTGGGAATAAAACAATCACAAATAATTTATGTAAGAAATCTCAATTTTCTGCAATAAAGCATTGTTAGTAATATATTTTTCTCAGTCACTTGTCTGGAGAAGAGCTAATTAAATAACATTGTTGTAAAGTACATGTTATATAGTATGTCTCTGGCTCCACTGAATGAATTGCACAACCAGTTTATAATCCATATAGTCTTGTACATATTCATGTGTTCCATTTTTATGGACAAAAATTTGGTCATTTTTAATACTTTAATGTACATAATTATATTACAGGACTGGGTGGATGAGAGCTTCGCTTCAACAGAGTCAATGAGGTAAAACTCTTAGATCACAGTGTACTCCTCACTTCTCCAAAATTTCATTTCTTTTCATTTTGCTTGTTAACCTTTTTAGTGCAATTCATGAACTAATCATGAACGAAAATTATGCGAGAATTGCTAATAAATGATCTAATCAAAATGTCATTTTCATAAATTTTACCGCTTTTGAGCGGGAAAGTCTGTGTACTTTCTACATTATAGCCATGGAGAAAGGTTTTCTTGAGCATCTCAGGGCCTTAGCTATGTGCTCCAAAGCAATAAATTATCTCCAAATGGATTTTCTCTAGCCAGTGTATATGTTGTTGGAAAAATGTCGTGTAACAAAAAGTTAAGAACCGAAAAGGGCATAAAAGGTACAGTTTATGATGTATAGAGCTTGATAAAAGTATTTCTTACATTGACATTGATGAGGATATATATATTCTAGCTTCAGCGATAATATGCATTCAATAACAACAGTCCTCATATACATGTAAAAATGTGCATGTGTATCAAAATGACCTAACAGAGGTGTAACCAGATGACTCCAACAATGTGAATCAATCATTCAGCTCTGCAACAACCCAAGTGCTAATTTTGTTCAGTTATTTACTTTACATCTGTATCTTTATTAGTTGTATTATGCTTATGTGTATGTGTGTGTCTTTTTGCTGATTTTTTTTTTTCCCTTCAGTTTTTGGCTTTCAGGGCACATGAATTCTTTTTTTGTATTTTAAAAACTAAAACAACACACCAACACAGATTGCTATTTTGGTAATGAAATATCTGTGCTTGCACATCCATGGCTCATTTTCTCATGCATTCATTTTACCGAGGTGTAGAACAGGTGCAGCATACCTATACAAAGTGACTGCTCAAATTCGTGTTAATCTCTGGTGCTAAAGCAGAAGTACTTTTAGTGCATCTGCAGCATCTTAGCTTGGCTAGGAATAATCATGAACTACACAAGTAATTGTGACATAGTTACACTGCTCCCTCTTCAGGGCTGTTAGTGTACTAGGATCTAAGTGTACCACAGTTCCTTCTCTTAGGGCAGATCAAGAGGACTTCATTATTAACACCTTCAGTGTCTGCCCAAATAGGGAAATAATGTCTAAAGGTGTCCAAGTAATTTTAGACTAGAATTTAATTATTAGTAATAACATTAGTACCAAATGTATAAAGAATTAAATCCTTTTTTTTTTTTTTTTTTTTTAGTAAACTCTTTTGTCTATCATATGGAGAGTGTTATGCCAGAGTGAACCAAGCAACATTTTTTAAAAATGTAGAATTTACGCGCCAACCAATAGGCATTTCAGGTGGCTTGTCACTGAGGGGAAGGTTAAGACCGCATTCAGCCCATTAAACTACTGCAAGTAAATTTCATTTTTGCTGACTAGATTTTGGTAACATTGGTAGTCAGGGAAAGTGAACTAAGTAGGCGGGAAGATCACTTAATGAGTGCATTGTCACAAGTGTAATTATGAATATGGATCAAAATAGCAGCACACCTTCGGACTTCTCGGCATTTTCCGATGAAGATTATTCACCTGAATCTGACTTAAGTAAGTAAAACTGCTATTTTTAAATACTATGAGTAATATTTCCAAAATGCTTAGGCTATCAGGTTATGCAAATTCATAAATACGTGGTCAGGTGAAGTGAACTATATGACACGAGTTTTGTTTATTTCTTCATGTGATAGTGACATCTCTTGGGTACGATTTCAACTATGTACTATCTTGATTGAATGTCTCTGTGACCAGACAGCTTGTACCCGCCACAATGTATAGTTCACTATGGCTGAATATGATGCCACCAAGACAGCGTGGTATTATTAGTGCGTTTTACGGAGGGTTAACAAAAATTATTTTCGCAAAAGACTAAGAAACGAGACTTGCTTAACTTCTTTTGAAAATTAATAACATTAAATAACACTTATTATTATTATTATTATTGCCATTATTATGAAATATAATTATTTATATTATAAAACTGCGTATTATTTTCAGATTTGTCATCAGATAGCTACTCTAGCTGTCCTCCACCAAACAGATGCAGGAAAGCAAACCCTGAAATATGAAAGAAGAACATTAGAAAAAGAAATGGAAATTGTGGAAAACCATACAAAAATATTAATGGATTGAAAGTTCCTGCAAGGAAATTCTGCAAGAGTTATGACTAATTGCCGCTGGAAATGTAAAGAGAGAATAACTTCTGAACAGCGGAAAATTAGCTTTGATGTGTTTTACAGCAATTGTTCTTGGGAAACACAAACAGCTGTGCTAGCAAATGCAGTGAAAATAGTTCCTGTTAAACGTCATAGAAAAGGAGAAGACACCCGAAAAGGACAGTTGAGAGAATATTACTTGAATGCAAGCAATGAAACTGTTCTCGTGTGTAAAACCATGTTTATGAATACTTTGCAAGTTGACAGTGTAAAGGTTCACTGCGCCTTGAAGGAAGCCAATTCAGGTATTTTCGAGGACAAACGAGGTAAACATGTACCTGCAAATGCTACTTCTAATGAAATGCTTACCAGAATTCACAATCATATTCAGTCTTTCTCTTGCTACACAAGCCATTATGAATGCAACAAAGTTCCAAACTTGAAGTAATTACCATGCGATCTTAATCTGCGAAAAATGTATTGTTTCCACAAGGAAATGATGAGGCAAGAAAATGACAATGGTGCTGATTGGAACAGGAACTGTGCAAGTGAAACTACATATAAACGCATATTCTATCGAGATTTTAACCTTAAGTTCAAATCTTCCAAAAAGGACACATGCAAGACATGTGCCGAGTTAAAAGTGCAGATAGATTCTGACCAAAATAAAAAAGAGTGCAGAAGACTGAAGGCTATGCAGGAATTGCACCATGGACAGGTAGAAAGTGCTAAGAAAGCTCGTGAAAATCATATCATAGGCGGAATAGAAGAAAAAATCCATGTGATTTCTTTTGACCTTGAAAAAGCTTTTCTGCTCCCAAAATTGTCAACTAATGAAGCTTACGACAAACACCAGCTTTAATCTTGGTGTGCACAATTTAGCTACTCAACAAGCTTATATGTATATTTGGCATGAGGGAATAGCCTCCAGAGGACCTCAAGAGATAGGGAGCTGTGCAAGGAAATGTGAATTCGTCCCAAATGTGAATTGCTTGGTCTGATGCATGTGGTGGGTAGAACAGAAACATAAAAGTTGTGTTGATGTGGATGCATCTGGTAGCTAAATATGACTGTCCACTTGATGTTATTATTCACAAGTTTTGCATCAGCGGTCACAGTTATCTTCCTAATGACAGAGACTTCAGTCAAATCGAAAACAAAATTCGGAGGAAGGAAAACATTTATTCCATCGATGAGTTTATACAAATTGTGAGATCTTGTCATCAAAACAAGGCACAGTTTAAACTTACTGAAATGTCAACAAATGACTTTTTCTCCACAAAAGAAGTTGAAGTAAGAATTACTAATCCAAAGCTGGATGTAGACAAATACAAAGTGAATTGGTTAAAAATAAGAGAAATCAGGATTGAAAAATCAAACCCTGGTATCATGAAGTATAAGTATTCTTTTCAGGAAGATGTTCCTTATTATCAGTTAAATTTAAAGAAAAAACTTACTGGATCACCACCTAGGTTCAATGAAGGTCATTTGCAGTTCCTATACCCTTTAGGACACACAATTTCTAAAGACAAGAAGAGTGATATACTCCATTTATTAAAATATGTACCACCTGTTCATCACAATTTCTTCCAAAGCCTTTCTTCAACTGATGAAAATGAAGAAACTGATGACATAGTACCTTTCAAGTACAGTGATTCTGACAATGTAAACTAACATAGTGCAATTGCTTTGAAAAAAAAAGTTTTAAGTATAGTCATGTTGTATCCACCAGAAATAAAAATTCAATAACTACAGTTCAAGATGTACTTAGTCGTGGTGATGCTGAATTATTTGCCGAAAGCTCTAATATACAAAATTAACTTTATATAATTATAACAAGTTGAAAGACACTATAATGCATTTATCTTCAGATATTCAACTGATAGGGAAAATTAACTGTAATATGCTGAAATATGTATTACAAGGTAATAAACTGACACATGGGAAACAAATATTACATAACTAAATTATATTAATACAGTGAAAATTTTAACATCGGTTACTGTTATAAACAAGAAACAATCATAATGTATTCAGCAAGAGTGAACTATATACCCAATATTCTTAAAACCATTCTGCCAGACTGAACTATGTGCTTGCATTATAAAAGATAAAACAGAATTTAATATATAATAAAGCAAATAGGATCGGACAGATGATATTGCAATTATTTGTCAAATGCCAAAGAATACTCCTCTCGAGTTTCATACAGCTATGCGGCATAACAACGTTACTGTATCTTCGCAAACTTCAGTGTCTTGTTCTGAAAAATATCCTAAATGTCACTTAGTTCACTCTGGCATAACACTCTCCATATAATATGGACCATATAGATGGAAAGTCTCTTCAATACTTAAAAAAATGATAAACAAAGAAAATGTTTAAATTAAAATAAACAATCTCAAAATAATCATCAATTAGACATTCAAAACCTTACTATATAGACAGTTTAGGCTAATTAAATGTAAGTACAGATATTCTTTAGTAAACCAGCATCCTGGTTTGGTCTGGTGTTCAGTTTATTAAAATACAAAAGGATTCACGTAACTTGAATGCTGAAAACTGAAAAAATCACAGAAAACACTGACACACATAAGTATGATACCAGGATTAATGGAAATGGCTTAAAGCAATAGGATACAATTGTAACATTGATTCTGTACAATTTAGCCATTGTGTTGCTGCATATCTGAATGGTTATTCACATTGTGTATATCATCTTGTTACTCTTTTGTAAATCCATTTTGATAAGTACACCAATTATTTGCATGTGTATGAGGGCCATTGTAATTGAATGCATTTTCATCGCTGGAGCTATAATAAATATATTCCTCTCTTACATCTATATCATAATGCTTTCATCAAGAACTGAAAATTCAAAATCACTCACTTCTAATACACTGCAAGCTGTGGCTTTTATTTCCTCTTCAGTTGGTAAACTTTGGTCACTATGCTATGTTCCAACTGACATAAACAAACACCTTCTAACGGAATTAAATTTGGAGCTAATTTAGCACTGGAATGTAAAGATAAGGTCCTGTAACACTCAGAAAACCTTTCTGTGTGGTTATGACATAGAAAGTGCATAGACGTTAAAGAAGTTAAAACGTAAGAAAATGGCATCTCGATTACTTGGTTATTAGAACTAAAAGGGTTAATCTTCCTTGTCATGAGGTATGACCCTTGCTGTAGTTGTTGAAACTTTGACCAGGTCAGGCAACACAGGCATATCAGATCACCTCCTCTGTTAGCCTACAACACGTAATGGCTTGCTACCTGGATGCGTTGTTATGAAGATAACCAATAACATTTCCCATGTAGTTAATTACAGGCTGTCTCCATGGTATATGGGTTACCATGCTTGGTCGCAGGTTCCTAAAACAAGGCAAAGGCTGTTTTCAAATATAAAGACTTTTTCATGGCTTTCTTTGGGAAGGAAGTAAACTTTGGTTCTATGTTGTTGATTTACAGTACTTAAAAGTACCTGAAGCCTGATAAAGAGACCTCTGAGGATAAATAAGCCGTTTTTCATAGAATGGGGCACTGAGAAGCACAGTAGTTAAAGACCATCTATAAATAAAACTTAATTTTATTTCATTTTCCAGGGAATCTCCAAAATATTGGATGCCATAGTGGTTGAAGCACAGTTAAGACCAAGCTGAATGACATCATCCCATTGGTTGAAGGGTTAAAGGCCAGCAAGGAATATAGCATCCTGACCTCCCATTCTCTCTAGTAATTGGCCACATCCTTCCTTAAATGTTCTTCTAGAGTGCTGATATATTGCATAAGTATGTTGTCTGATTATGGGAGGAGAGCTGTTCTGCACTCCCAGTTGCTCAGGTTCTTCACAAAGTTGAAACGTTGATTGTTGTGTAGCTCCAATGTGTGCTGTGGTCTCATGGCAGAAAACATGATAAACTCAGGTTTCATCTTTAACTGTGAAGTATGACCATACACATGTACATATAGCTTGTATACTTGCCTTGGAAAATATGTTAACTATAAAGAGGAGAAATCATACTGCAGGACACTATACAGTAAGTTACGCGCACTCGCACTATATAAGAATAAAGCTGTCATTGTTCAAACACTGAGGATGTAGTCCGCATACCACCTCAGCCCTAAAGGGTGGTAATTGTGGCCACTGACAAAATTTTGTTATTCTTAATTACTTCAAGACCACAGCATGCAAACCTGACAAATAGTAATACATTTATTAATCGAAATGCCAGTCTAGAAAGCCTGAAATTCTTATCTACCTCGGTAAAGTGTGTGGGTATGTTTTCGTGTGGGGCACTTTGTCACTAAGAATAAGGCAAATTTCATAACCTTAAATTGCTTACATTATGTTTAAACTTTGAAGTAATTGTTACTTACATGCACTAAAGTAAATAACCGTTTCTGAAGAAAGTTTACTGCATGTTGTGCAAAATTTACAAATGTTGTACATTTGTTTTTCATTATATCAAATACGAGGGCCGTTCAGAAAGTAACCTCCGATCGGTCACAGTGCGGGTAGTGGGGGGAGTAGCGACGCCATCTGTGCATTCACGCACTCAGCAGGTCAGTCGGCATCAAGCCGTGGTCGAGTGAAAGTCGTACCTGCGCTAGTTTAGTGTTTGTGGCTGTTTGAAATGTATACTGCAATAGAAAACCCCGCCAAATGTGAAGTGCGTGCTGTTATAAGGTTTTTTACAGCCAAAGGATATTCTGCAGCAGCTATTCATCGTGAGCTTTGTGCCGTGTACGGACCAAGAGTTATGAGTGAAGGAGTGGTCCGTGAATGGGTACGTTTATTTAAAAGTGGACGAGAAAACGTTCATGATGAAGAGAGGAGTGGTAGACCATCATTGGTCATGGACGAACTCGTTCAGACAGTTGATGCAAAAGTTCGTGAAAACCGACGTTTCACAATGTCGGAGTTGTCTACTGATTTTCCACAGATTTCTAAGACTCTCTTGTACGAGATAGTGACAGCAAGATTGGGTTACCGTAAGTTCTGTGCACGATGGGTGCCCAAAATTCTTACCGACCACCACAAAACTCAAAGAATGGCCTCTGCATTAGACTTTCTGTCACGTTATGAGGCCGAAGGTGAACCATTGTTAAACAGAATCGTGACCGGGGACGAAACCTGGATTAAGTACGTGAACCCTGAGGCAAAAGAACAATCAAAGATGTGGGCACATTCAAATTCGCCTACCAAACCAATAAAAGCCCGGCAAGATTTTTCTGCCCGAAAATTGATGGTAACGGTGGTTTGGGATGCAAAAGGGGTGTTGTTGGTTGAATTCATAGAACGTGGGACGACCATTAATCAAGACGTGTACTGTGAAACACTAAAACAATTACGACGGGCTATACAGAACAAACGCCGTGGTATGCTGCCTTCCGGTATCGTTTTTTTGCACGATAACGCCCGTCCTCACTCTGCTCGCAGAACAACAACCCTTCTTGAGTCCTTCAAGTGTGACGTTGTCAACCATCCACCTTACAGCCCAGATCTGGCGCCAAGCGATTATCACCTCTTCATGCATATGAAGAAATGGCTCGGGTCCCAGCGGTTTGATGACGACGAAGAGCTCAAAGATGCGGTCACAGGCTGGCTCCAGGCACAAGCGGGTGATTTTTATGCAGAAGGAATTTCAAAGCTTGTGAACAGATATGATAAGTGCCTCAATCGTTATGGAAACTATGTAGAAAAATAGTGCAAAGATGCAGTTGTAAGATGTATATATTAAAATATTTTTATTTAACTTGGTGAATTTGTTGCAATCAACCGGAGGTTACTTTCTGAACGGCCCTCGTATAATCTTAAGAATTGTGTCATGTATAGAGTACAGCACTGGAAAATTTTGTGTATACAGACAAAAGAATTTTTTTTTCCATTTTACTTGTATATAACTGGAAAATAGAAGGAATAACCAAAAATATAGTGTAAGAGTATTTTATAGTTTACTGTAAGGTTTATAAATAGAAAACTAGCAGAACAACTCTAATTAGCCAGGGGGTTTAGATTTTTTTGAGTACCTTGATATGGGAGATACAGTCTAAATATGTACAAATGAAAGGCGAACTAGTCATAACATAAGTTTGTATTATAAAATATATTGTGAAGTAGTAATTGAATCAAAGATGATATGTGGAGTAAAACTCTGAGGCACACCAAAGATTAATGTACTGCTCAGAATGTTTTGTACTGACATGTTTTATCCAAATATGTGATGGTAAGAAACAGTTGGTTTGGGAATCTAGAAAATACATTAGAAATAAATGATAATTATAGGAAATTGATATTTGGCTATCACTTGAAAACAGCAATACAGAGGGTATAAAACAAAGACAAAATAGGATATTTGGTCGAATTAAAGCACCATGATGCTTTGGTATGTATAAAATATTTAAACAAATTGTGGGCGGGGGAAAAATAATGTAGTCCTTGTGACCAATTAAAAAATATGCTTTGCACAAAAGAAGTATTTATATTATTAACGTTTGAGGCAGTATAAATGAAATGGAAAAATGGATTAATTAGCCAAAGATAATGTAACCATTGAAATGGTAGGGACATTTATAGGAATGGTAAGAGATAATTAGGCAGAAGAGGCCAGAACAGTCTGGAAAGCAGAATAGCATAACAGTAGCTACATGGGATGTAAAGTCTACCTACTATTGAAGAGCAAGGGTTTAGCTGTGCTAGATTTCTAGGTATATGTTATGTATGGTTTATTGTATTCCGTGAAGAAAGACAAAAGAAGAAATCTTTTCTGAATAGGGTTTATATTAAAGGATCTTGGCGCATTTGCAATTTCCAAAGTAACTTGGTCGCTTGTTTACATTTTGTTCCAAGTTATCACTAAATCATTCATTTCCAGTCCCCTTACATTTGATTATGTGTGCCTGGACTTGATATGCTGTTGACACTGTGTTGCTGTGCCTCAGCAGTATTTAGTCAGCACAGTTTCCTGCATATCCATCCCTCTCCCTCTCTCTGTCTGTCTTCTCTCACCTGTTTTTGTGCCTTATCATAGTTAAAATGTTCTTTATTGTACTACTTTTCTCTTGAACTAATACATTTGCATTATGATATAAAGAGTTGTTTATAAAAATATGGAATCATCTGTAAGCATTGTTCAGAAAGAGCAATGATATTTAAGTTAAACCATTCCTTGGAATTTCACTGAAAAATATTTTATAGCTGCACCCCTATAGAATAAAAGGAAGTTTTTTGCATAACTACAGACCCTTTTATAATATGGTGACCTAGTTCACCAAATGAAGTAGTAATTCCTGATGACATTTAAAAATTTAATGTGTGTTATTTCTTGATATTATGATACTAATAAATGGCATACATTGATGATACAGTTCAGTAGTTTGTTACTGGGATTACCGAGATAATATGTAGTGTAATATGCTTATACATAAAACATTGTTATATTTCCATAATTAAAAATGATATTCCCATTTCAGATTATACAGAGAAGAACCATCCAGGGATAAATCAGATAAAAACACTGGAAACAATGCAAGATTCAATATGTTAATTGATGGTCATGAATATGAAAAGGCCAGAAAATGCACAAATAAAGAAATCAATGTACTGGAAGATAGTCTAGTACAGAATACTGTTTACCTTAAACAACATGATGGTGGGAAATGTGTCAGTGAACGTTCTTGGTTGAAATATAATAATTTAATTCAGCACCGTGGTATGCAAGTGCATGACTTCAATAAGAGGAATTGTTATGAATTAGATTTAGTTAGAAATAACAAGTGTGATACATGTGGGACGTGTTTTATTCTTTTGTCAGATATGATAAAACATAAACTGACTCATGAAGGAATAACGCCACACAGGTGTGTTACTTGTGGGGAGTATTTTACTATGTTGCTAGATATGAAAAAACATAAATTGATTCATAAGGGATCAAAGATGCACCAGTGTGATACTTGTGGCAAGTGTTTCACTCATTTACATCATTTGAAAAACCATAAATTGATTCATGAAGGAATAAAGCCACACAAGTGTGATACTTGTGGGAAGTGTTTTACTCAGTTGTCAGATTTGAAAAAACATAAACTGACTCATGAAGGAATAAAGCCACACAAATGTGGTACTTGTGGGAAGTGTTTCACTAGGGCAACATATTTGAAAGTACATAAATTAATTCATGAAGGAATAAAGCCACACCAGTGTGGTATTTGTGGGAAGTTTTTCACCTTTTTACATCATTTGAAAGTACATAAATTAACTCATGACAGAATAAAGTCGCACCATTGTGATGCTTGTGGCAAGTGCTTCACTTATTTACAGCAATTAAAAATGCATAAAGCGACTCATGAAAGAATAAAGCCACACAAGTGTGATGCTTGTGGCAAGGGCTTCAGTTATTTAGGTCATTTAAAAAGCCATAAAGCAACTCATTTAGGAATAAAGCCACACAGGTGTGATACTTGTGGGAAGTGTTTTACTACATTGACAAATTTCAAAAGACATAAATTTACTCATGAAACTATAAAGCCACACAAGTGTGATACTTGTGGGAAGTGTTTTACTACATTGGTAAGATTGAAAAAACATAAATTGACTCATTAAGGCATAAACCTACACATTGGTAAATTTGAGAGAAACGTTTTACTCATGAAGTCAAAAAGCTGGACAAATTTGTGATTTGTATGAAGAAGTTTATGGGTATATAAAACCGGAAGAGCAAAAAAATCACAATTAAGACCCTTGTTACTCGGTTGATAGTTAAGAACACAAATTGACCTCTTAACACTAGAATGCACTAGGTACAAGAATGCATTGGCTGTCACCTTTTTTATGCATTTTAGTGACTGAAACCATTGGAATGTTTTCAACCATGCTGTGATGTAATAAAGGGGATAATGTTAGTTTTAAGCTACAAGTCAGGGTCAAATCCTGTTATCGTTAAAGCTTATGGAATTAGCTTGTAATATATACTTAGTCTGTGCTCACTATCATGTAGTTTTTATGTTTACTGTTGTAGCATTCATTTTATATATGTATATTGTACCTGTGGTGATTTTTTTTTGAACATTTAAAAGATAATCTTTCTGAGTAATTTCTAATTATGTGTAAGTTTCTCTACTGCATGCATTTAGAACCATATCCAATCAAAAATTTATGTCTTTACTATATTTCAATTGTTTTATTCTTCATTTGTTCTCCTAATAATAATTATGATCAAATGATGATGATTAACTATTAATTCCCCCACCTTACAGTACATTCTTCCCATTCTATTTGGTCAACCAAAATTGGGTTATACTTTATCTTAATAAAAGATTTCAATTTCTTGTGGTGACAAGTAGACTCAAATTTGGCATCATTTTCTATGCATCCATAAATATTACTGAAAACTTTTTTTGAGTGCCTTTTTTCAGTTTTTCAATTTGTACATTAGTAATTTCATAAATCCAGATCATGCAGCTGATATTGTAACAAATGAAAACATCAGTTTTTGCTAAATTCACTTTTATTTATTTCGCTAAGGCATTCAATGTAATACTATATGCTATAACCTTGGTACACAAAATAAATGATATGGAGTTTTATTTATGGATGCTCTTTAACTGCTGTGGTTCTCAGTGTCTCATTCTATACTGGGGGTGAATGATGGCTTAATTTTGCTCAGAGGCTCCTTTTATCAGACTTAATGTTCTTTTATCGCCCGTAAATCTACTACACAGAACCAACACCTTTACTTCCCTTCTGAAGGAAGTCATGCTTAGGATTTTTACACCCGAAAAATTCCATCATTCTCCGGCAGAGTCATTGCATTCAGTTTACATCCTTAGAATTTGCCACTCACTAGATTAAGTTTTTAACTGTTTACACCTGATGCAGTTGTTGGTTCCTTAAGAATACCACAGGAAGACTGAAAATTCCAGTTATAAAAATTAAAGCAAATCATCTTTCAACCAGCAGAGATTTCTTGCTCTGAAGAAGAGATAAAGAACACTCAACAAGTCTTGTAGTGAAATACACAAACACCTTTGTTTGCTTTGTTATTGTCTCCATTTGCTCTATTCTTGGAGCAGGTGAGATACCAATTTTGGCGATTGCTCAGTAATTACACTGCACCCTCCTCGGAGCTGATCGTCCCGACCAGTATTGTCATTGTGGACTAGATGATCTTGGCATACTAGCAGCATCTTCCCTTCAGTTTCAGTCATCTACCTTGTTGATCCCCTCCACCACACACAGTAAGGTGGTGGCCATGAATGTTGGAACCTGAGTCTGCATCTTAGTCTTGTTATGGCCATCCGTTTTCCTTCTTTTTTTCTTCTTCATTTTTTAGTGTTTAATGCCAACTTTTACTACCCTGGCATGGCAGGGATGGTAATGGTGACATGTGGAATGAAAAAAAAGTACATGGCATGTTGTGTCTATCAGGCTAGAGGTTCTTTTACGTGCCGTTAATCCACGATACGGGACCAACGGCTTTACTTCGCTTCAGAAGGAAGCCATACTAAGGATTTTTACACCCGACAAAAAATCCATCTTCCTCCAGGTTAGACCTTGGGTATATGAAGTTAGAATGAAAACCATTGCACCACGAAGGGCAACAATATGTGGAATGAAGATGGAGCAGCGGTGAAATATGAGGGTGGGAGAACTCGCCCCTGCATCGCTTTGTGATTGCTTGGAATCAAAGACAGCGCGTTCAACGGCAATACGACCACACCTGCCATGAACCTTCAATGTTGGGTTGTCGAACTAAGTGTTCATCTCGTCGCTTTCTCGCTGGTGTGCGTTGACGAACAGGTCCGCTTACAAGGTACTTTGACACCCGCCCACCCCCCAGGGGCCTGCTACGGTAGATACGGGTTTGGCGCACCCGGACTTTGGAGCCGACTCCCTCATGTGGGTAACCTCTGAGTGGTGAGGGGGGCAATTGGTCAAAATGCCCACACACCTGTAGGCCGTGCGTGGAGACCCGTGTCAGTGGAAAGGGATATCCTGTTTGGTTGAAGGTTGCGCATCTTAGCCTGGGCTTCTGACTCACTGTAGCTGTGAATATACGCATCCTTATACACCACTTTGGTTTCTACTTCGCCTAAATGGGAGGCTAGGGAGTAACCCACTCCTAGTCAATCGGCCGAAACTAGGTATTATACCGAACTCCAAGGTGAGTGGGACGGTGAGCCTGCTATATCCCCTTTGTAGCACTGTCACCCCAGTGGGACGACTCCTCGTTGGGCTCCGTGGTGGGTGGAGAGCACTGGGGAATGAATTTCTATACGTCTTTAAGGCACCCAAAAACCTTACTTATGTTAATTTAGGAAAAGAAGTACTCGAGTCCTGTGGTCCTCACTACTTAGTTGTTAATAGAGCAGAGGGAGGGAGAAAGGTTTCTACGGTCAGCCCTTTTGCCATTCAAAAGGGTCTTTATGCCTTAGCTTGCCCAATTAAGTCTTACATTAGAGCCCGTAAAGGCGGCTGCAGGTTGAGGCTTTCTGCGCATCCCAGGCTACCAAAATAATCAAGGCCAAAATGTTAGCCAGTTTCCCCATAATGGTCAAAGTACACAAGACGTTAAAATCCTCAATCGGTGTGATCACCACCCGCGCTCTTGGCGGTTTAAAAGCACTGAGGAGATTCAAAAGAATATGACGGATCGAGGCTTAACTTCTGTCCATCGTATTCAGCGTAAAGTCAATGGAGAATCCATTCCTACCCATACCCTGTTCCATAATTTTGAACGGGTAGATCTCACACCAAAAGATTACGGTAGGGAATGAAGCCATCTAGGTTAGGCTGCTCAGAAGTTATAAGTGTCAACGATTTACCGTACACATATTTTTGTAACGGCGCACCCAATTGTACCAACTGTGGTAACCTATCCCACGATGTGTATGTAATTGTCCTCCATCGTGCGTGAAAGGCGACGGCAACATGCATCCACTTCCCGCGAATGTCCCCGTTTTACAGAGGAGAAGGAGATCCTGGTGAAAGAGAAGGTGTCCTTCTCGGAAGATCTTACGCCTCCGCCAGCCCTCGTCCCGAAGTCCGGCACGTTTAGCTATGTTGTAGCTTAAGCCGTACTGTGTTGGGAAATCGTGATTCAGACTAGCGATATAAACGGGACAACTAATGCAGAAAAGGTCCTTGTAGCCAGGACAGTGCCCAAGCCTACGTCATCTTCAAAGTCGGTATCAACATCTGCCAAATCTGCCAGCCTACAGATCATTTCAGCACCCTTATCACCTATATCTTCGACCTTGGGAAATAATACTGGTAAACTTGTGATGCATTCTGCACCTGCAAAACAGTTCAAGATCAGCTATGTCAGGCAAGATCTTCTGACAGATAGTGTCAAGACTGCTACCAAAACATCTAAGGGGAAGTAAAGTCCACGACACTCTTCACGGAGATCCTCTTCTGGGGGAAGTACCGATCGGCGACTACCATCTTCGTCACTCAATGTCTCTAAACTGTTCGAGGTTCTCAATTGGAATTTTCTATTGGAAATGATCCTTCCCCCGTGGAGGCGATGGATCACGAGGATACTGTCATCAGAACAAAATGCGACAGGATCCTGCTGCTGAACAAAGCGTTAGTCCGACACCCAAAAAGAATAAGCTAAGCCGTCCAGCTTCACCCAATATGCAGAAACGCCTTTCAATTTTGAACGTATCCCATCATATAGACCATGGCCACCTACAGCGCAACATAGGCGGAGTTAGATCACATGGACCAGAGTTTGAATTGCTCCTATACCAGTCTTTGGTCGTATCTTACAAGAGACAAAGCTCTGTCCCCAGGACACAGCTACCATTAGGCAGTACTCCTCCGACGTGTGATTTATCACAGGAACAGGGTGCCCCGGCACATAGGGGCACAATGATGCTTATCCAAGATGACATATTCGCCGAATCCTTCGCTGTCAGGATTAAATAACCCTCCGCCATTTTAACCATTTGTAATATATATTGACTCCATTTGCTTACATTTCGCGCAAGGGATTTAGAAGAAATAGTTGCCTCCATTATTTCTGTTGGTAGCCGATGTGAATATACATCACCCAGTTTGTGGCTCACCTCGGGAATACGCGTGTGGTAAGCTCTTTTCAACTTTCTACACAATAATAATTTAGCTCGCTTGAACCCCGGAGAGCCCACATTTCTTTCTGACGCCTTTCGCAGTTTTCATTACCTTGATGTGGTAATTTGTTCACCCCAATTAACAGTTTCCTCAAGTTTGACTATTATCTCTGATTTGCATTCTAGTGACACTTCCCATGTCTTATTAGTCTCAACACGCGTCCTGTATGTCTCACCATTTACCAAGCTGGGCCCCAAACAATTATCCCCCTGAGTTTCGTAGAGTTAAAGAGCACGCGGAATCTCAAGGGTACTCCATTCGTTCCGGAAACCTTGCGAAGTACAACCGCGCTTTCACCATAATGGAGTTAGACAATGCACTTAAATATTTGCGGAACCCTGTTTCTGGTCCAGATGGCATCCGGGTCCAAATGTGGCAGCATCTCTCTCCTGATGTAAGGATTTCCTACCCGAGGTGTATAACTGGGTACCAGTTAGGAGGCTACCGTTAGATCTACTCTGAAACAAGAAAGGACAATAATGTTCCTTCTATCTACCGTTCTATTTCCTTCACCACTGCATTTAAAGCTGATGGAACGCATGATCAAAAGACATTGGTGTGGTACCTAAGAATACACTTACCTCGGTCCACAACCCCTCAGCTACACTATACAGCTTGGGGTCATCAAGCCTTCAGCTACATTATACAGCTTAGGGCCTCCAATCCCTCAACTACACTATACAGCTTAGGGCCCTCAACCTCTCGACTACACTATACAGCTTAGGTCCCCGAGCCCTCGGTTACACTAAACAGCTTAGGGCAGTCTACTCTTCAACTACACTATACAGTTTAGGGGCCCCAATCCCTCAGCTACACTATACAGCTTAGGGCCCTCAACCCTCGGCTACAATATACAGCTTAGGACCCACAATCCCTCAGCTACACTATACAGCTTAGGGCCCTCAACTCCTCAGCTACACTAAACAGCTTAGGTACCTCAACGCCTCAGCTAAACTTTGCAGCTTAGGGCCCTCAACCCCTCAGCGATACTATACAGCTTATGGCCCTCAACTACATGATACAGATTAGGCCCTCAACTCCTCAGCTGCACTTTGCAGCTTAGGGAACTAAACCCCTCGACTATACAGCTTAGGACCTTTAACTCTCAGCTACACTATACAGCTTCTTCTGCCGTTCTCACATATGAATTTTGGAAATGCACAAAGAGATTAGGACATAAGTAATGGTGCCAGTATATCTCGAGCCGGACGTCCATAACGTTTATTAAGAATAGGGACACGCAGGTTACACACGTGAAAAGGTTATGATTATTAACACCTTATCAGTGAAAAATAAGTTAATAAATATTTTAAAAGTGTTATTATTGTATGGTCCCTATTTTGGTATTGAAATACTACACGATGTGTTAGAAACCTTGATTTATAGCTGTCCCCTCAGATCGGAGTTTATCCAGCTGAGTAATGGAAGATTGTGCAAGCATTATACCTAACTAAATTAACCAAATACATACATTTTACTTAAGAACTTTGTCTAGGTATTCGCAAGTTTAGCACATATCTGGATACTATAAAAAGTCAACTTCCCTGTCGCTCTGTATTCAATTCGCCATCATTCAAACTGCTAATTGTAAAGCAAAATGTTTGGGTAACAGTCTGCAATGTAATGCGAGATTTTCCTGTATTTTGTGAATATTAATTGAAAAATGAATGGACGGGCGAGAGAAAGCGATCGAGATGTTCCTCTGGTTTCAAGATTTCTTCGAGGTTAAGTTAGAATGGGTTAGGTTAGTTTAGGTTAGGTGTGTGTAAATGAACTGGGTCAAAATAAGGGTGAATTTGGAGATTATAAAAATCGGCTATTGTTTCCGATACGAAACGCAATTTTCCGTATGTTGTCTGCTTGCGCATGCGCACTGCCGAACGTTAGGACTTACAAACATTCTTTTCTCGCCGTCTCGCGGCACATGTTCGAAAGAATAACCGAAATGATTTAAACCCAACTGTAATATAATTAGAATTGATGTCGACCTTAATTACAAGGTTTGTAAAAACAAGCACTTCACGCAAATTCGTTGTAGCACTGTAGCCAACATCCAGTGATAAAAGTGGCTGTAACTGATCCCGAAAATGTTAGAATATTGTCTATTCAAAGCCCCTCATGAAAGTATTAAAATAAAAATTGAGTACCAGGACTCATTAACATTCTTCGTAACCTCAAGACTGATTCGCTGGCGAAAATATCTCAAACTTAGGTATTTCTGCAGGTACCTAACTTCCTTTAAATATACCGTTCCTAAACTTACAAACAAAAGAAAAGAAGAAAAAAAAAGTATATATATTAATAGAAATCGCGGCTTTAAAGCAGTACTCGAATAAAATGTGCTGGTTTAAGAACCTGAATATATTAAGAAACCACGTATTTCTGATGAGTAAACTTCACATTAGTTGTTTTACTGTTAAACACAGCAAAACAAAACGATAATGATATTATGAAAAATTGTATTTACCGCTCCAATCAAAATAAGCAATATGATTTACACAGATCCAGACAAGTTATATTCAGTGTTATACAATGTCAATAAATGTAAAAAGAAACTATACTGGGGAATATATTAATGGCATAACTCTAAATTGAAAAGTGCTTTGTTATTTTGAACGTCAAGTGGAAATTATACTTTAGAGTCAAGTTTTTTCTTTAAAGAGATTTAAAAAAATTAAAAGAGTCTGAGGCTTAAATTACTAAAAATGATTTGCAGCACAAAATATTGAAGTGTTTATAGTATTTTCCTCTAATAAAAAACTAAAAAGAAGAAAGAAGGAATTAGAGACATGGCTCCCTTGATCACGATGTACAAATTTATTAGTCGGTCATAATATTAGTAACTCCAACAAAAACAATAAACTTATTAGGAGCATGTGTGTATTTTAGGAAAATTGCGGACACTGGGATCATGTTTTGTTTAGTGACAGAGTAGAAAATGGTTACTACTCCACAGAATACGCATGTAAAGTAATACAAATTCTGCGGATGTTACACTCCAAGAATTTATATTAGAAGGCCACAATTCAGCACTTTATATGCAGGTAAATAAAAGAAAATCAAATCTGTTTGTAACGCTATATTCGGTCTAAATGTTTAATAACCTCACGTAGAAAAGTTTTACTTTCTTTCCTTTGTACTTAAGGTGTAATTAGCTATGTCGCACCACATACTGAATCATTGTATAAGCAGATAAGTCTACTAATGTTAGAAACCAGTAAACCGATATTAGCTAGTTAAGAACCAAGGAATTTGTTTCCCACAATGTTCAAAACCTATTTGTCTTTTCCAAAGATGTTAACTTGGTGGCGTGGTAGTGGGGAATTGTCATATTCACGAACATCACTTACATTTCAAACTGAAATGTCGTTTTATTTATGGACGCTCTTTAACTGCTGTGGTTCTCAGCGTCCCATTCTATACTGTGCGTGAAAGGTCGTTTTTTAATGTTGCTCAGAGGCCTCTCTATTAGTCTTGAGATTCCTTTACGTGCCGTAAATTTACGACACAGGACCCATGCCATTACTTCCCTTCGGAACGATGCCACATTAAGGATTTTTACGCCCGAAGAAATCTATCGTTCTCCGCCGGGTTTGAACACCTTTTCTTGGGTATATGAAGATAGCATGGTAACCATTACACCATGGAGGGCGACACTTATATTGCATTCTCTATGTTATATGTTTCTGTATTATGCAAAAACTGTCCATTTTATGTTCTTAAATAACTACTGGTCCAAAGAGATGGTAGAAAGGTTTAAAATTTAAAGTAGTGTGATTATCTAAAAGATTATTCTATGATTATACTACAACCAAAGGGTACTTAAGAGCTGTGCAGCATTTGCAGAACTTGGAACAGTGTCAGATGGTAGTGTAAATTGTTAGCCAGTTAATACTACTTGTATTATGTTCCAGCTGGAGAGTCTGTTAAGGCATGTCCACAAGTAAAAGAGTTTCGTTTATGAGCTTGTATAGCAGTACTCGCCATGTTGATATTCAGTATTCCGGGAGATTGCAGCACCTTGCAAACATTTCTCTTAAACCTTTAATTAGCCAATTAAATAAATATGCTGTGTAGATATTTCATTTATTACAATATGAGATAACTTTCATTGCTTCACTTCATTATAGTATAATATGAGGGCTGCTCAATAAGTCCTTATAAAACCCAAGAAATTACATTTGTAGCATCGAAAAAGTTTGTATTTATTGTTCTTACTAGATGCCAAGTTTTGTACGGTAATTGAACAATTTTATTTAAAAGCCTTGCACTGAAAGAATAAAAATTGAGTTGAATGAAGTTCATGGCACATCTGCTCTTGTGTGTGCAACAATTTAATATTGGATAAATGAATTTAAACATGGTTGTACATCCACAAATAAACAACAGGAGTAGTGAGTTCCTCCGAAATATTTGACAAAATCCAGATATGCTTTTGAGTGATTGGCAAATACAATTTTACAAAATAGTATTGGCCACAGGCATATCACAAGATACAGTGTTCTCAATTTTGTACCAAAAACTAGGTCTGATACAGGTCTTGCCAAGATGAGTGCCACATTTGCTCTCAATGAAGAATAAACATAATCATGTGATCAGCTATGAAGCTGGTTAGGCACCATTTTGTTGAAATCCTGACGAGTTTCTGCATCAATGCATAACTGTGGATGAAGCATGGATACATTACTACACTCCAGAGATGAAAGGGCATCGAAATAGTGAGTTTTTAAAGGCAAACTGGCTCCAAAGAAGACAAGATGATGAAATCTGCAGACAAGGTGATTGCCTCCGTTTTTTGGAATGCACACAGAATCATCTACATTGATTACTTGCAGAAAAGAAGAAAGATAAACAGAGAGTATCAAGCATTGTTATCCCACCATTGAATGGAAAAATCTAGAAAAAACACCCTCATCTGGCAAAAAAAAAGAGATTCTCTTCCATCAATATAATGCAAGACTGCACACCTGCACAGTTTCAATGGTGGAAATTGTAGAATTAAGGTTCAGATTACTGTAACATTTACTATTAGCACCAATTTGATCCACAGGGAGCTTTTTCTTTCTTTTTTTCTTTTTTCCAAAACTTTAAAAAAGTGGTTTGGCAGAAAACGATTCATGTCAAATAGGAAATGCTGGGAAAAGTGTATTGAGCTAAAAGGAGATTATCTTCAAAAATAAGAAAGTAAAAAGAAATCTACGAAAAATAATTTTTTTTTATATTTTTCTAAGGACATATTAAACTTATAGGGCTTGATAATTTTCATTTTGTTTACACCCTTCCCATTGGTTATAATTATAAATGTTTAATTCCAGTTATTATATTTCTTTTCCACAGGCTTGTTTTGAAATTTTTGAACACTACTTACAGGTGTAGCAGATAAGAAATGGATATAAAAAGAGAAATCAAGGAAGAAGTTCCTTTCTCAGAAACTATTTCAGAGACTGAGAAGAAAAGTGTCTCACCAGATGTTACAATGAAATGCAACAGTGATGCTACTGTCTATATCAAAGTGTGTGAAACAGAAATCAAAGAAGAAGATGTTAAATCAGACTTTAGTCCACAAAATAATTTTCAACATTTTTCAAAGGATCTTGTAAAGGGGGTCAAACAATGCCATGACGACTGTGAAATGGAGAACAAAATAGAACTGAATGAAGCATGTGTTGACTCAGACTTTTGTTCTCAAGATGAGAGACAGTTTTGTTCTAAAGCTCGTGTACTAACAGTTAATCGATGCAACAAAGACTCTGAACTGTACACCAAGATAGAAATCAAAGAAGAACTGCAGTGGATAGAAACAACTTCTACAGAATTTTCATATGCTGATGCTGTAAATAAGGTTAGTTTTGCTAGTAAACAATTTGAACTACTTTATACTTTATCTGCATTTACTGTGTACATAGTATACAGTATATATATATATATATATATATATATATATATATATAGTATACATAGTATATATAAGGTGTTGCATTCTACCCAAAAATTTGATATAAAGATCTCACAGGAAATATACATTTTAGGATCCTCTATATCTAAAAAAAAAAAAATTTTAAATAAAGGTCCTTGTGACGGTGTATATGATAACTCAAAAACAAAAAGTCTGTAAAATACCAAACTTTGTATTTAAATTAAGTATCTTCTAAGCATGTGACATGATTTTGATAAAAATCCTGGCATCCCAATTTACACTATCCATGGAAAAAATTTGACAACTTTGATATTCTCACAAATGGCTGTCACACCTGTGGTTAAAATACTGTATATAAAATATATTTACATGGCAAGTAAAATGTAAATTTTCATTTTTCTGGGGATAGTCTCTAAAGACCTCATTAAAGAGATGAATTTTGAATATACTGCAAATAATAGACAAAAACTTACTACACAGAAAATGTAGATATTGTTAAAAATATCATTAAAACACATAATTTATATCATATACATTTTTTTTGTTTTTATAACCTGACCATTTCTAAGATATTTCCTGCTATTTTGTTACCGAAAAACATTTGAAACTTTTCTCACACAAACATTTTTAAACTCCTGCCCCAGCAAGGAAATGGTTTTCATTCATAGATTTTAAAAGACTTGACTATCGTTTTAATCTAGTGTATTCCCTTATTTCTCATCTACTTAAAAGGAAGCAAGTTATTTAGACAATATCTGTTAAAGTATGTCTTGATCACCAAGAAGTATATAGAAGAATATACTGTATAAATATAATAAGTTACAGCTATGCAAGAAGGTCATGTGAATGCAACACATCACATTTTTAATTATTATTTAATTAATTACTACTGTTTTGTAGGACACAATTACCTTTTATTCTGCAAAGAATACTCTATATGTAATTATTCAGAATTAAATAAGTTGGCCTTAAAAACTAGGTAGTTGAACAAATAAACTGGGAGCTGGAGACAGAGTTCCCTGTCAGATGAAACAAACTGATCCCAATACTGAACTCATGATAGTGTACATGAGTATACAATCTGGATGTGCTTGCTGTTGGTGTACCTGATTTATCAAAGGTTGGTGAGAAATTTCCTTGAGATTGACACTCGACTGCTGGCTGACCAATCATAGTGTAGAAATACGTATCTGTTAGACGGATCATGGCATCGGTGTTGCAACTCATATGAGTTCAGTGGCAATTTATACATGTGTTCTCATGCACAGATGATTTGATTTTTGGGAATCTGATTGTGTAATTTGAATCAGTGTAAAGTTTGGTTTTCTTATACACAGTGATTCCTTAAGAATTTACATTTATAATCATCACTATCTTTTATAAATGACAAACATTGCTCTTGTTCTCATCCTAGAACTACCACGAGTGACACTGTGATTTGAAAATGTCTTACAGCCGTGATAAACGAATTGAGCTTACGTTAGCCAAAATAATAAAACTTTTAGATTTTGTGAAGTGCAGGACTGAATTATAAAACCAATAGATGAGGTAAGTAATGAGAAATGGGGAAAACTAGTTCAATATATGAGAAGTGTTGTAAGAATTGCATGGAAAAAAGGCATTTTAAAGGAAGAAGTGGAACTTATGTTGTTGCAGAAGGGCAGCAAGTAAACATGGTAACAGCATACTGAGAAAGCCATGTGTCAGCAGGAATGTCAATCACAAGGTAATTTCTCACCAGTCATAATCTAAGAGTCTGATTAATGCCTTTTCGTCTTATTTCCTTAATTTTGAGTAAGCAAAAAGGGGAACCCAGTTCTGTAGCCCCTTTAATAATTCGTTTCAGACATTCCATACTTTACCTTAGGATGCTTTAACCTGGTACCTATTATTGAATGGTGAATAAAAGGGGTGAAATCACATTCAAATGAGTCCGGATCCTTAGAATATACAGTTATTCCACATACACTTTCTCACTATAAGGGAAAACCCCAGAGAAACTTTATCCAGGTAACTCAGCCTAACCGAGATGCGATCTTGGCACCTCTTGAATGTGAGGCAGACACACCAGCTTTATTTTCTCTTGAAAGCTGTATATATATATGAGGACCATCCAGAACACGACAGATTATCTGGCATAATTAAATAACATCAAAACCTATCAACATAAAACTTTAATTGCAAAGTTACAGTACCTTACTGTATTTCTCCATTCTTTCAAGATATACATTGTCATATGGTACCAGTTTTTTTCAGTGCACAAAATGTTCAACAAATCAAATTTTATAGGCAAATAACATATATGTATGGTGATAATACAATGAACAAATCTTCAGTGAGGAAATGGTGCATAATATATGAATAATCAAACAAGAAGCAGCGTGCTCGACAAATACCACAGTGGAACTCCATGAATCATTATGAAAGAATTGAAAGCAAATGTTGATGAAAGAGTTCAGCGAAACTGGTATTTCACTTTGTTTACTTTACAGGACTTTTTGGGTGGTAAACATTTTGCAACCAGTGAAAACCTCAACATCTTGGCTCTTATCTTTAGCGGTGGAAGAGTGTAACTCAGGTATTGAAAAAATGGTACTACATGACAATAATAACCTTGATAGCAATAGTGATTACATTGATAAATTCAGTAACGTACTGTAACTTTATAAATAAAGTTTGGTGTTAATATCTTTTGTTATTATGTAGATATGCTAAAATGTCAGTTATATTCTTGATCGCCCTCATATTAGAATACAAAGGTGTTAAGTTAATTCCTAAAAACTCTTTGAATGCATAAAGTAAATCTGACAATAAAAATGTAATTTCCCTTGAGTTTAACGTCTTTTACAGATAGGATATTATTGTATTACAGTTGTATAAAGCCATTACATTAGCTATTGGTTTTCCCATCTCTGAGTAATGTATTGTGAAGTAGTAAATTTGGAGTTTTAACAAACAAATCTCTCTGTGTCATCTTCTGTTATATTGTTGTAATTACAATAGAATTTTTTTTTTTTTTATTGCAGTTTAAGATCCTTTAACTTGGTTTGTCATATCAGACGATGAATGAAATTGGTGAAATGATGCTTAAATGATCTCGGGGTCCATGAAGCTTAAAGTTACTCTAGATTGGTCTTCTCAGGATAAGGGAAAACCCTAAAAAAAACCTTATCTGGGTAATTCTCCCTAAGTGACGTTTGAACTCATGACCTTTTGAATGTGAGGCAGACACGCTACCATCACACTACCCAGGTGGGCAAATAGAAACTTATAATATCAGTATTGAATTTTTTTTTCTTTTCGGTCATAAATGAAATCACAGTATAACAGAACCAAATTACCAGGTCTGGGAAAAAGTATTTCACAAATAATTTATGTAAGAAATTTACATTTTTTGAAGTAAAACTTTTTTAGTTATATATTTCTCTTAGTCACTAGTCTGAAGAAGAACAAATTAAATAACATTGTTGTAAAGTACATGTTATATAGTATGTCTCTGGCTCCACTGAAAGAATTGTACAACCCATTTATAATCCATGTACATAATCATGTGTTCCAGTTTTATGGACAACAATTTGGTAACTTTAAAAACTTAAATGTATAATTATGTTACAGGACTGTGTGGATGAGAGCTTCGCTTCAACAGAATCAATAAGGTAAGACTTTTAGATCATGGTGTACTCCTCACTTCTCCATAATTTCATCTTCTTGTTCATTTTTCTGGTTAACCCTTTAAGTGCCAATCGTGATCCTAAAATTATGCGAGAATTGCTAATCATGATCTAATCATAATGCCATTTTCATAAATTTCACCTCTTTTGAGCGGGAAAGTCTGAGTACTTTCTACATCACAGCCATAGAGAAATAAATGTTTTTTGGAGCATTTCTGGTCCTTAGCTGTGTACTACAAAACACTAAATTAACTCCAAATTGAGTTTTTCTCTAGCCTTGTGTATGTTGTTGGAAAAAGGGTGTTGTCTAACAAAAGGTTAAGAACCGAAGAGGAAATAAGAGGTACAGTTTATGATGTATCATCAGAAAAAGGGCGATTTTGAATTCTCAGAGCTTGATAAAAATATTTCTTACATTGATGTTAGTGAGGAAGATATATATATTCTAGCTTCAGCGATGAAAATGCATTCAATAACAATAGTCTTCGTACACATGCAAATATGTGCATATGTATCAAAATGAACTTAACAAACGTGTAATCAGACGACTCAAACAATGTGAATCAATCATTCAGCTCTGCAGCGACCCAAGTGTTAATTTTGTTCAGTTATTTATGTTACATCTGGAACCTATTGCTTTATGCATATACATTATTAGTGGTATTATGCTAATGTGCGTGTGTGTGTTCTTGCTGTTTTTTGTTTTTGTTTTTTTGTTTTGTTTTTTTCCTTCAGTTTTTGGCCTTTGAGACACGTGATTTATTTTTTTGTATTTTTCCCATCCATATAATAAATATACATTAGACCACAGGGTTTACTAAAAACAAAAAAGTATTCAGCTCCCTACGTCATTTGGTATTTATTTTATTGCTAATGTTTAAAAACTCAGCATTGTGCTCTAAAATTACTTGGCGCTTTTCAGACAGCATTTTGTCATTTGAGCAGGCACTAAAAGGGTTAACATAAGTTATGGAGCTGTTCTCCAAACATAATGAGTTTAGCACAGTTCTTTTTCGAAGTTACTGTAGAAACTCTTCTCACATTTATAAAGGTGTTATTATCAAAAGCTGATGGGTATACTTTAAATCAATATTTATTAACATAGTTTTCGACTGCTTCATTTCTATTCAATCTAACTATATTCGAGTACTTTTCTGCTGCAACTGACTTCCTGCATGTCTGGTTGTCCTTTTTATAGCACTGATTTTGTACCTAGAAACTAGCACAACCATGGTTCATTTTCTCATGCATTCATTTTACCAAGGTGTGCAGCACGTGCGAAAATGTACGATACCTATATAAATGACTGGTCCAACTCGTGTTAATATATGCATCTAGGTACAACAACGGAAGTACTCTTAGTGCATCTGCAGCTTCTTAGCATGGCTAAGACTAATCATGAACTGCACAACTTTTTGGGACATAGTTATACTGCTCCCTCTTCAGGACTGTTAGTATACTAGGATCTAAGTGTACCACAGCCTCTGGATGCAGTAGATGACATTAAACCTCTTCACCATAAGGTACAGCATATAGTCACACTGCTCCCTCTTCAGAACTTTTAGTGTACTAGGATCTAAGTGTACCACAGCCTCTGGATGCAGTAGATGACATTAATCCTCTTGACCATAAGGTACAGCATATAGTTACACTGCTCCCTCTTCATGACTGTTAGTGTACTAGGATCTAAGTGTACCACAACCTCTGGATGCAGTAGATGACATTAATCCTCCTCACCATAAGGTACAGCATATAGTCACACTGCCCCCTCTTCAGGACTGTTAGTGTACTAGAGTCTAAGTGTAACACAGCCTCTGGATGCAGATGACATCATTAATCCTTTTCACCATGAGGTACAGCATATAGTCATAGTGCTCCCTCTTCAGAATTATTAGTGTACTAGGACTAAGTGTACCACAGCCTCTGGATGCAGTAGATATCATTAATCCTAAAATAAGAACTGAAGCTTTCCTGGCGACATATTAGTTCAAAATCTTCTCGGGCTTCTAACAGGTAAAACCTTTTCTTGATACCAACGGTTCAAAGAAGTGCATCTTCCTCGTTTTCAGGGTGAACTGATGGATTGAGCTTGCGGAGACCGGTATTTATAAGAGCTGGAATGAAGCTAACATCTGATTGGTTCGCGTGATATTATGGCCTGGTATTTAAGATGACTGAGACATGGTCACGGACTTCGTAGAAAATTATTTATAGCAGTTATACGGCTAATCTTTTGTGTTTGAGCATGGACCTGTTAGAAAATAAGCCTTGGAAGACTGCAGGTTAAGGATTAGGTGTTAAGGCTCTTTAACATCGGTGTCCATGCTGAACTTAGTTGTAGGCCAGAATCGCGATTTAGATTATTTGTTTCAGATGAGATGACTAAAGCTTCTTTTACTCTCCTTTCCCAGTAGTTCGAACACTTTGTCACTATTTTGGTGTATGTAAGGTTAGCTCTGTGGCTTTGTTCTATACAGTGTTCAGCCAGTCCAGATTTTTCGGGTTGCATAAGCCTTATTGATCTTTGATGTTTGGAAACGCATGTGGCAATAGTGCGTCCTGTTTGGTTAATGTACACTGCGCTGCATTCGCAAGGAATGTGGTCAACACCAGGTCCTCTTAAGGCTAAATTAACTTTAACTGGCCTGACAAAATTTTTTATTTTAGGTGGTGGCTTATGGATGGTTTTGATATTATATTTGTAGAATAGTCTACTAATCTTTCCAGAAAATTTGCCAGTAAAAGGTATATAGGCTATAGCGACTGGCTTGTCTTTTTGTTGAGTGTTCTTGCCGGGGATTCCTTTTCGTCCGGCTCTTTTCAGTGCAGATGTGATGTCCTTGGCTGAATATCCATTTTGTGGAGTGTGAATTTTAGGTGTTGAAATTCAGTTTGCAGGTTATCTGGATCTGATACAGAAACTGCTCTATGTGCCAATGTGTTGAGAATGCCCATTCGTTGTGACTTATGGTGGAAGTTGTTTGCGTTGAGATAAAGATCCGTGTGTGTAGGTTTTCAGTAGACGGCATGACCAAGAGTTCCGTCCGCTTTTCTGGTAACCAGAATGTCCAGAAAGGGAAGGGAAGCATTTTTCTCAACTTCCATTGTGAACTGCATTTGTGATCTGAGGCTATTTATGTGTGCAAGAAAATCTGGAAGGGTGTGCAGTCCATGCGGCCAAATTACAAATATATTATCTACATACTTGAAAAATGTGTAGGCTTTAATGGTGCTGTGTTAAGCATTTCATGCTCCAGAAACTCCATATAGAAGTTGGCAATAGCTGATGACAGAGGAGAGCCCATGGCAACACCGTCTGTCTGCTTGTAGTAGGTGTTGTCATGCAGAAAATAAGTAGAAATAAGTGTGTGACTTAACAGTGCAGCAATACCAAGTGGAAGGTATTCTGACAGTAGTTGTATTGTTTCCTCAAGGGGAACTCTGGTGAGAGAGATACCACATCGAAACTAACTAGCAGGTCCGATGGCTTCACTTTGATGCTGTCAAGAACTTCAGCAAAGGGCATAGAGTTCTTCACATGGTGTACACACTTACCTACTATTGGTTGCAGCAGATTTGCTCCAATTCCACACTCCAACAAAATGGATATTCAGCCAAAGACATCACAACTGCGCTGAAAAGAGCCAGACAAAAAAGAAACCCCAGCAAGAACACTCAACAAAAAGACAAGCCAGCTGCCATAGCCTATATACCTTTTACTGGCAATTTTTCTGGAAAGATTAGTAGACTATTCTACAAATATAATATCAAAACCATCCATAAGCCACCACCTAAAATAAAAAATTTGGTCAGGCCAGTTAAAGATAATTTAGCCTTAAGAGTACCTGGTGTTTACCACATTCCTTGTGAATGCAGCGCAGTATACATTGGCCAAACAGGACGCACTATTGCCACACGCGTTTCTGAACACCAAAGATCAGTAAGGCTTATGCAAGCCGAAAAATCTGGACTGAGCACTGTATAGAACAAAGCCACAGAGGTAACTTTACATACACCAAGATAGTGGCAAAGTGTTCGAACTACTGGGAAAGGAGAATAAAAGAAGGTTTAGTCATCTCATCTGAAACAAAAAATCTAAATCGCGATTCTGGCCTACAACTAAGTTCAGCATGGACACTGATGTTAAAGAGCCTTAACATCTAATCCTCTACCTGCAGTCTTCCAAGGCTAATTTTCTAGCAGGTCCATGCTCAAACACAAAACATTAGCCATATAACTGCTATAAATAAGTTTTCTACGAAGTCCATGCCCATGTCTCAGTCATCTTAAATACCAGGCCATAATATCATGCGAACAATCAGATGTTAGCTTCATTCCAGCTCTTATAAATACCAGTCTCTGCAAGCTCAATCCATCAGTTCACCCTGAAAACGAAGAAGATGCACTTCTTTGAAACGTTGGTATCAAGCCAAGTTTTTACCTGGTTAGAAGCCCGAGAAGATTTCGAATCATTAATCCTCTTCACCATGAGGTATAGCATATAGTCACACTGCTCTCTCTTCAGGACTGTTAGTATATTAGGATCTAAGTGTAAACAATCTCTTCTTTTGGGGCAGCCTCTGTATCTAGAGGACATCATTATTAGCCTTTCAGAAGCCGTCCAAATAGCAAAATGATGTCCAAAGGTGGCCAAGTAATTTTAGAGTAGAATGCTGGGGATTTAATTATTAGTAATAACATGAGGACCAAATGATATAGAGAATCAAGTTTTTTTTTGTTTTTAGTACCCTCTTTTGTCTATCATATAATACTCTCTTTATAGCTGAGAAGAATGTTCAATATTTTAAAACGATTAAAAACAAAAGAAAATTTTGAAATTAAAGTTAAAAATCTCAAAATAATCATCAATTAGGCATTCAAAACCTTACTATATAGACAGACAGTTTAGCCCAATTAAATGAAAGTACAATATTCTTTAGTAAACCAGTATCCCGGTGAGTCTGGTGTTCTATTTATTAAAATACAAAAAGAATTCATGTAACCTGAATGCTGAAAACTGAAAAAATTACAGAAAACACTGACACACACAAGTATGATACCAGGATTAATGGAAATGGCATAAAGCAATAGGATACAAATGTAACATTGATACTGTACAATTTAGCCATTGTGTTGTTGCATATCTGAATGGTTATTCACATTGTGTTTATCGTCTGGTTAATCTTTCGTAAACCCATTTTGATACGTACACCAATTATTTGCATGTATATGAGGGCCATTGTTATTGGATGCATTTTCATCGCTGGAACTAGAATGTATATCTTCCTCTCTTACATCTATATCATAACACTTTCATCAAGAGCTGAAAATTCAAAATCACACGCTTTCTTCTAATACACTGCAAACTGTGGCTTTTATTTCCTCTTCAGTTGGTAACCTTTGGTCACTATGCTATGTTCCAACTGACATAAACAAACACCTGCTAGAGAAATTAAATTTGGAGCTAATTTAGCACTGGTGTGTAAAGATAAGGTCCTGTAACTCTTAGAGAACCTTTCTCTATGGTTATGACATAGAAAGTTCACAGACGTTAAAATGATGAAAATGGCATCACGATTAGTTGGTGAATAGCACTAAAAGGGTTAATCTTACTCGCCATGACGTATGATCCTTGCTGTGGTTGTTGAAACTTTGACCAAGTCATGCAACATAGCCACATCAGGTCACATTTAGCCTATAGCATGAAATGCCTTGCTACCTGGATTTGTTGGATTGAAGAAGTCAATAACATTTCCCATGTAGTTGATTACAGGCTGTCCCTCTTCGTGGTATTGGGGGTTACAATGCTTGGTCACAAGTTCCTAGCACAGGGCAAAAGATGTTTTCAAGCATAAAGACCTTTTCATGGCTTCCTTTGGAAAGGAAGTAAAATTTTGTTCTATGTTGTTGATTTATGGTGCATAAAAGTATCTCAAGCCTGATAATGAAGCCTCTCTCGTAGAACAGGACACAGAAGCACGGTAGTTGAAGAGCATCCATAACTAAAACTTAATTTTATTTCATTTTCCATGGGGTCTCCAAAATATTGGTTACCATAGTAGCTGAAACACAGTTAAGACCAAGCTGGATGACATCATCCCATTGATTGAAGGGCTAAAGGCCTCTCTTTTTTGTTATTATTTTTTTTTATTTTTATTTTTTTTGGAAAGGGGAGACAAAGAGAGAGTTGGAAGGTAGAAATAATGGCTTATCTCGCCATTGGGTGAAGTGCGGGGTTGGGAAGGGAAGTGTCGGATTTGAAGGAGATAGGACGGAATGGTGAGGTTCCGCTGAGCACCCTCGTTAGTGCGGGAGTTTAGCTGCTGGCCAAACTAAGCAGCAGCCCAGCAGAAGTAAAGAGGAGTTCCGGGTGACAGACATGGCCGAGGCCCTATCTGCCACGCCTGGAGAGTTAAGGAAGGTTTGGTAGGAGTGCAGGGTGTCTTTTATTTTCTGGTTTTTGTACTGGTCTATGCCAACCTTAATAAAGGCTTAGGCTTGGCTTGTTAGCTGGGAGTGGTCGGTTAGTCAGTTGTCAGTATGTCACGGGATGGTTTTTGTAGTCCTTGATGTTGGCTGCAACGTAAGCGTCGAAGAAGTCCAAGTTGCACTTTCTTCGGACGCTCCTGGGTGTGAGTGGTCGGTGTGGAAGGCGGAGATGCATCTGGCAGTGGTGTGGTTGCAGCCGGGGTCAATGCTTCGGAAGTTTCATCTGTGTGCTGTGTCGGTCGGTCAGTTAGTTGTAGCGTGAGTCGGTTGAAGCCTTCTTCCAGGGTCTTGTGGATTGCCACGGTGGTGTACAGAAGTGTGTTCTTGGTGGCAGTGGAGGTTTGCTTTAAGCCCTGGATTCCGGCCTCGATGTCCTGTAGTTTGTGTGCAGTGTTGGTGTGCATGTCTATGATGGCTACGGTGATGGCAGTCAGCGCTTCTTCCAGCAGAGACAGCCGGGCGCTAATATGCAGGACCTCAGAGTGCAGGTCCTGCACGGACCATGGTTCTTTGATATGTATATAATATTTAAACAAATTGCAGGAGGGGGAAAAATAATGTAGCCCTTGTGACCAATTAGGAAATATGCTTTGCACAAAAGAAGTATTTACATTATTAATGTTTTAGGTAGTATAAATGAAGTGGTAAATTGGATGAATAAGGTGTGCTAGAACTGTAGGTATTTGTTATGTAAGGCTTATTATATTCAGCAGAGAAGAAAAAAGAATAAAGCTTTTCTCCAAAGTAACTTGTTTACATTTTGTTCCAGGTTATCACTAAATCATTTTTTTCTGGTCCCCTTCCATTTGATTATGTGAAAATTGACTTCATATGCCTTTGACACTGTGTTGCTGTGCCCCAGGTGTACTGTACTTCAGTATTTAGTCAACACAGTTACCTGCATATGCACTCCATCTCCCCTTGTCTGTCTTTCTCTCACCTGTTATTGTGCGTTATCAACGTTCAAATGGTTTGTATTGTACTATTTTTCTCTTGAACTAATACATTTGCTTTATAATATAGAGAGTTGTGTATAAATATGGACTCATTTGTAAGCATTGCTCAGAAAGAGCATTGATATTAAATTAATCAATTCCTTGGAATTAAACCTAAAAGTATTTTATAGTTACACCCCTGTAGAATAGAAGGAAGTTTCTTGCATAATTGCAGACCCTTTCATTATACGGTCTCCTAGTTCACCTGGTGCAACAGTAAATCCTGATGACATTTAAATAACTTAATGTGTTAAATTGTTATATTTCTGAAATTAAAAATGATATTCCCATTTCAGATTATACAGAGAAGAAGCATCCAGAGATACATCAGATGAAAACACTGGAAACAATGCAAGATTGAGTATGTTAAAGGATGGTCAGGAATATGAAAAAGCCAGCAAATACACAAATAAACAAATCAATGTACTGGAAGATTCTCCAGTACAGAATACACTTTATCTTAAACTACATGATAATGGAAAAATTGTCAGTAAATATTCATGGTTGAAATATAATTTAATTCGGCAGAGTGGTACGCAAGTGCATAAATGCAATGAGAAGAATTGTTATGAATTAGATTTGGTTAGAAATAATAAATGTGATACATGTGGGATGTGTTTTACTAGGTTGTCAGATATGAAGAGACATAAATTGATACATGAAGGAATAAAGCCACACAAGTGTGATACTTGTGGAAAATGTTTCATTTCTTTGTCATATTTGAAAATTCATAAAGCAACTCATGTAGGAATAAAGCCACACAGGTGTGATACTTGTGGGAAGTGTTTTACTAAGTTCACAGATTTGAAAGTACATAAACTGACTCATGAAGGACTAAAGCCACACAGGTGTGTTACTTGTGGGAAGTGTTTTACCAGGTTGTCAGATATGAAAAGACATAAATTGATTCATGAAGAAATAAAGCCACACAAGTGTGATTCTTGTGGAAAATGTTTCATTTCTTTGTCATATTTGAAAATTCATAAAGCAACTCATGAAGGAATAAAGCCACACAAGTGTGATACTTGTGGCAAGTGTTTCTATCATTTACAGCATTTGAAAATTCATAAATTGTTTCATGAAGGAATAAAGCCACACAGGTGTGATACTTGTCGGAGGTGTTTCACTACGCTGTCAGAATTGAAAATGCATAAAGTGACTCATGAAGGAATAAAGCCACATAAGTGTGATACTTGTGGGAAGTGTTTCACTAGGGCGACAAATTTGAAAGTACATAAATTAACTCATGAAGGTATAAAGCAGCACCAGTGTGATACTTGTGGGAAGTGTTTCACTCATTTACAGCATTTGAAAATCCATAAAGACACTCATGAAGGAATAAAGCCCCACAAGTGTGATGCTTGTGGCAAGTGCTTCACTTATTTAGGTCATTTAAAAAGCCATAAAGCAATTCATGAAGAAGTAAAGCCGCACAAGTGTAATACTTGTGGGAAGTGTTTTATTAGGTTGAGGAATTTGAAAACCCATAAATTTACTCATGAAACCATTAAACCACACTGGTGCGATACTTGTGGCAAGTGTTTTACTACATTGACAATTTTGAAAAGACATAAATTGACTCATTAAGGCATAAACCAACACATTGTGAAACTTGAGAGAAATATTTTACTCATGAAGTCTTAAAGCTGGTTAAATTTGTGACTTTTATTAGTATATAAAACCAGAAGAGCAAAACAATTCACAATTAAGACACTTGTTACCTTGTTGGTATTTAAGAACACAAATTGAGCTATTAACTCCAGAATGCACTAGATACAAAAATCATTGGCTGTCAAATTTTTAAGTCATTTTTGTGACTGAAACCTTTGGAATATTTTCAACCATGCCGAGATGTAATAAAGGGGACAATGTTAGTTTTAAACTACATGTCAAGGTCAAATCCTGTTAACATTTAAGCTTACAGAATTGGCTTGTAATATATTCTTAATGCTCACTATCATGTACTTTATCTTTTCACTGTTATGGCATTTATTTTATATACACTCTACCTGTGATAATTTTTTATTTTGGAACATTTATAAGATAACCATTCTGAGTAATTTCTAAATATATCAATCTTTCTCAACTGCATGCATTTAGAACCATATCCAATCAAAAACTTATAAAGCCTCTACTTATTTCAATTGTTATATTTTCAATTTTTTCTCTAAATAATCATCCTCCTTGTAGTACATTCTTCCAATTTTGTTTGGACAGACTATTTTTAGATTTAATTGTATATCAGTTTTTTTGCACAGTCTAATAATTTCATTTCCTATTCAGTAGCCGAAATTATTGTTTTTGTAACCCATTTTTAGCACTAGAGCTTTGTACGGTTTTTTTCTTTTTCATAGTATATAAACATATGTATACATGTATATATGCCTTGACTACTTCAATGTTCAGTGGCTTCTTGACCTAAACGAACCTACAGAATGCTTTCTAATCTAATCCCCTCAGCTACAACATACAACTTAGTGCATTCAACCACTCAGCTACACTATACAGCTTAAGCCCCTCAACACTTCAGCTACACTATAGATCTTAGAGCCCTTAACCACTCAGCTACACTATACAGCTTAGGCCCCTCAACTCTTCAACTACACTATACAGCTTAGGGCCCACAACCACTCAGCTACACTATACAGCTTAGGGCCCTCAACCCCTCGGCTGCACTATACAGCTTAGGGCCCTCAACAACTCAGCTATACTATAGAGCTTGCGGCCCTCAAACTCTGAGCTACACTATACAGCTTACAGACCTCAACCCCTCGCTTACAGTATACAGCTTAAGGCCCTCAACACCTCAGATACACAATACAGCTTAGGGCCCTCAACCGCTCAGCTTCACTATATAGTTTAGAGCCCTTACTCCTCGATTACAGTATACAGCTTAGGGCCCTCAACACCTTGACTACAGTATACAGCATAAGACCCTCAACCCCTTGAATACAGTATAGAGCTTAGGGACCTCAACCCCTCGGCTGCACTATACTTCTTAGGGCTCTCAACTCCTTGACTACACTATACTGCTTAGGGCCCTTAACTCTTCGGCTACACTATACAGCTTAGTGGCCTCAACCCATCGGCTGCACTATACAGCTTAGGCCCCTCAACACCTCAGGTGCACTATACAGCTTAAGGCCCTCAGCCCCTCAACTACATTACACAGCTTAAGGCCCTCAACCCCTCGACTATAATACACAATTAGGGCCCTCAACACCTTGGCTGCACTATACAGCTTAGGGCCCTTAACCCTTTGACTACACTATACAGCTTACGGCCCTCAACCTCTCGGCTACTCTATACAGCTTAGGGCCCTCAACCTCTGGGTTACACTATACACATTAGGGTCCTAATCCCCTGGGCTACAATATACAGATTAGGGCCCCCAACCCCTCGGCTACATTTACAGTTTAGGGTCCTCAACCCTTCGACTACACTATACAACTTAGGACCCTCAATTCCTCGACTATACTATACAGCTTAGGACCCTGAACTCCTCGACTATACTATACAACTTAGGACCCTGAACTCCTCGACTATACTATACAACTTAGGACCCTGAACTCCTAGACTACACTATACAACTTAGAACCCTCAACTCCTCAACTATACTATACAGCTTAGGACCCTCAACCCCTCGACTATATTATACAACTTAGGACCCTCAACCCCTTGACTATATTATACAACTTAGGACCCTCAACTCCTCGACTATACTATACAACTTAGGACCCTGAATTCCTTGACTACACTATACAACTTAAGACCCTGAACTCCTCGACTATACTATACAACTTAGGACCCTGAACTCCTTGACTACACTATAGAACCTAGGACTCTCAACTCCTTGACTATACTATACAACTTAGGACCCTCAACTCCTCGACTATACTATACAGCTTAGGACCCTCAACCCCTCGAGTACACTATACAACTTAGGATCCTCAACCCCTCGACTATATTATACAACTTAGGACCCTCAAACCCTTGACTATATTATACAACTTAGGACCCTCAACTCCTCAACTATACAACTTAGGACCCTGAATTCCTCGACTACACTATACAACTTAGGACCCTGAACTCCTTGACTACACTATACAACTTAGGACCCTGACCTCCTCGACTACACTATTCAACTAAGGACCCTCAAATCCTCGACTACACTATAGAACCTAGGACCCTCAACTCCTCGACTACACTATACAACTTAGGACCCTCAACTCCTCGACTACACTATACAACTTAGGACCCTCAACTCCTCGACTACATTATACAACTTAGGACCCTGAACTCCTCGACTATACTATACAACTTAGGACCCTGAACTCCTTGACTATACTATACAAATTAGGACCCTCAAGCCCTCGACTACACTATAACACTTAGGACCCCCTCAACTCTTCTACTTTACTATACAACTTAGCACCCTAAACTCCTCGACTATACTATACAACTTAGGACCCTCAACCCCTCGAGTACACTATACAACTTAGGACCCTGAAAACCGTGACTACACTATACAACTTTGGACCCTCAACTCCTCGACTACACTATACAGCTTAGGACCCTCAACTCCTCGACTTTACTATACAACTTAGGACCCTGAACTCCTCGACTATACTATACAACTTAGGACCCTCAACTCCTCGACTATACTATAAAGCTTAGGACCCTCAACTCCTCGACTACACTATAAACTTAGGACCCTGAACTCCTTGACTACCCTATACAACTTAGGACCCTCAACCCCTCGACTACACTATACAACCTAGGACCCTGATCTCCTCGACTTCAGTATACAGTTTAGGGCCCTCAACCCCTCGACTACACTATACGACTTCTTCTGCCACAATCACATGTAAATGTTGGGAACACGCAAATAGATTAGGACAGAAGTTTTGTTGCCGGGATATCTCGAATGGGGCGTCCATAACGTTTATTAATAAAACAGATACTAAAGTTAACAAGTGAAAAGTTATGATTATTAACACCTTATAAGTGAGAAATAGGTTAATAAATATTGTAAAAGTGTTATTAGTGTGTCTTTTCCAATTTTGGTATTGAAATGGTATGTAATGTGTTAGAATCGGCGATTTATAACTATCCCCTTAGTTCGGAGTTAATAGGAATGGAGGTTTGTCCAATAATTATACCTAACTAAATTAACCAATTACATGGATTTTACTTAAGAACTTGATCTAGGTATTCGCTCTCTCAGCACATATCTAGGTGCTACAAATCGTCAACTTCCCTGTCGCTCCATGTTCGTTTCGCCATCATTGAACCTGCTAATATAAAGCAAAATGTTTTTGCGACTGTCTACGATGGTATGCAGGATTTTTTTTTTTTTTTTTTTTTTTAGTGTTTTGTGAGTGTTTATTGAAAAACAAATATGAGGCGAGTGAAGGCGATTAGTCTGATTTCAAGATTTCGTCGAGGTAAGGTTCGGCTAGGTGTTAATAAATGAACTGTCATTTTTAAAAAGCTTATGCTTCTATTTACTTCATTCGTATCAACAAAAACCAGCATACATAGTCTTATTACTTGGTTCCTTGTAAGTAGAGGCGAAAAAGGGAGTACCATAGGTTAAAGTGATAGTCAAAAGCTGGTTGCTATGTGACTGAAGTTCCTTTATTTGTATGGACAGGAGTTGACAATTCCCTGTATAAGAAAATTATAAGTTTTTCAAAGCTGAAACCAAAAACAAGGAATATATTAAAAGCGATCAACTTCACGAAAAAAATGTATATAATATAAATTGTGTGTTTTAATGTGATCTACATGTTTTGTGTGGTACGTTTTTGTCCATCTCTTACGGGTTAGGAGTTGTGCAAAATTCCGTAAAATTGATCCAGAATAAAGTAGTCTTCAGAGGCTATTCACAAGAAAAATAAAGAAATACATTTTATTTGAAAGGTAAATAGCTGATATACGATATTGTAATCAAAATTGTCAGAGCCATTTTTAACAAAATAACAATTTTCGACATTTTTTCCATTTAAGGGTAGTTGGGGGGATTTACTCGAAAATCTTAGTGCCGCATCCTTGGAAGATACCAAGCTTAAATACCATGTTTAGTACTCAACGGTCTTTTCGTTTTTGAGCTATGCAGTCCACAGACACATGCGGACTTTTTTCTGAAAATGCTTTTTATGGATTCAGGGGGATCCAAAACATTTATTTCTGGCGAAATCTCGGTATCGACTTTTGGGTGGAATGCAGTACGTTCTCTATACACTAAGTACATAGTACGTTTAGAGAAAGCAATAATTACCTACTTAGGCTTTCACGGTCTCAGAAAATAACTAAGTAATAGCAAGTTCACATATTCGTTAATCTACTTGCTTGACATTGATCATGGAGTAATAAAACAGTTAAACAACTAGAAAAACTAATACGATTGCACAAATGTATAGGCAGTACAATCGCATGGTTCCAAGATTAATACATTTCGAACTGCATTATATTAGACTGTAATAACACGAATAACATCAAACAAAACAAAATACTTATCTTACTTATCTTTATATGATTATTTATGGTATTTTGATACAATATAACACAAAAGAATTTAGTATAATTGCATTGATTACCAAAGTTCTATAGCGCTTAAACATTTCCTACTAACATAGAGTAATACGTGATATTAACATCCAAACAGCCTGTGATCAGTTCCGATGTTTGGTCATCACTTATTTTATTTCGTACTTTGTCTAGGTTGGCGTTCACACATTAATTATATCAAGCAGAGATATATTTATGTTACCTGTTTTAAATAAATTGATGGTTTCCATTTACCTGACTTTCTCTACATCTCTGCAGCAAATTATAGTTAAAAATCCTATGCCTCTATTTACTCCATTCTAATCAAGAAAAAATTAACAGAAATAGTCTTATTACTTGCTCCCTTGTAAGTAGAAATCAAATAAAGGAGTAACATAGGTTAAAGTGATAGTCAAAAGCTGGTTGCTATGTGACTGAAGTTCCTTTGTTTGCATGTACAGGAGGTGACAAATTCCAGTGTGAGAAAAGTATAAGTTTTACAAAGCTGAAACCAAAAAAAAAAAAAACAGAATATCTCAGAAAACATCAGTTCAACGAAAAAATGCATATGACATAAATTGTGTGTTTTACCCTGATCTACATTATTTGTGTTGCGAGGTATTGTCTATTTCTTACGGTTTACCAATTATACAAAATCCAATAAAAAGCATCCAAAATAAAGAGTTTTTAGTGACTATTTTTAAAAAATTCAAGATGTGCATTTTATGCGGCAAGTAAATGTCTTAAATATATGGAATTTTTATCAAAATCGTTAGAACTATTTTTAATAAAATCAACATTTTCGATTTTTTTCCATGTAAAGCGTAATTGGGGTGGGGATTTTCTTGAAAAAATACCAAAGTTTGGTTTTTAACGGTCTTTTCGTTTTTGAGATATGCTGCCCACAGACACACACACACACGGATATTTTTCTAAAAATGCTTTTATTTTTGATTCAGTGGGTATCAAAACATTTATTTCCGGTAAAATCTCGGTATCGAATTTTTGGGTGCATTACAATACCTTCTCTATACACTATGTACGTAGTACTTGTAGAGAAAGTAATATTGCTCTAAAGAAATACATCGATAACATGTGCTGGTTTAAGAACCTGAATGCTAAAAAACACACGCACACACACACATTATTTCGATGAGCAAACTACACCATTTGTTGTTAGGTTGCCAAACACAGCAAAATAAAAATGATAATGGATTTATTTCAAGGAGTATTTGCTGCTCCAATCAAAATAAACAATAGGTTTATATTGATTCAGACATTTATATTCAGTGTTATACAAAGTCAATATAGGTATGTAAAAAGTAACTGTACGGGTGAATATATTACCGGCATGACCCTAAATTGAAAATTAGTTTATTATTTTGACGTCAAGTGAAAATTATACCTAAGAGTCATATGTTTTGTTCAAACAGATAAAAAAAATGTAGAAGTGGCTGAAGTTTAGATTACTAAAAATAATCTGAAGCACAAAACATTAAAAGGTGTACAGTATTATGACGTAATAACAAACTGAAACCAAAGGAAGATGGGACAGGAAACATGGCTACCTTGATCGTGACGTGCAATGTTATTGGTGTGTCATATTGTAAGCTATAACAACAACTACAGGCTAAAACGATTGTTTTTTAGGTCAATCGTGTACATGAGCATCATGTATCCTGTAGTGGAATAGATTAGAAAATTAATATTACTCCACAGATTATGCATTTGAAATAATACAAATGCCATGGATATTTCATTTCAAGAATTTGTACTAGGTGACCACAATTCAGCACTTTACATACAGGTAAACAAAAGAAAATGAAATATGCTTATAACATAAGGTGACCACATCTTGATAACCAAAAAGTACGACACTATGTTAGCGTTCTAAGCGTAACCATGACTGGTTAAAATCGATTGGGGAAATGTTAGGAATATGCATATAATTATTTATCAGGATCCAATTTGCATTAGCTTTATGGTATAAATGCATTTCAAAAACATTAAGACTAAATATTGGAACAACTTAACTCATGCTCAAAGATTTATAAGCAAACAATTATATAACTAATTAAATAAGGTTTTCCATAAAATTTGACATCATTCTTAAGTATATGACTCTTGCAATTTTAACACACACTGACAAAAATACTTCTTATATTCTAAAGTAAATGTTACGGCTAACAAAATACCCAAACACGGTTTGATTTGTTTTTTCAGATACTGTATGCTAATATTTTTACTATATTTTAAGTTATTGATCAGTATAAACTTTAAATAATTTGAATGCACAGCATGTAATAACTTACCTACTTACTATTTTACAAAATTAAGGTGTGGAATTCACTACATAAATGTTGAAGTTATTATTAGATGTTTCAGAGTTTCAGTTTTGTCTGAGATTCTTCAGCAGTCCACAAGCTATTCATTATCGAAAACACCCTCCCAGTGGGTGCATTCGTGCCTGGAAGACCATATTATATTCAACAATATAACACACTTGTGAAAATGGGATGAACTTTTCCTGAAAATATTTGAATACTTCAACCCATCTTAAATCAACCCTCAAATGAGCAGTGTTCTATTCTATCAAATTTTCAATTGTAGCATATGCTTTTTACATTTACAATCTCATCAAAGAGATAGGAATCATCTATTTGCTTTCCCATCAGCTTGTTGATAGTTTTTAAGCTATTCTGAACTTGATTCCTTTCAATTACTCAAATAAGTCTGGTCGAGTCCAAATCACTAATTTCAATTATGGAGAGGAACACTGCTTAATATATTCAATGCAAGTTGAATAAAATGAACACATATTTTTCTTAAAATTGGAAGGACATGAACCCAGTAATCCACTCTCCCCAAGATTTTTTAGCTTTGACTGATCTACAAGAGGCAAAAAGGCACATTCCTTTTGCCCATTCAATTTTTGTTTCAGCTCTTTCATTAATGCTGAACCTTCTACCATAGAAATACATTGACATTCAAGTAAATGAACAAAATTATTAAACACACCTGTCTGACTATGCACAAAATAGCGCCATATTTCAGACCGAGGGTCATCAGAAAACAATTTAATCATTGTGGGACACTTTTCCTGGGATTCAAAGTAAGATTTTAAAGCTGGATAAAATTTAAGTGTACATTCTACAGCTGGCAACAAAGAAAGCTATTATCTAGTTCTACTGTATGAAACAGTTTTGAATATATTTCCACAAAGTTACAAAATTCACACAAAGATGTTTCATACACTGTATGTATGTAGAAGTGCGAATATATTTTCTGCACAACACTTTGTATGCAAACTGGTATACAGTCAATTGCAGTTTTTTAGAGTTATTCTCCAGGTGTACAAAGTAAACTACACCTATAATTGGTTTGCTTAAAGAATTCTGAAGAATAGTAAACATATTTGTTTTGTTTCTTGATGCCCCTCGAAAATTGCAGTTAGTATTGTCAGCACATAAACCTACAAATTTAGCTTTAATTTTATGGTCACTTGAGGTCTTTAAAATATATGAGGACACAATCTCAGCTGAGTCACTACACTTATCTTGAAAGTCCAACACTTTTACTTGCGCTCCATTAACAGGAAGAAAATAGCATACCAATAATGGAAACAGCCATGTAGATTTATGATTGGTCAAATCTGTGTACACTATGATGTAATCCACTTGATCCACGTCTTTCTGTAGCTCTGAAATTGCTTCAGGGCTGATTACATTCGTCACAATGGCTTTGGACTTCATTATTGCACATAAATATCGAGGTTCAAAACATTTCTTAATCAATTTCGAAGTACAAACTGTTGATCAAAATGACTTGTTATGAATTACTGTGTGCAATGCAACAATGCTTCTGTTGCTGCAAGCAATCGACTTACGAGAAATGAAAAATTTTTTGTGATATTCTTGTTCCCCACACTCCAAACTGCTCGTGTATAGCTTCTGCAGCGAATTTGGAGCAACTTTTGTTCTGAGCATATTTGTTCTCCTGAGGCCGAGAATCATCGAAAAATCGACTTTCTCGAAAGGAAAAAATTTTGTGATATTCTTGTTCCCCACACTCCAAACTGCTCATATATAGCTTTTGCAGCGAATTTGGAGCAACTTTTGTTCTGAGCATGTTTCATATCCAGGGAGCCGCGAATCGTCGAAAAATCGACATTCTTTTTATCTGATATCCTTATTTCTGAAAAATGTGGAAATGGATGAAATGGATGTAGTTGCATTTGTTGACTCTTTATGTTTTGCAATTTGTAAATGGCGTATTATTTCAGACTTCCCAATATTTCTTTCGACAGTATACATCACTGTCTGTCTTTCTCCTTTTGATGAAAGGAAGCAGAGACTGAGATTTGGTGTCATCCCGAAAAAGTGACTGTAGCACAGAACTATAACAACACGACAGGTGACACAGCCAATCTACACTCCAAAGTGAATAAATAAGCAATAATGAATGAGCTGCAAAAATGCAGAGCGTAAAGGTACATATTGTTGAAGAAACACGAGCAGACAACCTGTATACAAATGTAGCCAATACCCCATTGTCGTAAACAATAGCAGTGAAACTTGATTATTCATGCCATAAATTTATTATTATCCTTACAATAAAATTATACAATAAATGAAAACATTAGAATTAGTGATTTAAAGCTTAAACTCACAACTTAAGATTAAAGTAAGATGTTTTGCAGGACTTTTTTTAAAAAAAAAGATATTTGATTTTTTTCATGTGTCATTGCAACTGGCAAAATAATCTTTTTAAATAAACGAGTGTGCTGCAAAAATCAGTATGCATGGTCACCCTATTATAACACATGTGATACAGATGCCTAAATGTTTTAATAACCTCATGTAAGACTATTATAGAAACTAAATAAGAAAATGCATCAAATCAAACTCATAGTAGTTGATCCTTACTATTATCATTATCTACAAAGCAGTAGAACTAATTTTCCGTGATCGGCCTACATGAGCATACTGCTGTTCATTTTGGGGATCTACATACAAAATAACTAAATACAGACTACTCAGAATCAGGTTCTTTGGGTAATAGCAAATGAACCTTGGTACATTCTTCTCATGACAACAGTAGACATCACCCTTCAGTCTTGCTACTCACTTCCTTTGGTTGACTTGTAAATATAACTCTGAGAGGTATACCTTAGCATAGGCCACACGAACGAGCACTACACAGACTGAAGCAAAAACGAAATACCATTCCTCAAATTTCAAATAAACTCAAACCACACAGTTGAGGACAGTCACTGGACTACAATTTCTAGAAAATAAAATACACAAAAGATCTGCTACATATATCACTACAGTTGTGTGAATCTCCCATGGTTTGCCATTGTAGAGCCTGTAAACTTTCAAAGTTACTTAATCTCACAGGTATTTGTAAAATACACTTCGTAAATACAAGTGACTCCAAGTGCTCAATTATAATCCTTCAGAAAAACACATTCTCATGTATTTGGATTAATATAGTAACTGAAATAAACAAAGATACTAAACATATTAATCTTATTATAAAAGAAGTTTTTTACAAGCTGCTAAAGTATATCTTTAGTGGAAATTGTAACAAAAGACACATCAAGTCTAGTTAATGTCATTCCCTTAACCTTACTATTCATGTTGTGAATGTGTGACTTTAAAATTCTCAGCAAAGAGAATGTGTAATAACAGGCCTGAGTGTAAATTAATGTAACACTTAATGAGCATTTTCTACTCTCAGTAATGGCTTTTCACTGTATATCTTGAGCAAAATGTTACATGAATAACATCTGCTCTATTCTTATATTTGCAGTGCCTTTTCTACTCTCAGTAATGGCTTTTCACTGTATATCTTTAGCAAAATGTTACATGAAAAACATCTGCTCTATTCTTATATTTGCAGAGCATTTGCTACTCTCAGTAATGGCTTTTCACTGTATATCTTGAGCAAAATGTTACAGGAATAACATCTGCTATATTCTTATATTTGCAGAGCCTTCTCTTTTCTCAGTAATGACTTTTCACAGTATATCTTGAGCAAAATGTTACAAGAATAACATCTGCTCTATTCTTATATTTGCAGAGCCTTTTCTACTCTCAGTAATGGCTTTTCACTGTATATCTTGAGCAAAATGTTGCATGAATAACATCTGCTCTATTCTTATCTTTGCAGAGCCTTTTCTACTCTCAGTAATGGCTTGTCACTGTATATCTTGAGCAAAATGTTACAAGAATAACATCTGCTCTACTCTAATATTTGCAGAGCATTTGCTACTCTCAGTAATGGCTTTTCACTGTATATCTTGAGCAAAATGCTACAGGAATAACATCTGCTCTATTCTTATATTTGCAGAGCCTTCTCTATTCTCAGTAATGGCTGTTCACTGTATATCTTGAGCAAAATGTTACAGGAATAACATCTGAGGTACTCTTATGTTTGCAGAGCATTTGCTACTCTCAGTAATGGCTTTTCACTGTATATCTTGAGCAAAATGTTACAGGAATGACATCTGCTCTATTCTTATATTTGCAGAGCCTTCTCTATTCTCAGTAATGGCTGTTCACTGTATATCTTGAGCAAAATGTTACAGGAATAACATCTGAGGTACTCTTATGTTGCAGAGCATTTCCTACTCTTGTAATGGCTTTTCGATGTATATCTTAAGCAAAATGTTACAGGAATAACATCTAAGCTACTCTAATATATGCAGAGCATATCCTATTCTCAGTAATGGCTGTTCACTGTATATCTTGGGCAATATGTTACAGGAATAACATCTGAGGTACTCTTATGTTTGCAGAGCATTTCCTATTCTCAGTAATGGCTGTTCACTGTATATCATGAGAAAAATGTTACAGGAATAACAGCTGAGAATTCTGTCATGTTGAAACTTGAATCGGACACAAAATTTAAATTCCTTCCACAGGATTCAACAATGGATCCTCCAGTATACCTACAAATTATCTTACAATTTGAACAAAGTGTAAGCTTTTACTCCCTAAGCTAGGTTAATGAGTTATACTTGTGAACATTCTTTAACATCCCTTGTAACAACATTGTGGGCTGTATGAGTGAATTAATTACTGGATTCTGTTCCAGCTGACGAGGCTGTTAAGGCATGTCCACAAGTAATAAGACAGAGTTTTGTTTATGTGCTTGTGTAGCAGTACATGCCATGTTGACACTTCAGTATTCTGAGAGATTGCTGCACCTTGTAGCATTTCCTCTACATCATTTAATTAGTCAATCAAATAAGTATGCTATTTAAGTATTTTATTTCTTGTATTACAATATCAGATAGCTTTCAGTGATTCATAGTATTGCGGTGTAATACATAGCTGGATAATTTACATTTTATTTGTATCCTTTCCCATTAGTTGAAGTTATAAATATTTAATTCCATTAATATATGTTTCTTTTCCACAGACCTTCTACTGAAATTTAGAGCACTACTGTCAAGTTTGGTAGATGACAAATGGATATAAAAGGAGAAATCAAGGAAGAGGTTACTTTCTCAAAAACTGTTTCAGAAACTGAGAGGGAAAGTGTCTCACCAGATGTTACAACAAAGTTGAACAGTGATGCTATTGTATATATCAAAGTGAGTGAAACAAAAGTCAAAGAACAGGATGTTGATTCAGACTTTAGTCCACAAAATGATTGGCAACATTTCTCAAAGGATCTTCTAAAGAAGATCAAACAATGTCATGATGACTGTGAAATGGAGAACAAAATAGAAATGAATGAAGCATGTATTGACTCCGACTTTTGTTCTCAAAATGAGAGACAGATTTTTCTAAATCTCCTGTACTGACAGTTAATCCATGCAACAAAGACTCTGAACTGAACACTAAGATAGAAATCAAAGAAGAACTGCAGTGGATGGAAACAACTTCTACAGAAGTTTTATATGCTGATGATATAAATAAGGTTAGTTTGGCTAGTAAACAAATTAAACTACATATGTAGTTATTGTGTCAGAATCAAGGAACTACTGTTTTGTAGGGAACAATTATCTTTAATCTGCAAAGAATATTCTGGATGTTGTATTTCAGAATTAAATAACTTGTACCTTATTTGTGTGATGCTGCACATATCAAGATAGATGAATAATCAAACTTTTCAGTATTTTTAGTACGCTAGCTATATTTGTTTTATTTTGTAAAATTATTAATATTTTTGCAATAAAACAGCAGTGTTTTTTTAAAACAAAAGAACAAAATCCATGCAACTGCAGTCAAATGTAACACTGTCATTATCCAAGCATGCCATCACACCGATTATTTTACTTGGGCCTCCCCATCCTTTACCACAGGCACATTTGGCTGCAGTAGCTGGGACACGAACTTGCAAATTCGGCTTTGAATGGATGGCCAGTCCATTATGTATCACAATAACAGTCACAACTATTCAAGTTGCTTCAGTTGTGGTGCCTATGAAGGGGTTTATAAATATTGGTTTGCAAATTAGAGGAGGAGCAGCATATGTAACAAAATAAATCATGCAATTAAGGGTTAAGAATACCTAATCAGAATCTGCTTCCTCTTGGGTAGCTGCTTTGTTATCTAATCTGAGAGTCTGGTGAAAGTGTTTTCTATATAGTTCCTTAATTTTGAAAAAGCGCAGTTCTGAAGACCCAAGCATCATTTGATAATTCATATCACCATTACCTTCTTTATCTTAGCATCCTTTATCCTGCTGGCTAATATTGGCTGATGAATGAAATGGGTGAAATCACATTCAAATGAGTCCAGGTCCATAAAGTGTGCAGTTACTTGACATTCACTTTCTTAGGATAATGAAAACTCCAGAAAAACCGTAACCAGGTAACTCACCCTAACTGAGATTCGAACTTGGCACTTCTTAAACATGGGGCAGACACACTAACACCATGCTACAGAGGTGGCCCTACTTTCACTAATCTTTTAAAACCCTTGCATATTAAAATACAAAGGTGTTCACTTATTTCCTAAAAAAAATTCTGTGAATGCATAAAGTAAATCTGTCAATAGAAATTTAATTTACCTTGCTGTTTAACAATGTATTTTACAGCTTAGGATATTATTGTTATAAAGCCATTACATTAGCTGCTGGTTTTCCATCTCTGAATAGATTAGTGACAAAGAAACAATGAAAGAGCTTGAAGAATAACAAGTGTGTGAGAAATTTTGCCACAAACTTGGCAAAATTCCACAGAAACATGGCAAATGCTTAGCCAAGCATACAGGGAGGACTGTATGAGTCACACCCAGTGCTATGAGTGTTTTCAACAGAGCAGAATGATGGTCTGTGATGATTCCAAGTCAGGACATCCTTCCATATCAACAGATGATGGCCATGTGGATAGAGTTCATGCTGTGATTTGTGGAAATTGTCATTTAACTGCTTGGGAAGTTGCTGACGAGGTGAGCATCAGCATAGGATCATGCCATCAAATTGGAGATATGTCATGTCAGTGTCAAATTTGTACCACATTTGTTGACTGAAGATCAGAAACAGACCCGTGTTTCACTGAATTACTTGCCGCTACTATTGACATCATAACAGGTGATGAGACTTGAGTGTATAGCTATGATGCTGAAACAAAGATGCAGCTGTCGCAGTGGCTAGGCAAAGGGTCACCTCATTCAAAAAAAGTTTGCATGAGTCCATTTAAAGGTCAAAATGATGTTGGTTGTGTTTTTTTGACTACAAAGGCATTATCCAACAAGAACTTGCGCCACTTGGAATCCTAGTGCAGATGAAGATGCTGAGCACAGGAAGAGGCTTGAATTGTTGGAAAGGTAGATTGGATGTTGCATCAAGACAAAGCATCAGCTCACACGTCACTCCTTGTCTGCAGCTATCTAGGAAAACACCACTTTCCCATTGTGCACCATTCCCCGTATTCTCCTGGCCTGGCCCCAGCAGACTTTTTCCTGTTTCCCCAATGTATTCTCTTATTTCCATTTCCATGTATAAAGGAACTAAGTAATAAGACCGTTTCTGGTAGTGCTTTAGAATTAAATAGAAGAATAAGCTTATTAGCAATAATTTGTTAAAAAGCTGTATAGAAAATCATGTGAATGGAGCACATCAGATTTTTTTTCACAGAGTTCATCATTCTTGAGATATTCCTTATTTTTTTCGTTTCAGTTTTAAAATACTTAAAACTTTTCTTATAAAGGACTTGTCAACACCTGGCCATGCAAAGAATTGAATTTCACTCCCATAATAACTACAATTTAAAACATTTGACTATCACTTTAGCCTAGAGGACTCCCTTATTTTACTTCTACTTAACATGTTGAAGCCCAAGCCCAAGTATAGCTTGGGCCGTGCGAAATGGTCATGCAGCGATGCCCGAGCATAACTTGTGCAGGTGTTTCTAACGCTTTTAATGCAATTCCAGTACCTTAACTCGGTCTTAGGATATGTGGCAAAGAACATACATCAGTTATCATTTAGTTGTTTGATCTGTCCTTGCTTTAGTCAACTATTAGGAATTTTAAGAGATTTAGTAATATTGGCTGCTCTTGGGTAGTCGTGCCTATTTCATTTTCTGTTTGTTACGTTTGTGCTCTTAAATGTTAAAATACTGTATTTTCCTCAATTTCTGTGAACTGAAGCTGAAATTCAGGATACAAATAAAGCTGTGGAAAATTCTGATTCCGAGGGAGAGTTTTTGGAACTTTGAATAAGGAGTGTAAGCAGCTTTACACAGCTTTTTTCAAACTCATATTTGATACTTGTAAATTTAAAATAAAATATTAATACGGAAGTTATGACTGTTTTCTTACTTGTTGAGAAATCCTTGAATAATATACTTTTAGATTGTTCCAATATTCTTTGGCAGATTTGATTAATGTATTGTAAATAATAAATAAAAGTAGGCATAAAACCCCTGGGTTTCTTGGCGCTTCAACTAAAGAAACACCTGAGCTTCAATGTGTTAAAGGAACTAAGAAATGAGACCATTTCTGCTAATAAGCTTATTAACAATAATTTGTTACAGATGTAGAGAAAGGTGAATGGAACACATCAGGTTTTTTTTTAGTTAAGGTACTTTTCAAGATAGATTTCCAGGCTTTATGTACATGGAGAACTTTCTTTGCAATCCAGAATGATTAATCAAAAAGTAATGAGTTTTCTGCCATGAGGCCACAACTTAACGACTGATAAAAGAACTGTTCTGATGTTGGTACCAGTAATTAAGGCACCAACTTTGCCTTGATCCTGAAGAATAAAACTGTGAACAATTTGGAGTGCAGAAGATCTGCTCCACAGCTCTCCATCCATACTTATGCCATATATCAAGACTCTAGAAGTGCATTTAAGGAAGGCTGTGGCCAATTACTAGAGAGAATGGCGGGTCAGGATGCCATTTTTACTTTCTCTACACATACTGTGTATACAGTGTATGGAGAAGGTGTTGAATTGCACCCAAAAATTCCATACCAAGATTTCACCAGAAATGTATGTTTTTGGACCCCTGAATCTAAGAAAAAAAAACATTTTTAGAAAAAGGTGTGTGTGTTTGTCTGTGGGTAGCATACTTCAAAAATAAAATGTCTATTGACACATTGAAGCCCAGGTGTTTCTTTAGTTGAAGGGCCAAGATACCCAAGGTTTTTGTGCCTGCTTTGAGTTATTATTTACAGTACATCAATCATATCTGCCAAAAAGTATTGGGACAATCTAAAAGAATGATATTCAAGGATTTCTCAACAAGTACAAAAATAGTCATAACTTCCATATTAATATTTTATTTTAAATTTACAATAAGTATCAAACATGAGTTTGAAAAAAAAACTGCGTAAAGCAGCTTACACTCAATTTATTGAAAATTCGAAAACCTCTACTTTGGAATCCCAATTTTCCACAGCTTTATTTGTATACTGAATTTCATCTTCAGTTCACAGAAGTTGAGGAAAATGCAGCATTTTAGCATTTAAGAACACAAAACGTAACAAATAGATCAGCACCTTCAAAGAAAAGCAACCAATATTACTAAGTCTCCTAAATTTCCTAATAGTTGACTAAAGCAAGGACAGATGGTAGCACAAATCAGACAACCAAACAATAACTGATGTATGTAGCAACCAATATTACTAAGTCTCCTAAATTTCCTAATAGTTGACTAAAGCAAGGACAGATGGTAGCACAAATCAGACAACCAAACAATAACTGATGTATGTTCTTTGCTGCATAGTTCAAGACTGAGTTAAGGTTTTGGTATTGCATTAAAAGTGTTAGAAATACCTGCCACAGCTATACTAGGGCATTGGTCTCATGAACATTTCGCACAGCCTGAGCTATACTAGGGCATGAACATTTTGTACGACCTGAGCTATACTAGGGCATGGGTCTCATGAATATTTTGCACGGCCTGAGGTATACTAGGGCATGGGCCTCATGAACATTTCGCATGGCCTGAGCTATACTAGGGCATGAACATTTTGCACGACCTGAGCTATACTAGGGCATTGGTCTCATGAACATTTCGCACGGCCTGAGCTATACTAGGGCATGAACATTTTGCACGACCTGAGCTATACTAGGGCATGGGTCTCATGAATATTTTGCACGGCCTGAGGTATACTAGGGCATGGGCCTCATGAACATTTCGCACGGCCTGAGCTATACTAGGGCATGGGTCTCATGAACATTTCGCATGGCCTGAGCTATACTAGGGCATGGACCTCATGAACATTTCGCACGGCCTGAGCTATACTAGGGCATGGGTCTCATGAGCATTTCGCATGCCCCAGCTATACTAATGCATGGGTCTCATGAACATTTCGCACGGCCTGAGCTATACTAGGGCATGGGTCTCATGAACATTTTGCACGGCCTGAGCTATACTAGGGCATGGGTCTCATGAACATTTCGCACAGCCTGAGCTATACTAGGGCATGGTGTCTCATGAACATTTCGCACGGCCTGAGCTATACTAGGGCATGGGTCTCATGAACATTTCGCACGGCCTGAGCTATACTAGGGCATGGGTCTCATGAACATTTCGCACGACCTGAGCTATACTAGGGCATGGGTCTCGTGAACATTTTGCACGGCCTGAGCTATACTAGGGCATGGGTCTCATGAACATTTCGCACGGCCTGAGCCATACTAGGGCATGGTGTCTCATGAACATTTCGCACGGCCTGAGCTATACTAGAGCATGGGTCTCATGAACATTTCGCACGGCCTGAGCTAAACTTAGGCTTGGACTCCAATGTGTTAAATACCAAACTTGATATTTAAGTTTAATATCTTCCGAGGATGCGACACGATTTTCAATAAAATCCTCCCAGCTCCAGCTACTCTTTACATGGAAAACATTTTGAAAATTTTGCTTTTCTCAAAAATAACTATTCATTAAAATCTCTTATATAGAAGATATTTTTATAAAATGTATATCTTGAATTTACTGGGAATAGCCTCTGAAGTCCTCTTTTTTCTGGATGTTTTTTTTTTTTTTTCCTGAATTTTGCATAACACCTGATCAATAAGAGATTTAAAAAAAAAAAAAACACAGATCTAGTTAAAAAACACAAATTGTCATTTACATTTTTCTTTCAGAGTTGATCATTTATGAAATATTCCTTGTTATTGGTTTCAATTTTAAACTATGCATCTTCTCAAATGGGGTCTCTTTTGTTTTTCAGGAGATGCAAACTGAAGTGAACTTTAGATGTTCACATATTAATCAGCTTTAGAAGATTTGACTGTCTTTTAGCCTAGTGTATTCCCTTATTTTACTTCTGCTTATAAGGAACTAAGCAATAAGGCCAAATGTGTTAACATTTATCTCCTTGAGCATGATGTGGATAGAAGAATAATCTTTCCTAAGAATAATTTGTTTTCAGAATGGGTAGTCATGTGAATGCAACACATCAGATTTTTCTTCAAGGGAATGATGCCATCCAGCTTGGTCTTCAGTTGAGTCGCAGCTACTGTGGTGATTAATATCCCCTGGAATATGAAATTTTGTTTATGAATACTCTTTAACTCTCAGCATGCCATTTTATATTGGGGATGAAAGACTACTTTGTTTTGCTCAGTGGCCTCTTTATCAAGCTTGAGATTCTTTTGTGTACTGTAAATTTATGATACAGTTCCAACGGCTTTAATTTATCAAGATCTGAATGTTCAAAATCACTCGCTTTCTTCAGATACATCGCGAACTGCTTCCCTTATTTCCTCTTTGGTTCATAACCTTTTGCTAGCCGATGCCATTTTTCAATCAACATACACACCACGTAAAAAAATTTAAATTTCGAACTTTTTTTGGTAGTGTTTAACGCCCACTTTTACTACTTGTGGTACCACAGGCAATGACACTGGTGATACATGAAATGAAGATGGCGCAACAGTGGAATGCAATGGCGGAAAACCTTCCCCTGTGCCACTTTGTCCATCACAAATCTCACATGCAGTTGCCAGGCCATCTAGGTGAGAGGCGACTGGCCTAACCATTCAACCATGGCATGGCCAAATTTGGAGCTAATTTACTGCTTTGTAGTGTAAGGCTATGGCCCTAAAATTCTCTAGAAAACCTTTCTCTATGGCTATGATTTAGAAAATACACAGACTTTCCTGCTGGAAAGGGCTAAAAGGTATGAAAATGGCATCACAGTTAGATCGTGATTATCAGTTCTTGCATAATTTTCTGATCATTATTTGCTCCTGATTGGCACTAAAAGAATTAACAAGAAATATGAATAAGAAGATGAAATTATGGAGCAGTGAGGAGTACACTGTGATCTAAAAGTTTTACCTTATTGATTCTGTTGAAGGGAAGCTCTCATCCACACAATCCTGTAACATAATTATGTACATTAAAGTATTTAAAGTGACCAAATTGTTGTCCATAAAACTGGAACACATGGATATGTACAAGACTATTTGGATTATAAACGGGTTGTACGATTCTTTCAGTGCAACCAGAGGCATACCATGTAACATGTACTCTACAACAATGTAACTTTGTAAATAAAGTTTTATGTTGATAGATTTTGTTATGTTGGATCGTCTGTCATGTTCTGGATGGCAATAAAGTAGTGGCCACATTGATAGAACACAATATTTATTGAACTCACAAGTATAATTGCATTACATTCCTTCAACGAAGTCACCCGCAAAGCCCACTGACCTTTTGCCAAATGTAGGGAAGCCATTAGGGACCATTGGCAAGGCGATCTGTGTTGATGAATGTGATGGAGCACCCTATTGTGCAGACTACAGATGCCACATCAGGAAATCGGCGGCCACAGAGGGGTTTCTTCAACTTAGGAAACAGGTCGAAGTCACAAGGACTCATGTCTGGTGAGTACGGAGAATTTTCCAAAACCTCCCAATGCCACCGAGGCAATAAGAACTGGACATTGTTTGCGACATGACAACATGTGTTGTCATGCAACACTATGGGGTGATCATCTTGCAATAAACGTGGACATTTGCGTCGCATAACCGGACAAAGATGTCGCTCCAGGAATCGGCAATAGTAGTCACTGTTGACGGTTTGTCCCTCAGGCACAACATGTGTAAGAATAACCCCCTCATACTCGTATGCCACAATCAGCATCAGCTTCACACGACTGGGTTCCTGTCGAACTTTCTGTGGACTTGGTGATCCTGGGTGATGCCATTCATTCAACTGATGCTTCAATTCTGGATCATAGGCTCGTGCCCATGTCTCATCAATGGCGACAATACGCTGCAGAAATGCGTCTCCTTTGTTGCGGTATCTACACAAGTGGATGCCAGCCAGTGCATAATGGTGCCATTTCTGTACCTCAGTGAGTCGATGTGGAACCCAATGGGACACAATTTTCTTCAGGTGAAGACATTTCGTCAGGATATGCCACACAGTTTGATGACAGACCAACCTCTACAGATAACTCCTGGACAGTCCATCGATGGTCCATGGCAACGAGACCACTCACGATGTCAATCTGATCTTGCGGAATGGACAGTAGACCTGTGCGGTGCAAACCCGCAGTCTCAGTCTGACCTGCACAAAACGCCTTGACCCATCGTGCAACCATCCTGTATGGCAATGCATTCCCTCCACAGGCTTCACGTAATCCTCAATAACATGCTAATGCATTTTTGCCACGGACAACCTCAATTTTAATTCATGAACGCTGATCGCCTTTGATAAACATACTTTAGAGCAGTGCACTTGACACTATTTACTTCAACGCTACACAGCAACAACACACTCTCAACTATCAGCCCGACCAATGCACACCACACATCGACACTAGTCACGTGATCGCTCCCATATCCAATTGGCTCATACCCGCTCTCCTGTGAGAGTGGGGACCATGTTGCCACTACTTTCTTTACAGCACTCGTAGAAAACTTTCAAGAGAAAATAAAGTTGGTGCGTCTGCCTGACATTCAAGAGGTGCCAAGTTTGCATCTCGTTTAGGCTGAGTTACCTGGACAAAGTTTCTGTGAGGGTTTTCCCTTATCATGAGAAAGTGTATGTGGAATAACTGTATAGTCAATGGATCTGGACTCATTTGAGTGTGATTTCACCCCTTTTATTCACCATCCAATATTAGCTACCAGGTTAAAGCATCCTAAGATAAAGAATGGACTGTCTGAAACAAATTATCAAATGGTCTACAGAACTGAGTTTGCATATTTGCTTACTGAGAATTAAGGCAATATCTGGAAAAGGCATTACTCAGATCTCAGATTATGACTGGTGAGAATTTACGTTGTAATTGACATTTCTGCTGACACATGGCTTTCTCAGCACGCTGTTACCATGTTTACTTGCTGTCCTTCTGCAACAACATATGTTCCACTTCTTCCTTTAAAATACCTTTTTTCCATGCAGTTCTTACCACACTTCTCATATATTGTACTAGTTTTCCCCATTTCTCATTACTTACCTCATCTATTGGTTTTAACATTCAGTCTTGCACTTCACTAAACCTAAAAGTTGTATTGCTTTGGCTAACGTAAGCTTAATTCATTTATCATGGCTGTAAGACATTCTCAAATCACAGTGTCACTTGTGGGTAGTTCTAGGATGAGAACAAGAGCAATGTTTGTGATTTATAAAAGATAGTGATGATTATAAATGTAAATCCTTAAGGAATCACTGTGTATAAGAAAACCAAACTTTACACAGATTGAAACTACACAAACAGATTTCCAAAAATCAAGTAATTTGCACATGAGAACGCATGTATTAATTTCCACTGAACTACAACGCCGATGACATGATCTCTCTAATGGCTGTATTCTTACACTATGATTGGTCAGCCAGCAGTCGAGTGTCAATCTCAAGGAAATTTCTCAACAACCTTTGATAAACCAGGTACACCAACAGCAAGCAGATCCAGATTGTATACTCATGTACACTATCATGAGTTAACAGTACTGGGATGAGTTTGTTTCATCTGACAGGGAACCATTTTATTTGTTGAACTACCTAGTTTTTAAGTAGAACTTATTTAATTCTGAAACACAATATATAGAGTATTCTTTGCAGAATAAAAGGTAATTCTTCCCTACAAAACAGTAGTAATTAACTAAATACTAATTCATGATTTTTTAACAATATCTACATTTTCTGTGTAATAAGTTTTTATCTATTATTTACGGTTTATGCAAAATTCATCCCATATAAAGAGGTCTTTAGAGACTATACCCAGAAAATTTAAAATATACATTTTATTTGCCACATAATATCTTTTGTATACAGTGTTTTAATCAAAGGCGAGAGCCATTTATGAAAATATCAAATTTTTCTAATTTTTTCCATTAAAGTGCAAATTAGGGTGCCAGGAGACAAATGCTTAGAAGATACTTGACTTAAATATGAAGTTTGGCATTTTACTGACTTTTCGTTTTTGAGTTATCATACAGAACTTATTGACAGAGAGGATCCTAAAATTTATATTTCCTGTGAGATCTCTATATCAAATTTTTGGGTAGAATGCAACACCTTATTAGCAAAACTAACCTTATTTACATCATCAGCATATGAAACTTCTGTAGAAGTTGCTTCTATCCACTGCAGTTCTTCTTTGAATTCTATCTTAGTGTTCAGTTCAGAGTCTTTGTTATATGGATTAGCTGTTAGTACAGGAGGGTTAGATAAAAACTGTCTCTCATTTTGAGAACAAAAGCCTGAGTCAACACATGCTTCATTCAGTTCTATTTTGTTCTCCATTTCACAGTCAGCATGGCATTGTTTGACCTCCTTTACAAGATCCTTTGAGAAACGCTGCCAATCATTTTATGGACTAAAGTCTGATTCAACTTCCTCTTCTTTGATTTCTGTTTCACACATTTTGATATATACAGTAGCATCACTGTTGCATTTCATTGTAACATCTGGTGAGACACTTTTCCTCTCAGTCTCTGAAATATTTTCTGAGAAAAGAATTTCTTCCTTGATTTCTCTTTTTATATCCATTTCTTATCTGCTATACTTGACCACAATGTTCAAAAATTTAGAACTTGCTTGTGGAAAAGAAATATAATAATTGGAATTAAATATCTATAATTTTAACCAATGGGAAAGGGTGTAAACAAAATGAAAATTATCAAGCCCTAAAGGAGGAGCGTTCAATAGTTCAGAAAAATATAAAAAACAAATTATTTTCCCTAGATTTTTTTTTTTTTTTCCTCTTATTTTTGAAGATAATTTCCTTTTAACTCAATACACTTACCCCTGCATTTCTCCAACTGTTTTAAGTAAGATTTATCCTCAAAATTGGCTTCTGTTAGGGAGATGAGTTCCTATTTGACATGAATCATATTCTGCCGAACCACTTTTTGAAGTTTTGAAAAAAAAAAAAAAAAAAATTCCTGTGGATCAAATCTTGTGGTATCAGTGAATGTTGCAGTAATTTGAACCTTAATTCTACATTTTTCACCATTGAAACTGTGCGGGTATGCAGTCTTGCATTGTATTGATGGAAAAGAATATCTTTCTTTGCCAGATGAGGGTGTTTTTTCTAGATTTTTCCGTTCAACTGGCGGGATATCAATGCATAACAGTCTCTATTTATCTTTCTTATTTTCTGCAAGTAATCATTGTAGATGATTCTGTGTGCATCCCAAAAAACCGCAGCAATTATCATGTTTGCAGATTTCACCACCTTTGCCTTCTTCGGAGCCAGTTTATCTTTAAAAAACTCAATGTTTCGACTGCACTTTCATCTCTGGAGTGTAGTAGTGTATCCATGATTCATCCACAGTTATGTATTGATGCAGAAACTCGTCAGGATTGCAACAAAAAGGTGCTAAACCAGCTTCATAGCTGATCACATGATTATGCTTATTCTTGATTGAGAGTAAATTTGGTACTCATCTTGGCAAGACCTTTATCAGAACTAGTTTTTGGTATAAAATTGAGAACACTGCACCTTGTGATATACCTGTGGCCAATACTATTTTGCAAAATTTTATTCGCAGATCACTCAAAAGCATATCTGGATTTTGTCAAATATATCGGAGGAAGTCACTGCTACTGTGCGTCTGGAATGATGTTGATCATTTGTGGATGTACAGCGAGGTTCATTTTCCCAATATTCATTTTTCCAATATTAAATTGTTGCAAACGCAAGAGCAGATGTGCCATGTACTTTATTCAACTCTGCTTTTTTCTTTCAGTGTAAGGCATCAGTGTTCAATCACCGCACAAAACTTGGCATCTAGTAAGAGACAATAGTTACTAAATACAATTTTTTTTTCGATGCTACAAATGCAATTTCTTGGATTTTCTAAGGACTTATTGAGCAGCCCCCATATTGTACTACAATGAAGTGAAGCACTGAAAGTTATCTCATTGTTATAAATGAAATGAAATATCTAAATAGCATATTTATTTAATTGGCTAATTAAAGGTTATGGGGAAATGTTTACAAGGTGCAGCAATCTCTCGGAATACTGAAGTATCAACATGATGAGTACTGCTATACAAGCTCATAAACGAAACTCTTTTACTTGTGGACATGCCTTAACAGACTCTTCAGCTGGAACATAATACAAGTAGTATTAACTGGCTAATAATTTACACTCTCATCTGACAGTGTTCCAAGTTCTGATTATGCTGCACAGCTTGTAAGTACCCTTTGGTTGTGGTATAATCATAGAGTAATCTGTTAGAGAGTCACACTACTTGAAATTTTAAAATTTTCTACCATCTCTTTGGTCCAGTAGTTATTTAAGATGGACACAGTTTTTGCATAATACAGATACACATAACATAGAGAATGAAATGTAAGTGTTGCCCTCCATAGTGTAATGGATACCATGCTAACTTCATATACCCAAGAGCGCGGGTTGAAAATCGGCGGAGGGCGATTCATTTCTTTGGGCGTAAAAATCCTTAACATGGCTTCCTTCGGAAGGGAAGTAAAGCCATGGGTCCTATGTCGTATTTTTGCGGCACGTAAAAGAATCTCAAGGCTAATAGAGAGGCCTCTGAGCAAAATTAAAAAATGCTCTTTCACGCCCAATATAGAATGGGACACTGAGAACCACAGCAGTTAAAGGAGATCCATAAATAAAACGTCATTTCATTTTAAAATACAGGTGATGTTCATGAATATGACAATTCCCCACTACCACGTAACCAAGTTAACCTCTTTGGAAAAGACATATAGTCTTTGAACATTGAGAATAAAAAAATTCCTAGGTTCTTAACTAGCAAATATCAGTTTACTGGTTTCTAACGTTAGCAGGTTTATCTGCTTTTACAATTATTCAGCATGTGGTGCGCCATAGCTAATTACAGCTTAAGTTCAAAGGAAATAAAGTAAAACTTTTCTACATGAGGTTATTAAACATTTAGGCTGATTACAGCATTACAAACAGATTTGATTTTCTTTTGTTTACCTGCATATAAAGTGCTCAATTGTGGCCATCTAATATAAATTCTTGGAATGTAATATCCGCAGAATTTGTATTACTTTACATACGTATTCTGTAGAGTAGTAACCATTTTCTAGACTGTCACCATGCTAAACATGATCCCAGTGTCCGCAATTTTCCTAAAATACAATCGTTAAAGATCAAAGACCTTGGAATTAATTACCTAGACACACTGCCAGCACTATTGTCGCCGCCACAAATTGAAACCTCTCGTGCAATCTCAACTGGAGGGCAGAACATGCTTTTTGCCATATGTTCAGTGCGCTGAAAAGGCTTTCAGTACCTCGAAAACCACATTTTAAGAACTTGGTGGTAAGCTTTTATGTAAAACTCAGGTGTTATCATGCAGCAAAATCTTACAGCAGTGTGCTGCACAAGACAATAGTCAGAGAGCATCTCTCTAAATCAATTTTGTTTATGAATCAATAGGTTAATAAGTTTAATTATTTTTGCATAAAATTTACTACATTAAGTAGTAATTAATTCTAATTTTATATTTATATATCTTATCCATCTAAGACAAATATACCACAAATGCTTACTAACGTATTGAATACAATTTACGAAAAGGAATACAGGTACCTAATTTCCCATTTATTTTAATGTTATACTGTGCATATACTATCTCGGTAAATCCAATATCGCAAGTGTTTTTTTATGCTAAAGCACTTTATTTATGTTTGTTTTTATTTACATATGCCTTAGGTAATATGGCCGTATCACCACTTTGACCTTCTATAACAACTGCTTAAATTGTTGAAGTATACACTGAAATTGCACTTCTCGATTAACTTAACACACATTAACTATCACATTCATATTTATAGGCTCTTGGAATAATATTTAAATAAGAATTCTTTCATCAGCTTAGAATCGAGCACAGCATATTTTGCATTTTTAATTCAGCATTTTGACTGCTTTACTACAGACACACTCTTAACAACTCATGTTCATAATTCTTGTTGAGACTTTGTGTATTAAAGTAAAAATCCGATGTGTTCCATTCATATAAGTTTCTCTACATATCTTGACAAATTATTGTTAAAACGCTTATTCTTCTATCTACTTCACACTAATCAATTAGCAGACATGATCTTATCACTTGCTTCCTTATAAGTAGAAGGGAAAAAAAAGCTAATGACCCATTTCCGTAAGAGTAAATATTTTAAAACAGAAACCAACAGCAAGGGATTTCTCAACTTCACGAAAAAGTGTATATGAAGTAAATTGTGGTTCTATTGAGATTTACATTTTTTTGCAGTAAGTTGTTGTTGTTGGTTTTTTTTTATCTCCTACGGTTTACTAGTTATGCAAAATTCATCCAGAATAAAGAGGTCTCAAAAGCTATTCCCAGAAAATTTAAATTTACATTTTATTTGGCATGTAAATATATTTAATATACGGTATTTTAATCAAAATCATTAAAGCCATTTTTAGAAAATCTAAATTTTCGAAATTTGTCTACGTAAAGGATAGTTTGGGCTGGGGCTTTTGCCTCAAAATTTTCGTGTCGCATCTTTGGAATATACTAAACTTAAATACCAAGTTAGAATTGGTACCGACTTTTCGTTTTTTAGTTATCGTGTTCATGGACACAAACAGCAACACGGACCTTTTTTTAAAAGTTCTTTTTTTATATTGGGGGATCTTAAAACGTATACTACTGGTAGAATCTAGGTTTTTTTTTTGGGTGGAGTACAATAACTTCTCTATACGCTAAGTAGGTACATCATGTGTATAGAAAGTAAAAAACAAGACACTATACGTGGAATCAGTGAGAAGATACTGCAAAAAACAGAATTAAAGTGGAATTACACATTCGGTGATGCTTACATCCCGTTTTGTAAAGCACTTTATACGCAAGTATGCGATATTCAACTTCAATTATAATATTTATGTTTGTTTTGTTCAGTTGTGGGATTAAATTCCCTGTAGTCAATTAAGTGATTTTATTCAATCCCCAAGGTCTAATCCCCGTGCATATATGCTGATGATCATAAAGAACATATTGTCGCAATTATTTCCAACTCAAGTATCTTCCTGATGTAATTACAGCGGTATTAAATTTCACTGATTCCCCATTGCAATCAATGTATTGCGCGCGACCTCGCACGCCTTCTGCCCTCCAAGAAAATTGTTTATTTCCGACACGCATAGCTCTCTGTGCAGCCAGAGGTGTGGGGGCTTGTTGAAGATGCACACAAGCTGTATTTCAGTTTGTTGTTTTTGTTATTGTAGCTACTTATTAAAGCATTACAGTATTTTGCTCTAAAAAACAAGCTAAAAACAAGGAAGAAGGGATTAGAGACATGGCTCACTTGATCATGAAGTGTAACTTTATTAGTCATAATATTTATTAGTGGTTACAGCAACAATTACAAAGTTGTATGCATGACGTATGTATTTTAAACGATTGTATTTTAGTCAATTGCTGACACCGGGAACATGTTTTCTGTAGTGACAGAGTAGAAAATGTTTACTACTCCACAGAATGTAAAGTAATACAAATGCTATGGATATTACACTCCAGGAATTTATAGTAGATGGTCACAATTCAGTACTTAATATGCAGGTAAACAAAAGGAAATCAAATCTGTTTATAATGCTATAATCGACCTAAATATTTTATAACCTCATGTAGGAAAGTTTTACTTTATTTCTGGTTACTTAAGGTGTAATTAGCTATGTCGCACCACATACTGAATCATTTTATAAGCAGATAAACCTGCTAATGTTAGAAACTAGTGAACCTTGGTAATTCTGCACAATGGCTTTATTAATTCTGCTGTCTGCAAAAGAAAAACTATCATGTAGGTATCTAAAGTAGGAAATAAAAGTGATATGTGCGGATTTTGGTGAAAATAAAGTAATTTAAAATTGGTTAATAAATAGAAGGTGCAGAATTACCCTGATGTATGCACAAATTTCAGGTATTGAATTCACGGTCTATTCTATTTTTTAACCAATTTTAAATTACTTTCATGTTTTCACCACAATCCACACATTTCACTTTCCTTTCTACTATAGATGCCCCAACATATCTCCGTTTATCAGACGGTAGAATTACCCTGATATTTGCTAGTTAAGAAACACGGAATTTGTTTCTCTCAATGTTCAAAGACTATGTGTCTTTTCCAGAGAGGTTAACTTGGTGGCCTGGCAGTAGGGAATCTTCATATTCACGAACATCACTTACATTTCAAAATGAAATGGCGTTTTATTTATGGACTCTCTTTAACTGCTATTGTTCTCAGTGTCCCATTCTATACTGGGTGTGAAAGACCGTTCTTTAATTTTGCTCAGGGTCCTCTATATCAGCCTTGAGGTTCTTTTAGGTGCCGTAAATCTACTCTCACTGGACCCACAGCTGTACTTCCCTTACAAAGGCTATGTTAAAATTTTTATGCCCAAAAAAATCCAGTGTGCTTTGCCTAATTTGATCCCGCGACCTTGGGTACATCAAGTTAGCATGGTTACAATAACACCATGGAAGGCGACACGTTTCAGTCTGTATGTTATATGTTTTTGTATTATGAAAAAGCTGTGTCCATTTTATGTTCTTAAATAACTACTGGTCCAAAGAGATGGTAGAAAAGTTTAAAATTTCAAGGAGTGTGATTATCTAACAGATTACTCTATGATTATACCACAACCAAAGAGTACTTACAAGCTGAGCAGCATAATCAGAACTTGGAACACTGTCAGATGAGAGTGTAAATTATTAGCTAGTTAACACTACTTGTATTATGTTCCTGCTGAAGAGTCTGTTAAGGCATATCCACAAGTAAAAGAGATTTGTTTAAATGCTCGTATAGCAGTACTTCAATATTCCGAGAGATTGCTGCACCTTGTAAACATTTCCCCATAACCTTTAATTAGCCAATTAAATAAATATGCTATGTAGATATTTCATTTCATTTATAACAATATGAGATAACTTTCAGTGCTTTACTTCATTGTAGTATAATATGAGGGCTGCTCAATAAGTCCTTAGAAAATCCAAGAAATCACATTCGTGGAATCGAAAAAGTTTGTATTTAGTAACTATTGTCTCTTACTAGATGCCAAGTTTTGTGCGTTAATTGAACACTTATTAAAAGCCTTCCACTGAAAGAATAAAAGCCGAGTTGAATGATGTACATGGCACATCTGCTCTTGCATTTGCAACAATTTAATATTGGATAAATGAATTTAAACCTGGCTGTACATCCACAAATGATCAACATCATTCCAGACATACATTAGCAGTGACTTCCTCCGAAGTGATTGACAAAATCCAGGATATACTTTTGAGTGATTGGCGAATAAAATTTCACAAAATAGTATAGGCCACAGGCATATCACAAGGTACAGTGTTCTCAATTTTTTACCCAAAACTAGTTCTGGCAAAGGTCTTCCAAAAATAAGTGCATTTGCTCTCAATGAAGAATAAACATAATCATGTGATCAGTAATGAAGCTGGTTTGGCACATTTCTGTTGCAATCCTGATGAGATTCTGCATCGATACATAACTGTGGATGAAACATGGATACATTACTACACTCCAGAGAAGAAAGAGCAGTTGAAACAGTGAGTTTTTAAAGGCAAACTGGCTGCAAAGAAGGCAAAGGTGGTGAAATCTGCAGACAAGGTGATATCATCAGTTTTTGGGATACACACAGAATCATCTACATTGATTACTTGCAGAAAGGAAGAACAATAAACAAAGTTTCATATGCTGATGGTGTAAATAAGGTTAGTTTTGCTAGTAATCAAATTGAACTATTTTTTACTTTATCTACATAGTGTATAAAGAGGGTGTTGCATTCCACTAAAAAAGTTGATACCAACATTTTACAGGAAATACACACATTTTAGGGTCCCCTCTATATAAAGAAAACCTTTTTAAATAAAGGTCCATGTGGCTATGAATATGCTCAAAAATGACAGGTTGGTAAAGTACCAAACTAGGTATTTAAGTTAAGTATCTTCCAAGGATGCAACACTATTTTGAAAAAAAAATCCTGGCACCTCAGTTTACCCTTTACATGGAAAAAAACCGAAAAGGTTAATATTCTCATAAATGGCCCTCATGACTTTGATTAAAATACTGTTCACTAAAGATATTCACATGGCAAATAAAACGTAAATCTTTAATTTTTTGTAGATATTCTGTAAAAACCTCTTTATTTGCAATGAATTTTGCGTAGCTGGTAAACCATAAGAGAAAGACAAAAACTTAATGTACAAAAAATGTAGATATTGTTAAAATACCCAATTTATATCGTATATATGTTTTGTTTTGTGAAGCTGATCATTTCTGAGATAAGTATTCAAGACCTTTCTCACACAAACAGTTTCAAACTCCTGCCCGAGCATAGAAATGAATTTCATCCACAGCTTTTAAAAGATTTGACTATCATTTTAAACTAGGGTATTCCCTTATTTCCCACCTACTTAAAAGGAAGCAAATAATTTAGGCAATATCTGTTAATGTATATCTTGATTACCAGGAAGCATATAGAAGAATATACTGTTTAACAATGTGATAACAGTGAAGCGAGAAGGTCATGTAAATGGAACACATCACATTTTTAATTATTATTTAATTAATAACTACAGTTTTGCAGGGCACAATTATCTTTTATACTGCAAATAAGTTGCACTTAAAAACTAGGTAGTTGAACAAAAAAAATGGGAGCTGGAGACAGAGTTCCCTGTCAAATGAAACAAACTGATCCCAATACTGTTAACTCATGATAGTGTTATACAAGAGTACATGATCAGGATATGCTTGCTGTTGGTGTACCTGGTTTATCTAAGGTTGTTGAGAAATTTCCTTGAGATTGACACTCGACTGCTGGCTGACCAATCATAGTGTAAGAATACAGCCATTAGAGAGATCATGTCATCGGTGTTGTAGTTCAGTGGAAATTAATACATGCGTTCTCATGTGCAAATTACTTGATTTTTGGAAATCTGTTTGTGTAGTTTCAATCTGTGTAAAGTTTGGTTTTCTTATACACAGTGATTCCTTAAGGATTTACATTTATAATCATCACTATCTTTTATAAATCACAAACATTGCTCTTGTTCTCATCCTAGAACTACCCACAAGTGACACTGTGATTTGAGAATGTCTTACAGCCATGATAAATGAATTAAGCTTACATTAGCCAAAGCAATACAACTTTTAGGTTTAGTGAAGTGCAAGACTGAATGTTAAAACCAATACTCCATGGCACGACAGCTCACGGGGAACCTTGGCCTACCGCCCGGCCGCTGCGTCCCCCATCTCGGTCCACTACAGACGTCATGGATGGGGTGCAGTATTGGAGGGTGAGACGTGGTCAGCGCCTCGAATCCCCCCGGCCGGTTAATGCGGTCCTCATGACCTGGAGCCGCTACTTCTCCATCAAGTAGCTCCTCAATTGGCCCCCCAGGGACCTTACGAGGCTGAGTGCACCCCGGGCCAGGTCTCCCAGCGGGGGAAAAATCCCCACGCCGGTACTGGGGATCGAACCCAGGTCTCCCGCTTGGTAAGTAGCAACGCTACCACCGCGCTAAGGAGACGACCTGTTAAAACCAATAGATGAGGTAAGTAATGAGAAATGGGGAAAACTAGTACAATATATGAGAAGTGTGGTAAGAACTGCATGGAAAAAAGGTATTTTAAAGGTAGAAGTGGAACATATGTTGTTGCAGAAGGACAGCAAGTAAACATGGTAACAGCGTGCTGAGAAAGCCATGTGTCAGCAGAAATGTCAATTACAGCGTAAATTCCTACCAGTCATAATCTGAGATCTGAGTAATACCTTTTCCAGATATTGCCTTAATTTTGAGTAAGCAAATACGCAAACTCAGTTCTGTAGACCATTTGATAATTTGTTTCAGACAGTCCATTCTTTATCTTAGGATGCTTTAACCTGGTAGCTAATATTGGATGGTGAATAAAAGGGGTGAAATCACACTCAAATGAGTGGATCCATAGGGTTTAGAGTTATTCCACTTTCACTTTCTCATGGTAAGGGAAAACCCCACAGAAAGCTTATCCAGGTAACTCAGCCTAACAGAGATGCAAACTTGGCATCTCTTGAATGTGAGGCAGACACACCAACTTTATTTTCTCTTGAAAGCTGTATTTGTATGAGGACCATCCAGAACATGACAGATGGTCAGGTATAATTAAATAATAATAAAACCTATCAACATAAAACTTTATTTACAAAGTTACAGTACCTTACTTTATTTCTCCATTCTTTCAAGGTAACCAGTCTTTTTCAAAGCACAAAAAAGTTTGACAAATCAAATTTTATAGGAAAATAACATATGTTTATGGTGATAATGCAATGAACAAGTCTTCATTGAGGAAATGGCACATAATATATGAGTAATAAAGCGAGAACCAGTGTGCTCAACAAATACCAGAGTGGAAGTTCATTAATTGTTATGAAAGAATTGAAAGCAAATGTTGATGAAAGAATTCAGAAAAACTGGTATTTCACTTTGGTCACTGTACATGCCTTTTTGGGTGCAAAAGATTTTGCAACCAGTGAAAACCTGAACATTGTGGCTCCTCTCTTTAGTGGTGGAAGAGTGTAACATCTACGTTGGAACACTGGTACCACATGACAATGTACATCTTGAAAGCAATAGTGATTACATTGATAAATAGAGTAACGTACTGTAACTTTGTAAATAAGTTTGGTGTTGATAACTTTTGTTATTATGTAGTTAAACCAAAATGCTTGTTATATTCTTGATTGCTCTCATATTAAACCTCAAAGGTGTTCAGTTAATTCCTAAAAGCTCTGTGAATGCATAAAGTAAATCTGCCAATAGAAATGTAATTTCCCTTGCAGTTTAACAATGTCTTTTATAGCCAGGATATTATTGTATTACAGTTGTATAAAGCCATTACATTAGCTATTGGTTTTCCCATCTGTGAGTAATGTATTGTGAAGTAGTAAATTTGGAGTTTTAACAAACAAATCTCTTGTGACTTCTTCTGTTATTTTGTTCTAATTACAATAGAAACTTATAACTTCAATATTGAATTATTTTTTTTTTGGTCATAATTGAAATCACAGGTAACAGAACTGAGCTGCAGTGTCTGGGAATAAGGCATTCGCAAATAATTTATGTAAGAAATTTCAATTTTCTGCAATATATTTGTCTGAGTCACTTGTATGAAGAAGAGCTAATGAAATAACATTGTTGTAAAGTACATGTTACATAATATGGCTCTGGCTCCACTGAAAAGAATTGTACAACCAATTTATGATCCATATAGTCTTGTACATATCCATGTTTTCCAGTTTTATGAACAACAATTTGGTCACTTTAAATACTTTAATGTATATAATTATGTTACAGGACTGGGTGGATGAGAGCTTCCCTTCAACAGAATCAATAAGGTAAGACTTTTAGCACACAGTGTACTACTCACTTCTCCATAATTTTATTTTTTTTTGTTAATTCTTTTAGTGTCACTTATGATCTAATCATAATGCCATTTTCATAAATTTTACCTCTTTTCAGCAGGAAAGTCTGTGTACTTTCTACATCATAGCCATACTGAAAGGTTTTCTTGAGCATTACAGGGCCTTATCTTTGTATGCCAAAGCCCTAAATTAGCTCCAAATTGAGTTTCTGTAGCCGTTGTGTATTTTGGCAGAAAAATGATGTCTAACAAAAGGTTAAGAACCGAAGAGGAAATAAGAGGTACAGTTTGTGTTGTATCATCAGAAAGCAAGTGATTTAGAATTCTCAGAGCTTGATACATTGACATAAGTGAGTAAGGTATACATTTCAGCTTCAGTGATGAAAATACATTCAATAACAACAGTCTTCGTACACATGCGAATATGTGCATGTATATCAAAATGAACTTACAGACGTATAACCACACAACTCAAATAATGTGAATCAATCATTCAGCTCTGCAACAACCCAAGTGTTAATTTTGTTCAGTTATTTACGTAATATCTGTATCCTATTGCTTTATGGATTTACATTATTAGTTGTATTATGCTTATGTGTGTGATTTTTCTGATTTTTTTTTTTTTTTTGCAGTTTTTGGCCTTTAGGGTACTTCATGTCTTTTTTTTGTATTTTAAAACATAAAACCACAAACCAAAACAGATTCCTATTTTAGTAAAGAAATATCTGTACTTTCATTCCATTAGCCTAAATGTTTTGTATATTAAAGTTTTGTATGCCTAATTATTTTGGGGACCTTTTATTTTATTTTCAAAATGTTCTTTTTTTTTATTTTCTTAAAAATATTAAAGAGGTTCCCGTCTATATAATACATAAATGCTAGACCAAAGCATTTACTACAAATAAAAAAAAAAATTCAGCTCTCTAAGTCATTAGGTATTTATTTTAATGCTAATACTTAAAATCCCTGCATTGTGGTCTAAAATTGCTTGGCACTTTTCAGACAGCATTGTGTCATTCAAGCAGGCACTAAAAGGGTTACCGTAAGTCATGGAAATGTTCTTAAACATGAGTATAGCACAGTTCTTTTTCGAACTTACTGTAGTAACTGTTCCCACATTTGCAAAAGTGTTTTTATCAAAAGCTGATGAGAATTTGAATCCAATATTCATTAAAATAGTTTGCTTTTCTCTTTAATCCAACTGCATTCATCTAGATTTCTGCTGTAACTTACTTCCTGCCTGTCTGGTTGTCCTCCTTTTATAGCACTGATTTGTAGCTAGAAACTATCACAACCATGGTTCATTTCCTCATGCATTCATTTTACCAAAGTGTATCACACGTGCGAAAATGTAGGATACCTATATAAAGCTAGTGTTCAGACACATATTAATCTCTGCACCTATAGTGCAACAATGGAAGTACTTTTAGTGCACCTGCAGCATCTTACATTGGCTAAGAATAATCATGAACCACACAAGTATTTGGGACAGAGTCACACTACTCCCTCTTCAGGACTGTTAGTGTACTAGGATCTAAGTGTACCACAGTCTCTGGATGCAGTAGATATCAATCCTTTTCACCATGAGTTACAGCATATAGTCACACTACTCCCTCCTCAGGACTGTTATGTACTAGGATCTAAGTGTGCCACAGTCTCTTCTCTTGGGGCAGCCTCTGTATCTAGAGGACATCATTATTAACCCTTTTAGAGTCAGCCTGAATAGCAAAGTACTGTCTGAAAAGTGCCAAGAAATTTTAGAGTGGAATGCAGGGTTTTAAGCTTTTAGTAATAAAATGAGTAGCAAATAACAGAGAGAGTTGAACCTTTTTTTATTTTTAGTAAACTCTCTTGCCTATTGTATAATATGCACTGTATGGATGAGAATTCTCTGCAACATTTTAAAAAAAATTGAAAACTGCAGAACATTTTGAAACTAAAATTAAGGCATTCAAAACTTTACTATATAGACAGTTAAGGTCAATTAACTGAAAGTACAGATGTTTCTTTACTAAACCAACATCCTGCTTTAGTCTGGTGTTTCATTTTTTAAAATACAAAAAATGAACTATAACTTAAGGCTGAAAACTGGAAAAAAACACCCAAAAAACACACACACCTAAGCATAATAATGCTATTAATGAAAATTTCATAAAGAAATACGATACAAATGTAGCATTGTACTGTACAATTTAGCACTTGTGTTGTTGCATATCTGAATAGTAAATTCACATTGTGTGTATTCTCTGGTTACACTTCCATAAATCCATTTTGATAAGTACACCAATTGTATGCATGTGTAAGGGGGCCATTGTTATTGCATTTATTTTTATTGCTGAAGCCAGAATATACATGTTCCTCTCTTTCATCTATCTCAGCAACACTTTTATCAAGGACTGAAAATTCAAAATCACTTGTTTTCTTCTAATACATCACAAACTGTGCCGTTTATTTCCTCTTCAGTTTGTAACTTTTGCTCACAAGGCCATGTTTCAACTAACATAAACACCTGGTTGAGAAATTAAATTAGGATCTAATTTAGCACCTTGGAGTGTAAAGACAAGGTCCTGAAATGCTCAGAAAACCTTCCTCTGTGGCTATGGCATAGAAAATACACAGACTTTCCCTCTGGAAAGAGTTAAAGCCTAAGAAAACTGCATCATGATTAGATCGTGATTGGCACTAAAAGGGTTGATCTTCCTCACCATGAGGTGTGATCCTTGCTGTGGTTGTTGAACTTTGACCTGGTCAGGCAACATAGGCACATCAGATCACCTCCTTCAACATGTAATTGCTTGCTACCTGGATGTGTTGGCATGAAGATAGTCAACAGCATTTCCCATGTAGTTGATTACAGGCTATCTCTCTCTGTGTTAAAGGGCTTTACCATGCTTGGTCACAGGTTCCTAACACAGAACAAAGGATGTTTTAAAGCATAAAGACCTTTTCATGGCTTCTTTTGGAAAGGAAGTAAAATTTGGTCCTACTCTGTTGATTTATAATACATAAAAGTAGTTTAAGTCTGATAGAGAGGCTTCTGAGCATAAATAAGCTGTTTTTCATAGAATGGGACACTGAGAAGCACAGTAGTTAAAGAGCATCCATAAATAAAACTTAATTTTATTTTATTTTCCAGGGGACCTCCAAAATATTAGTTGCCATAGTAGTTGAAGCACAGTTAAGACTAAGCTGGATGATATCCCATTGGCTAAAGGTCAGCAAGGAAAATGGCATCCTGACCTCCCATTCTCTTTAGTCATTGGCCACATCCTGGCTTAAATGTTCTTCTAGAGTCTTGATATATGGCATAAGTATGTCGTCTGATTATGGGAGGAGAGCACTCGCAGTTGATCAGGTTCTTTACAAAGTTGAAACCTTGATTGTTGTGTAGCTACAGTGTGTGCTGTGACAGAAAACATGATAAACTCAGGTTTCATCTTAACTGTGAAGTAAGGCCATACACATGTACATATAGCCTGGATACTTGTCTTGGAAAATGCACTAACTATAAAGAGGAGAAATCATACTGCAGGACACCATACATTATACAAGAGTGAAGCTGTCATTGTTCAAACTCTGACTGATGTAGTTTACATACCATCTTACACCTAAAGGGTGGCAAGTGTGGCCATAGGAAATGTTGTTATTCTCAATTACTTTACGAACGCAACCTACAAACCTGACAAATAGTAATACATTTATTAATGGAAATGCCACCCTCAAAGCCTGAAATTCTTATCTACCTCGGTAAAGTGTGTGGGTATGTTTTCGTGAGGGACACTTCATCACTAAAAATAAGGCATATTTGATAACCTTAAGTTCCTTACATTATGTTTAAACTTTGAAGTAATTCTTACTTACATGCACTAAAGTAAATAACCATTTCTGATTTCTGAAGAAAGTTTACTACATGTTGTGCAAGGTTTACAAATGTTTTATATTTGTCTTTCATTATATCAAATACAATCTTAATAATTTGACACATATAGAGTACAGCACGGGAAAATTTCATGTTTAAGACAAAAGCATTTTTTTTTTTCCATTTTACTTGTATATAACTGGAAAATAGAAGAAACAAACCAAAATACTGTATATGGGTATTTTAGAGTTTATAAACAGAAAAGCTGCAGAAGGAATCTAATTAACCAGAGGGTTGAGTTTTTTTTGAGTGCCTTGATGTGGGAGATACAGTCTACATATGTACAAATGAAAGGCAAACTAGTCATAACATAAGTTTGTATAAACCGCACATTGACAAAGAAATGCATTGTGAAGTAGTAATTGAGTCAAAGATGATATGTAGAGTAAAAATCTGAGGCACACCAAAGATTAATGTACTGGTCAGAATATTTTGTAGTAACATGTTATGTCCAAGAATTTGTCAGCAGAACTATGAAGTGCAGACAGAAAGAGCATAATAGTGGAGAGAATTTGAAATATTAATACAGTAGTTTAAATTTAAATAATATACTTTCAAAAATATGTGATGGTGAGAGAGAGTTGTTTGGGAATCTAGAAAATACATTAGAAATAAATGATAATTATAGGAGATTGATATTTGGGTATCACTTGAAAACAGCAATACAGAGGGTATAAAATAAAGAAAAAACAGGATATTTGGTTGAATTAAAGGACCATGGTTTTTTGGTATGTATAAAATATTTAAACAAATTGTGGGAGGGGGAAAAACAAGGTAGTCCTTGTGACCAGTTAAAAAATATGCCTTGCACAAAAGAGGTATTTATATTAATGTTTGAGTGGAGTATAAATGAAATGGAAAATTGGATGAATTAACCAAAGATAAACCATTAAAATGGTGGGGACATTTTTAGGAAAGGTAAGAGATAATTAGAAAAAAGAGGGCAGAATAGTCTGGAAAGCAGAATAGTATTACAGTAAACTTTATGGCAAGGGTGCACAAACATTGCTCTTGAGCGTAAGTGCTCGGTAGAAGTGGGCAAGTCACAATGACAGCTGACTGTGTGATAGAGAAGAATGACGTAGGGCAAGTTTAAAGCAGTTGTCTAATGGACTGTTTTGTGTGCAGCTAGTTGCTTATGTATAACTCCTATAATAGAGGAATCTAAAAGGCAGAAAAGCAACCATCAGGCAAATACTTTCAACGTACATGGGAAAGCAATTACTTCTTCATAAAACTGGAAAAAATTCTTAGTGCCTTATATGTCAGAAAATTTTGAAAGGTAAACAAATGCATATTACAATACATCACTACGACAAAACACATAAAGAGTTTATTGGTGAAGATCGCAGTAAAAAGTTTCAGGAGTTGAGGGCTGCATTATTACCTGAGGTAGGTTCGAATTCATATTACTTCATTATTAGTGGAGTTAGTTTCTATGTTTATAATATCACGAAAACATGGAAATATGGGGAACCTACAGCGTTTAATGAGGGTTACAAAATGTCATATGATATTGCAGTAGCAAGTACACCATTTACTGAAGGCAACTTTATAAAACAATGTATGATTAAAGCCTGCAGAATGATTGTGTCCTAACAAAGTATATCAGTTTGAAGTGATCACATTCTTACGTACAACAGTTGGTCTCCTCATCAGAGACATAGCACACGACATGCACCTTCAATTCATACAAACAGCAACACAGTTTTTGGCACATTCTTTATCACTTGGTGAGTCAACAGATACTGCCCAACTAGCTATATCGCGTGTGGTGTAGACAACAATCTGCACGTTACAGAAGCATTTTTAGATTTTGTCGCATTAAAAGATGCGACTACAGGCGCAAATATTTTTCTCAGTGTTGAGGATTCTTTAAATGCCATTGCACTACCCTGGGATCTACTGGTATCCGTAACAACGGATGAGGCTCTAGCAACGTGAGGCCAACGTTCAGGGTTTGCAAGTTTCATTTGGGAAAAGGTTAAAAATGCTAGTGGCTCTGATGAGATTGGAGTCCACTGTCTTATTCATCAACACGTTCTCTGTTCCAAAGTAACGAAACTTGGTAACTGTAATGGAAACAGTGGTAAAGCATATTAATTATTTAAAATCCCATAGACTCACACATCGACAGTTTCAAGAATTTCTCCTTAGTGCCAATGCAGAGTATGGAGATATTCTCTATTATTGTGCAGTCCGGTGGCTGAACAGAGGCAAGATGTTAGTTTGATTTTACCATCATTTGTCAATTTTTTTAAATGAAAGGGTAACCTGCACCAGAACTCAGTGATCTCGCCTGGGTAGCCAACTTTGCATTTCTTGTGGATATTACTGGACAGCTCAATATTTCTCTTTAAGGAAAGAACCAGCTCATTCTCGATATGATGAATGAATTATGGGCTTTTCATCGCAAACTTGTACTTTTCATGTCAGATATGGTGTGGCACTTTCCAACCTTACAAAGTGCTTGTGATGGAGCAGTGTTCAGTGATTACGTTGAAGTATTAATTGAAAGTCAAAAAGAATTTGATTCTATATTTCAAAACCTTGATTCACTTATGAAGGAATTTCAATTTCTCACAATTCCTTTCTCAACATCAGTTCAAACGGTGTCCCATGCTTTTCAGTTTGAACTTACTGTTCAGTGTGAAATAAGAGCTAAAGATCGTTTCAACAATAGTACTAATCTGAATGAGTTTTACAAGACTGTATCTCAACAAAAATATCTATGGCTACAAAGGTTAGCTGCGAAAATGATCTCAATGTTTGGTTCGACATATCCTGTGAATAACTGTTTTCTATCATGAACTTCAATAAAAATAGGTATCGAACATCTATGACTGACGTTTCATTAAGGTCAGTACTTTTTCTTTCAGCTGCCAATCACATAAAACCACATTTTGATGTATTGGTAAAGAAACATAACATATAACTAGTTTGTATGAGTATTTAATCTGCTATAGAAGGCAATAATTTGTTTAAAATAAATATTTTTCCTAACCATAAATTAATAAAATACTATTTTGAGAAATCATTTATGAAAGCTTGCATTTCTTTTCGTGTACATACTGTACGATACCTCTCCTCTCTGTCCACTCTTAAACAGGTGAGGGACAGAGAGCCAGTACCTGTACTCTGCTCGCAAACTGCAAGCCAGCTTTTGGAGTGCAAACCTTGTGCAGGTCTGTTTTATGGGATATAAAGTACCACCTACTATTGGAGAGCAAGGGTTTGCTAGAGTTCACGGTTTACTCTATTCAATGAAGAAAGAAAAAAGAAGAAAGCTTTTCTAACTATATATTAAATAGTACTTGTAGCATTTGCCATTTCCAAAGTAACGTGGTCACTTTTTTACATTTTGTTCCAGGTTATCACTAAATCATTCATTTCTAGACCCCTTACATTTGGTTATGTGTGCATGGACTTGATATGATGTCAACACTGTTGCTGTGCTCCAGGTGTACCCAATGGCAGTATTTAGTCAGTACTGCTCTCTCTCTCTCTCCTGTTATTGTGGCGTATCAAAGTTAAAATTATCTTTATGGTACTATTTTTCTCTTGAAGTAATACATTTGCATTATGATATAAAGAGTTGTGTATAAAAATATTGTCCAATATGTTAGCATTGTTCAGAAAGAGCATTGGTACTCAATTAACCAATTCCTATAGAATAGAAGGAAGTTTTTTTACATAATTGCAGACCCGTTTATTATTCCTAGTTCACCAGATGAAATAGTAAATTCTTATGACATTTAAATCATTTAGTGTATTAAATTTATTATTTGTTATTTATTGATATTATGATGATAATTGCACACATATGATACAATTTAGTAGTTTTTTACTGGGATTACAGAGAAAATATTTAGTGTAATATGCCTATACATAAAACATTGTTATATTTCTGTAATTAAAAATGATATTCCCATTTCAGATTATACAGAGAAGAAGCATCCAGGGACAAATCAGATGATAACTCTGGAAACAATGAGAGATTCAATATGTTAAATGATGGTCATGAATATGAAAAAGTCAGAAAATATACAAAAAAAGAAATCAATGTACCAGAAGATTCTTCAGTACAGAACATGGTTTATTTTAAACAACATGATGATGGGAGAACTGTCAGTAAACATTCATGTTTGAAATATAATAATTTAATTCAGCAGAGTGGTATGCCTGTGCATGACTTCAACAAGCAGAATTATTGTTATGAATTAGATTTGGTTAGCCACAACAAGTGTAATACATGTGGGAAGTGTTTTACTAAGTCCTCAGATATGAAAAGGCATAAATTGATTCATGATGGAATAAAGCCACACAAGTGTGGTACATGTGGGAAATGTTTTACTACGGTGAAATATTTGAAAAGCCATGAATTTATTCATGAAGGAAAAAAGCCACACAAATGTGAAACATGTGGGAAATGTTTTACTAGGTTGGGACATTTGAAAAGCCATAAAATGATTCATGAAGGAATAAAGCCACACAAGTGTGATACTTGTGGGAAGGGTGTTGCTTATTTACATGAGTTGAAAAGGCATAAAGCAACTCATGAAGGAATAAAGCCGCACAAGTGTGATATTTGTGGGAAATGTTTTACTAGAATGACACATTTGAAGAGCCATAAATTAATTCATGAAGGAATAAAGCCACACAAATGTGATATATGTGAGAAATGTTTTACTATGTTGGCACATTTGAAACTGCATAAATTGACTCATGAGGGAATAAAGCCACACAAATGTGACACTTGTGGGAAGTGTTGCACCTCTTTGTCACATTTGAAAATCCATAAATTGACTCATGAAGGATTAAAGCCACACATGTGTGATACTTGTAGGAAATGTTTCACTACTCTGTCACATTTGAAAATCCATAAAACAACTCATGAAGGAATAAAACCACACAACTGTGATACTTGTGGGAAGTGTTTTACTATGTTGGCAAGTTTGAAAAAGCATAAACTGAATCATGAAGGAATAAAGCCACACCAATGTGATATTTGTGGAAAATGTTTTACTGCTTTGGGAAATTTGAAATGTCATAAAGGAACTCATGAAGGAATAAAGCCACACATGTGTGAAACTTGTGGAAAGTGGTTTTCTAGGGCAACATATTTGAAAAAACATAAACTGAATCATGAAGGAATAAAGTCTCATAAGTGTGATAGTTGTGGGAAGTGGTTTACTGGGTTGATGGATTTGAAAATACATAAACTGACTCATGAAGGAATAAAGCCACACGAGTGTGATACTTGTGGGAAGTGTTTTACTAGGTTGACAGAATTGAAAAGCCATAAATTGATTCATGTTGGACTAAAGGCACACAAGTGTGATATTTGTGGAAACTTGTTTATTAGGGCGAATGATTTGAAAATACATAAACTAACTCATCAAGGAATAAAGCCACACAAGTGTAATACTTGTGGGAAGTGTTTTACTAGGGCATCGCATTTGAAAGTGCATAAAGCAACTCATGAAGGAATAAAGTCCCATAAGTGTGATGTTTGTGACAAGTACTTCACTTATTTAGGTCATTTAAAAAGCCACAAATCAACCCATGAAGGAATAAAGCCGCACAAGTGTGATACTTGTGGGAAGCATTTTATTAGGTTGAGGAATTTGAAAAGCCATAAATTTATTCATGAAACCATAAAGCCACACAAGTGCTATACTTGTGGGAAGTCTTTTACTACATTGACAAGTTTGAAAAGACATAAATTGACTCATTAAGGCATAAACTTACACATTATGAAACTTATGAGAAATGTTTTACTCATGAGGACATAAAGCTCGTTAAATTTATGACTTGTGGTGAGAATTTTATTAGTATATAAAACCAGAGAAGTAAAATAAATCACAAATTGACTTACTAACACTAGAATGTACCAGATACAAGAATGCATTGGCTGACAACTTTTCTATGCATTTTTGTGACTGAAACCTTTGGAATGTTTTCAACCATACTGAGATGTAATAAGGGGAACAGTGTTAGTTTCAAACTACAAGTCAGGGTCAAACCCTGTTAACATTTAAGCTTACAGAATTGGCTTGTAATATATTCTTAGGCTGTGCTCACTATCATGTACTTTATCTTTTCACTTTTATAGCAAATATTTTGTATACATTGTACCTGTGGTGATTTTTGTTTTGCAGAATTTAAAAGATAATAATTCTGAGTAATTTCTAAATATATCTTTCTCCACTGCTAGCATTAAGAACCATATCCAATCAAAAAGCTTATAATGGTTTCACTTTATTTCAATTGTGGTATTTTTTTTAATTTGTCTCCAAGTAACAATTATGATCAAATGATCATATCTCAAAATTCCTCCTCCTTAGAGTACATTCTTCCCATTCTATTTGTATACACTATTTTTAGATTTAATTGTATATCATTTTTTATTTGCACAGTATATTCTAATAAAAGCAATTCCTATTCAAGACTCTTCTTTAGCCAAAATTCAGCTACTTTTTATCCAAATGTTAGATTCACTGGTCAATTTCCTGTAGTGACAAGTAGACTAAAATTTGGCATCATCTTCAGTGCATCCATAAATATTACTGAAAGCTTTTTTTACTGCTTTTTTGCAGTTTTTTTAATGCAGTTAGGACCCTCAACTCCTCTTCTGCTATACAGTTAGGGCCCTGAGCCCCTCAGCTACGCTATACAGCTTGTGGCCCTCAACCTGCCAGCTACACTATTCAATTTAGGGCCCTGAACCGCTCAGCTACACTACATAGCTTTGAGTCCTCAACCTTTGGCTCACATGTGAATGTTGGAAATACACAGATATAAGGACAGAAAAAATGTTGCCCAGATATCTCGAGTGGGATGCCCCTGACGTTTATTAAGAAAAGGGGAACAAAGGTTACACAAGAGAAAAGCTATGATAATTAAAACCTTATAGGTGACAAAATAACTTAATACATATTTTAAAAGTATTAGTGGTGTGGCTACTCCAATTTTTGTATTGAAATAGTATTTAATATGATAGAAATGTTGATCTAAAACTATCCCTTCAGTTCGGAGTTTATCCAGCATAGGTATGGAAGATTGTTCAAGCATTGTACCTAACTAAATTAACCAATTACATGCATTTTACTAGATATTCACCCTCTCAGCACATATCTAGATACTATAAATGGTCAACTTCCCTGTTGCTCCGCATTCAATTCGCCATCATTCAAGCTGCTAATCTTAAAATAAAATGTTTGTGCAATAGTCTACGATGTGATACAGGATTTTCTTGTGTTTTTGAAAACAATGAATATGAGATGAGGGACATGTTCCTCTGGTTTTGAGGAAAGGTGTATGTAAATGAACTGTGTCAAAATAATGGGAAATATGAAGAGTGAGAAAATCGGCTCTTCTTTCCAATACGAAATGCAGTTTTCCATTCGTTTGTCTGCTTGCGCATGCGCATTGTCATACCTAAGGACTTAAAATGTTCTTACCTCGCTTCACATGTCCGAAAGAATAAGCGAAATTATTTAAACCCAACTGTAATAACATTAGAATACACCTTAAATACAATCATTGTAAAAACAAATACTGTACGCAACGGAACGCAGAATTACCAGAGCAAGTTTTTTTCCCCTTCACTACCGTATTCAATTCACTACTTAATAAGGGTAGTAATCTTAATGGAAAATACTTCATTAGCTATTTACTACGTAGAATAGTAGAGAACCATACAGAAAATACTTCCCGACAACTTTGGCATTTGAGGTTAATTCTCATTATGTTTAATACTATTAGATAAATAGTGGCTAATGAAGCCCACGGCCATGTCGATTTCACCCTTAGTGGCAGATTCAAGAACCACTTAAGCGTCTGTATAAAACATCCATGCAGTTTTGTTTTCGTCTTCAAAATCGAAGCAGTTTTCATCTACCACGAAATCACACTTCCTCATTATGGTGATACTTTATAGTAGTGCCCATTTTCGAGCAGGTTTCTGGTAGGTACCCGAAGAATGAGCGACAGGAATAGACAATCCTCTACATAAACGCACACTCGCTATTTCCTTCCTTCATAACCAAACAAAACGTTTAAAAATTATAGGAGTAATCAGGGTTGCGATGTTGAAGGATTAATCCCTTTGCACAAGAACAATTTACCTCAAAATGGAATGAGGAGTTTAACTATCAAATTTATAGAACATCATGTAATCAATTTTTTAGTAAATATTTTCAGTGTAGTGATGGGTGTCTAAATTTAATGGAAAATTCCGTTACATTTAAATTAAAACTAGAACAATGCTGTAAGTACCTAACTCCACCAAATGTGATTGAATTCTATTCATCTTTCATAAGGTACAAAATCGTGCATGCATGCTTTCTCCTGCCTACCCTTGTTGAAATGAAATTGAGTTTTATTTATGGACACTCTTATTTCCAAATGTTCTTCAATGCTATGGTTCTGAGTGTCCCTTTATATATTGCTCAGAGGCCTCTTTATCAGGCTTCTTCTTTTATGTGCCATTTCTATCACATGGGACTACCAGCTTTACTTCCCTTCAGAAGGAAGCCATGTTAAGGAATTTTGCATCCAAAAACATCCTTCACCCTCTGCTGGGATTGATCCTGCTACCTTGGGAACCAGAGGCATGTTACTCCTAGGCAATGGAAGATCGCACTATTTTGAAAGGTGCTCATTTGTGTTGCACACATATTGTTAAATAAGGTCATGGCTTACACAGCATTATGTGGTAAAAGAGAGTTTGATAGATACACAATCAAAACATAATATTAAATTATTTTAAATGTCATTAACACTTTAGGTTTTTTATTAAGTATAGAGTCAACTAGGTAGGATCATAAGGAAATTTGCATCAAAGTAAAAAGGTGCAATGACTAATTAAGTTGATATAAAATGTTTTTACGTTCTCTAACATGTATGTACAATATACCTACTATGTAGGTTTTGTATTCCACCAAAAATGTTGATACCGAGATTTCACGGCTCATATGTATTGAGACCTGCTGAATCAAAAAACAGAATTTCTAGAAAAAGGTTTAATTATGTGTGCGTGTCTGTGCATGCGTATAACCCCCCCCCCCAAAAAAGTCCATTAAATACCAAACCTGGTATTTAAGTTAAGCATTTTCCAAGGATAAAACACAAAGGTTTTCAGGTATATCTCCCCACCGCAACTAGCTCTCACATAGAATATTTTTTTAAAATTTTTATTTTCTCAAAAATGACTTTTAAAGATTTAGATTAAATTACCTTATCTTTAAGGTAATGTTGTTTTAATGACAATTGAAATGCATATCTTGAATTTTCTAGGAATAGCCTCACATCAGCACTGCATTCTGGATGGCTTTTGTATAACTGACAAACTGTAAGAGATAGACAAAACAGCATAACACAAAAATGTAGAGCTTCTTAAGAAACACAATTTACATTATAAACAATTTTTTCCTAGATTATCATTTCCAAGATATTCCTTGATTTTGGTATTAATTTTAAAATATTTATACTTTTTTCAAACATAAAGTCTGTTTCTTTTTACTCATGAGCTCTCAAATAAGCAAATTTCAATAACAGTCACTTAGTGATAAGGTTTAATAGATTTAACTATCACTCTAGACTTGTGTTTTGCTGAGCAGAAATATATGAGATGTTTTTTTATAACTGAAAGTAAGGTTTGGTCAAAAACTCACACCCCGAAACAACATTAGAATATAATTTAACACATATCAAACATACTTAAAACAAATTAGTCACAACCTGCTAAAGTGAGCAATTAGTGGTGTATGTAAGTTATTTTAATGTCTTACACCATTGATGAACTTAAAGTATTTATTTCGTTAATGACACTGCCAAGTGCTATTTTCATATTAGTGATGCCAGTGTGCTAGAATTTCATTGCCCATGAGTTTTTTTCAATGCCAATATATTGGGTCTGTTGCTTTTAAGCATTGGTCTGGGCCAGATTTATATCTGCAACATTAGGATCATGAAGCCACCCTACCAACTGAATCACAAAAATGACATTGACTACAGTTAAAGTTACTAGTCAATAGGAGTAATGCAACACAGCATACAAAAGTGCTGGTCCCCTGCCATATGGGCTTCATCTTGCTGCATCTACTGCTGTCGTAATGGCAAGTTTCTAGCACAGCTAAAATGGTGAAACAATAATCTCACTGTAGCCACCCTGGTTTACTGTTAGCAGGTTCTGTACATCATCATTGACAAACTTAGGGCCCAATATTCCATGTCTGGATGTAGTGCAGTAATCATAAATTGTTATGTGAATTGTTTAAATAATTAATTACCTGAACACATCTTGAAGGTTATGTTGCCTATATCATTAGCTTTTGACTGACTATAGTTGATATTCTCTGCGGACTCTCTTAGTCTCCCTGTCTATTAATGAATTTGTATGGGGTTGTCTATGGCAGGAACTTCAAAATTAACAGTCCTGACAGTTGAAATCTGTTTTCATGTTTTACTATCACTCAACATTTTGGTTGCTACCTTTCACATTCATAGACATTGGTATTTAACATTAATATGTTTCTTTTCCACAGACTTGATACTGAAATTTAAGACCAATACTGTCAAGTGTAGCAGATGCAAAATGGACATCAAAACAAAAATTGAAGAACAGGCCCCTCTCTCAGAAGTTATTTCCCAGCCCAATACAGAAAGTTTTTCAGAAGATGTTACAATGGAGTTGAACAATGATGCCATGTCATGCCATGAAATGGAAACCAAAATCAAAGAAGAGGCTCTTGCTTCAGAGTTTTGCCCACAAAATACATGGGCGTTTGCTTCTGTAAATGTATCAAACTACAAAATGGAAATAAAAACAGAAATGAATGAAGAGGCTGCTGACTCAGAATTTCTTCCACAGTATGAGAGTCAATTTTTTCCTGAAGTTCCCATAATGGAAGTTGATGAAGGCAATGAGAATCACAAAATGGGAACAAAAAAAGAACTGTTGGAGCCAGAAATAACTTCTGCAGAATATCCATTTTTTGATGATGTAACTAAGGTTAGTTCTGTTAATAAAATAAACTAAATCTTTTTATAGCTATTATACTGGGTGATCCAAAAATAACTGAACCAGCTGCATGATGTTTTCCCTGTCCACATTATCAGCACTTGTTGCCATCTGCCGTTATCATAGAAAGGTGCAAATGAAACTATGCAAACACTTTTAAACCACTTTTAAAGGCTTTACCTACCAATTTTATCAAAGATGATGCTGAAACCGGCCACTGCCATTGTCCATACATTTTTGGCATCTCTTGCCATAGTTCAAATTGAGAAATGCTAGCTCTGTGTTGTTTCCATGTGCACTGTGGAAAATATCCCACACATACATGAATATAATTTTGCCCGCTTTTTTATTCAGAGAATTAACAAACATAAAGTATGATTTTGCCTTTTTTTTTTTTTTTTTCTTTTTTTTTTTTTTTTGACAAGACTCTGTAACACCTCATATAGCGAGATTAATTCTGATTAACAAATGAGTCTTTTTCTCTATGTTGTGCAGTGACAGCATAAATGTTGAACTTAGAAAGAATTACTCAAAAACATTTAAATTAATCCTGAAAGTATTATTCTATAAAGCAATGTAAAAATTTTGCATCAATAATCACTTACAGAGCCAGTGTCTGGGCTGCGAGAATGGATGTCAGGATTAGAAGAACCCTTACTTGTGGAATGACCATCTTAATAACTAAACTAAAAGAGTATCACTAGAGCTTTCAATATTGAATTAATAAATATAAGCATGAGATACCATGTTTATCCGTATACAAAAACAATGTTTTGTTCCAAAATATTCATTTTGAAAACTGGGGTTCATCTTGAGTTTGTGATTTATTTTTGAACAGCATGTGTGGAGAAAGTAAGTTTCAAATTTTGCTGGTGTAATATTCAAGGCTGGGGGAAGTGATGAAAACTATAAATTACTGCCAAGGCTGTGAAATATACAATAATTTTTGTGCTGTAAAAGTTATTAACAGACCAAATATTTTAAGTATTTTCACTAGCAAAAAGTTTTCTCTCCAAGACTTACAGAGGATTTCCTTTCAAATTAGTGGTTATGTCTAATGTTGTATTTTAAGCCAATGGTTAAACACAAAGAGAAAACCGCCCGCAGTGCATAAGTTGTTAAAGCAGGCGTTAAGCACTACCAAAAAAAAACAAAGAGAAATCGCGATGTGGGATTTATGGTGGACAGAGTGGCATGGGGCAGGTTTCCCCCACCATCATTCCACCGGTGCTCTATCTTCATTCCATTTATCATCAGTGTTATCACCTGTGGTACTAGTAAAAGCTGGCATTAAACACAATGAAAGAAATAGAAAGAAAAGAATTTAGTTGTGCATTTCACAGCACAGCTACTGCATGAGTTTCTGTTCTCCCCTCTCCCTTCCATCTACTATATGTATTTTTGGATAAATTCAAATAATTTAAAATTTTTTACACTGATGAGTTATATTGATATGTTGTCTAAATATAAAATCTTATCCATCATTGTTTGCAGTACACTGCCATTTCTATTTTTCTTGCTCCTGCCCATTGTAGGAATTCTAACGCAAATTCAAATGAACTAAATCTATTTTTAACTGTGCTATGTTGGGTATATTGTCTAAATAGAACATTTTCTCCATCATTGCCATTGAAAGTTTGCCAGAACCTCCATACTTTATGTATAACTGTTCTTGCTTTCCCTCTCACCATAACCATTACATAAATTTCTGTGGAAAAAAAAATTAATTACCTTAAGTGTTCCTTATTTGGATCAAAATATGTGCTAAAAAATTAAGTTGTCTGTACTAAATTTCAAATTTGAGCTCTTATATTTTAATAAATGCAATATTTTTCAATAAAGCTGGAAAAAGGTCTGTGTAACATTTAGTTCAGTATTTGCTAAGCAGAAGATGCATGCTTTGTATTTGTTGCATATAAAATATATAGTCTGATTTGCTAAAAACTGAGAATGTCCAAATTTACACAAAAATATAATATTTTCTGGTATTTTTACAATAGTTTTTACACTGTGTTATGATTATTAGTGTAGTACAATTATTGTAATACAATTCTGCAGGCATTAGTACTGGTCTTCTGCCATCTTTAATTGATGTATTATAAAGTAGTTATATTTTTCACATCTGGAAGTTGGAGTTCAAAAACTTCTCTTACTATTACTACTACTGATTATTACAGAATATTATATTATTGCTATCTGATTATTCCTGTTTTATATTATAATGGAAACATAATTTGAATATTATACTTTTTCAACTCAGACATTAAGTCACAATATAATGCAATAGAGTTTTCTGGCCTGGGATAACAGATTTTAAAAATAAGTAAAATTTATAAACTAAATTTGAATTCATGGAATAAAACATAATCATATAATATTCCTTACAGTTCATTTATCTGAGAAGAATTAAGTAATTAAATCATGTTCATGTATCTAGATAATTTATATGTACATCTGTTTTAGTTTTATGGATAACAATTTGACATTTTTATTAAAGTTTTAAACAGTTTGATGTACATGAAAATAATTATGTTACAGGACTGGATGGATGAGAGTTTCCCTTCAACAGAATCAGTAAGGTAAGACTTTTAGATCACAGTGTACTCCTCACATCTCCATAACTTCATATTCCCGGCTGTTTCCTTGTTAGGAAACTTCTTTCTCCAAATTGCATCAATAACTACCTGCATATTAACAAAAGTTTATTGTAACAAAATTGTACTCCATAATGAAAAGGATTAATGGTGTCATTCTACTGCATCCAGAAGCTGCCCCAAGAGACGAGACTGTGGTAACCTAGATCTGACAGCTCGCCTTGATGGTGCTGGTCAAAACAACCAGCCCTGAGGAGCGAGCAGTGTCCATATGCACCTATATATACCTTGCCACAATGAATTATTGCCATGCACCAGCTGCTTCCCTTCCATAGCTCCAATTGCATTTTGCAGTTGTAGTGTTGAGAGATAAAATTAATCCTCTGCATTGGAATAATGATGCTTATTGCAATCAGAGATTGTAATAAATGAAGAGCTTTTTTACAATATGTATGATAAAATTTAGAAATTTGTGCCTATACATACTGAGTTGATTATCAGATAAATCACCTGTAAATAATGTAAATGTATGATTTTGTTAGGACTTATAATTATTGATGAACTAACCTCCTACATTTCAGGATATACACAGAAGAAATATCCAGTGGTAAATCAGTTTTATGCTCTGATGAAAACTCTAGTGTGGATGCAAAATTCAGCATGGGAAAGGATATTCCTGAACGTGAAGTTGACAGAAGAAAAGAAATTGAAGTTTCAGATATATCTTCAAGTGATGGTAGGGAAATGGACAGCAAGTCTTCCTGGTTGAAACAGAATAGTACAGTGGAACATGATTTCAATCAGAAAAATTGTCAAAAGTCAGTTTTGATTGAAGACATGGGTAATCAGAATGAAATTTCTGAGAAGAGTGTTAGTACACCATCAGATGTGATAACTCATAATATGATTTATGAAGGCAAAAAGTCTCACAAGTGTGATAGTTGTGGGAAGTTATTTAGTAGGTTAACATATTTGAAAATACATAAATTGGTTCATGAAGGAAAACAGCCATATAAGTGTGATACTTGTGGGAAGTATTTTGTTCATTTGTCAGAATTGGAAAACCATAAATTGAAACATGAACGCCTAAGGCCATACAAGTGTGATGTTTGTGGGAAAAGCTTTGCTGAATTGTCCTATATGAAAGGACATAAATTGATTCATGAAGACAAAAAGCCACACAAGTGTGATACTTGTGGGCATTGTTTTGCTCGATTTTCACAATTGCAAAGACATAAAGCTGTTCATGAAGAGATAAAGCCACATGAGTGTGAGACTTGTGGAAAGTGTTTTGCTCGACTTTCACAATTGAAAAGGCATATTTTGGTTCACAAAAGGCCACATAAATGTGATACTTGTGGAAAGGCATTTGTTCTGTTGTCATATTTGGAAAGCCATAAATTAACTCATGAAGGCTTAGGGCCCCACAAGTGTGATACTTGTGGAAAGTGTTTTATTGAATTGGCTCTATTCAAAAGACATAAAATGATTCATGAAGGCGTTAAGCCTTACAAGTGCGATACTTGTGGGAAATCTTTTGTTGAATTATCAAATCTGAAAAACCACAAATTTACTCATGAAGACATAAAGCCTCACAAGTGCGATACCTGTGGGAAGTATTTTGCTCAAATTACACAATTGAGGCTACATAAGCGTCTTCATGATGACATAAGGCCACACAAGTGTGATACTTGTGGGAAGTGTTTTATTCTGCTGTCACATTTGGAAGACCATAAATTGAGCCATGCAAGCATAAAGCCTCACAAATGCGATACTTGTGGAAATAGCTTTGCTCGATTTTCTCAATTGAAAAGACATATAGTAATTCATGCCAAGGTAAAGCCATACAAGTGTGACACCTGCGGGAAGTGTTTTGCTCACACTTCAAAATTGAAAAGACATTCGTTGATTCATGAAGACAAAAGACCACACAAATGTGATACCTGTGGGAAGAGTTTTGTTCAGTTGTCACGTCTTGAAAACCATAAGCTGATCCATGAAGGCTTAGGACCACACAAATGTAAGACTTGTGGAAAGTGCTTTCTTGATTTGTCACAATTGAATAGACATAAATTCATTCATAAAGCCATACATGTGTGATACTTGCAGGAAGTGTTTTCACAATTGAAAAGATATTGTATTCTGAAGGCATAAGGGAAATGCTTTATTCAGTTGTCACATTTGGAAAATCATAAATTTATTTATGAAGGCATAAGGCCACTCATGTGATATTTGTGGTAAGTGTTTTGCCCGTTTTCCAAATTTGAAAATCCATGTATTGATTTATGAAGCATAAAGCTAAATAAATGTGATACTGAGGGAAGTTTTCTTTTTTTTTTTTTTTTTTTTCTTGCTCTCTCCAGTTGTTGCATTTGAAAGGTTTTAAATTAGTTCATGAAGCCATAAAGCAAATGTAATGGTTTTTAAGAAGTGATTTGTTAGGTTGACAAATTTGTAAAGACAAATAAATTGATTCAGGAAGGTAAAGAGTAGTTCAGGTATTTAAGGCTTAACCCAGTTGCCACACATATTAACCCTTGAAGTCAGAAAATGGGCAAATTAATATTAATCATAAGGAAACCAGTATTTAAATGTAAAACCATATAGATGCTATTAAGATACAACACAGGATCAGAAACAGTTAAGTGTCTATTATTAAAACATAAGAGTCGGCATGCAGCAGTATTTGTTAGTTGAATGCATTTTTCAGATTGTCTCTGTAGTCAAAAATGCTTCTGCATTTTCTTTTCACTAAAATTCTATATTGAGTTATTAATTGATTCATAATAATAAACGCATTCCTAACACTTTCTGCCAAATTACTGTGCAATCATGTTGATAATTATTAAGTTTATGGACCACTTTAAAAATTTACTTTAAACAGCAGATTCCTCTATGGTCTGAGTAATGTGCTGACCTCAGGTTCCCAAGGTTGCAGGTTCTAACCTGACAAAGGACCAGGGGCAGTACTGAGGCCAAGTGGTTAGACCACTCGCCTCATCTAGATTGCCCGGGTTCAATCTCAAGTGATTGCATGTGAGATTTGTGATGGACAAAGCAGTACAGGGGCTGGTTTTCTGGTTTCCCCCACCATCACATTCTACCGGTGGTCCATCTTCATTCCCTATATCATTAGTATCACTGCCTGCTGTGCCACAAGTAGTTGCGGGTGTTAAACACTATAAAAAAAAAGGACAATGGATGTTTTGGACATAAATGACTTAGCATGGTTTCCTTTGGAAGGGAAATAGAGCCATTATGGATTTATAGAACATAAAGGAACATCAAAGCTGATAAAGAGGCTTCTGAGCAGAATTAAGCAGTTTTTTTAGCCTGATATAAAATGGGCACTGAGAGTCATAAACAAAATTCATTTTAAGTTTTTACTTTAAAGAATTAATATCAAATCCGGAAATTGGAGAACATGAGAAGCACTAATTGAAAAATTGTCCAAAAATCAATACCAGACTGAAAGAACATTTGTGCTATGTACTGAAAACCAACAGTCTCAGCCCATTTCTGGTATGAGCAACATATATTGGACACAGGGCATTCACCTTTTAAAACATAAGCGTAAAGCTGTTAAATTGGACACCTGGAAAATATATACAGAAACATTTAAAACCAGACCTATGAACTTTGATTAGCTACAATAAAATTTGCTCTTGAAGTTCATCAGTTCACCACCAGAGGAGAAGAAGCAGACTGTCACAGATAGCACACCTGCATCCAGAAGCCATATGCAGCAGCTGATGTAGGAGGACAGATCCTACATCATCTCTGAAATGTCCTGCTAGCTAATTATGGCTCTAGGGTCAAGTGCATTCTGCGCATCCAAAGCTTACTCTATTTTCCTCTACTGAGCTGGACGAATATTATTGAAACCTCTCCAATAGTCCAAGTCTGCAGGTTTTCACATTTCTTGGAGCTTCTTCATAAGCACATTCTTGAAATGCCAGGCATGTTTTCTAAGGGGGAGAGGGTATGCCCACCTCAGTTATATATTACATCCTGGCCATGTAAAGGGAAGATTTATACTTTCTTGATTATTCCATTTTTTTTCTCTTCTACCTAAGGACCAAGTATCAAGACCATTTCTGGTAATGTTTATCTTGATTAGTATGATGTAAATGAAAGAATAATCTATTGTAAAAATAATTTGTTTGCAGAACAGATAGATCTTTTGTGTGGAACACAGCAGATTTTTTTTAGATTAAATTATTTTTTTTATTATGTATTAGTTCCCACTTCCGTAAATCCATTTTGATGAGCACACCGATTATATTTTGCACATGTATGACAACTGCTGTTTTTTTGGATGCATTTTTTATCGCTGAAGCTAGAATATGTATCCTGTCTCTTACGTCAATGTCAGAAATGCCTTCTCAAGGTCTAAAGGTTCAATGTCAGAAATGCTTTCTTCAAGGTCTAAATATTCAATATCATTCGCTTTCTTCTAAAACATTGCAATCTGCAGCTCTTATTTCTTCTTTCATTCGTAACCTTTTGCTAGATGGTTTCCTTTTTCAACCACCATAAACAATCATCGGCTGGAGAAATTAAATTTGGAGCTTATATGTGCTTTGGAGTGTAAAGATAAGAGCCTAAAATGCCCCAAAAAATCTTCCTCCATGGCTATGACATAGAAAGTACAAGACTTTCCCACTGGAAAGAGTTAAGACGTATGAAAATGGCATCACAATTATATTGTAATTGGCAATTCTCATAGAATTTGTTGATCACAATTAGAACATGATTGGCAGTAAAAAGGTTAATGAAACTTGAGCATTTTCAAATAATGGAAACAAGAAGTAAATATGATCTTTAAATTGATGTATCAATGTACAGGATTTGAGTCTCTTGTTCTTCATAATAGTTTCTCCAGATTGAAATGAACTTGGTAATAGTCTTATACAGGACTTCCAAAATCTCAAAGTCCTGCAACTTTTTAAATAGCCCTTTTATTTGTTTTTTTTTTTGTTTTCTTGGTAGTGTTTAACACCCACTTTTACTACTTGTGTCACTGCAGGCGATGACACTGGTGATACACGAAATGAAGATGGAGCACCAGTGGAATGTGGTCGCGGGAAAAACCGGAGAACCTAGAGAGAATATGTCCCTGTGCCACTTTGTCCACCACAAATCTCACCTGCGGTTGCTTGGGATCCAACCCATAAATATCCCTTGTTCTGACATATTCCTCTTTTACATCCTCAAACCCAAATCTTTACACTGCAATACTTAAAGCAATCAATAAGCATGACAATTTTTTAAATGTATAATTAATGAATCAGTGTCCTAATGCAACAAAGTTGTGACATTACCAAACAGATTTCTAATTCATCTAAAACAACCTACTTCAATTTTAACAATTCCTTAAGGCTTATTAAGACAAGTGGTGTCCTCAATTTTTGCAAATAAGTTTTTACTTTCTCTACATGTACTATGTACGTAGAGCATAAAGAAGATGTTGCATTTGACCCAAACATTGTTACCAAGATTTCACCAGAAATATATGTTTTCAACTCCCTAAGACTAAAGAAACAATTTTTAGAAAAAGGTCCATCTGTGTGTCTGTGAACAGCATAACTCAAAAACTAAAAGACTGTTATATTCCAAATTAGGTATTTAACACAAGGATTTTAAAGAAAATTTCCTCCCACCCCAAACTACCCTCTACTTGAAAACAGTTGAAAATGTTTTTCTTAAATATGCTCTAATGATTTTGATTAAATTCAGTATATGAAAGCTGTTTACATCAGAAGTAAAATTGACATCTAGAATTTGCTGGGAATAGCTTCTAAAGACCTGTTCATTCTGGATGAATTTTGCCTAACTGGTAAAGAATAAGTGATACAAAAGCTTACTACACAAAAAAAAAAGTAGGTTAATCTTATTAAAACACACCATTTAGGTCATATACATTTTTGTTACAGAGTTGACCATTTCTGAGATATTCCTTGTTATTGGTTTCAATTATAAACTATGCATCTTCTCAGACAGGATCACCTTTTATTTCATATCTTTTGTTTTCCTAGAAATGCAAGGCATTTCATTTTTTCACATATCAATCAGCTTTTAAAAGATTTGACTATCGCTTTAGCCTGGTATATTCCCTTATCTTCCTTCTGCCTATAAGGAACAAAGTAGTAAGACCAATTTGGTTAATGACATGTATTCTTAGCTTCTGGTGAAGGCCATGTCATGTTGCTCTTCACAAGAACGCAGAAGAAGCTCATGGCAAGATGAGCAAAACATGGTCTTCTCTGGAAGCTAAGAATACACGTAAATAAACATGTTGTGGAAGCGTACACATCCAATTTTGTTAATGTTTATGTTCTTTAGCATGATGTATACAGAAGATTAATCTTTTGTAAGAATGGTTTATTTGCAGAACAAGTAGAAAAGAATTCAACATGTCAGAAGTTTTTACACAATTTAAGGTATTTAGTTGGCTATCTAATGACAATATAACCTTCAGATTTAGAAAAGTTAATGCTTCAGTTTCAGAAGTTTTTCATAGCGCTTCACATATTTTCAAAGTTGTGAACTGTCTGTCTAAACAATGGATCTCCTCATATCTTCACTGTTAGCAAATATTCTCAATAACTGTAGCATCAATTTAAGGATTTTGTTAAATATGCTGATATTGGGTTAACATCTATGACATTTGAGTAGTCCAGTAACCAGCATAATTTACAATTACATGTGGGTTTTCAAAAAACTACGTGTACATATTGTCACAAACGTGACTCAGGAAGGTGCATTTTGATTATTACTTTAATATTTACTTAATATTCTTTTTTTAACCTGTCATAGGTTTCTCACACCATATGGAATTATATTTTATATTCCTTGAGTTTTCTCAAGTCTAAATTGTTTACGTCAGGAAACAGTGGTTTCCACTGGGATTCCATAGTAGTCTCATTTCCGTGGAACTAATTGTCTTTTGCACACAATGAGCTGCACCCTTGTGCGTTACATAACTCTTGCAAAGTCTTATGCCCACACATCTCCAGGGTGTTAGTAAGCCTTATTTGGTAATGACTGATACGATAATTATTCGACCCCCCTCTAGGAGATGTGATTCTATATAAGCGAGCCCTTAGGCTCTGCTGCGAGAGAATTTGCAGAATTTGTAAACAAAGGGTGTGCAACTTAGGTGTAATTGCTGCAGTGGGCGGTGCATGGCCACGCCCTGGGAAAAAACTCCATGACAGAAACCTTAGTAACTCCTTAGGCACGCAGAGACGCATCTTGTAAGGTAAGGGACTGTTCAATTATGTTTACCTCCATGTCTCCCATCTATTGTAAGCCCTACTATCGCCCGACTATAAAACTGTTTCCAAATATATCAGTTACGCTAAGCCAAGCTTTGAGTTCTCTATCATTTGATTCCCAGCTATTCCTCCCTGTGTCCAACCTTAGTTGTGACAGTATGCATTCTTAGAATATTAATGTTTATTATATTTACAATATTACATTATTACCAGTATGTTTTGATTGAATGATATCCTCCTCTGTATAAACAGTGTGAGTTATAAGGTATTTTTTTTTTAGTTCTGATCTAAACTTGTTTTTGTTCATTTTCAACTCTTTTATAGAGGAGGGCAATGAATTAAACAAATTATTCCTTGTAGTAAACCCCTTTTTGAAATGACACTGTAAATTATTTGTTGTTGTATGTAAGTCCTATTTATGTCTAGTCTCTTTGTTACGAGTATCTGCATTTTTTTGTAAACTTTTCTAGGTTATTTATTACCAGCATTTTGGGACTGTTACTCTGACACATGTGGATACCAGTTTCATACCTACCGAGTAGAGATGGACCTGCATTGCCAACTGTACGTAAATAACCTGTAGTAACGTGTTGGGGAATGTAGCAGTATACTATGCTGTATATTACAATACTGTTTTACAGGTAATTAGTGCCTTTGATAATAGTGCTTGCTCTTCAATCAGGATTCTAAAATCTCTTGCTTCAAATGGATTGCATGAAGATTTGCAATTCATACAGAAGAACTTTACAGACAGTTACACATATTTGGAAACATAGAACATTAAAATGACTCAAGCCTTGAAGCTGTCAATGAACTTTTGCAAGCAATTAGTCAGAAAACCATGACATATGTTTTAGACCATGTAAAAAAGAATGTGAACACAGTGTTTGGAAACAATTTTGGATTTTCAATAATACATGAAATACGAAATGTGCTAGGAGGTATTGGAAATAATTGCTGATGAAGTATCTTACCCAATAGTTGATGATGGGTCCTATTCCCATTTTTCTGAGTATAAAGCCAGTTTTTATGCCAATCGGAGACAATTCACTTTTTTTTTTTTTTTTTATTTTAACGTCCTTTAACCTAGTTGGTCATATCAGACGATGACATGAAATTGGTGAAATAATGCTCAAATGATCTCTGGGTCCATGGAGCTTAAAGTTACTCAACATTTGTCTTCTCAGGATAAGGGAAAACCCCAAAAAAAAACCTTGTAACTCACCCTAGGCGAGATTCGAACTCACGACCCTTTGAATGTGAGGCAGACACGCTACCAACACACTACCCAGGTGGGCATTTCACATTTGAAAAGTTACCAATGTATATTGTGCATTGTAATCTATGTATTTTGAGAGAAAATGAAATGGTTTATGATATTGAGACTTGCTGCACAACAACAATTGAATGTACATAATTAAAATTGTTACTTTCCATAAATCCATGGTACCATCCAACCAAGTCTACCCCATTTTCCTTCTATTAGTACTCACTGCATTTGTTAACACATCACAATTACATACCATGCTGCGCAAACTTTGATTCTGTCCCTCTATCAGTCCCCAAGAGGCTGTCCCTATTAATTACAAATGACAATATGGCTAGAATATATCAGAGGCTAATGGTAAAATTCCAAACATTTTGAAAAGTGGCTTGTAGTGAGTTGATTGTCTTGCCCCTGCTATTTTTCTTATTAACTTTTTTTTTTTTTTTTTTTTTTTTTTTTTTGCAGAATGAACACTTATTCTAGCATATACCTGTACCAGTGCAGTGTTAAGTCAATATTTCAAAAGCTATGTTGCTGATACAATGAATGAATACCTGTACTTTGGCAGCACCTTCAAAACTAAATGCAACAATAACATTTTAAGCAATAATGCTCTAGTTTTGAAGATTACCAAGACAAGGTTACATCACAGTCAAACAAGAAGCTACCCCTGTTAGAGAACTGCTTGAAATAATGATCTATTATGTAAATGAATCACTATGTATTCTTCTGCGAATGCACATGTACATACCAACTGTCTGCTGTACACTTGTAAATCCGCAAACCTACGTTTGGCAGGAAAACAAATAGCTACCTACTTTCACTATTCACAGATGATTAACTGTGTAATACGTAAAACACATCAAAATAGGTAAGCCAGTCATGTATTTATTACAAAATGTAAAATTCTCCTGTAAAGTTGTAAACTGCAGACATGTTTTCAAATTTTGCATAAATATTCCAAACATATAACATTCTAACAGCTCTTTTGCAAATTTTAACTTTCACATTTGCACAACCATAGACTGCACATTTCTTTAATATAGTGCCATAAAGCAGTCACTTACCAGAAGAGCTAATCTGAAGATGCAACTGTTCCCACTCCTTCAAGATACCAGTCATTTGTTGCATTGGCAATCAAACTGTCTGAATCATCAGGGAGATTGATGATAATTAGTGGGCCAACAACAATGGCCACCATTCCCTCCAAATCATTGTTTGCTCTTCCCAAACAATGTCTAATACACATTCATTCCATTTTTGGGTGTCACTTGTAAAGCTGCTTACACAAGATGTTGCAACTTGGACTAATTTAAACATTTTGTACACTTTATGCTACTTTCATTAATCCAGTAAATTTGTTTGTTAAGCTAAGGATATTGTTTAATGAAAAAGTAAGTTACTTTTCACAAAACTTATTTGTACTTAGGTGTAATTCTTTCCTTACTTATGTTTCACCACACTAGTTAGTATATGTTTCTGCTATTATTTGCCAACTAAAAACACCCGTTGTATTGCACAACCGATATGCATTGTTATATAAGGAAATAATGATTAAATGATCAATAAATTTTGTTCCCTAATCATTTATACTATATTATTTAGGCAACATTACAAGGTTTAATATATTTCTGTGCTCTCTTGGCAATTTAAGAGGAACTATTTTTGTGATGGAAAAAAGCAGTAAAACATTTAGCAACCAATCATAGCCATTGCTTTTGCTTATATTACCAGTGAATTAAGATAATTCAACAGAATAATTGTAAAAGATTAATACTCATAAATCTCTAGGGTTATATAAAGAGTAAATGTGAGATGGTAAGTGCAGGTGGAGAAACCAGCAGCCAAATTGGGCCATATGTTTTTTGCAGCAAGTATCCGAGGTGCTTCTACTTTGCATGTTTCTATAGTATATGAAATTATATTTTCAGGGAAGAAGGGAGATATTTCCAAAAGTAAAGATCTGATGTGTTCCATTCACATGTCTTTCTCTACATCTCTGTAACAAATTGTTAATAGGCTTATTCTTCTGTCTACTTCATGCTAATCCAGATAAACACTAGTAGAAACAGTTTTATTACTTAGTTCCTGATAAGCAGAAGGGAAACAAGGGAATATACTAGGCTAAACTGACAGTCAATTGTTTTAAAACGTGGCTGCTATGGGATTGAAATCCATTTCTTTGAAAGGCCAAGAATTGGTAAGTTCCTGTAAGAGAATTGCTAAGTATTTTAAAACTACAACCAATTACAAGGAATAATTGTGTGTTTTAATGAAATCAACATTTTTTGTGAAGTGAGGTTTTGTGCTATGGTTTACCAGTTTACCAAATTCAGAAAAACTCGCCCAGAATGAAGAGGTCTTCAGAAGCAGTTCCCATAAAATTCAAGATACACATTTTATTTGTCATGTAAATATCTTAGATATAAAAAATTTTAATCAAAATCGCTAAGAGCCATTTTAGAGAGAACCAAAATTTTCGAAATTTTGTCCATGTTGGTTGTAGAGATTTTTCTTGAAAATGTGTATGGTGCATCCTTGGAATATATGAACTTAAATATCAAGTTTGGTGTTTTCATTTTTGAGCTATGCTGCCCACAGATAAACACACACCTTTTTCTTTTTCTAAAAATGCTTTTTTCTTTATATTCAAAGAGTCCCAAAACATATATTGCTGGTGAAATCTTGATATCAAATTTTGGGTGCAAAATTTACACTGCATATATAGTATTGAGTACAGAAAGAAATACTCACTTTAATATATATTTGTATAAGAATTGTTTTTTATTATTATATGTTAACCTTACATGGCTAGCCTTTGGTTTTGAAGGTTGTGGGTTGAAGCACAGCGGATGGCGATGGACTTTTTTGGGCATAGCTTCCTTCAGAAGGGAAGTAAAGCTGTTGGTCCTGTGTTGTGGGGTTTACCTCAAGCCTGATAAAGAGCCCCCTGAGCAGAATGAGTCTTTCACGCCCAATATACGAGTATATCACCCAAAACTTGTACCACAAATACTTTATAAATGGAAAGTGCTATTGATGTGCAGTTTTCAGAGATAGACTTTATTTAATAATCCATAATAAGTGTACTTTTGAGCAAACTTACAAATTTTTAAATGGAACATGGCCTATTTATACAACCAAAATAAATGTTGAATAAATTAGAATGTCAATGGAGTTTGTTGTAGGATATTTACAATATAAGTTTTTCATTCTGTAGAATAGGATACTACGAAACAAAATTTAATTTAATGTTAGACCAGTGCTTTGGTAGAGCATTGGTCACACAGGACCTAATAGACCCATGTGTATATGTGTATTTGTTATTTTATTTGTTTAATTTTTGGGTTTTTTCAACATTAGCTTAATTCAGTTAAATATACATACAGGTAATTATTAGTATTGTTTTATTACATAAAAATACCAACTTGAATGTTAAATGAATACAGTTTACATTATAATTTGTATTAAAAATGTAAAGAAAGCACTTTCAGATATACAACTTGTACTTAATTTGAAATGTTCTGTTATGCGAACTGTCTCCTATCTATTCTGTGTTTTCTCCAACTAAGAAACAATTGCAAATAATTTTTTAATTAAGAGTAAAAACATAGATTACACTCAAACTTCACTCTTGAAATAAAGTAACTTACTTTGGGCATGTTTCGGTGGCTATTGCCACCATTTTCAGCGGAGATTTACTGATGAACTCGTGATAGCGGCCTGTGGAGGTGTCTCTTCTGGATAGATGAATTCTGAGATGAGTCCATTTGTTTATGGTATGTCAAAATTTATGACCTTGTTTTTGTTTTTTAAAATTAATAGATTTTCCCAAACTGTTAATTCAATTGGATTCTGCACTAATTTTAATAACTTGGGCTCACTGTGTAAATTATGGTTTTGAGTCCAAAACTGAGGTGCTATAGCTGAATTATCTGTCTGTTTTTATTTTAAATATCTCATGTGTTCTTTAAAACGTTCTCTAATGCTTCTTTTTTTTTTTTTTTTTTTTCTATATACACCTTTTCACATTCCTTGCAGCTGATTTCATATATTCCTGATGTTTCAATGGGGCGATTTTATCTTTTGTGTTTGTATGGAGCAGGTTTTTTAAAACTATGCTTTATTAATTGTGGCTAAGTCGATGTTCCATATTTTTAAACTCTTTGGAAATTTTTGGTGTGCCAAAGGGTGGTAGGTGAATTTTTTGTAGCTGGTTTCTGCTTCTATTCTTTCTAGAGTGCTAATTTCCTTTACTTTCTTCTGTTTCATAAATTTATTAATCTTCTTCTTTACAATGTTCTGTGTAGCAATTCTTTTGTGCAATTTCTATGATCCTATTAAGTTCTAATTTGTACTCTATCTGCTTAATGATAGGTTTACCAGTGTGAATGCAAGGCTGTTGATCATGGCGTGTTTGTGTGAAGTTCGATTGTATCTGTTGCTAATTATATAGTTTTCTGTCTGTGTTTCTTTCCTAGAGATTCCAAATTCTAGTTTATTGTTCCTGATTATTTTTAGGTGCAAGAAGGGAAGCATGTCATTCAATTCTTTTTCTATTGTGAACGTTATGGAACTGTCCTGAAGATTTAGTATTTTAAGGCTGTCCTCAACTACTTGATTATTTACTATTACCACTATTTGTCTACATTTTTATAATAAGTTTTGCATATTTGTGGGAAGGCTTGGTTATGTGGATTTAGTATTGGAGATAATGGATTTCCCATGGTTAAACCATACTTTTGTGTATAAAATTGAAACTGAAGTTAAAGTAGGTTTGTTCAATACATAATTGTGTGAGCTTTAGTAAGTCGTCTGCTATTTCACCAGAAATGTCTGTGGCAGTTACCCATTTTTTCAGTACCAAAAGTAGTTTTTCTCTTGGAATGCTGGGGAAAAGTGATACTACATCAAACGAAACCAACATATCGTCGTCACTTAGGCTTTTTGTTTTATTTGTTCTATTAATTGTCAGGAATTTTTATATCTAGACTGTTGTACTGTGGTAAGGTTTGGAACTGTTTTGTTAACCAATTTGCTTGTTGGTAAGTAGGGGAGTTTTGGAATGTTTTCTCAAACAGAGAGGAGTGTTACATTTATCACATGCATATTTAGTTCTGCAGTTTCTTTTGCCTTTATTGCAAGGTACAAATGCTTTCCTTTTCAGTATGGCTGGTGGTGTATATTGTTGCAGGTTCTTCAGGTTTCTATTTTGTCGGAAGGTGTTTCAAATACCAATTAGTTTTGATATCACTGCTCCCCTTTGAACTGTTATGAGAGCAAAACTAAGGCCAGTGTTTTCAGTTACTCTTTGGCTGGAATTTTGTTTTGGTTGCCAACGAATATAACCCTAGAGTTAACACCTAGAAACTCAACAACCAGGAAAACTAATTACAAAAACAAATGTCAAGAATTTACAACAAGAATAACAACACAGAATCCAACTAACCTAGGCAAAGTGTAATTGTTGATTAACCCTTTTAGTGCCAGCCCGGTTAACAGAGTGAAGTCTGAAAAGTGCCAAGCAATTTTAGAGCAGAATGCAGGGTTTTAAGGTATAAAATGAATAATAAATGACATAGAGAGCTGAATCTTTTTTTATTTTTAGTAAAGCTGTTTGTCTATTGTATAATATGTATTATATGCATGAGAAGGCTCTTCAATACTTTAAAATAATTAAAAAGAAAAGACATTTTCTAAAATAAAACAAAAACCCCCAAAATAATCAATAATTAGGCATACAAAAACTTACCATACAGACACTTCAGGCTAATGAAATTAAAGTACAATATTTCTTTAATAAAACAGCTATCTGTTGTACTTTGGTGTTTTATTTTTTAAACTACACCAAAATGAATTTATGTAACCTGCATCTGAAAAAAAATATTACCAAAGCACACATACACACACATTGGTGTAATACAGGTAATGATGAAAATGACATAAAGCAATGGGATACAGATGTAATGTGGATTGCTGTACAATTTAGTACTTGTGCTGTTGCGTAGCTAAATGGTTGATTCACATTGTCTCTGTCATCTGGTTATACCTCTGTCATCATATACATTTTGATAAGTACACTGATTATTTGCATGCATATGAGGACCATTATTATCAGATGCATTTTCATTGCTGAAGCTAAAATATATACAGGCTGATTTATATAGAACTGGCACATTTCTTTAATTGTTCCAAAACCTGTTATGCTAGCGACAACTTATTACACCTAAATTATAGAGGAATTTTGGGAGATTATTTACCTCTATAGCAAATATTGAAAATGTCCTCCATCCTGCATAAGGCACAACTCAACACATCATTCCATGTTACTGGCCACTCGTTGGACGACTCTGTTATCAATAGCTTGAATCTCCTTTGTGATGTTGTGCTTCAGATTGTCCAATGTCTGGGGACATGTGACGTAAACCCTGTCTTTTAAGTAAACCCATAGAAAGATGTCCGGCGATGTCAAATCTGGAGATCTTGGTGAACACAGGTTCCTGGAAATCATCCGGTTATCAAAGAAACTTGCAATTAGATTAGGTTCATGGATTCATTTGATGTATGGCATGTAGTGCCATTTTGCTGAAAATATACTTGACTCAGCTCTACATTGTATTGCATTTTCATGTTGACTACAAGAACAAAATGTCGAAACAGCTGCCAACAGTGCAATTAGGAATAAAACACAAACATCTGCACATCTAGTTACAAGGAATCAAAACTCCAGAACATTCTGCTTAATATGGTGCTAAAATTGTGCCATTGAATGAATTTTCAATGGAATAATTAAAGAAAGAAATGTGTCAGTTCTACACAAATCACTCTGTATCTTCCTCTCTTATGTTGACACTTTCATCAAAGTCTGAAAATTCAAAATCACTCGCTTTCTTCTAATGCATTGTGAACTGCAGCTCTTATTTCCTATTTGGTTCATAATCCTTTTACTAGCCGATGCAATTTTTCAACCAACATAAACACTGGCTAGAGAAATTAAAGTTGGAGCAAATTTAGCACTTTGGGGTGTAAAGCTAATGCCCTGAAATGCTCCAGAAAACTTTCTCTATGGCTAAGACATAGACAGTACACAGACTTTCCCGCTGAAAGGTGTTAAAACATATGAATATGGGATCACAATTAGATCGTGATTGGCAATTCTCGCAGAATTCTTGGATTACGATTAGATCCCAATTGGCACTAAAAGGGTTAATCATTTTCACACATAAAAAATAAATCTATGATCGCTTCTTCAGCAAACATTCAAAAAGGTACAATATTAGATGTTCTAGCTAGACATTTGCACAGTTGAGTTCATTAAAAAATTATAACATTTAATAATGTTATACAGGTCTCTCAGGCCTTTAGCCACCAATGGAAGGTTAAGAAACATTTGTAGTTATTTTAAAAATATCAAGATACACATAGCTATAACACAAGAAATAATAGCATCTAAACAGTTACCACAGTACCTTACTACATGAAGAAAGTACCATGAATAAGAAATTGCCATATCCATTTCAGTAACAAGTTTAAAAGAAAAGTACAGGCAATTGATTTTAATAATTGAAATTTAAATTGATTTAATCAATATCCAGGGACTATATAGAAATGTTGATTCAGAATGTGCATGAGTGAGTGAGTGCATGCATGCAAGAGAGAGAAATAAACCTAAATACAAGGGTCACTCCAGAAGTTTTAAGAATGGATGCAATAAAATATTATAAACTTAGATCGCAGCATTGTAAATTTTAAAAATATTCTAAATTTCATTCTACACACCATCTCATCCTTTCAAACATTTTTTTTTTTATTTTTTTGGAGAGTGTAAACATAAGCATCTGCTACTGCCACAGTTGACTCAAATCATTGACCTCAATTTGTATTGCTTTTTCATTTTGGGGAATAGGAAGAAGTGGTCATATGGGGCCAGAACTGCAGAATGTGACAAATACCAGACTCCTGCAGAAATTGAATTTTTTGTGTAGTGTCGGCAGAGACCTTGTTATGGACAAAATTCCACACAGACCAGTCCTGGGATACTTTTTTCACAGTTAACTAAACACTTGTGGCAGATTTTGTAGTGTACCATCTAGCAGTAACAGTCTTTTGTCCTTCAAGAGGAATCATCACAATGTGATTCCTTGCTAAGGAGAAGAAACATATCTTCTTGCCAACAATTCTCATTTGCTTCACTTTTGTTGGGGGATACTCTCCTGGGAAGAACCAAAACAATGATTGTTAATTAGTTTCTAGATCGTATTGTTAAATCCAGCTTTTATCACCTATTATAATTAAATATGTTTTTGGATCTTCCCCCACAGAATTTTTCAATAATTTCTTGGCACTTTTGCACATGTACTTCTTTCTGATCATTTCTGAGGTAGTGAGGGATCCAGCAGCTGCAAAGGTGCATTAAGTTTTTCCTTTAGAATTGTTTTCAATTTTGCCAAACCAATATTTAGGGCTTCTTGAATCTGACCATATGTGTTTTACATCTTTCTGCAACAAGCACTCTGCTTTCACCACTTTTATCCATTATTGCTATAGCTTGACATACAGCTCAATCTTCATCTTTCCGGGAATCCCTGTCTCTTCTAAATTCTGAATGCCAACAATAAATGGTGGACTGCAAAGGGCAATGATCCTCAATTGCATGGTACAGTCTTTCAAGGCATTCCCTCTTCCGTAAACTGACTTAAAAGTCATACAAAACTGTAGCATGGAAATGCTGTTGCTTGAGATCAATCCTAGCATATGACATAGCAACAGCTTTTATACATATAATGGTGATAATGAACATTGTTGTAGTGCACCCAGACTTGCACATGTTGCTATCTGAACTTCAATCTGGTTAGGAATTAAGCTTGGCATATGGTGACTCATTGTCAATTTTCAAAACTTTTGGAGTGAACCTCATATATCTTGATATCTCCTTTCCTGAGTGTATATTGGTTTACTAGTCAAATCTCATAGCATTCAAGATAAAAAGTAATTATGTTTGTAATAATTTTTACACTATCCTCACATGAACACAAGAGAAAGCTATTGATATATAGATGTTAGCCATCCTTGGATCAATATCAGGCTTTTGTACTGGAATTAACATACATTTTTATCACATATCAGCAAATCATGCATATTGTAAAACATGTAATTACCCATTTCATAATAAGATATTCTTCTGATAGAAGAATAACAATGTTGTATGAGATATACTTATTAGGACCAAAATGGAGTTTTAATTTTGGACACTGTATAAACTGAGGTTCTCAGTGTCCCATTCTATGTTGGCCATGAAAGACTTATTAATTTTGCTCAGAGGCCTATTTAACAGGCTTGAGGTTCTTTAATATACCATACATCTACATGGGACCAACAGCTTACTTCCCTTCTGAAGGAAGCTATGCTAAGGATTTTTATGCCTGAAAAAAAGTTATTCTCTCATGGGTTTGAACCCACAACCTTGGGTATGTGAGGCTAGCATGGCAACCACTACACCACAGAGGGCAACTATTAGGACCAGGAGTGGTATTTCTTTGGTTATGAACTATTCCTATAGTTCCCATTTCTGATAAAACAGAAAAGGGTAGCTGTTATAAAATCTTGGTAAACATAATTAGGAGTAACTGAACTGAGAAAGTCTTGATGTATGGATTACATATCCTGTATATGAAGTGACTGATCCTTGTTATTTTATAAGAACTATAAAATTCGCCATATTTACAAAATAGGTCAATTTTACAGCGTAATATTATCACCAAAAATTTTCCCATGAGTTTTCCCATCTGTTAAATGGCCAAAATTTAGAGATGAAATCAAGACTTTGAGTTTAGAGAGCAGTCAAATAGGAATTTCAGTTTCTATGATGATGATGATTCATCAGTGAAAGCAATAACCACTAAAAAGGGGATTGCAAACTTTACTGGATCAGCTTTATGGTGTTCAAGAGTTATGTCTAGGTATCAGCTTTGTATGCAAGACAAAAATATCATAAAATTTTTTAGCTGAATATAAAGAACAACATTAACTTTAAACTTTCACAAATGGAATCTTTGCTAACCCTTGATGTGTCTTTTAACAGAACTGTGAGGACGAATTTTGCAGATTTGAGGATAACAATTAAAAGGTGAACACTTATGTTGTCTAGATATTTAATACACATATTTGTTATAATTGTTTTGCACTAGATGTATTAAGTGAGAAATGTTTTTCCTAGTAGGGTACATATTTTACGCCAGTGCATGTTATATGCTGGCAAATTTGGTACTTTCAATGCATACTATTCATGTATCCCCTATTAGCAATATAAAATAATGAATCCCTGAATATTGTAGCATATTTTGATACTTATATTTTCTCCATTATAAGTATAATGTTCCATTGCTGTTAGTACTACAAACACTATATAGTATACAGGCATGCACACACACACGCACAGACATTGTTGATGAATATGATAAGGTCCCACATCGCATTGTAGGTTCTGAGGGAGAAAGAATGTATTGTGTGTGATGCAGCATGACATTGGATGGTAGACAACACATGTTGCAGATTTGCATTGGAAGATAGATTTAGAAAATGTATATGCGATATAGAAAGTGGAATTGAGCAACATTTCCAATGCATCAGTGCTCAGAGAAGTGGTAGTTGCTTGCCTCACTTTTTTTTACTATGGATTCCCAATCATGCCTAATCCATTTGTGCTGATTTATGGACATGTAGTGAATTCAAAGACTTTTTTATTGCCTATGATTGTTCTGGATTTTGCTTTGGGACGTTGAACAAGGAAGTATTTGAAGTATTTGAATAAATAATTTTCTGATATTGACAGATGTAAAGGAAATGTGTAATCTATTTTTAGTCTATGCACAAATTTCATCTTGTCATTTAGAGTTGTCATTTTAGGACAATCAACAAAATAATCAATATTGGCTTGGAAGAAAATCATGTAAGAATCTAGATTTTTAAAGATTTATGGAGTGGATAGAGTGATTGCAGGCATAAGCTGTGTCTTGCATGAGTTATAAATTTTCCAGAATAATCAAACATATCTGCCTGGAAGTAAAGTGAAAGGAATAGTGATGGTTTTGTTTTGGTCAGGAGATCACAGTTTTCTAGTAGAAATCTTTATTGCCTTTTTTTGTTTGTAAGCAGGATTATGATATGGAAAATCAATTACATCTGACATGCTATGGTTGGGTAATCTTGACAACCTAAGTTCCATATATAAGTAGATTTTGGGATTCATCAAAATCCTTGTTTCTCTTATGGTAACAAAATTTATGAGTAAATATTTTCTTGAGGTAACAATATTCATTATTTCAAATGAAATGTAGTATTTTTTGCCATAAGGAAGCAACTCAAGGGTGTTTTGACAATTTTTGAGATGCTGTGGATGTATAAAATTAAAACAGTTGATATGAAATGAAGCAGCATTTGTCGCCTATGTCAGAAAATTCTAAGGTGTGCAATCTGGCCATAACCAAGGCAGCTGTATATGATGTTGGTTTGACAAAGGTTGTGGATGCGATGTATCCATATCCAGATGTTAGGTTCGAGTTTTAAATGTTGTCACTGTTCTTTCTGTTTCATATCTGTGTTTTTAAATCTTTTGCTAGGATAAAACTCACTGAAAATGTCAAACAGATCTACATAAATTTGAGAATGTGGTGAACACTTTTTGTTGTCATTGTCTTCAGAAAGAGAAGTGACAAATTGTGGTTGGTTATATGTATTGTAGTTTAAAAGACTGTGAATCTATATTGGGCATGAAAGATCACTTAATTTCGCCCAGCGGCCTCTCCATTACGCTTGAGGTTCTTTTACATGCTGTAAATCTACAAGGGACCCACATCTTTACTTCCCTCCCGAAGGAAGCCACGCTAAGGATTTTTACACCTGAAAAAATCCATTGTCCTCCATGGGTGGGTGAACCTCGCAACCTTGGGTATATGAAGTTAGGATGGTAAATATTACACCACGGAGGGCAATTGGTTATGTGCAGTCTGGTGTTGTTCTACCCTCTACTCTTGTCAACAGGATGATGTCATCCACAGCAGGGGCTCAAAATTTATAATGGAATCTGCTTTTTTAGTGATAAAAATGTTTACCCAAATTTGCAGTTCCAAAGGTTTCTTTATATATTTAATCAAGTCTATTACTTCCTTTATGTTATGATTTTGAGACCAAAAACGATGTGCTACTACAGACTTGTCTACGTGCTTCTCAAGTGTTCTTTCCTGTTGACAAGAGTAGAGAGAACGCAACACCAGATGCACACAATCACCTGTTGTATGTAACATCAGCCAACCTTGGAACTGAAGATAGGGTTAAGTTATGCTGAAACCAGCTTTCCCAAATGAAGGCAAAGTGGAGATAAAAGCATAAAAATAAAAAACCTCAAATAATTTTATGCTAGCAAATATGGTAATTTCAATGCATGCTATACATGTATACCATATTACTAATATAAGATAATTAGTCCCTGAATATTGTAACAGATTTTTATGCTTTTCCATTATTTGTATAATTTTCTATTGCTGTTAGCACTGAAAACATTATACAGTATACAGGCAAGCACCCACACACATTGTTGAAGGATAAGGCAAAGTCTCACATCGCATTGTAGGTTCTGAGGGAGAGGGAATGTATTATATACGATGCAGCATGACATTGGATGCTAGTCAACACATGTTGGAGATTTGCATTGATGATAGATTTAGAAAATGTATATGCGATATAGAAAGTGGAATTGAGCAGTATTTCCAATACATCAGTGCTCAGAGGTGTTAGTTGCATACATCACATTTTTACTATGGTTTCCCAAGTATGCCTATTCCACTTGTGATGGTTTATGGACATGTAGCGAATTCAAAGAATTCTTATTGCCTATGGTCGCTCTGGATTTTGCTGTGGGATATTGAACAATGAAGAGTTTAAATGAATAATCTTCTAATGTTGACACAAGTAAAAGAAAAGTGTAATATATTTTTAGTCTACGCACAAATTTAATCTTGCCATTTAGAGTTGTTATTTTAGGTCAGTCAACAAAAAATGAACATTGACTTGGAAGAAAATCATGTAAGAATCTATATTTCTAAAGTTTTATGGAGCGGATAGAGGGATTGCAGTCAAAAGTTGTGTCTTGTGAGTTCACTTTTCCAGAATGATCAAACATATCTGCCTGGAAGTAAAGTGAAACGTCAGGAGATCACAATTTTATAGTATAAATCTTGTAACAAAATTTATGAGTAAATATTTTCTTGAGGTAATATAATTGGTTATTTCAAATGAAATATAGTATGCTATACTATAAGGAAGCAACTCAAGGGTGTTGTGACAATTTTTGAGGTACTGAGGATGTATAAAATTATAACAATTGATATTAAATGAAGCATCTGTCGTCTATGTCGGAAAAGGTGTGCAATGTGGCCATAACCAAGGCAGATGTAAATGAAGTTGGTTTGACAAAGGTTCTGAATGCCATGTGTCCATATCCAGATGTTAGAGTTTGAAATGTTGTCGCTGTCTGTTTTTTTTTTTGTTCATATCTTCTGTTTCTAAGTCTTTTTCTGGGCTATTCCTAACTGAAAATTTTGAACAGATCTACGTAAATTTGAGAATTTGGTGAACAATTTTTGTTGTCATAGTATTCAGAAACTGAGAGTGCAAACTGTGGTTGCTAATATGTACTATAGGTTAAAAGGCTCTGAATGGCTGGGTAATGTGTGACAAGTAAAATGTAAACATGTTGTTTGTGATTGTGTTGGAAGGTTTAGGGAACAGATTTTTGTGTTTCATTGTTTGGAGATTGTATTTTATGATTTAAATAAATGATGAAACATTTTTAGTGCTTTTTTTTCAGATTTAATGAGTTATTTTTTGTATTTTTAAATATCAACCTAGTAGGCACATACATCTCAGTCATGTAACCTCTTGTCTTCATGAATCAATTTATGTGTTTTCAAATTAGACATATCAATAAAACATTTCCCACAAACATCACACTTGTGTGGCTTTATTGCCTTATGAGTCAATTTATGTATTTTCAAATTAGGCAAGCAAGTGAAACCTTTACCACAAGTATCACTTATATGGTCTTATGGCTTCATGAGTAAATTTATGCCTATTCAAATCTTGCAGGCGAGCAAAACCTTTCCAACAAGTATCACACTTATATGGTTTTGTGCCATCATGAGTAAATTTATGGCTTTTCAAACTTTGCAGCCAAGTAAAACCTTTCCCACATGTATCACATTTATATGGTGTTATACCTTCATGAGTTAATTTATGGGATTTCAAATTATCCAAGCGAGTAAAACCCTTCCCACAAGCATCACACTTGTGTGGCTTTATTCCTTCATGATTGAATTTATGGCATTTCAAATGATGCAATTGAGTAAACTGTTTCCCACAATTATCACACTTGTGGGGCTTTATCCCTTCATGAGTCAATTTGTGGATTTTCAATTGTTGAAAATGAGTAAAACACTTGCCACAAGTATCACACTTATATGGTTTTGTGCCATCATGAGTAAATTTATGGCTTTTCAAACTTTGCAGCCAAGTAAAACCTTTCCCACATGTATCACATTTATATGGTGTTATACCTTCATGAGTTAATTTATGGGATTTCAAATTATCCAAGCGAGTAAAACCCTTCCCGCAAGCATCACACTTGTGTGGCTTTATTCCTTCATGAGTGAATTTATGGCATTTCAAATGATGCAATTGAGTAAACTGTTTCCCACAATTATCACACTTGTGGGGCTTTATCCCTTCATGAGTCAATTTGTGGATTTTCAATTGTTGAAAATGAGTAAAACATTTGCCACAAGTATCACACTTATGTAGCTTTATGCCTTCATGAATCAATTTGTGGGCTTTAAAATTGGAGATACCAGCAAAACGCTTGCCACAAGTATCACACTCATGTGGCTTTATGCTTTCATGAATGAATTTATGGCTCTTCAAATTTTGCAAATGTGTAAAACACTTCCCACAAGTGTTACACTTGTGTGGCTTTATGCCTTCATGAGTCAATTTGTGCAATTTCAATTGTTGCACATGAGTAAAACACTTGCTGCAAATATCACACTTGTGTTGCTTTATGCCTTCATGAATCAATTTATGACTTTTCAAACTATCCAAGCGAGTAAAACCCTTCCCACAAATGTCACACTTGTGTGGCTTTATGCCCTCATGAGTGAATCTATGGTATTTCAAATGCCGTAATTGAGTAAAACCCTTCCCACAAGTATCACACTTGTGTGGTTTTATGCTTTCATGAGTCAATGTATGTGTTTTCAAACCTTTCAAACTAGTAAAACACCTCTCACAAATATCACACTTGTATGGCGTTTTGCTCTTATGAATGAATTTATGTCCGATTAAATATTTTGGTAAGGTAAACCTCTTCTCACAAGTTTCACACTTGCAATTTCCACCCATGTTATCTCTAACCAAATTACTATATTTCAAGCACAAAGATTTGTTGACCATTTGTCCATCATTATGCTGTTCAAAGTAATCACTTTTTTGTACTGAAGATTTTCCTGGTGCATCAAATTCTTTATTTGCACATTTTTTGGCTCTTTCACATTCAGGGCTTTCAATTATCATATTGAATCTTGCATACTTTTGGGAATTTTCACCAGAGAATAAACCTGAATTTTCTCTGTGTACTTTGTCTCTGAAATGAGAATATCATTTAAAATTACATAAATATAATAAAACAATATTTTATTTATAGCTAAATTATGGTAAACTTAAAAACAAACTATTATATTATATATAGATGTATGCAGTTTATTATGATCATAATACCAATGATTACATCTTGGAAATTATTATCTGAATATCTAGGTATTTAATAATTATAGACCAAAATGATCACACAAAAATTAGTCACTCAAAATACTAGATCATATACTGAAAAAATCTGAAATTATGCACAAAATATGATTTTACTCTTAAGGATACAAGCTAAAACATATTCTTAATGAAATCCAAGGAGTCAATGAATAGCATGTTGATTTACTTTCTAAATATTGCCTTCAAATGGGACAATATTGTATTTATACAAAACTTGTGGAAAAGTTAGCCTTCATATTATAATACAATTTTATTAAACTATGTAAAAAAGCAGTACAATAGTTACATATTTTAATCGTGAAAACCAAAATACTCATTTGTAATACCACAATGAGAGGAAGTGCAGAAGTGAACTAACTTTGATTTTGTGAATACATGGGGCACAACCAAGGCATAAATGAGGATGTCAAATTCATGGATGCATAACCAAATGTAAGGGGACTAGAAATTTATCATTTAGGGATAACAGTAACTGTCAAGCTGGAAAAAAATTGAAACATGCTACAAGTTTAAATGAATTGAGTCACCTTTTTCTTTACACTTATTGCTCCATTTTGCCTTCATTTCAAAAGATTGGTTTCAGGGTACCTTAACCATCTTCAATTCCGAGATTGACTGACACTACATACAACAGGTGGTTGTGTGCAGCCTGGTGTTGTGCTACCTCTACTCTTGTCAATAGGATGATGTCATCCACAACGTGGACCTCAAAATTCATAAGGGAATCTTCTTCTTTGGTGATAAAAATGTTTTCTCAAATTTGCAGTTCCAAAGATTTCTTTATACATTTAATCAACTCTATTTCTTCCTTTATGTTATGATTTTCAGACCAAAAACGATGTGCTACTAGACTTGTCTATGTGCTTCTCAAGTGTGTTTCCTGTTGACAAGAGTAGAGGGAACACAACATCAGACTGCACACAACCACCTGTTGTATGTAACATCAGTCAACCTTGGATCTGAAGATAGGGTGAAATTGGTATTCGCAAATGAAGGCAAAATGGAGATAAAAGCATAAAAAAAAAGAGGACTCAATTTATTTAAATTATGGTGCTCCACTGTCTGAAATACTATTCTTTATTTGATATAAAAGTTATTTTGGATATGGTAGTTGGTACAAGAGGTTTCTGATAAATACCATATTCAGAATACACTAAACTTTGTATCCTTCTTCATTGAATACAATAAAACATACATAATAATACTTAGTACTCTAGCACATTTAAACCTTTGCTCTCCCATAATTTAATACTTAGTTGTACCCAGATATGCCAAAAAGTTATTGCATCATTCGGCTTTCCAGACAATACCTCCCCTCTCCCTCTCTAGTAATTATTTCTTAACCTTCTTAAAAAAATGCTGCACACATTTTAATTGATACAGCATCTTTGGTTAAATCATCAATTTTCCATTTAATTTATCATACTCCATATTTTAACCATTTCACCATCTATTAACTCAAATACTTCCATGTAGGTAAATGAGAAGAGTTTTGTGCAAAGAATACATTTTTACTTTTTCTACAAGTACCATGTACATACTGTATAGAGCAGGTATTGAATTGCAAACTTTGATATCGAGATTTCAACAGAAATATACATTTTGAGACCCCTGAATCCAAAAAAAAAGCATTTTAGAAAAAAGTCCATATGTGTGTGTGTGTGTGTGTCAGTGGGTAGCATAGCTCAAAAACGAAAAGTCTGTTAAATACCAAAATTGGTATTTAAGTTCAATACCTTCTGAGGATATGACATGAAGATTTTCAAGAAAATCCTTCCACCCCCAACTACCCTTACCCTTTACATGGAAAAATTTTCGAAAATGTTGATTTTCTCAAAAATTGCTGTAACAGTTTTGATTAAAATATCAAATATTAAAGATGGCAAATAAAATGTATATCTCTAATTTTCCAAGAAATAGCCTCTCAAGACATCGTTATTCTGAATGAATTTTGTATAACTGGTAAAATTATAAGAGATAGACAAAAATGTGCTACACAAAAAATATAGATATGTAAAAAGGAAGCTATTAACAGTGAAGTAACACAATTATTAATGTAACAATTATTAATTATAATTATTATATTAATCAAAAATGTAGAGCTCATTAAAACATACAATTATTGTCATATACGTTATTTTTATGTAGTTGACTGTTTTTTAGATATACCCTGTTATTAGTTTTAAAACACATACATTTCTCATACAGAAATATGTCAGCTCCTGCCTATACAAACAAAGCAACTTCAATCACATAGCAACTAACTTTAGCCTTTTTTTTTTTTGGTAGTGTTTATCCCCGCTTTTACTACTTGTGGCATCGCAGGTGAACTTTAGCCTATGGCACCTCCTTATTTTCCTTTCAAGGAAGCAAGTAATAAGACCACTTTTGCTAATTTTTTTCTTGATTAGAATCAAGTAAATTGAAGAATAAGTTTTTCCACTACAATTTGTTGCTGAGATGTAGAGAAAGTCATGTGAATGGAACTCATCAGATTTGTTTTTACATAGATCACAAATGGCAAATTATTTTCCCCTCCTACAACTTCTTTTAAATATGTTATAAATGTTTAAGAATCTTTGTCCTTTAATTCACCCATATATTCTGTCCTCTTTATAAAATTCACAACTTTGCATTGCTCTTTTCAAACTGCAGTGTAATTGCCCCCATCTAATAACTAAATATTCAATCTCCCGTACCATTTTCTTTTAATGTGTTTCCCAGCTCCCCAAACCAACTCTCTCTTACCAACACATATTTTTCAAACTATACAAATCGGATCCTCTTTTGAACTGTTTTTATGATGTATGGCTTTCGATTTTGTTTATCTAATATGTATTTATAATCTCTTATAACTATGCTTTCATGCTGAAGAAAATATTTTTTAACATAACTTGAGGTTTATAGTTCTTTATTTATTAACTTTCTGCTCATGTAGCCATACTTAAGAATGCAGAGCAGCCAACAGTCTTTTTTCATCAAGAAATAACACTAACTATATAACTATATGTACAGTATCTAAATTACGATGACCAGTTATATTAACTTTGCCTAGCTTCAATACAATCACTCAATCTTCAGCAAGTTCCTGCAAAGGCTCTGGTCACCATCATTATTATTATTATTTTGAAGTTTAATGACCTTTATTCTGGAAGGTCATATCAGACAATGAATGGAATGGGTTAAATGATGCTCAAATAAACTCATGGAAAATGAAGTAACATAACATTTGTCTTCTTAGGATATGGAAAGAAACCTTACCTGGGTATTTTTTTGAAAGCTTCCAAATATGCAGAGCAGCTTGTAACAGAGATATAATTAATATTAATTTAAAGAATTTGAGTTGGTTTTTGTAACACAAACATCACTTAGCAATTACTTGCTGGGATCAGTTTCAGGAACACTTGTTTCTATTTTCAACCCTTAATTCTGAGTAAATCTTGCTTCATTAGCATCAACAATGAGCGTGGAGGTGCATAACTTGTACAGGCATCTGGTGCTGGATCTATGAACTTCAAGAAGTTGCTGTAAACCAAAATTCATGATATGGTTCTTTTTCTTCATGCTATAGATCTTCTCCGAGACATCTAATTCTGTGTTTATAAGCTGGTTTTAACACTTTTATATTAGGTGTGATTTCATGTCCTGATGACTAGAGGTGATGGTCAACTGCTGATTTTTCTGTTTGTTGGATTTTAAATTTTTCATATGTTCCTTTAATCTGGTTTCTAATTTCTTTTTGTGCTTCCCATGTATTCTTAATTACAGTCTAAGCATTTAATTTCATAAATTCCTAGATTTTTGTTTGCTAATTTTTTCTTAGAGTTTCTCAATGCTGTAGTTGTTTTTAGAGCTAAGGTGATGATATAATTCTTGAAGATCTTCTGAAATTTGTTGTGTGCCCAAGGATGATACGAATCTTCTGAACTGAGTCTAGTCACAGTGGTTCTGCAGGGTGGTATATGGTTCCGTTTTTTGTATTTGTTACAGTTTTTTATTTTTTTAAATTAATATAGAGAGGCACTTGGTAGCAACAAGCTGACTTTGTTGGTTGGTGTTTAAGGTCACTCAACCACCAGCTAATTAGCGACAAGCTGGTTGTTAAGACAATATGAATCAATGTTATAATAAAAACACAGCCCCATAAAATGAGATACTGTTAGTTACATTATACAAGTTTATGACTGATATTATTATGTATCAATGTTAACTTTTGTTGATGTGGGGACAGTTACTGTTGCAACTTGGAGGAAGACTACGCTACACTGATTATGTTCGGAGAACAGTTCCATGACTTACATTAACAAGGAATATGGATAAGAAGATGAAAATATGGAGAAGTGAGGAGTGCACTGTGATCTAAAAGTCTTACCTTATTGATTCTGTTGAAGAGAAGCTCTCTTCCACCCAGTCCTGTAACATAATTATATACATTTAAGTATTTAAAGATGCAATTAAATGACCAAATTGTTGTCTATAACACTGAATATTTGACAAGACTGCATGGATTATTAACAGGTTATGCTACACTATTGTTATTTAATTAATTCTTTAGAAAAATGACTCAGAAAAATATTTTGCTGAACATCTTTTATATCAGTAATTGAAATTTTTTGCATAAATTACATTATACTTTCAATTATCCAGGATAATATGGGAGAGAAGAAGCAGGAATAATCAAGAAACCCCTAATTTAATGCTTTTAAGGTAAAAGCTTTTTTCAACATGTTTATTTTTGTTTAAAAGTTCTGTGCATAGGTATTGTTTTTCTTTGGGTATCAGCAATAAAGGACCCACTGCATGGCAATAAGTGCCATTTCCATTGTTTTAACAATCACCACATGACAACACAGTACCATTTCCATTGTCATTGGTCTGCCTGTTTTGTATAAATTAAAAACAAATTCAGTTTTTTAGATGTTAATCAGCTGTAAGAGTGAAAGAAGGAAAATAAGTTAAAAGAAATTTGTGAAAGAGATGGCAGAGAAATCAAAAAAAAAGGGGTGCTGACATTAAAACAGAATTATTTGGGGGGAGGGGGGGAAGATGAACAGATGATTTGCAAATTGGATAATCCTTACAGGAATAATTGGAATATACTGCATTTGTGAAATCCTTATTCCCAGACAAAATAGCATGATTCTGTTACACTGTGATTTAATTTGTGACCTAAAGATATGCAATATTCAAATTATAAGTCTCCATTTTAATCACAACATGATTGGAATAAGCAGAAGTATTCATGAGAGTTGCTTGCTACATTCCACATTTGAAACATATTTACTACTTCACAACACATCATTCAGAGATGGGGAAATCAGCAGCTTTAAAACAATTGCAATATAATATCCAAATGTATAAAGGATTGTTAAACTGCAAAGGAAATTATTATTTTGATGAAATCTCAGACACTCTATACAATATACAGGTTTTTGTCTATGTTTAATGAAAAAACAAATGTGTTCCATTCAAATGACTTTCTCTATGTCTGTCACAAATTATTGTTAATAAGCTTTCTTCTATCTCTACATGCTAATCGAATAAACATCAGCAGATGGACTTATTACTTAGTTCCTTGCAAGTAGAAGGGAAATAAGTGAAAACACTAGGATAAACCAACAGTCAAATGCTTTAAAATGTTGTTGCTATGGGATTCAAATAGGTTTCTTTGCATTGCCAGAACTCGGCAAGTCCCTGCATGAGAAATGATTAAAAATATTTTAAAACCAATTCTAATAACAAGGAATATCTTGAAAATGGGGAATTCCAAAAAAAAAAAAAAGTATACAACAAATTGTGTATTTTTATAAGCTTTACATTTTTTGTGGGTTAAATTTTTGTCTATCCCTTATGGTTTACTAGTTATGTAAAACTCAGCCAAAATAAGCTGATTGCCAGAAGCTATTCCCAAGAAATTCAAGATATTATTTTATTTGTGATGGAAATGGCTTTAATATTTAGTATTTTAATCAAACTCGTAAGAACCATTTTTGAAAAAAAAAAAAAAAAATGGAAAATTTCTCCATGTAAAGGGTAGTTTGGGGTGGGGGGATATTCCTGAAAAATCTTCATGTTGCATCCTTGGAAGATATCAAACTTAAATACCAAATTTGGTATTTAACAGTCTTTTCATTTTTGAGCTATGCCTTTTTCTATAAATACTTTTTTTGGATTCAGGGAATCCCAAAACATGTATTTTTGGTGAAATTCGGTATGGAATTTTTTGGTGCAATACAATAGCTTCTCTATACACTATGTACATGGTACGTGTAGAGAAAATAAAAATGAATTTCCTTTGGGTTCAATTCTTTTTGGTAGTGTTTAATGCTAACTTTTACTAATTGTGGCACCGCAGGCAATGATACATCGAATGAAGATGGAGCACTGACAGAATGCAATGGTGGGGGTAACCGGAGAACCCCCCCCCTGTGCCGCTTTGTCTACCACAAATCCCACATGCAGTCGCTTGGGATCGAACCCAGGCCATTTAGCTGAGAGGCGAGTGGTTTAACCACTCGGCCATGCCACGGCCATTTTGGGTTCAATTGACAGATTTACGTTAATTCATTTACAGAATATCATATGAGTTAAATATCATCTTTGTATTTAAGAATGTAAAATTCTTAACAGACTAACAAAAGTAAATGATACACAAAAAAGGAGGTGATGATTTTAATGTCTAAAGCACATTCTTTATGTAAAAATATTTCCAAACTAAGAAATGTATTTTACTTTTTAATATTTAAAAGTTCTTTCAACCAAATTTAGGCACTACATAAGTGATAAAATCAGTGACAATGTAACAGTAATGCATACCAGATGCAGTGTACTGAGTGCTCATTGGTGCTTACTTTCCATGCCCTTCTTTTATAAAAATGTTCAATGTCTGCACACTGTCTGACCATCAGAGGAAATGTTGTGGCACACCCATACCGATCAATATAAACATTGTCTCACTTCATGCTACCAATGGGAGACTGAAAATGTGTACTTTTACCTATCATATTAGTTACGCAGACATTTTATTATCCTGTAAATTATACTAATGCATGTAGGTACCATCATATAAGATATATCAAGAAATGTATAAAAATTGCAATTATAAAGATATTCAAAATTAATCTTAGGCACCGTGTTTAGATTATTCAAGTGTTAATAATTTACAAAAATTCATTGCTCAGCATATGTAAAAAAAAATCTGATGTTTTACAATCACATGACTTTCTCTACATCTCTGTAACAAATTATTCTTAAAAAGCTTATTCTTGTAACTACGTCATGCTCATCAAGATAAACATTAGCAGAAATTGTCTTTATTACTTGGTCCCTTGTAAGTAGAAAGGAAAAAATCTAATGTGTTCCACTCACATGACGTCCTCTAGCTGTCGGCAAACAAACATTGTATTCAAACCTTAATCTGTTAACTACACCATGTTAATCAAGATAAACATAAACATAATTAGTTTTATTACTAGCTCTTTGTAAGTATAAGGGAAATAAAAAAATGTTGTCCTTTAACCTTTTCGCGGATATGGACGTCATATGATGTCAATTTTAAAATGCAGGAGAACAGATATGGGCATCATATGACAACCTGTGCATGCATGCTTTTAATGCTTATTTAACCCTAATAATTTTAATTTTTATCTTTTATAATAAATTTAAATAAATTCTAGAATAAATAAAGCCGTACCTTTAAAGGTTCCTTTTTGAATGGCACATCTGAAAACATGGAAAGACACATAAGGGCACATATCCACTTTCACAACATATCATGCTAGTCTCTTTACAGACTCCTTTTTTATGGCACACCAAACACCTTCGAAATGGACAGAATTTTTTTTGCTGTCAGTGGTATCCTTTTAGGAAAGTGTTTTCCTTCAAGTCTGAGGGGTGCAGGGATTGTAGATTTCTTACCCCCTGTATGAAAAGCCGTTTGAATGCTATAGTGCTCAATTAGGCTACGAGCTATTGATATGATGAAGTCCAGGTAGGTCATCGTCTTGCATGGGTTTAGAGTTCTCCAAATTACTAAACAACTGTATATGGTGATATCCAGCTGGTGCAAAAATACCTTTTTATACCATTTAACTGTTTTTCATAAAGAAGGATATGATTGCAATACCTGATCTACTAGATCCACACCATCCATATGCATATTGTATTCCTGGATAACATCAGGCTTGAAAATTTACATTATGGTATAGGCATCTATTTTTCCAGTGTCAATCATCAAAATCTTAGGGGCTGCAATTGGACAATGCGGTAACCACTCTCCTATCTTGGCAAGTAATGTAGTTCAAAGGTGGGAGCTGACGCACCTGCATTTCTCCTCTCCTTAGAGTCTTTGTATTCACATTCTTCGGCAAACCAATACGATTTGAACATACTGTTCCAATTGCATTTGTGTTCCTTTTGTATAAGGCCATGTATAATTTAGGGGAGCTGTAGCATTTACCTAAATATACAGTCCTACCCTGGACAAGTATAGGTTCCATCAGGTGCATTACTATGGAGCCAGATAACCCCAAATCTTTGTCTCCAGTATTATCAGTCCCTTGACTAGTGTAAATGTAGCTATTGTAAAGATATCCCATTTTACTTTCACAAAGATCAAAACTCTTTATGCCAAATTTGCACCTCTTTGTTTTGATTTATTGCTTCCAGCCTAAGCGGCCCTTCCAAAACATCAAGCTTTCATCTACAGTGACCTTATCACCAGGCACATCATTTTCTTTGAATTTTGAGATAATACATTCCAAAACTGACGTAAATTTGTAGATTATTGTTTACATTTTCTGTGCCGGTGAAATGAAGGAACCGCAAAATGAAGTAAACCTGTTATTTGACATGTATTTCCCAAAAAATGGAGTAGCCAGCATGTCATCTATAGACCAGTACATGTCTAAAGTTGGTTTCCGAATAACACCCATGAGCGTAATTAGACCAATTAGCCTGTAAATCTCATTCAGTGTTACTTCTATCCACTTCTGAATTCTATTCTTAGGCCCTAAATTACCTTTAGAATTCAGATCTTCCTTCATCTTATTTGTATATGCATTTGTTTCTGTAACAATGAGAGACACCAAGTCAGCAGTAAACAATTTTGTAAAAATTGTCAATTTTGTCAGAAGTCAGCTGGTTCTTTTCGTAAAAACATGTCTAGTTGTTTTGGAGTCATTTTGACTACTCCACAATGTTGCTTCTTCATGAACACCTGAAGGAAGAGAGTCACTTTCTTCCTCACTGCTACCTATATCCTCGACACCCCCCTCAAAATCCAAAAAGTTGCCATCAATATCAAAGTCACTGTCATAAAGCAAAAAGTCCTCCACATTTTCTGAAGTTATTTCTGAAGCCAGTACACTGCCTACACGAGCTAATTTGTTAGCTACATTGCTAGTCGAAGCCATGGTTAGAACTGATATATAACATTTTCAAATGTGTTTTTCTGATAGCTAAAACAAAAAACTGTGAACCCCGTAGCTACATAGCTCTACCATAAATCCCCACTGTGTATTTCCTAAGGCGTAAATAGAAACACTGACAGAGAGGTTTGATTTCTTTGCAACTTGGATGTTCCTCACAAACACACACACGTAATTGAGTCGTAGCAATAAACAGAATGACAAAACATTGAAGCCGAGAACATTGTGCTTAGCTAGCTCTACGTATGTATATTTGTATGCACATAGCACACGCCTGACTCACAAATTAGGGGCCTTCGACATACAGAATGACTTTAACTACACAGAAAAAATTAGTGATATTTAAACTTTTGTTAATATAGTCTCTCTTTTGTTTCTACAATAGATTTATAGTGCCTTTAATGAGCTTTAAGCCAGTTTTTGTTTCATTAAAATATCTTAATAAATACCAAAGATATGAATGTTTATGTACGAAGCATATTTACCTACATTTAACAATTTAAATGCCTTGAATTGTTTATTGGGTATCCATTACTGGCTGTGCAGCATTTAAATAGCCATCACTCAAGCGGTTAAAAGCCGGTCACTAAGTGAAACAATTGAAATTCCAATCTTTTTGTTTTCCAGGAGTAAACAAATGAGATGTCGACTCATTTGAAAGAAGTTTAAGTGGCTAAAATTGAAACTAATAATCTGGAATATCTCGAAAATGGTTAACTCTATAAAAGATTTATATAATATAAATTGTGTGTTTTAATGAGATCTAAATTTTCTGTGTAGTAAGTTTTTGTAAATCTCTTGCAGTTTGCCAGTAATACAAGTCATTCAGAATGAAGAGGTCTTCAGAGCTACTCCCAGAAAATCTGAGATATACACTTCATTTGTCATAAAAATACAGTAAACATACAGCATTTTAATCAAAATCATTAATGCCATTTTTGAGAGAATCAACATTTTCCATGTAAGGGGTAGTTTGTGGTGGGAGGGATTTGCTTGAAAATCTTTGTATCTCATCCTTGGAAGATGTCAAACTCAAATAACAAGTTTGGTATTTAATGGTCTTTTTGTTTTTGAGCTATACTGCCCACAGACACACAAACACAGACATATGCACATGGACCTTTTTCTAAAAATACTTTTATTGGATTCAGAGAGTGTCAAAACATGTATTTCTGGTGAAATGTTGGTATCAAATATTGTGGGTGGAATACAATTCCTTCTATATACACTATGTACATAGTATGTATATAGAAAGTATGGCTAAAAATTTAAGAATAATGAATGAATATATATACAGACCTAAATGCATTAATGTAATACAACAGAAAAATAAACATTGGAGATAAAAACAAACTAATAAAACTAATTATTAACAAGTTTCTAGATACTCATGAACAGAGAAGAACACATTGTGAAGTAGAAAAAAGCCATAAATAGCTTTTTAAACACCAAAAATAAAATCAAAGCAAAGCATATAAAAATATGTATATCACAAAAATATTTTTATAACATTCATATGAGGAACCTAATAATATGTAAGGCTTTATAAGAATAAATGAACATGTAAAGGCGAGTAGTTATCTATAATCATTGACTAAGAAATGTTGAATTGAGTAGAAAGAATGGTTAATTAGATGTGCCTTTAGACATAGCTTGAATCTATTTTCTTGGTATATTTCCTTCAATAATTTTTGAAGCTGTTGTATACCTTTATACACAGAGATGTGTTATGTTGTTGGACTCATGATTTGCCCATGTAATACTGATGCACTGACTCTTTCTTAATGAAGAGTAAATCTGGGTTGTTGGTTTTATGGATAAACATTATTATTTCATATGTTGTATTTATCCGAATACAAGACAATGTTTTTTTCGAAAATATTGATGTTCAGATCTTGTATTCGCGATGTTTTTTGAATATCATACAGGGAAAAAGTTTCAAACTTTGCAGCTATAGCAGTGGCAGAGCCTGGAGGAAATTGCATAGATTACAGCCAAGGTTATGACCAAGTGACAGCTTTTGAGCATTTCATTTTGCACAAAAAATGATTTGTTAAGGAGCCTATGAGCATTCTTATTGGGAAAAAGATTATTCTCTGAGACTAAAATAAAATTAGAGGACTTCCTTCCACATCAGTGGTTGTACGTAATGTTGAATTGGAAGTCAACAGTCAAGCAGAAAGAGAGAGGTTAGCTGCGCATTCCCCCTCCTCAGGACACACATATATTGCAATGTGAATATATGCACAAGTTTGAACTAAATAAAAATGTTTATGATGCATAAAGTATGTTATCTTAGCAGAAAATAGCATCCATAAATAATCACCATTACAGCTATGCTGCCATAAACACTGCCATCACACTTTATCATTGCATATAACGCACTTTTTGTTCCCTCATCTCCATGTTTCCTGCTCGCAATTTGAATTTGTGTAAAATTAAATTAGATATAAACATTTACGATGTGTTATATTTACTATATGTGTTAAGTATGTAGTTTAAATACAAAATCATATCCATCCTCATCATAGATACAGCTGCCATTGCTTCCATACCATACATTTCCATGCTCCCCTCTCCGGCAGCCACTCAAAACATGAATTTCTGAGAAAATTCAAATTAAGTAGAATAAATAAATAAATCAGGGATTTAATCAGCTGAAGTGTCCATTAGTTTGTTCAAATATATGGCAAACCTTTAAATTTTTATTAGAGATCCTTCTTTTTATATACCTATCATACACTCGTGTCCAAAAGTGAAGCACAATTCAGAAAACAAAGAACTGAAAGGAAAAACGGTGAGCAAGTGCCCTTAAATGTTATCACAGTGTGTGCTTCCCTTTACTGGTGGTCTCTGATAAGTAAGCGGGTTCACACTTCTAAGGTCAATTAAACTAGAGCAGCAAACCAATACCAGAATGTCAGACTCAGTGCGCGGCTCATTCGTTATTGTTCTCCCATTGTGAACAGAGAGTAGTTGCTTCACAAAGTGTGTACAAGACAGCACCAATATGCCACAAAGATGTCAACTAGACCCTGTATTGAGGGGTATGTCTAGAGACAGGTCAAAACAAATCAGTCTCTCAAGCCCTGAATGTGCCACAAAATGTCATATCCAGGCTTTGGCGACAGTTCCGAGGAACAGGATCTTTGTCAGATCCCTGTACATGGTTGCCCACGAGTCACAACACTGCAAAAGGACCAATATTTGACCAAACAGCACAACGGCATCGGAGGATGCTCGCAAGACAACTGACTTCTGCGCTTACAGCCGCCTCAGGCGTTCGAGTTTTGAGGAAAACTATATACTGGAGGCTCAGAGCAGTCGACCTCTATGCCCAACGTCCAGCAGTGTGTGCCCCACTCACTCAAATACACATATGATCCCGTTTACAATGGAGTCAGCAACATCAACATTGGAACTTTAATGAATGGAGGAACATGCTGTTCACAGATGAGTCGAAATTCAGTTTGAACAATGATTCTCTCATCGCACAATAATCTGGAGGGAACGTGGAGCCCAGTTTCATTTCACCAACATTGTGGAAACATACCCATTTGGTGGCAGTGGGGTACTCCTGAGGGAAGGCACAATGTTTAGTGGACATACAGATCTGCACATCTTCTATGGTTGTACTGTGAATGCCCAGAGGTACTGGAACCATTTGTGTGACTTTTCAGAGGTGCAGTTGGACCACACTTTATCTTAACGGAGATAATGCAAGTTCGCATAGAGCCCACCTGGTGGATGACTATGTTGAGAGGGAGATATCCAGCATATAGAATGGCCAGCGATGTCCCTAGGTATGAACCCTATAGAGCATGCCTGGGATGCATTAGGAAGACCCACCAGCCTCCGCTGAGGACACTTCCAGACCTCTGACATACTTTCCATGAGGAATGGGAACTGCTGCCTGCAGAGCTCATGAACCACCTTATAGAGAGCATGATAGGGTGCTGTGAGCCCTGTGTAGCCATGGTGGGTCACCACATCCCATATTAGCTGCTCACTGTCATTGTGGAAATGATTGTCATAAAAAGGTGTCCTTAGATCAAAATTTTCTAGCATTTATTACTCTATTGTATTCCAGATCATGTGTGATGCATTGGTAACAACATATTGCTTTATGCTTAACTTTTGTACACTTGTGATATTTTGGTAATAAAATATTGAATTATACTTAACTTTTGGACATTAGTATGTCTTATGTAGATGATATGTTATATTCCAAAATTAAGTTTTGAAAAATGGGGGTCGTTTTAAATTCGAGGTTGTCTTGTATTCAGATAGATACGGATAATAAATGCAAGTTAAATATGGCTGCAAGGGTGACACATATTTCATACTAAACAAATTATGTATGTGTACAGATAGCTCCCTCTCATAGCTCGTTTTCATCTCATGGTCTTGCAGTACAAGACAGAGATGCAAATATCTTGTTAGAAAACTTTTCTTCTATCTAGTTCATGATAATTGCCATAAACATTAGTAAAATTGTTCTTATTACTTGGTTCCTTGAAGGAAGAAGGGGAAAAAATCTGATGTGTTCCATTCACATGATGTCCTCTAGCTGTTCGGTAAACATACCTGTTATTCAAAATATTAATGTTATCTGCATCATGGTAATCAAGATAAATATTAGCAGAATTAGTCTTATTACTAGCTTCCTTGTAAGTAGAAGGGAAATAAGAAAATGCAAAGGCTAAAGTGATAGTCTAATCCTATAAAAGCCAGTCGCTATGTGAAACAATTGAAATTCCAATTTCTTTGCTTGCCAGGAATAAACAAACAAGAGCCGTTCTGAAAGATGTCTTCCCGTTTGACAAATGTTTAAATGGCTAAAATTGAAACCAATATTCCGAAATATCTCGAAAATGGTTAACTTAAAAAAAAAAAGAAAAACGTATATGACAGAAATTGTGCATTTTAATAAGATCTACATTTTTTTTTGTAGTAAGTTATAGATTGAGAGATAAATAAAAGTCAGCCACAATGAAGAGGCTTTCAAGAGCTATTCAGAAACAGTCACCTCCACAACCAAAACGTAAAGGATATAAATTGTGTGTTTCGACAAAATCTATATTTTTTGTGCAGTAACTTTTGTCTATGTCTTACTGTTTAGCAGTTAAGCAAAATCCATCCAGAATAAAGAGGTCTTCAGAGGTTATTCCCAGAAAATTCAATTATATGCATTTTATTTTGGGTGTAAATATCTTTAACAGGATTTTAATTTTAATCAAAATTATTACAGCCACTTTTGAGAAAATCAAGTTTTCCACGTAAAGGGTAGTTTATGGTAGGGGGATTTTCTTGAAAATATTCAGGTCGCATTCTTGGAAGAAACCAAACCCAAATACAACATGTGGTATTTAACAGTCTTTTCATTTTTGAGCTATGCTGTCCACAGACAGACAAACACACACATACCTGGGCCTTTTACGAAAAATGCTTTCTTTGGACTCAGGGGACCCTAAAACATATATTTCCGGTGAAATCTCCACATCAAATTTATGGGTGGAATACAATACCTTCTCTATCCACCATGTACATTGTTCACGTGCACTAGAGAAAATAAAAATTAGTTTTAATTTATTTACTAGCAAAACTAACCTTAGTTACATTAACACATGGAGCTTCTGTAAGGGTTCTGTCCAGCCACCATGGTTCTTCTTTGATTTCTATCTTGGTGTCCAGTTCAGAGTCTTTGACGACAGGAACTTCAGAAAGAAGCTCTCTTTCAACAAAGTCTTAGTCAACACATACTTCTTTCGCTTTTGTTTTGGTCTCTACTTTACAGTCATCATGGCACTGTTTGACTTTCATTACAAGATTCTTGGAAAAATGCTGTCAATCATTTTGTGGACTTAAGTCTGAAACACCAGCTTCTTCTTTTATTTCTGTTTCACAGACCTTGTTACATTTAGTAACATCACTGTTCAGCTTCATTGTAATGTCTTGTAAAAACTTTTTTCTTTGTGAAATAACTTCTGCGAAAGGAACCTCTTCTTTGATTTCTGTTTTGATATCCATTTCGGAGTATGTTCTTAAGCTTCAGTGTCAAGTCTGTGGAAAAGAAATATAGCATTAATTTAATTAAATATCCATAATTTCAATCCATGGAAAAGGATGCAAACAAATCGTGAAGTATCTAGCTACGTAAAGGGTAGTTAAATTATATTTGATCCCACTTGCAGCCTCTCTCTACTGCGCGAGACAGCTTGCAGAGGCAGACTAAAATCCTTATCTTATACTAGATGCTGGAAATGTTGACCTTCTGCTCTCAGTCAGTCAGTATATCTCATCTAAATATTCTCGCTCACTCTCCGAAGCTCAGCAGCAGGAATTCCTTGAGTTCTTGCACAATGTTTTCTCAAAGTTCATGTACTGTACGAGTACTGGAATGATGCACTTAGTCTTTTAAAGAACCCCATAAATAAAACTCACAACTTGTTAGGTCAGGAGAATGAGAGGGCCATAAATCAACATTAATTATTCTGTCATCAAACACCTATCTTACTGCATTTAATGATTCGGCAGCCATATGTCCTGTTGCAGAATCTTGTTGGAACCAACCATATGATTTCTCTTCATCTGTCAAGTGATTGAAAAATGGCCTCAGAATTAACCTCTGATATCACTCTGCATTTATTGTTTCAACAAAGAACAAGGCCCTATTATTTTTATAGCACTTATTGCAAACCACACTCCAATTTTCTGATCATAGTGAGGCGTTTCATCCAATAGCACAGGTTTTTCTGAAACCCAATATTGACTGTTGCGAGTATTCACATGCCCAGTTAGATGAAACCAAGATTTGTCATGTGAAAAACAAAACCTGTGGCTCAATGAAACTCCTTTCGGAGAGTGAGTGAGAATATTTACATGAGATATGCTGCCTGTTTGAGAGCATTTCCAGCATTTATTACAAGGTAAGGATTTTAGTCCACCTCTGCTGGCATAATTTCCCTGGTGACTGCCGGAAGTCTGGTTCAGTAGTGAGAGGCCGCAAGCAGGATCGAATATAATATAACTACCCGATTGTGGTGAAGTGAAGCATTGAAACTGTGAACAGATTATAGTTGAAGAAATAAAATGTTTACAGAGCATATTTATTTGATTGGCAAATTAAGAGATGTAGGTGATATGTTTGCAAGATATTGTAATCTCTCAAAATAATAAGAATGCCTACAAGATGATGCATATGGAATGTGTGGCTCTACAAGCACATAAACAGAACTCAGTCTTGTTACTTGTGGACATATCTGTAACAGCCTTTTCAGCTGGAACAAAAATCAAGCATTATTAAATGGCTCGTTCAGTTGTTTGAACAGATATTAAAGAAGGTCTACAAGTGTTGCTTTATCAGCCTAACTGAAGTGTAAAAGCTTGAGTTTTGTTGCCAAATTGTAAGATAACTGCCCCATACTAAAGACAATATGAACAGAGTTTTATAATATAAAATGTTTGGACTGTTTTGCTGGGGTCTGTAGATTAAAGTATGTTTGTTTGTTAAAATATTTCCACTTGGGGTTTCATCCCTGACTTTGCTCCTCCGTCATGGACTAAATAAACTGTAAAAAAAAGAGAGCCACTATATGTACTCTTGGTCTAGAGGGCACAGTCAAGGGGACAGGTTCTGCTGTTGTTTATATTCTGCATGGAAGTTTCAGAGTTGGCAAATGTTTTGCCTCAGGCTATGAGATTACAAAACTAAGGACACTGGCCATGAAAATTAATGCATAAATTTAACATTCTGAGCAGTTTGGGAGATAACACTATGCTAGGCAGATTCCTAAAACTGAAGATAAAAAAAAAAAAAAAAAAAAACTCCTGGAGGAGCCAAGAAAAGGAGGAGAAAGAGAAGGCTACTGGCCCAGCAGATGGTGAAAGGTGAAGGTCCCCCCTCTCAAGGGAACCTCTGGAAACTACTGTGGGGCCTGTACTTGGCCCATTCACCTCCTACAAAACAAGCTGAGAGTAGCAGATTCCTACTTAGAAAACAGTGCATTGGAACATAGAATTTTTCACCTAAAGAAGAAAGAATCCCTCATTAGGAAATATCACATTATTTTCATATTTTTCATTATTATGGACCATAGTGCTTATATTTTTCTTTTACTTTAAATAAATTACATTGCTCCTTAGCACGGTATGCTTTTTATTGATTTGGAGGTTAAGTCAATCGCACAAAGTTTGTTCTAAGCATGCCCATGTTTCAAATCCAAGTAGTTTTGAAATTTTTAAATGCATTACAGACAATGGTAAAACATGGACATTCATTCTTTTGTAATAGTGATTCTTTTCCATTCTTAGTATTGTTTTTCACGGCCCTTTGCAATGTGTTATTCCCATTTTGTTTGATGTCATCAACTTATCACAAGAAAATTTCCCAGCATCATAGATAAATCTCTTAAATAAAAGGTTAGTCATGTATTAGCTACAGCACAAACATTTGGCAAATATGTCGCCGACATTGAACTAGTGATCGCTAACTTACCAAAAGATGAGCAAAGACAATGAGAAACAAGTGTGAACTTATTCTGATGAAAATAAAATATACACTCCATACCAACAACCATTGCAATATATATCTAGTTTTATGTTTACATTATACTTAATTTTCATTGTGAATTCTGGCCAAAGTGCTTTCCAAAAGTTTCAAAATGAATTAAAAGAGTCATTTCTTATACCAAAACATTCCTTGAACTCTGCTATAAGCATCATATGGATTCTGCTTGTATTGTATTTATACATTCATACTGTTTTCTTTGTCAATATAATCTAAGAAATTGGTTTCTTTATCTAGATCATCAATGTAGTCTAAATAATATACAAATATGTTTCTACAAATATGATACAATACCAGAGTTCATTCAACAGAATTCCATCCAAGTAACATGAGCAAATTCTGATCTATATCTACCCTGTTTACCTCCATAGTAACCACTGTAGTTACATCTGGTTCCCAAGGTCTTGGGTTCAAACCTGACAGAAGGTAATGGATTTTTTTCAGGCATAAAAATTATTAGCATAGCTTCCTTCAGAAAGGAAGTAAAGCTGTGGTCCTATGTCATAGATTTATGGCACATAAAAGAACTCCAAGCCTGATAAAGAGATCTCTGAGCACAATTAATGTATTTTTCACACCCAATATAGAATGGAACACTAAGAAACACAGCAGTTAAAGAGCATGCACAAATGAAACTTAGTTTATTTAATTTCCCTCTAATAGCATACATGACAGTAATCTTGACATTTATTTCCAGAAAATCTTAAATGTGCAAAATACTTCTGAAGAATAAGAACTGAAGCTTTCCTGGCGACGTATTAATTCAAAATCTTCTCGGGCTTCTAGCCAGGTAAAAACTCGGCTTGTCACCAACGTTTCGAAGAAGTGCATCTTCCTTGTCTTCAGTTCACTTCTGAAGAAGTTTATTCTCATATGGAAGTGGATGAATGTTACTTCTAGGTGCTATTAAGGTCAGTTTCACTTCTTAAATGTGTTACAGTAGCTGTGTAACACAACAATTCTTATCAGTATATTTATTTTAAACAAATGATGCAAGGAAAAGATAGTTGGTGATATAAGCATTTGTTTCACACCTGATTGAGGGTACTTATGTTTTACTTACTAATTACTTACAGGATTCACTATATAAAAAAAAAAAAAAAAAGGTTTATGTAAATCTGAGTGAATAAGGGTGCCTTTAAGCACAAGATATCACTCAAATTAATGCATTATAACCACTAGTCCACCCTCTTTGGCAACTTTAGTTATATAGGACCAGAGATATAGAGAGAATAGATAGGAAATGCCCCATCCTTATACATTGTGGTTGGTGAAGCACTTTTTTGTCAAGCTGCTATATTGTGATTATAAACATTGGAGGTGGTTTTGTGGTTTAAATGTGTACCCAAAATAAGATTTTGTGGTGTTAAATGTCTATTAAGCAGCACAGGACTGTAGGTTTTAAACCAGTAAAATGGTGAATATGTGTATGGCACTTGGTTGTAGTTTCTCAAATAGCAGATGCATAAAAAGGGAAATGTGTTTCAATACATAGGTTAGGGTACTTATTTAAAGATTATTTTGGTGGCATACATAGTGAAATATTTATATATTATCAACAGAATGATTCTTTATTATTTGTCAGATTTTAGAATTCCAAACTGGAAAGACATTGAGAAATAGCCAAAATTGGCGACCTACTTCGGTTTATAAGAAACTTCTAGCTAATTTGCCCATTTAGCACTATCGCGAGAAACAATTAGTAACAAATTATGTGCATGTAATACCAGAACATGATAATAGGGGGCGTGTTCCTTGACTCAGAATGTAATACATGCAGTCCACAGTAAAAGTCATTCAAAATATTTGGGGCAATCTCTAATACTTGTCACCCCTTTTTGGTACGTACATATTTATAAGTTCATGTAGTGGAATTAATGGCTATAGGTATGAGAGACAAACAATAAGGTTGCTGAAAATCTATTTACTGCAATAACAACAATAATTTCTGACAGGCAAAAAATTGTGATTGTATTAATTATTCCTTCATCTAGAGATTTCTCCCCTTCTACTATCCTTTGTTTTTTACTTCAAGAACTTGGAAAAACAATTAATTTGACAGATGTGTATGGTATATGTGGTAGTGTATAGAATTGCAAGATGACGGCTGGTCACGAAATGTGCTTCAGTAAGGTGCTAGGCATTTCCATTCTGTGTTTAGGGCAAACTAATGCCATTTTGAAGCACAGTATAGCCAGTGTAGGAAAACAAATTTGTAATGAAAATGTTGCTAAAGATGTGATTTATTGAGGTTATAGATTCACAAACTCCTTTGTAGCTTAGGGCACTCAATCCCTCAGCTGCGTTTTGTGACTTAGGGCCCTCCAATATTGACAACGTAACAACAGCAGAAGCAATGTTCTCATGATGTTTTGGGTGTGATATGAGGAACAGAAGTAACAAAAGTGAAAAGTTTATTTTATAAATCCATTAAAATATGCTATGTGTAAGTGAACAAGTTTATTGGTGTGTATTCCTCACATTTTGACAAGCAAATGCTACTGCAGATGAATATGTGTTATTCATATGGCGATGCTGAGTGGTACTCTATATCAGAAGTTTAATCTATGTATTTAAAAACTGAAACGGAGCTTTATTCTCCACTGCAGAGTGACTAGAGGCCATGATGTTATATGTTTTATAATGCATTCATTTTAACAGTGCAAAGAAAGAATACTTTTACACTTGACAGAATATAAAATGCATGTCATGTTTTATTGAACCTTAAGGATAAAAAAGTAGACTTGAGAAGTTACAAGGGCAGTCCAGAAAGCCTCCAGATGTTTTGCCTATCTTAGTGATGAACAGAGTTGGAGTCCTCGTCTTGCTGTCAGAATGTTCCTACTTTCAATAAGTATCCAGCTGAGGTAGAGTGGGGAATGTGTCTTCCTTAATTTGCTCACTGTGAGCTGCAACAGAAAATCCTGCCACTTGTGAAGTGTGGTCTATGATTAGGTTTTCGTTGGCTAAAAATACAACAATCCAGTTCAAATTTATTGTCAACTTTGTAATGCTTACGGGCAGGGAATAATACATGAAAGTCGAGTCAGGCAATGGTGTATTCTTTAAAAAATGGCCGTACCTATTTTCATGATGAGGACCGCAGAGACCAAGCCTTGTGACTGATGAACTGGTATGAAAATCAATGACAAAATTCTTGAAAATCATTGTTTTACGATTACAGAACTATCGGAACATATTCCCCAAATTTCACAGAGTTTGGTGCACTCAACAAGAGGCAGGATTTTCTATTGCAGCACACACTTTGACAATTAACAGAGAGCAAATTAAGGAAGGCACAGTCCTCAGGTTACCACAGCTGGATACGTACTGAACTCTCTGACACCAAGATGGCAGCTCAAGCCCTACTCATCACCATGATAAGCCAAAACATCTGAGGCTTTCTGAACTGCCCTCATTTATTAAAGGTTTTAGGAATACATTATAGAGTAAAAGTGCATAAATAATACATGGATACATTTAAAGGTATTTTTATTACTGTTACCAATATATATTGCTTCTGTAGGTTGGTGCATGCCACCCTAAGTGACTTGTTTATTAACATCAAAACATTGGTCACATTAGCTGTCAAAAAGTTCCTGTTAGAACATTGTTTTTACAGCCTAAAGGAATTTTTTGAAAGTGTCAAATATAAATAAATCAACCTGTATAACAAAATCTATTAACAACTTTGTGTATATATATACATTTACATTTTGTAACACTTTTAAAAATAGTTTGTATATAGTTTTTCTTGCTTCTAATCTAATTGATATATCCATAAATCTGAATCCTAGTTATAAGTTTTGGATGCATCCTACATCATGTACAATGATCAAATGAATGAATACATTTCTAATCTATTTTTAATACATGTAGTCTGATAAAGTGTATGAAAACATATGAAAGTGGCAGTGAAAATCACCAAGGATCATTGGGGTTTAGACACCCAGATCTAATGGCTACACTCATCATTCTTTACTTCTAAAAAAATATCCAACTACACTATGCAGCTAGGGCCCTTAAAGCTGGGCTTTGCGTCGTAGCTTAGGACCCTCAACAATTATGTTCATATTTAAAACTCATCCCCTTTATAAATAACCACAGCAGTTACTAGGAAGAACACCTAAAATGAATATCAATTGTTTTGGCTTGCAATAATAGATATCGAAGGTTGTCCAAAATTGTTGTTGCCTATTAAATTAACAAATGACATAGGTCACCAGCAATGTAAACAAAAGCAACAGGTTGCAGTGGCTCAAAATAGTTTCTGTTTATTTGCTAAAAGAAATACACAACTGCCATATTAAACTATGTAATGTTGTCCAAGTAACATAGCAAGAGTTATTAATATATGGAAATTGGTTGAATTTTTATCATTATTCCCTTACGTAACGTGCACATATGTTGTGCCGTTCATACATTGCAACAGATGATTTTCATTTACCACGTGGAGAGCGCAGTGTACTTATGTAAGCAATGGCGAAGGCATGTGATATTAGTGTACAGAAACATAAGTGAGGAGGTCCTCTAAAAAGTGGCGAGAAAACAATTCGTCTTAACCTATACAATAAGTTCTGTAAAAAAATGCCCTGCTCTTGCATTAGACAATATCCTCAGTTTAACGACCGAGTTTACTGGTGTTCGGCAAGAGCAAACAATGTGGGATTTGGAGGGAATGGTGGGCATTGTCGTTGAGTGATTACTTGTCAATCCCGGTGATGATTCAGACAGTTCCAGTGCATCTGCAACAGGTGACTCACATCTTGGAGTGAAACCCTATCATCTTCAGATTACCTCTTATCGGTAAGACATTGTATTATTAAAGTAATGGACAGTATATGGTCTCCTCCCCCATACACACAAAATATTGGTGGTTGGAGTGATGAAGCCATGTAATTCGTTATCAAACAGCTTGCCTGCATTTTATAATTTTATGGGAGAATTTCACCTTTAGTAGTGAAACTCGTCTGCTTGTTTAATGTTCTTCGATTTATTGTATATCTCATAGCCTTAATCAATATCTGTGAAGACTGAAAGTACATAGATACTCATTTCCTGTCATTAAGGAAACGTAAGTGTGCGTATTTTGTAATTGTATAGGAGACAAACACAAATGAGCACCACGTAATCCGTCCACGTACGTTCGCGCACTAATACATTCTGGTTTGTTATCACCGGTGAATTAAGGTTGGATAGATAGTAGACATTTCCTATCATCACATACCTGGGTACTACAAGTAGTCAAGTTCCCTGTCGTCGCTCAACCATTCAACCTGCTAGTCTGAAATCAAAATGCTTGTGCAATGGTCTACGATGAAAGCACCCTACAGAAAATACTATCTTCCCACAATTAGCTTTGTGAGGTTAATTCTGTTTATTGGTGTTAATAGAAACTAATTTTTTTTTTTTTTTTTTTTTTTTTTTTTTAATTTTTAATAGATATATTCGAGCTTTAAATGCCAATAAAAGGAAATGCTTTAAACTCAATTCTAATAACTTTTAGAATACCTGTCGACATTACATTCCTACATCAGAAAAGCGGTAACGCGCTTAATCAACATCCCGCAGTATTTGAGTAGTAGTTGTTGTTGTTGTTGTGGGTAGCACCAGACAATAACACATCCTAACCTGAGGTTCCATAGAAAGACATATAAGCCTACTAGCTTATATGGCGTGTCGCTGCTGTGTTTAAAGCTCCGGCCGCTAAAGGCACTTAAAGTCGCCTTATCCACAGAGTTTTAGCAAATAGACTAATGTATTTGGTTTTAGGGTCTGCAAGTAGCATTGTAGTGGAAAACTTGTGGGTGGGGGATTAACTGTGGAAAATTTAATATTTCGCATTTTAATTTAAAATTTTTATTCTACAGTTCTTGCACAAATGCTTGCTATTTCAAAAAAAAAAAAAAAAAACTGAATGCGGTTTCGTTGCTTTAAACAACACTTATGCAAGGTTGTTACAATGCATTGCAACTTTGTTAAGCTTTTTAATATCAAGAAATAATATATACATAACTATGTAGTATATGTATACTTAAGGCAAATCATCACATAGTGATTTAAACATATGCACAAAACTGTAGCAATACTTCAGAAATTTATGCATATGATGCGCCATAAACCCTTTTTAAGGAAGTTGGAAGCATACTTGATAAGTGCAAGAATGAGCTAAATATCACGACACGTGGTTTTATCACTGTGATCGCATTCCTCGCAATTATTTACTATGAATAGAACAGAAGCTCTAATCCTGCTATCAAGTCACACTGAATAACCCACAAGGCGGAAATGCTTAGCGTTTTGCTGAGGCACGTTTTGTGATCAGCCGCCATCTTGTAATTCGACATAATACCATAAACACCAAACGCTACATCTATCAAATTAACTTTTTTGTGCAAGTTTTTTAAGTAAAAGCAAAGGAAAATGGAAGGCGAGAGATCTCTAGTTGAAGGAATATTTAATACAATCACCTGTTCGGCCTTTCTGAAGCTATTAATAAATTGGTATTATTGCAGTAAATATCGCGGCAAGGTCATTACTTTTTTTTTTTTTTTTTTTTTTTTTTTTTTTTTTAGTTTAACCTGGTTGGTTATATCGGACGATGAATGAAACTGGTGAAATGATGCTCAAATGATCTCGGGGTCCATGGAGGTTAAAGTTACTCGACATTCGTCTTCTCAAGATAAGGGAAAAAATCTTATTCTGTTAACTCATCCTAAGCGAGATTCGAACTCACGGCCTTTTGAATGAAAGGCGCACACACGCTACCACCACACTGTCCAGGCGGGCAACTTAATTTTGTTATAGTTTCTTGCTCTAAAACTGATGGAGGGCAAAATATCAGATTTTGAGGAAAGCCTAATTTTTGTCTCTCATGCCTATAGAAATTAATTTCACTACTCGAACTTATAAATATGTGCACAAACAAGTGACAATAATCATAAGTATCGCAAAGATTACCAAGACTTTCACTGTGGACACCATTATTTCCCTATTCTTATGGTTCTGGTGTCATGGCACATAGTTTGATACTAATCATTCCTCGCGGTAGCTGCTAAATGGGCGAATTAGCAAGCGGTTTCTTATAAACCGCATTAAGTCGCTAATTTTGGCTGCTTCTCTAGGGTTTAAAATCTAGCAAATAATACAGAATCGCTCTGTTGACAATGTGTAACATTCTTCACTAAGTTTACCATTGAAAAATCCCTTAAATAAGTACACTAACCTGAGTATTGAAATATTTCACTAGGTATACCACTGTAAAATCACCTTTCCTTGTTTATGCTTTTGTTGTTCGAGAAACTACAATCAAACACCACGCATATATTGACCATTATACTAGTTCAAAACTTAGTCTAAATGAACTGTTTAATTGAGCATTTAACACTAGAAAATCATTTTTTTTTTTTTTGTGCGCATTTAGCCCACACTAGCTGTGCTCCTCTCAAAAGTGTAGCACTAACTATGGTGGCTGCGTGAAAATCCTGCTTTATCAACCACAGTGCATAAGGATAGGACATTTCCAATCTAATCTCTCTCTATATCTATGAGCACAACTAACTACGAACCGTAATTGCAGGGAGCCCTGCTCGTTGATATCCAAAAAGGCTATTAGATTTCCAGGCGGTTACGAGAACATTATCCCTGCATTTATGTACTTGACAGTTGATGACAATGAGAGCTGTTGAATAGCTTCCACAGCGAGAACGCAGATGCTTTTAAATCAAATTTCTATGTTAAAGAATATTGCTTAATTTATTACAGGTAATGTTTGCGGTAGGCAATTTATTATTATCAGTGGCGTCTATTGAACGGGAGCTGAAGACGGCATCCAGCCTGCTATTAAAATTGAAAGCAACATCTTTTTTGGTCTTAATATGTCCATTACATTATTTTGTACACTAAATACATTTAAAACTGTTCCGTGTTTCTCCTCTATCTAAGGTTAATTTTAAGGTATAATAGTCTGCCGGGCTGACAGCCTGAATACTTTCTGGGCTGTTTTCTCAGTAACTATGGCAACGGCATATTTGTAAGGTTGTCCCAATCTTTGAGCTAAGGCCCGCACAGGGCTGAGAAAAATCAGCCAGGGTGTCATGGAATGTATGGAGTGGAAACTTTTGTTATTCTTTCCGTAGTGTTGACAATGTTGGTGTTAATTGTCGTAAAGTAATTGATTGCAGAATTTGTCCCATAATGTTTAGGGCACATGAGCAAATTTGTACAAGAAATGTTAATATTAAGTACCTAGAAGGTATCCGCAATTTAAATTGTCTGGCTTCAAATTTGAGATCCGAACGATAGAAACGATAACTTCGATTTAAACCTCCGAGGACGCGTTTATCTGAATAAGATTTTCCCTTGTACGTCTATTTTAGGGTTTATAGTTCTTTGACGTGTTGTCTTTGTTGTCTAGTCACATAACCAGTTGGCTTAGCGATCAGTTACAATGCATACCGCCATGAAAAAATGAAAAAGGTGTTAAGCCCAATAAGTGTATCCAAATAATTAAACCTGAAAAATAGTAGCTGACCAAAGCCTGAGCTTAACATTGTTTAAGTACAATTCCAAAGTAAGAGCACAGCTTCTTTTATTCGAAAATTTGATATTACATTGTACGGAAAAGTTTCCTGACTTTGTGGACGTGAAGAAAAAACCCTCTTCTGTTTCGTGAGTTTGTTGTTCGGTGGTGGTGATGAGTGGGTCAAAGAGTGTGTGACTTGAAACAATTGCAGGAAAACTAAAAATAAAAGCAAACAAAATTATGTTTTCTTTAACCATAAAGCTGATTTAGTCAGTTTTCATCTGCTAGGAGCATACAATATTACTATTATTGTGCAAGAAAGGTCGTCTTGAACTTTTATTTTTCATTGGCATGAATTGATATTCTTAGCATCAAAGTTAATTTTAATGTGGACTTAATGAGCCCCCCCCCCAAGTTAAAAGTTCGTGAGCCGCCAATGATTTTAAAGCTCTTTTTTGTATTTTAGATCAATTTTGGAGCCACTGACTTAAATCTGAATACTGTATATTTATTTAAAATGGACTGCACATATTTAGCAACTACATAAAAAATGAGCACATTATGCTATAACTTTAGATGATTTGTTTTGGTAGTGTTTAACGCCAGCTTTAACTACTTATGACACCGAAGGCGGACTTTGGATGACGATGATGTTGTTTTAGGGCGCTCAACGGTTGGGTCATCAGCGCCCACCAGAAACAGTCGACACCAAAACCAAGTGATTAGGTCAAAGGTTAAAAATAAGCAAGACATGCATCTTAAAAAAGCACTAAAACGCCAATTAAAATTCAAAACAAATAAAACTTCGCATGGTAGAACACTAAAGGCAACTTAAAAAAAATTAAAACATGGGAGCTGAAAGGTGCGACTAAAAGCAAAGTCCTAAAACAATAGGGAGCTAAAAGGTGTAACTAAAACCAAGTGCCTAAAACAATAGGCAAAAATGGAAATGGCCTGTTATTTATGGACGCTCTTTAACTACTTTGGTTCTCAGCGTCCCATTCTATATTGGGCGTGAAAGATCGCTTATTTTGCTCAGAGGCCTCTCTTATCAGGCTTGAGGTTCTTTTACGTGCCGTAAATCTACGACACGGTACCCAAAGCTTTACTTCCCTTCCAAAGGAAGCCATGCTAAGGATTTTTACGCCCGAAAAAACCCATCGTCCTCCGTCGGGTAAACAATAGGCACATGTAGCTAGAATAGAAAAAGTTGAAAGAACTGCAGCTATCATACCAACAGCATACCAGAAGAAATAAAAACTAAAAATTATATAACAAATCCAAAAGTTAGAGATGATAAAACATTTAAAAAGCCGATCCACCGCTCCGATATCATCCGCCAGAATTTGTTTGGTACACGCCAGTAGTTGCAGAGTGGCTCGTAAACGTGCTAGATGAGCACACTCTACTAGGACATGGTGGACCGTCAATTCTTGTCCACAGTCTGGACAGATAGGAGCGGGATCCCTCCTAAACAGGTAGCTGTGGCCCAAAAAACAGTGACCGATACTAAGCGAACCAATACCACTTCCTCCCGACGAGATATACGGGACGAGTTGACCCAACTGAGAGGGACGTCCTCTACCTCTCGAAGCTTGTTATTGCGCAGCGCTTTCCATTCTGTATGCCAGGACGAAAGCATCGCTCTCTTCACAAAGAGCCTGAAATCTGGAGATGATACAAAGTAAAGTGTATTTCTCGGTGTCGTGATTGCCATCTTGCTGCCAAATCCACCTGCTCATTCCCACGCAAACTCCACATTTACGTCCGTAGCGTGTAAAACATGGAGTGTATCCTGAATGTGCTGTTCAATAGGATGATGGCTGTACAGCTCACGAAGGCTCTGAAGGGCACTGAGGGAATCACTCATAATAAGGCAGTCACCCAAGGTTCGACAGCGTACATACAGAATAGCACGGTAGAGAGCATAGAGCTCTGCATTTTCAACAGAGGTGCTATTAGGCAAACCAAAGTTATGGGTGTCGGTTCCAGCAACAAAGGCACACTCTACACCAATGCTGGACTTACTTCCATCGGTGTAGATACAAATTCGGTCACTGTAGCGGTATAAAAATTCCAGAAAAACAAGTACGGATACAAGACAGAGGCAGCGCAGACTTTCCGTATTCCGTCATCCAGAGATCTGCATGGGAATTAACACGTAACCAGGGTGGGTACACACTCTCCCCATTAGGGAGCATGTTAGGTATTTCAATGTCGTGCTTAAGAAGAAGCTCACGGAAACAAATACCTGCAGGCCTTGGACTAAGAGACAGGTCTCGTTACGTACGTCCAACCTCGTAGACGTAAAATATGTAAACGTTGGATTCAAAGACATGCAGTGAAGCCCACAACCATAATTTGCTAGGACATCACGTCTGCATCGCAGAGAGATTTTTCCGGATTTGGCGTAGAGGCTAACAACTGGGTTCGTCGGAAAGGCTCCAACAGCCATGTGGATGCCCTTGTTAGGGTCAGTGTCTAACCTTCCCAGCACAGATGGTCGTGCTGAAGAATAAACAATGCATCCATAGTCTAACTTGGATCGGATCATTGTACGATAAAGATGCAGCAGCACTGTCCGATCCGCTCCCCAAGATTTGCCACTTAGTATCCGTAAAATATTAACATAACGACCAGCGGGCTTTCAGCTGTACTATATGTGGTGACCAACAAAGTTTATGATCAAATATTAGTCCAAGGAATCTCGCCTCATCTGCGAAGCGAGGGAAATCTGGCCCGAGGTGAAGAGTAGGTGCCATCCGCCACCGACGGGGCCAGAAGTTAACGCAGACTGTCTACTCAGTGGAGAAATGAAAGCCGTTTATGAATCTCCAATCGTAGAGATTGCTAGACAACTCTGGAGACGGCGTTCCAAAACGGCTTTCGCTGAGAAGTATAAAAGATGGCAAAGCCGTCAACAAATAAGCAATACGAGACACCTGGGAGGACACATTGAGATATAAAGTTAATTGCTATAGCAAACAGCGTGACGCTCAGAACCTACCTCTGTGGCACACCGTTTTCTTGAATAAAAAGGTTAGAAAAAATCGAGTCAACCCTTTACTCGGAAAACGCGGTCCCTCATAAAATCCTGAATAAACAGCGGTAGGCGTCCACGAAGATTCCAGCTGAGGAGGGAACGTAAGATCCCTGCACGCCAACATACGTCATAAGCCTTCTGCAGGTCAAAACATTTTCTAACCGTTTGACAGTTCTTAAGAAATTCGTCCATGACATGCGTCGACAGCGATACAATATGGCCAGCTGCTGAACGACGTTGGCGAAAACCGCTCTGGCTGTTGGTGAGAAATTTGTGAGATTCAAGCCACCATACCAACCACCTATTTATCATGCGTTCCATGACCTTGCAGACGCAACTGGTGAGGGAAATAGGACGGTAGCTGGAAGGGAGATGACGGTCCCTTCCAGGTTTCCAAACTGGAGTGATGGTGGCCTCCCGCTACTTCTCTGGAAAACTGGCGTCAACCCAGACACATTTATAGACCTGGAGTATGAAAGCCTTACCCTCAGGAGAGAAGTGTTGCAACATTTTGACGTAGATGCCATCTCGACTAGGTGCAGAGTTTCGCGAAGATGAAAGTGCATCGTCTAGCTCCGCCATGGTGAAAAGGCGATTGTAGTCTTCAAAGTGACCAGAACGAAAGGGGAATGCCTGAGATTCCACCTGAGCCTTGACAGGCCGGAACTCAACGGAATTGTTATCTGAACTAGACACTTAAGCAAAAGCACTGCCAAGAGTGTTAGCCATGTCAAAACGATCAACCACAGCGCCTGCCGTTATTTTTAGACTGGCAGTCTGGCCACACGTCGTAACTTATCCCATACGACAGAGGAAGGTGTAAGTCGATTAAAAGATGCTACAAATTCACAATTTGTCTAGATTTGGCATGCAGCTTTTTATATTCTATTAGATTATCTAGTGTTGGGCGACTTTGGAACACCCTGAGAGCACGTGTCTGCGAGCACGAATAGCATTCCGGCAGCCATTAGTCCACCAGGGAACAGGAAAACCACGGGGTTGTCCAGGTGACGGCGGAAAAGAAAGCTCGGAAGTAGAAATAATGGTCTCTGTGAGGTGTTCTACTAAAAAGGTCACAGAGTCGTGCTCTCTGTAATTAAAAATGGCCAGGCTGGAATAAAGGTTGCAGTTGGCTCTATCGAAGCGCCATCTAGGCAAACGCGCTGAACATACATCTTGTGCTAAGAGCCTAATAAGAATTGGAAAGTGGTCGCTAGAATGCAAATCAGAGATAACATTCAATTGTAAGGAAACTGCCAACTGTTGAGAACAAAGGGTGGCATTTTAGAGCTGAAACCATTTAGAGGCAGCAAGAGGACTAACAGCTGCATAACATGGAAACTTGTGGTATTTTCACTGTCTGGGATGCTGAAATTGCCTCAACCAGGAGTGTACCACGGTCTATTGCAAGACTGAGTGTTACTAAATTGTTAGAATTAACTAGTGAAGTCTATCAGACTCAACTACTTCTCTTTACCAAAACATTTGTATTTGTTTTTTTTTTTTTGTTCATAAAATTGATAAAAACACATCCCCCAGGGCCCCCCACCCGCCACAGAGCTCAAGAATTTACCCCACTGAATTGATAGGGCCACACAGGGGGTATAGAAGGCTTGCATCCCATTCAGCCAGGAATTAGGTGTAGTACCTATTTCTAGTTCATTGACTAGGGGTGAGTTAGTCCCTAGGCTTCTGTTTAGCTGAAACAGAAACCAAAGTGGTGTATTAGATAATGCACCCTCCCTAATTACAGAAAACTGAAGGTCCAGGCTCAGATATACAATGATTCGTATGGAATAATATGGGCTAGCAAACAATCTTTCTTGAAGTCTACCTTGAAGTCTTGGATTTGTTAACTGGGTTAAAACAGTTGGTGCAGTATTGTATGACCTTAGGCTTAACACTTCTAAACTTTTCATGATTTGGATAGCTTATATACTATATAAGCTTATTATTATACCTTGTATGATAACTATTTATATTCTGATGGTCAGGCAAGTTGATCTTTATATATTCATGTATAGAGGCTAATTACAGCCATTAGTCTTAATTTATTGAACAGTGGTTTACATTATGCCAAATTGAAACTATCATAACACAAGTAATCTTTTACTTTTAAGACATTTTGCTACTCATTTGCTCCACAGTCAGCTGCTGTTTGCTACAAAGCTGTGAAATAAAAATACAGTGATTTGATATATGAATTAAGTAAACAATTTTAAGGTAATTAGAAGTACAACTCTTGAGAGCATAGCAGTAATGTACCAACAAAACTTTATTGTTCATGATTAAATCCAGGGGTTTTGCCTGTGGCGAAGTATTTAATACTGACATATCTCTTAAACTAGATATAAATTGCAGAGTTTTCTTTTCAATTAGGACTGAAGCCATAAGTGTGCATTAACAAGGCATCTTACACTATTGCCTTTTAAGTTTTTCAAAATTTAACAAATATTTAAAATGGTAATATAAGCTTCATATACTACTAAGTGTATTTACAAATGAATAGCACATTTAAAATTGTCCAAGAAAAGAACATCAAAAACTCCACAATTTATTTGAATCATTCTAGATCTCCAATTACAAACACACACAATCTGTTTGTAACACATTAAGCAATGATCAAAGGAATCAAAATACTGGAAGTGGGACACAGTGAAACATAATTACACATTGATAAAATGAGTTGAACTGCTTCACTGTGAAGCAATTCAAGTGTAAATTTGAGTCATTTTATCAACATAAAGCAATATTTAATTACCTTTAAAACAGCATTAGCATTGCCACAGAATTTTAATTTTATTAACAGCTATACATGGTATATGCGTCAATTTGCTTTGCTCAGCTCATGGAAAATAGCCTAACCTACACATGTAGATTCAAAGGCAACTTGTAAATAAGTAAATTTATGTTCCTTCAAACCTACCACACCAATTTAGTAGTTGCTACAAGTATCACACTTATATCTACATAAGTCACTTTATGCATTTTCAATTTTAATAACCAAGTGAAACACTTCCCATAAGTATTACACTCCTGTGGTCTTATGCCTTCGTGAGTTAATTTATGTGTTGTTTAAGTTGTAATTACATATAATACTTCTCACAAATATCATTTCTCTGGCTTCATGCCTTAATGAATCAATTAATGTCTCCTCAAATAAGTCAATCCAGCCAAATATTTCTCACACATATCACACTTGTGTCACTTCATGACTCAATAATTTAGTAAAGCACTTCCAATATATATAACATTTATGTGAATTTTATGAATCACTTTGTGCCTGTACAAATCAATCCACTTAGTAAAACGCTTACTACATTATCACACACTTGTGGCTTTATGCCTGTATGACTCAATCTAGGTCTTTCCAAATCTCTCAATTCAGAAAAATATTTCTCAGAATTATCATATTTATGTGGCTTTATGCCTTGATGAGTCAATTTATGTCTTGTCAAACCTGTTGACCTAGTATAACACTTCTTGCAGATTTCATACTTATGAACTTTTATGCTGATGAATCAACTTATGTGTTTTCAAATATGTTGATGTAGTAAAATACTTTTTTTTATAGTGTTCAACCCCGCCTTTACTACAAATGACACTGCTATCGATGACACTCATAATATATTGAATGGAGATGGACCAGTGGTGGAATGCAATGGTGGGGGAATCCAGAGAAAACCTGCCCATGCACCGCTTTGTCCACCAAAAATCCCTCATGCGGTTGCTAGGGATCGAACCCGGACTTTCTTAGTGAGATCAGTAAAACACTTCCCGCAATTATCACATACACTTATGTGGATTTATGCCTTGATGAGTCAACTTATGTGTGTTCAAATATGTTGATGAAGTAAAACATTTCCCACAGGTATCACACTAATGCGGTTTTATGCCTTGATGGGTCAACTTATGTCCTCTCAAATATGTTGATGAAGCATAACACTTCCCACATATATCACATTTATGTCGTTTTATGCCTTGATGAGTGAACTTATGTCTTTTCAAATCTTGCAAATCAGCAAAACACTTGTCACAAATGTCACATTTATGTGGCTTAATGTCTTGATGAGTCAGTCTATGTCTTTTCAAATTCGATAAGCTAGTAAAAAACTTCCCACAAGTATCACACTTATGTGGTTTTATGCCTTGATGGCTCAACTTATGTGTCTTCAAATATGTTGACCTAATAAAGCACTTCCCGCAAATATCACATTTATGTGCTTTTATGCCCTGATGAGTCAACTTATGTGTTTTCAAATGTGTTGATGTAGTAAAGCACTTCCCACAGGTTTCACATTTATGTGGTTTTATGCCTTGATGAATTAACTTATGTGTTTTCAAATGTGTTGATGTATTAAAACACTTCCCACAGGTAATACACTTATGTGGTTCTATGCCTTGATGAGACAACTTATGTGTTTTCAAATATGTTGATATAGTAAAACTCTTGTCACAGGTATCACATTTATATGGTTTTATACCCTGATGAGTCAGTTGATGTTTTTTCAAATATGTTAATGTAGTAAAACACTTGCCGCAGGTATCACACTTATGTGGTTTTATACCCTGATGAGTCAACTTATGTGTTTCAAAATCTTTTGAAATAGTGAAACACCTCCCACAAGTATCACACTTATGTGATTTTATGCCTTGATGGGCCAACTTATATGGTTTTATGCCCTGATGAGTTAATTTATGTGTTTTCAAATATGTTAATGTAGTGAAACACTTGCTACAGGTATCACATCTATGTGGTTTTATACCCTGATGAGTCACCTTATGTGTTTTCAAATGTGTTGATGTGGTAAAGCACTTCCCACAGGTATCACACTTATGTGGTTTTATGCCCTGATGAATCAGCTTATGTGTTTTCAAATGTGTTGTTATAGTAAAACACTTCCCACAGGTATCACACTTATGTGGTTTTAAGCCTTGATGGGTTAACTTATGCATTTTTAAATATCTTGACGTAGTAAAACACTTGCCGCAGGTATCACACTTATGTTGTTTTATGCCTTCATGAGTCAACTGGTGTGTTTTCAAATGTCTTGATGTAGTAAAGCACTTCCCACAGGTATCACACTTATGACGCCTTATTCTTTCATCCAAAAAGCATGAGGATTTACTGAATATTTGCACATCTTCATACAGTTCAGAGTAATCAGTTTTGTCTACTGATGAAGTTTCTGGCAACTCAGTTTCCTGTATTGTATACTTTCTGACTGTTTCACATTCAGGACCAGATTTTGTCATACTGAATTGTTTAATATTTGTGGAGTTTTCATCAAGGAATACGCCTGATTGATTATTGTATGTTTCTTCTCCATATAACCTAAAATGGGAATATAATTCATAATTACAGATATATATTCAACAAAATTGTAAAATATACACTTATAAGCGAATAACACAGAACAAATTTTATTGCCAGAAGGTGGCTCCTAGTTGATCAATATGAAATAGGAAACCAATGGTGTATAAGGTTGAGTTACCAAGTAATTAGAGTTTGGGATCAATAAATCATAATCAGAAGGAAATATGCAAATAATTTGCATTTGATACAAAACTAGAGCATATTATACAATTAGTAAAGCCTGTGATTTATCTCCCTGAATTGGCATTTCTAAATTATAATGTTACAGAATTATTTAAATTACAGACCTAATATGGGGCTGCACACCAATGCAATAGACAACAAGTTGTGGCAAACAGCTAAAGTAGCATAGGGAAATTATGATAGTTGTAATTTGGTTGCACGCTTAGGCGAAATGAATATGAATCTAAATAAATCTGAGGAATCGAGTTCAATCCTGAATAAGGGTAATCTGTTTTCTTAATCTCTTTTACATGTTGTAAACATATTATGCTTATGCCTTAAAATTGCAAACTACCACCATCCTTTACAATGCACAGAGTACTCTTTACTGTGCTTGCTCTCATATCTGAGGCTAAGTCTGGAGGTTTATGTACTTACATTGCCCGTAAAATGTTGCTTGACGATAAGCAATAGCAAAAAGTACTATGACTTCCCAAAAAGACACTGACTACCTCTGTGGTAGCATGACGAATTGCCATTGCTGCCAACAGATGACTTTGATATCCCTAACAGACACTAACATCACCATACAGTATTTGTTTCTTACTTACATGTTTGGTAATCATCTGCTCATCTCCTATGTGCCTTCCATACACAACATGTTGATATGCACCTTGGCAAAGAAGAATGTTGTTCTGCAATAGCTACATAGATTTAAAGCAAAAGGTACCCCAATTGATGGCAGCCCATTGACACTAATTTAGAATCAGTAGATCTGTATTTGCAAGAATGTTTCTGTAGTGCCAAATAATGGAGTTAACAGTACAAGATGTACCCATCCTACTTCAGAGTTTGAAGACAATGTATTACATAGACTGGAAAAAAAATCATCAGCTGGTTGGTCTGGGTAGCTTAGGTGCTGGCCTTCTAAAACCAAACAGGTTTAAACCTGTCCCAGAATGATAGGTTTTAAGTGTGCTTAACACTTTTAGTGCCAGCCCAAATAACAAAATGCTGTCTGAAAAGTTCCAATCAATTTTAAAACAGAATGCAGCGTGTTAAATTATTAGTAATAAAATTAATACCAAATGCCATAGCAAGCTGGATATCTTTTGTTTTTAGTAAGCCCATTTGTCTACTGTATAATATGCATTATATGGGTGACAAGTTGCTTCAATATTTTTAAAAAATTAAAAACAAAAGAAAATAAAATATAAAATCCCAAAATAATCAATAATTATGGATACAAAACTCAAGTATACAGAAAGTTCAGGCTAATGAAATGAAAATACATATATTTCTTTACTAAAACAGCAATCTGTTTCAGTCTGGTGTTTTATTTTTTATAATACAAAAAATGAATTCACGTAACCTAAGACTGAAAATTGAAAAAAATCACAAAAAAGAAACCACACATACACAAGTATAATAAAATTAATAATGAAAATGGGATAAAGCAATAGGGTATTCATGTAACATAGATTACTGTGAAATGTTTACTTGTGTTGTTGCGTAGCTGAACAATTAATTCATTGTCTGGTTACACCTCTGTAAAGCCATTTTAATAAGTACACTGATTATCTGCATGCATATGAGGCTGTTATTATCAGGTGTATTTTCATCACTGAAGCTAGAATATATATCCTCCTCTCTGACATTGACATCACAAACACTTTCATCAAGGCCAGAAAATTCAAACTCACTCACTATCTTCTAATACATTGCGAACTGCAGTTCTTATTTTCTCTTCGGTTCATAACCTTTGGCCATGATCATGTTTCAACCAACCTAAACAAAGCACCTGCTAGAGAAATTAAATTTGGAGCTAATTTAGCTCTATGGCTGCGATATAAAAAGTAGACAGACCTTCCTGCTGGAAAGAGTTAAAACTTATGAAAATGACATTACAATTAGATTGTGATAGGCACTTAAAGGGCTTAGTGTCAAGACATGGACAATAAACGTAAATAATAATAATAATAATAATAATAATAATAATAATAATAATAATAATAATAATAATAATAATAATAATAATATAACTTGGATTCTCTTAAGAGCATTTGTTGTTCTTTTCTTTCATCACTGAATCTAAATATAAAGCCAAGAAGGTTAACGAAGCTTCCATAAAATAAAAAAGTACTTAGGTATTACTAACTCAAATGTCTTAAAGCAGCAAACAATTCCAGATTAAACAATCAAGATCTGTCATAATATTATAGAGAAGATTAGCACACCATTCATAATCGCTTTTACGTAGAGAGTAAGAAAAAATGTCATAATGGGAAAATGAATGAATAATATGATAGAGAATTTTGTTTTCAATTTTAATTTGTATGAAAAGAAATATACAAAGACGAAGCACTAATATTACTTCAGATTTTATCTACTTATCAAATGTTTTATGTCAGTAGCAATGTTTATGAACGTCATGTCACACTTTCTTGCACAGTATTGATAATGCATTATTTCATGTTCACATTTGCTGGTTAGAAGATGCAATAGGTTAAGTAGCTAAATATTAAAGAAAACAAAAGAAGGTATGGATTATCAAATACAACACTCACAGAGAATTTATAAGGAAAGGGTGTGTCTTTGGTATGAAACTCGGGAGAATAACAAGCAATAACAAATCACATTGAGACAATCGTTACAACATTTTTATATTCTCTTGTCACCCAGCAGAGCTCATTTAATGGTAAGCGATAAATCTGGTAATAAGGAAACAAATTGGTAGAAAACAAATAGAAAGCAAGAGAATGTGGTGTATTAACATAAAAATAAAATATTATTTAAAAGTATAGTTTTCAATGTTTTTAACAGTAAACAAAGTAATTGGAAAACTAAATAGATTTTCCAACTTATACCAAACTTTGTGGTTAACCAATTCCTTTCTGGACATTGCAAATTTAAGTCATATTCTGAATATTTAAAATCTGTGTTTAAGATTGTTATTCATGCCTGTGTGGATACACTCAAACTGTGCAGCACCTGATTTTTCAGTGTCTTGTAATTGGAAGTTCAAGATACACCCTAGAAAATCACCTCAATTTTTGTGACAATGAAGTGACTCACTTTCTAATATTCATTCATTGGATGGCATGAATAAAAATGAGTGGTGTCTTATGAGACACTGCTAGCAGAAAATGTGAGACGCAGCTAGTCTTGAGACGTGTCTCGCTGATTTCGTATGAAAAAAATTTCCCCTCTGAAGCAAGACACGCTACCTCCGTCTCATTTACTATCTGTGTGTAAACAGGTCAACAATGTATTGTTGCATGAATGGAAAGGGTTTATTTCAGCACTTATGAATCAATTTATATGATTTATACTGTCAAAATGGAGAAGAAAAAATAACATTTTAACTCCGGTTTTCACCCTTGAAAGATACAAAACATAAATACCAAGTTTGGTATTTGCAATTTTTACTTTAATCCATTTAATTTAATAGTTATTAAACAAAAAATTCATTCCAATGAATAAAATTTTCTTTGAGCTCTGCTGCCTCCCACACACACCGACCTATTTCTAATTTTTTTAATCAGGGGACCTCAAAACATATTATCGTGAAATCTCAATGTCTAATTTTTGGATGGAATATAATACCTTATCCACCTACTATGTACTGTATATGTACATACATGCTAGCGAAAGTAAAAAGCAAATATTTTACAAAGAACAGCAAGCCTGTACACACGAAAGAATAGAAAAGAAGGTCCTTGAACCTGATAGGAGAAACAAATCCTCCGAAAACAGTGAAAGTTAAGAATAAAACATTATGAGAGTATTATTTTACATATCTTACTTTGTAATAGACATGCTTCTAAAAAAGGATGAAAAAGATGATGAACGTGCGCAGTACTTTTGTATGTTCTACAAAATAGGTTTTTGCACTCTGTAACACAGGGTTTACTCTACCTGCGGTCAAATGGTCAGCATTCTAGCTTCTCCCCCAAAGGTGCCGTGTTTGATTTTCGGCTATGGCAGGGAACAACCATATTCTATACCTACAGAGTCTCTAAGTATGCACACGTGTGTTTATGTGTTTAATATAAGACAACTTAAAAACACCATTAAGAACCTTACAGTTCAGCGAGAAATCACCTGCAGTTGTTTCTAAAGTAAAGCCCTTGTTATAACCACAGAAGTTAAAGGGGGTTATATAAATGAAAAAAATAATGACAATATTCTAATCTTTGCTCCTTTACGTAAACCCTATATCTCTTATTCCTGTGGCTTCGGGAAGAAAATTTTGTACAAGCCACTGCACATTTTGCTTTAATCTTGAAGATTGTTATAATTTAGTTCTTCAGAATCACCCCTGATTTAATAAAGCTTCCTTCTGTGCTCAAAAAACACTAAACTAGTACAAAATCTGCACATAATTTTTCATAAGAAGCTGCATCTCAAGTGTTGAGACACCTTTGGAGGTGACAAAAATCATGACACGCGTCTCATGAAAGTGAGACGCGGCTACTTTTTATTCATTCCAAAACCAGAGATGCATCTCATTACATAAGCGCATGAGACGTTGGTCATGATCAAGGTCACCTCCATCTTCAGTAGTCAAGTTTTATTCATACGAAAGTGAGACGCATCTCAAAAATTGCAAGTTTTGAGACATGTCTCATCTTTATTCATACCACCCATTGAATATATTAGCTTTCATCAAAATTTCAAATCTGTTTAGTAAATAGTGTATGATTGTTAAACCACAACTCTAATGTGCTTTGCATAACAGGGTTTCTTTTTCTGATTTTACAGATTCAATTATAACAATACACCATGGCCTGCAAGAATAGGAATAAGTGAAAAATAAGAGATTTCATGGTACATACAACCAATTACAAGGTAATAAGCACACTTCCTAACACTGGTAAGCCAAGCTGAGCTGAAGAATGTAGCATTTCTGCCTGTATCAGAAGTTTGCTGAATAAAAAGATATTAAAATTTAGATATTTGTAAATGAAGTTCTATAAAGTAGAGTAGATTTAACTGAATGTGTGAAACTTAACATGTGGAGCAAACTTTATAAAAATACTGTGTAAACAGGATATGATTTAAATAAAGGAAGGCATCTGCTCTGTTAAAAGCAAGTAGTCATCTCTGAGGGTGAGAAATAACATTACTAAATGCACAGCATTTTGTGATATGAGCTGCATATGTAGCCCAGATATTAATTAAAAGTATTGGTTCTTTTAAATATTTTTGAAAAGTGTTTGTTTATCACTGCATACCACATTGGCTCATATTTTGCATAAAGAATAATTCCAGGTGATATTATTTAATTTAAAAATGAGTTCAAACATAACATCAGAAGATTGAGAATTTTAAAATAGGAATTGAGTTTTATTTATGGACACTCTTTAACTACTGCACTTCACAGCATCCCACTCTATATTGGGCATGAAAGACTGTTCAATTTTACTCAGGGGCCTCTTTTTCAGGTTGAGGGAGTTTTTGTGCCATAAATTTACAATACAGGACCAACACTTTACTTCCTTTGTGCTAGAAGATATGCTAATGATTTTTATGCCCAAAAAAGATCTGTTGCTCTCCCCGGTTTTTGAACCTGCGACCTTACGAGTTTTATTTTACTAAAATTTAAGGCTATGGTAAATAGATAATTTTGTATATCAAATAAAAAAAAGTATTTTAGATAGTGGAGTGCCATAATTAAATTTAAATGTAATGAGTCATCTTTTTACACTTTTCGCTCCAACTTTGCCTTCGTTTGGGAAGACCAGTTTCAGGGTACTTTAACCCTATCTTTAGTTCCGGGAATGATTGATGCTGCATGCAACAGATGGTTGTGTTGCCTTCTAAATATATCTTTATCATCAAAGAAGAAGAATCTCTTATGAATTTTGAGGTCCCCACCATTGATGACATCATCCTATTGACAAGAGTAGAGGGCAACACAACCACCTGTTGCATGTAGCGTCAGTCATCCCCGCAACTGAAGATAGGGTTAAAGTATCCTGAAACTAGTCTTCCCAAACAAAGTCAAAGTTGGAGCAAAAAGGTGACTCATTAAGTTTAAATTTAAGATAATTTTTTGTTTGCTTCATATTTATTAGAGAAACTTTTTGCTACAATCCTGGATAAGAAATAATCAAGAAAAGATATTTAAATTTTATTAGACATTGTACACGTATCTATGGATGCTGACATAAATCCTTTCAGGATTTATACTGTTGAATGCTCATTCCGAGTATTTTATGTTGTTTATGATTAGCAACAGCATAAAAATTGAACTATAACATTTGAAAATCAAAATGAATTATTTTCAACTGAATACTTATGATAACAAAATGAAATATAGTTTCAAATAACAGAATTGAAAATGGTACTTTATTCACCCATATCCTGCTGCCCATAGCAGTTTTGAATGATTGCTACATATTTTATGCCCGCACTTGCTGCATTGTTTTCCTTGTAGACTTGTTCTTGGCCTTTCCATATATAGCACTGGCTACTCAACTGCTAGATTGTATGTGATGTTCCCAATTCCCAGGAGGATTTTAACCCAGTTCCTTATGGAAATTGAAATACTTTTCCTTTTCCCTATTGCTATTTGAGAAGTTGCCAAGGAATTCTGCCAATAAATAAAAGTAGGCTGCCTTTCTGATAGCCATTACTTGCAAAATCTCAAGTGATGATGTTCAAAAAGTCATACCAATTACAAGAGGCCAACATATTGTGTTATGCTCTACATCATACTTAACACAATGTTGGTCAAAAGTATACCTACACCTATCTTTATAAGCTTTTAAAAGGTGACCATTCCACCTGATTCTGGATTTATCATAGTACATGTTAAATAGATTATAGTACAACTACTGATTTGTCTTTTGAACGATATAACACTAGAGTCATACACATATGAAATTCAAATGAGAGTGATTTTACACTCCTATTGGAATTTAATTTGAATTCCTGTTTTATTTTGTCAAATTGTTCCTACATAAGAAAGCAAGCCAAGCTGTTCATACATCTGTCACTCAGTAGCAACAAGGTGCCTGTGAAGATAATGTGAATCAAATTAATGCATGTGATAGTGAAAACACAGCCATACAAGGTGAGAGATATGTTGAAAAATAACACAGTATTATTGGTGTCAATGAACAAGTTTATGACAGATATTATTATATATCAATATTAGCTTTTGTTGATGTGGGAGCAGTTAAGCTACATTCACAATGAAATGCAAGCACAAATATAATGTAGCCTAAGCGCAGACGCAAAGACACACCATTCACAATGCAATCGTGAACACATGAAGTTGTCACAGGTTTCTAGATCTGTAAGTTACAAACTGAATAACTTAACCAACAATACCACATAAGAAAATTCACTCAATGTTTTACAAAATAAATACATTACATACTAACAACTGATGCACGTCGCAGTGACATCACAATAATTCCTCAATCAAAATTATTGAAAATAGCGTAATTATGCACAACGGCTCCATTAATTCTACCATCTGAGAAATGAGGATATGTTGGAGTATCTATAGTAGGAAATATAAGTGAAATGTGTAGATTGTGGTGAAAACACAGAAAGTAATTTAAAATTTGTTAAGAGACCGTTAATTCAATACCTGCCAAATTATACAGGGTAACTCTGCAGCTTACATTTACTAACCGATTTTAAATGACTTGTGTTTTCACCACAATCTGCACACATCACTTTTATTTCCTACTATAGATACCAACATGGTAGTTTCCATTTTGCAGACGGCAAAATAAATAGCCTGTTGTGCAGAATTACCGAAAATAGTACAAGCATAGAGACTTCAGAAAGTACACATTTAATGAGCTAAGAATTATCTCTCTACATCTTTGGTTTATGAGAACTAATAAATCTATACGCAAATGATAGTTACATCCATTAAATGAAAGAAGGATTCACAAAGAGACTGTCATAACCTCTTAAGGGAAACTAGAGATGGTGCAGCATAGCCAAATAGAAGAGCATGCATGTACAGCAGGCCCTGCAAAATCTTGTATTGCAATCGTCTGTTGTTGATTTCATAGGTAATGCATAGAGAAAAGAAGCACACTTCATCCTCTTTGCACATAACGCAAGGATAAAGTTTGGAGTTTGCAAGCTCTTGCATTGCATTGCATTGCGTCTTGTGTGTTTCTATGTGAATGTTTACATTAAATAATAGGAGTTCAAACTCTTGTGCTTATATTGCATGTGCGCTTGCATTACATTATGAATGCAGCATTATGGATGCAACTTGTAGAAAGAACTGATTATGTTTGGAGAACAGTTCCATGACTTACATTAATAAGGAATATGGTCAACAAGATGAAATTATGGAGAAGTGAGAAGTACACTGTGATCTAAAAGTCTTACCTTCTTGATTCCATTGAAGGAAAGCTCTCATCCACACAGCCCTGTAACGTAATTATGTACATTAATATATTTAAAGATGTAATTATGTGACCAAACTGTTGTCAATATAACTGGAACCAATGAATATTTGACAAGACTGCATGGATTATAAACAGATTATATAACATTTTCCGTGTAACCACAAGCACATTATGTAACATGAAAATTACAAATATATTGTATAATAATTCTTCAGATAAGTAACACAGATGTATTTTAAATGTTTATTTTAGAAATCAAATTTCTTGCATAATTTCTTTGTGAAATCCTTACATCCAAGTTAAGAGAGCTCAGCTCTGTTACACTCTTGATTTAATTTGTGACTAAAAAGACATGATACTAAGTTTCCATTGTAATCCACAAAATGATTGGAATAATCAGAAGTAGTTATTTGCTAAACTCCAAGTTCAACATTTGAAAGATATTTACTAGTTAACAACACATTATTCAGAAATGCAAAAAACCAGTATCTAGCTAATGTAATGCCTTTATAAAAATTGTAATATATTATCCAAATGTATAAAAAACATTGCTAAACTGCAAACAAAATTTTTATTTTACTGAAATCTCAATATTCTATGACCCATAACAAATTACAGATATAAATTCCATGCAATAAACACAAAGCAGACTTATTTTGCTTAATATAACATAGAATTAAAAAAGGTATATGGGTATAACACTAAGTTTAAAGCAAAAATAAATTCTGCTTTGCATAGCATTGGCAGACTTGCTTTATGTATTCACTGAATATTTTATTTGTATATTAGCATGAAAAGCTTGTAACATTTTAACAACAATAAATAATACATAAAAATGGAAGTTGATGATTTCAGGTCAGTATTTCTAAACCAAGTGAAAAAAGTAATGTATTTAAAAGTGCCTTTAACCACATTTAGGCACTGGATAAATAATAAAAAGCAGCAGAACAAGCTACAGTGTTACGTTACATTTAGAAGGAAACGCTTACCAATGATGATTGGTGTTTAAGGACGTATAACTCCTTGGTTATTAGTGACCTTATGATGTAACCTCCCGCTGCTTTTCTGGAAATGTAGCATCAACCCAAACATGATTATGAACTTGAGCAAGTAAACATTACTTTCAGGTGAGAGATGTTGCAACATTCGGATGAAGATTCTATCTCAACCTGGTGCCAAGGTTCACAAAGATGAAATAACAGGGTCTAACTCTGACATGGTGAAAAGGTATTTGTAATTTTCAAGGTTTCCAGAACTAAAGGAGAACCCTTGAGATTCCACTTGAGCCTTAACTTGAAGAATTATCTGAGATAGATACTTAAGTGAAAGCTGTGTTAAAAGTATTAGCCATGTCAAACGTAACAACAACAGCATCTGCAGCTGTTTTTACATTGGAGATTGACATATGAGTCATTAGACCACGACTTAACTTATCCCATAATTATATGTCACAGAGCAAGATGTAGTATGTCATAAATGCTGTTCAAACTAGCTCCATAACATCTTGTATTAAGAGTCTAATAACACAGGGAAAGTGATGACTAGAATGAAATCAGAAATTATATTCCACTGAAATGATACTGCCAACTGTGGAGAACAAACTCCTATGTACAGTTGTGAAAACTATTGAAGGCATTTGAAAGAAATGTAGGCTCTCCAGGCTCTAGGAGAGTTAGGTTACAATTGTCCAAAAATTGAATTAGCTTACCTCACGCACAAGGCCCAGATGAACCCCAAAGTGAATGGTGGGAATTCACCTCGCATACCAAGAAAAAAGTGTTGTTAGCTGAGAAACTGGGTCTTCTAAACCAGTGAGTGAGAGGTATTAATATAGAGGCAGATATATACTAGAAGTGGTGAGTCTGGTGAATGGGTACAACAATGACTAAATATCATACTGTAAGGATATGGATTCAGTGAAGACATCATCTGTGATGATGATGATGGTTGGTGTTTAGGGGCGCTCGACTATTATGGTCATTAGCGCCCTTATCAAAACAAGTCCCAATAAAAACACCACAGGTAAAAGACAATGTAAAATACCAACATAAACTCAAAAGGAGGGTTAGGTATAAAATCAAGATAAAAATACTCATGGTTAAGGCCACAGATGCATTTAAAACGGGTTTTGTTAAAACGGCCAATAGGATCAAAACAGGTGAAAAGTAACCAGTAGGAAACAAAATGCATGAACTGTCGCTCCATTAAAACTGTCTGGATAAAATAAATAAAACCTAAACCCTTATTGGAAATGTCATTCGAGATAAAAACGATAGAAGCTTCTCTACCGCACTGTGGTTGTCGGCAAGAACCTCCTTAAGGGAGGCCACCAGCTGCAAGAATGAGCGAAGGGTTGCTAGGGCAACACACGCCAGCAGGACATGCCGCACTGACAATGTCACCCTACAGAGCGGGCAGATAGGAGTGGGTTCTTTCCTAAAAATGTGGCTATGTGTAAAAACGCAGTGACCGTTCCGCAAACGAGCCAATATCACCTCCTCCCGACGAGATATATTAGAGGAGGTTACCCAGTTTACAGGCAGATCCTTAACTTCCCTGAGCTTGTTCATGTGAAGAGATGACCACTCGTCTGACCAGCACGAAAGCGCCGCCCTCCGCTCAACAAGCAGAAAGTCTACCGAGGTCATAAACAGAGTCATTTTACTGGGTTGCGTAGCTGCCAAATCCAACATTTTTATTACCCGGCAGGCCGACGTGACCAGGAATCCATTCACACTCCACATTTACACCAGAAGTGTGTAGAATGGACGTCCTGGATGCGCTGCACGATAGGATGGTGTTGGTACAACTCGCGAACGCTCTGAAGGGCACTAAGAGAATCACTCATTATGAGGCAGTCACAAAGATTTCGACGGCGAACGTACAAAATGGCTCAATAGATGGCATTCAGTTCAGCAGTATAAATGGATGTGCTACTATGCAAGCTAAAGATATGTGTTTCGGTCTCCGTCACAAAGGCACATCCAGCACCGTCGGTGTATATACAGATGCGGTCACTGTAGTGGGATAAATATTCTATAAAAAAAAAAATGCGGATACTAGATAGAGGCATCGCAGATTTCTCGTACACCGTCACCCTCAGATCTACATGGGATGTAGCACGTAACTAAGGGAGGTGCGCCCTCTCTTCGTTGGAAAACATGCGAGGAAGTGAGATGATGTGTTTCCGAAGTAGCTCGCGGAAACGGAAAACTGCGGGCCTCGGACTGAGAGCTAAGTTGCCGTATCGTAGGTCCAGCACAGAATGGAAAAAAAAAAAAAAAAAAAAAAAAAAAAAAGGGTTCAACGTTGGGTGCGAAGGCATGCTCCGAAGTCCACAGCCGTAACAACCCAGCAGGGCATCCCGCCGTCATCGCAGAGGGGGTTCTGCCGATTCGGCGTAAAGGCTAAAAACTGGGCTGGTGGAAAAAGCCCCAACAGCAGCACGGATGCCCTGATTATGGACTGCGTCTAATCTTCTCAGCACAGGTGATCGTGCCGAAGAATACAAAATGTATACCCTAACTTGGACCGAATCAGCGCACGATAAAGACGGAGTAACACGTCCGATGTGCACCCCAGGATTTGCCACTTTGTATCCATAAAACATTAAGAGAACGATCACACCGTGCAGTAAGCTGTGCTCTATGTGGTAATCAGCATAGTTTCCGATCGAATATTAACCCCAGGAATCTCCCCTGATTAGCAAAGGGAAGTAAAGCTGGCCGGAGGCGAAGAGAAGCCGCCACCCGCCACCTACGGCGGCAGAAGTTAACGCAGACGGTCTTCTCAGTTGAAAAGCGAAAGCCGTTTTGCAAGCTCCAATCATAAAGATTGTCCAAAATCGCTGCGGTTGGAGTTTCAGAAACAGCGTTCGTTGGGAAGTACAAAGAATGGCAAAGTCGTCTACGAATAAGCAGGAGAAGACACCTGGGGGAACACATTGAGAGATAGAATTAATACCTATAGCAAACAGCGTCACGCTCAGAACCGAGCCCTGTGGCACACCATTCTCCTGGGTAAAAAGATTTGAAAAAACCGAGCCAACCCTTACTCGGAAGACACGGTCCTTCATAAACTCCTGAAGAAACAACGGTAGGCGTCCACGTATATTCCAGTTCAGGAATGTACGTAAGATCCCTCCTCTCCAGCACATTATCATAAGCCTTCTCCAGGTCAAAGAATGTTCCAACTCTTTGACAATTCTTAAGAAAGCCGTCCATGATCTGCGTCGACAGCAATACAAGGTGATCAGCTGCTGACCGACGTCGGCGAAAGCCGCACTGAGAGTTGTTGAACAATGTGTGCGTTTCCAGCCACCATATCATCCGCCGATTTATCATGCGTTCCATCACCTTGCAAACGCAACTGGTGAGGGAAATGGGACGGTAGCTGGAAGGAAGGTGACGGTCCTTACCAGGTTTCAAAATTGGAATGATGATGCACTCCCTCCACCTATTTGGAAAGGTGGCGTCAACTCACACACGATTATAGACATGGAGTAGGTAACCTTTACCGCCAGGAGAGAGGTGTTGCAACATTTTGACGTGGATGCCATCTGGACCTGGTGCAGGGTTGCGCGAAGATGAAAGATTGTGGTCTAGCTCCGCCATGGTGAAGAGGTGATTATAGTCTTCGAGGTTGTCAGAACGAAAGCGGAACCTTTGAGATTCCACCTGAGCCTTACAGGCAGAAACTCAGGGGGATAATGATCCGAGCTAGACACTTGAGCGTAAGCACTGCCAAGTGGGTTAGCCACCTCGAACGGATCGATTACAGAGCCTACTGCTGTTTTTAGACCGGAAATAGGCATATGGGTCGATTTTCCGACCACACGTCTTAACTTATGTCATACGACAGAGGAAGGTGTTTGTTTGTTGAAAGAGGCTACAAACTTGCTCCAAGATGTCTTTTTGCTATCCTTAATAATTTTTCTAGAACGGGCGCGTTGCTTTTTATATTGTATAAGGTTTTCCAGTGTTGGGCGACGCTGGTAAACTCTGAGAGCATTCCTGCGGGCACAAATAGCATTCCGGCATGCATCGGTTCACTAAGGTACCGGAAATCGACGGCTTGGGCCAGTCCAACGTGGTATGCAGTGCTCAGCAGCAGAAAGAATTTTCTCTGTGAGATGGTCAACCAGATGGTTCACAGAGTCGTGCTCATCATAGTTAAATTCAGTCAGACGGGAATAAAATTCCCAGTTGGCTTGATCTAGGCGGCGCCTAGGTAAACGAGTGGAACATACATTGTGTGGCAAGAGACTAATAAGACATGGAAAGTGCACTAGAGTGCAAATCAGAGATGATGTTCCAGGATAACGAGACCGGTAACTGTAGTGAACAAATTGCTATATTAAGATGTGAAAAACTATGTAAGGCCTCAGATAGAAAGGTTGGCTCTCCGGTGTTCAGGAGAGTGAGATTCTTACTGTCCAAGAAGTCGGTAATTAGCTGGCCTCTCACACAAGCCCGAGGTAAGCCCCAAATTGGGTGTTGGGCATTCAAGTCGCCCACCAATAGAATGGGTGTTGGTTAACTGCGAAACTAGGTCTTCTAAGTCAGTGAGAAGGAGGTCAGCAGGAGACAGGTAGACGCTACAAATGGTGAATATAGCAGCGGAAGGCAGCTGAATCCGTACAGCAACGGACTGGATGTCCGATTTTAAGGTCACGGATTCTGCAAATATATCATCACGGATCAGCATCATAGTGCCCCCATGTGACGGAATACCCTCTTCCGGTGATAAGTCACACCGTACAGAGGAGTAATGGCTGATGGAAAATGAGTCCTGTGGACGGAGCTTTGTTTCTTGTAAGCATAAGACCAGAGGTTGATTTTGGCGCAGCAACACTTCAAGCTCTCGTCGTTGTGGTCTAATACCGTGTATGTTCCACTGAAGTATAGCCATTGTATGTCTTTGGGGATAAGGTCTAGATAGAAAGACGTTTCTGCATATTAGGCTGTGCTGGTCGATTTAATTGATTTTTCTTCGGAGTCGGACAAACATTTTGTTCTGCAGCATGATCCTGGCGCTTAAGCACTGTCCGTCTGGCGGCAGTGGAGGCAGGATCCTCCTGTTGCATCTCCTCCATGGGGGAGGATCTCTTACCAATAGGATCTCTTACTGATCGGCGAAGGTGGTGGTCGCCGATCTACACTCCCCCCCACCCCCGCACGAAAATTCTGTAGAAGAGAGCTACGTGGAGAGTGGAGGGGACTATGCCTTCCCTTGGATGGTTTGGGGGAGGGCTTAACACTTTGTTTAAGAAAGTCGCTGCGAGCATAACTGGTCTTGAAAGACTTTACTGGAGCTGAACACCCTGTGGGTGGACCGTTGTTACTGCCGGAGGTCCACGGTTTAGGTGACACGGATCCGGTAGTGCTTCTTCCATTGGTGGCCTTTCACTTGGCGGATTTGGTAGGTGGTAATGCCGACGTAGATGCTGAGGTTGAAGACTTGGATAATGGTCTGGCTACAATAATCTTCTGTGCGATTGTGGACCCGTTTATATCGCTGGTCTGGGTTCCGATTTCCCGACGCGGTACCGGTTTAGCGGTAACTGTAGGTACCGGAGCGCGGGATGGAGGGTTGGCGGAGGCGCAGGAGCTTACGGGCTTCTGAGAAAGAAACCTCTCTCACCCGTATCTCCTGGATCGCTCTCTCCTCCATTAAACGGGGGAAATTACGGGAACTAGATGGGCGTTCCCCGCTGCAATTAACACAAGATGAGGCGGCAGTACAAGTTCCATCGTGCGATGCCTCTCCACATATAGCGCAGATAGATTGACCACTACACAGTTCACTAGTATGCCCAAATGGCTGGCATTTGTAGCATCTGAGTAGATTCGGAATATAGGGCTTAACCTCGATGATTTCATAACCTGCCTTAATCCTTTATGGTAGATCCACCCGATCACAGGTAAGGAACAGGGTACGGGTTGGCACAAGTTCACCATTGACTTTCCGTTGAACCCTATACACAGATTGGACGCCCATCCTCTTGAAGCTCCTCATTGGACAAACCATCCAATGCGCGGGTGGTAATAACGCCACGCGAGGGGTTCAACGTCTTATGTTGTTCAATCTTCACCGGGTAACTGCCTAACATTTTGGTCTTCATAAGTTTGCCTGCCTGGGAGGCCGTAAATGTCTCTACCAGGATTGTACATTTTCATACAAGGGTTAACGGGACCAGCAATGTTGTATAGACCCTTTTGAATAACAAAAGGCCTGACTGACGTAAATGTCCGACTATCACCTAAGTATCACCAAGTAGCGAGGACCACTATACTCGACTACTTCTTTTCCAACAACTAATTGAGTCTTTGTTTTATGTGCCATAAAAGATGGTCCGTATTTCATCCCCCAGTGCTCCCCACCCACCATGGAGCCCAATACGGGGTCACCCCACCGGGGTGACAGGGCTACACAGGGGATATAGCAGGCTCGCTGTCCCACTCACCCTGGAGTTTGGTATATCCCTAGTCCTAGCCGTTTGACTACGGGTGGGTTAGTCCCTAGCCTCCCGTTTAGGCGGAGCAGAAACCAAAGTGATGTATTAAGTTGTGCACCCTCCCCAGTTACTGAAGTCAGAAGCCCAGGCTCAAGTACGCAACCCTCAACTAACCAGGATACTCCTTTCCACTGACACAGGTCTCCACGCACTGCCTACACGTGGGTGGGCATTTTAATCTAATGACTCCTGCACCACTTAGAGGTTGCCCACAGATGGAGTCAAAGGTGGCTTGGGACCTCGGATGCGCCTAACCCGTACCTACCGTAGTAGGCCCCTGGGGGATCATCTGTGATGAGCATCATAGTGCCCCTATATGCAAAAACACCCTCTTCTGGTTGTAAATCACACTGTACTGAAAGATAATGCCTAATTGTAAGATTCCTCAAAAGAGGATTTGCATGTAGAATGACATGGACATTTCCTTCCCTTAAACATTTTGGGGGCAGACTGAAATCGACACAGAGGGTTTGCAGATGTGCAGGTGCTTCCAGGCTTCTGAGGACACCTTTTCTGTGCCCCATATCTCCTGAATTGCTCTTTCCTCTGCAAAATGTGGGCATTCTCGGAACTATAGATGGACAGTTGACACAAGATGGAGTTGATGTACAAGCTCCAACAAACAATATGTCTCCACAATTGTCACATGCAGACTGACCAGTGCAATTATTGCATGTGTGCCCAAAGCACTGACACTTGTAGTATGTTCGAAACATAGAGCCTAACCTCGATTGCTTGATACCCTGCCTTATTCCTTTGAGGGAAATCCACACAATTAAAGGTAAGGGCAGACATGAATTCAACATAACCCTACACACAAAGGTTGTGCTTTTTGCTGGCAGATTCTCTTGAATCTCCTCATTGGACAAACCATCCAAACCATGGATAGTTACAATGCTGTGGGAGATATTCAAGGCATTGTGCATCTCCACCATAATTGGGTAGCTGCCCGACATATCTGCTCTTAATATCTTCATAGACTGTGATGCTTCAAACAGGAATGCAACATTACAAGATCTAATACATCACTTCACTTGACCAGCTATTTTATTTAGACCCTTTCAGATTATATAACTGAAGTAAATTTCCGACCTTGTTCTGCTCATAACTAAGTAGTGAAAATCACCAGACAAGACTACTTCTATTCCATACATATTTCATTAATTTTTTTCCATAAAAATAGAATAAATGAAACCCCCACAGCTTCCCACCCAAGCAGGAACCAAAGTGGTCTATTTTGTTGCACAACTTCCAAAGTTCTTCAAAGAACAGAACTCCATGGCTCAGATAAACCACCCTCAAACACCAAGTTATTCCTTTCCACTGATATGGGTCTCAACACGTGGCCTACAAGTGACTCCCTCACCACAAAGAGGAAAGCAGAGTTGGCTCGGGACCCTGGGTGCGCCAAAACCATACTGACTGTAATAGGCCCCAGCGGGGAACACTGTACCAAGGTGCTGAAGCACCATGCCTTTCTTTTATAAAAGTGTTCAATGTCTGGTTACTGGCAAGCTGCATAAATATTTTCTACCCTTGGAATGCAATTTTTATACGCTCAAATTGATAGATATATGCATTGTCAGATATCTCACATGCTAGCAATGAGAACCTGGAAATAAGCAGTTAGATGTGGCAGCATGGGTGACTCACATCTATACACACATTTCATACCAAACAAATTATGTGAGCAGATAGTTCCTTGTCATACCTTAGAACCCACTTGTCTTCATCCCCTGGTTCAACCACGTATGACAGAGAAACCTAGCATCTGTCCTTGTTTCACCAACAATTCAAGTCCGCAGAGATGAAGAATTAAATGTGTGATATGAATAATCAAATGACCCTATGGTCCACACATCTGAGAATTTCCCATTTATTTTCAAAATTAAGGAAATATCTGGAAAGACTTTAACAAGACCTTCAGATTAGATAACAAACCAGCTACACCAATACAAGCAGATCCTAAATAACACTATCATGCATTAACAGTTTAGGGAGTAGTTTACTTGATGGGGCAGGTGACTCTGTCCCTAGCACTGTCCTAAACATTAAACTCAGAATTAAGTGGATTGTATGGAATGCACCTGTCATTGGTCCCTTATTAACAATAGAATCATTTAGTACTTCAAGGCACAACTTATTTAATTTTGAAACACAAAATCTAGAATATGTTTGCAGAATGTAGTTCCTAGATTTCAGCAAATAACTAAGCATGTAGTTTAATTTATTTACTTGCAAAACCAACCTTAATTACATCAACACATGAAGCTTCTATAGGAGTTCTGTCCAGCCACCACGGTTCTTCTTTGATTTCTATCTTTATATCCAGTTCAGAGTCTTCGTTGCATGGATTGACTACACGAACTTCAGAAAAAAACTGTCCCTCATTTTGTGAGCAAAAGTCTGAATCAACATGTGATTCATTCATTTCTCTTTTGGTTTCCATTTTATAACTATCATGGTGTTGTTCGATCTTAACCGCAACATTTTTAGAATAGCGCTGTGAATCATTTTGTGGACTAAAGACTGAATTAACAGCATCTTCTTCTTTATCTCTTTCACATGCATCATTGTATACATTAACATCACTGTTCAACATCATTTTAATATCTGGTGAGTAACTTTCTTCCTCAGTCTGTGAAATAAATTCAGAGAAAGGAACCTCTTCTTTGATTTCTGTTTTAATATCCATTTTACATTTGCCACACTTGACAGTAGTGCTCTTAAATTTCAGTACCAAACCTGTAGAAAAGAAACATTTCAATCAATGTTACCCAGTTATGAATTATACTGCAGTGAAGTGAAGCACTGAAAGAAAACAAAGATTAAGTTCAAAATAATCTGATGTGTTCCATTCACGTGGATTTCTTTACTTCCCTATAATAAATTACTGTCAAAAGGTTTAATCTTCTATCTACTTCATGATAATTGAGACAAACATTAGCAGAAATTGTCCTTAATACTTGGTTCCTTGTAAGAAGAATCAAAAAAATCTAATGTGCTCCATTCGCATGATGTGTGCTAGGTGTCTGCTAAACAAATATTTTAATCCATTATCTACATTATGCTAATCAAGATAAACATAAGCAGAATTAGCCTTATTACTAGCTTCCATGTAAATGAAAGGAAAATAAGAAAATGCACAGGCTAAAGCAATAGTCTAATCCTTTAAAAGCCAGTCACTATGTGAAACAATTGAAATTCTAATCTCTTTGCTTGCCAGGAATAAACAAACAAGAAACAAGATGTCTTCCTGTTTGAGAAAAGTTTAAGTAGCTCAAAATTGAAACAAATGATCCAGAGTATCTGGAAAATGGTTAACTGTACCCAAAAAAATTATATGACAAAAATTGTGTGTTTTAATGAGATCTACATGTTTTATGCAGTAAGTTTTTATATATCGTTTATGGTTTACCAGTTATATAACAGTCATCCACAATGAAGAGGTCTTCAGAGACTATGCCAAGAAAATTCAACATATACATTTCTTTTGTCACAAAAATATCTTATACACAAGGTATGTCAATTAAAATCATTAAGAGCCATTTTTTAAAAAATCAGAATTTTCAAAAAATGTTCCAAGTAAAAGGTAGTCTGGGGGGGGGGTCTTGAAAATCTTTGTATGGCATCCTTGGAAGATACCAGACTTAAATACCAAGTTTGTTATATAACAATCTTTTCGTTTTTGAACTATGCTGTCCACAGACACGCACAAATGGACCTTTTTCTAAAAATGCTTTTATTGAATTCAGGGGGTCCCAAAAAATGTATTTCTGGTGAAATCTTGGTATCAACTGTTTGGGTGGATCACTATACCTTCTCTACACACTATGTACATAATATGTATATAGAAATTAAAACTCAAATGTTTACGCAGCATATTTACTGACTGGCTGAATAAGACAGGTACAATCTTTGTAAGGTGCAACAATCCTTCAGAATACTGAACCTTCCAACAAGATGGTGCACATAGCATTTGTTGCCACACAATCACATAAACACAAATCTGTGTTGTTACTTGTGGATATACCTTAAGTCTCTTCAGCTTGAACAAAAACTAAGGGGTATTAAATGCCCCATGCAACCCCCAATGATGTTACAAGGGACTTTAGAAAATATCCCAAACTATAATTTTATGCACCCAATATGCGGCTTAAACACTGGAGCTTTGTTGCTCCAACTGTAAGATAGTGGCATGTGCAGTGGAGGAACTCAATTTGTTGTGTCTGATTCAAGTTTTATTATGACAATATTCTCAGATGTTATTCTTGTAGGTTTTTTCAAAAGACACCTGTGAAAAGCCATTACTGAGAGTAGGAAAGGTTTTGCAAGTCTTACATTAATTTACACTTAGGTCTTATATTACACTTTCTCTTTGCTGAGTAGTTTCAAAGTTACATATCCACAACATTAATAGGAAGGTTTGGAGAATGTCATTTTTTAAACTTGACATTTCTTTTATTAAAATTTCCCCAACGTGCACGTGTTCTTTACATTACATTCTTAAATTCAACCAGAACAATTGGTTACCGAAATTTAGGACTGAACACTACAATTAAAGATTAAATCAGTACTTCTAGATAATACTTGAAACCCTTTTTGGCAGGGGCACCTTCGTGGAATAAACATTACCTTCTTTTTGTAACCTTAATTTAGGATATAGCTACAAAGTAATATCCACCATAAGTATGTCAGGAGTTTATATTCAAAGTAAAAAGTTCTGATTAAAAAAACATTAAAACATGCAATATATAATTGAGTGAGTTTGATAATAATATGCTAGTATAATATGCAAATGGAGTGTGGTATAGATATAAGGATTTTTGTGGTTGTCTCCATCCACAGTTTATCCTAACTTATAGCACAATATAACCACAAACAACTGTGAAACCAAATGCTCTGTCATGAGAGAAATGTAATGTATTCCTGTATAGTTTTAATGTATTTACAATTCTACATAAACATTAGTTTTTGATCTTGTACATTACCCATGAATTATGGTAATGAGAATTGCATATTTGAAAAGAAAATGCAATTGAATATTTACTAGTGGTTGAAATAGCTATGTTGCATGAATTTGTAGTAGCTGGTTTTCTGTTTTACGTGTTCAATGTCTCCTGAGCCTTTCTCAATGGCAGGACTAGACAAACAAAACAAAAACAAACAACCAAACCCTAACTGTACACAATTCTGCATAAGTAGATAACCTTATCACTTTATATGCATTTATTGAAAAAGAAACAGTACCATTGCAAAGTTGTCTGTGCTGGTCTGAAGGGATTAGGAATTCAGTGCTTAATGAAGCAATTACCTACTCTTTCATGCAGAGTTGTACCTTCTTTTTAGTGTTGTATAATAAACCATATCAATATTTTTGTCTACATAAACATGCTCGATACGTCGACTGCTGGCCGGGTACAGACGCCCTACTCTTTCACTTGACATTAAAAACTAAATCACTATGTCCAGTAACACCACAACATGGTATACAACAAAATTAACAAATTATATAAATTTTACTTAGGAATTTGTTTAAGGTATTCACCCTAACACCACATACCTGGGTACTTTAACTTCCCTGTCGCTCAAGTATTCAATGCACAAACGTACAGAACCACACAGAAGATCCTATCCTCTCGCACTTTAGTTTTGTGAGATTAATTCCCATAACCTGTACAAAAGCTGTCGGTAATGGTGTAGGACAAGTGCGTCTTCTCGTCGTTCATAGCATATGACAACACCTATGCTACACCCTTAGCAAAAGTTAGAATAATTGTTCGCGCCGGTATTTTAGTAGTAATTAGCAGTTTTGCCAGATTTACCTTTCCGTTTAAGCTTACTTATAGATCAGAAAATAGTCAAATTTTGCATATCTCGTCGATGGTTGTTATCTTGTTGCAATTACCAGCACAATTAATGAAATAACACCACATTCTCCAATCACAGAAGTTACTCCAAAACACGATGCGTTGGAAACTGAAAGAATTGGATGACGGGCAAATTTAAAACTCTATTTTAGAAACATTCCTGTATGGCTGTACCGTTGAATTATATTGATATACTTCGATTTATACAAAGTAGGTCACGCTTTTCAAAAATATATATTAACTAGGCCTATAGTGGCAAAGAATTATTACCATAATTTTCAGGAGAATAGCAAATAAATTCTAAAAACAAACCCATTTCTGTTCTGTTCTCTCGAAAATTCATTAAACTGCACTATACATTCGAATAGAACATTAAATTATCCCGAAATAATCTTCATCGCCGAGGATTACGTTGCTGATTCTGTGGAATTTCATCATCAGAAGAAGACTAAAAAGTATTTCTACAGACACTTCCTATGATTTCAAAATATAAGTAATGTTTAACTTCCAAATACCGCTGTGTGCCCGCTTCAAGAGTAGGGTAAGAATTCGATACCTACAAAATTGTGAACTTTTAATACAAGATGTCTATTTCTGTAACAAGCAAAAATTTAGTTTCTATAATCACGGCCTGGGAAGCTGATGTTTTCTATTTCACCTACAAATTTACATTGTTATGTTTGAGAAACGCGGATAAGTAGTATAGGTTTGTCATTCAACTTTTTCTCCTGTAGTTTTGTTCATTAAAGGGGCTACATTAGCGCAATGGTACCCGCAAACAATACATACTTCTGTGAGGATTGTTTGGTTTATCTTATCCTTTGTAGGCAATTACGGTTAGAAATATAAACAAAATATTACCATTACCTATAACATTGTTTAAATAAAAACGAAGGTCCAATATCTAAAATGTAGGCCGTGTAGTGAATTAACAAATAATATTTATTAATAATTTTGTATTAAAAACAACAAAATATATTATAACGACACCAAACAGCATCTTCTCTTCAAATTTCAAATGTATCAATATTATAATTAATCTTTAGAATTTATTCTGTTAATTATTGTCATAATAATTCACAAGAACCTCGATTACTACTGTGTTATTCTCATTTTCTTCAGTATTGCTAATATCGGGTGTGGAATAATTTGAATTATTGAACATTTCAAACATTTCTTTAGTACACACAAAATTATTACAATATTTAGCCTTAGAGGGTCTAAGTGATACAAAAGATGTTATGAAATATGGATCTTTTTAAACGGCTAGATATGACCTTTTGATTTCATTGTTTTTAAATTAAGGGACATCACTTTTTGAAACTAGTATTATCAAAGTATATATTTGTCCATTTTTCTGATTCTCATTCTTCCAGGTGTTTCCTAATGTTCATTACCTCTACATTAAGCAGTACGTAAGTTTACAATATTTCCCCACGACACAAGTTTCCATTCTGAAACCGTATGCTAATGCATGCAACAGCAGCAACAAATAATAATAGTTTCATGCTCCCCACTTTGGCTCATCTAATCACCAAAGTAACAGTCTTGAATGCATAAATTTTTTTATGGGCGGTAACCGGATAGCAAGTTAAGGTTGATTTCTAATGGTCGTAATGTGAAGCTAATGCAAAAATAAAACCGTTGTTCTTGCATTGTCATTGTTGCTGTAGTACAGCCTTATTGTGAAGAAAAACTTGCTATAAACATCTTCTGTGGACATTAAAGATGATAATTCTTTTGTACATGTATTTAATTTGAAAAATTAGACAGTAACGATATATTCGCCAAATGATTTTCTAATAGCCAAGCTTAATCACCGGTCGGAAAATCTTTTAAATGGCTACCTTCAGAGGGAAAAGGTGGCCAGGAATGCAAAATATCGCCAAATCTGGCGACACTGGTTGTTGGTATCTCTCCAATATCTCTTTTCTATTGCTGTCAGAACAGCCAACTACAATTTTCACATTCTCTACATAGTCTATAATAGAAGATTTTGTATTCCCAACAAAGAATATATAGTGGAAATTTGTGTTTTAGGTTCTTCTGTGGTCAAAATGGAGATTTTGATAAAGTGTGAGTATAAGAGCGACGAGAGTTAGAGAGGGCAGGGGCAGCGAAGGAGAGAGGGGCATACAGAGCGCCCATGCATGTATGTGTGTGAACAGCATAATCCAAAACCAAAACTCGGTTAAGAATTGTTCCTGAGAATTTCAGATTTTTTTTTTCTTTTAGAGTAAACCTTTTCCGAGGAATTTATAGTAATTATTTTCCAATAATTGGATTCAACGCAATTACTTAGCGATCACATTTTAAAAGATTTGAGTATCGCTTTACCCAGCGAATTAGCTTATTTCCCTTCTACTTATAAGGGAATTAGCAATAAGACCATTCTGATAATGTTTATCTTTACTAGCATGAAGTACATAAGAAATTAAGCTTTTGTGGGAATATATTTTGCCAAGTAGGTAAGGAAAGTCATGTATATGGAACAAATTAGTTTGTTTACAAACTCCCGTGCGGCATTCTTGGAAGATGCTGATCTAAGTAGAGTGAAAATAATGGTGGTGGTGGTGGTGGTGGTGGTGTTGGCGGCGGGGGCGACGGTGGTAGTGGTGGTGTTGGCGGCGGGGGCGACGGTGGTGGTGGTGGGTAGCGCCCTCTTTAAACAATCCTGGCTGAAGCAAAGAGATAAACTCAAAAAAATGATTCATAAATGAAACAGTAACTAATATTGAATATAAAATCCCGTAGAAATAAAGCTGCCCATAAAAGAAGCACAGCATTCTAAAATCTGTTTAAAACAAATAAAAGGTATAACTAAAACTAAATCCCCTTTGCTAAAAAGCACATGTATTTTGTTAAAAATTTAAAAACCTCAATTACCTCTCCAGAATCTTGCGAAAACAAATGAAATGAAAATAAACTAGATATTGATATTAAAAGGCAGTGTAGATACAATTTTAAAAAACTATCCACCTATGCGATATCATTCCCAGAATCCCTTTACTACTGACCGGCATTTGCAGAGTGACTCATAAATGTGCTAGAAGAGCACACTCTTACAGGAAATGGCAGACCTTCCAATCTTGTCCACAGAGCTCACAGATAGGAGCAGGATACCTCTCAAACAGGTAGGTGTGCATAAAAAATGGAGTGACCTATACGCAGGCGGGCCCAGTATTACCTTCTGCCGACGGGATATACGAGGTTACCCAGGTGATAGGGAGGACCTTCACCACCCTAAGCTTCTTTCCGCGCACTCTTCATGCCAGCACGAAAGCACCACTCTGCGCATACGAAGCTTTTAGTCTTCAGCTGAGACACAGGTAATTACAACATGAGTTCTGTGATTGTCGTCTTTGCTGCCAATTTCGCTAACTCATTCCTATACAAGCCAACGTGACCAGGAATCCCTCCACAGTGGTGGTAATGTTGGTGGTAATGCTCATGAGGATTGGGGTTTAGGGGACAGACAACTGCTCCATTATTAGCGACATTACGAAACAACCATGGCACACACAAAAATAAACAAATAAAAGAAAGATAAAACAATATTAAAACAAATTAAAAATAAAACAACAGATAAAAAGCTATGTATAAAATTCAGTGTAAAATATACTTGGCGAGAAGTGATAGCGATGAATGTAAAAAATGGAACAATGGCAAATAAAAGGTATATCTCATTGCGGAAGTCCTCATATAGCAATTTGAAAAACCATTACTATAGCTACCTTGTCATTCATAAGATTAGATAAAATTAGAACCAAATCCATATTGAAAACTTAATTTCAATAAATATTCAAAAGCCTTGTCTACCGCTCCAGCATCAACTTCCTGCATCTTTGTAAGACTAGCCGGCAGTTGCAAGGTTGCTCTATGGATGATAAAGGTCTGCACTCTAGCAACACTTATCGGACTGACAATGCTGTTTTACAAAAAAAGACCGATAGGCGCAGGTTCCCTCTTACGCAGGTAGCTGTGTGTAAAGAAGAAGTGACCAATACTCAAGCAAGCCAAAATCACCTCCTCCCGACGAGATAGGCGAGAAGCAGTTACCCATTTTATTGGAAGTTCCTTCACTACTCTTAGCTTCCTGCTGTGGAGAGCTGATCACTCTTCATTTCAGCATGAAAAACCCGCTCTTTGCACAACACGCCTAAAGTCTTCAGAAGTTACACAAGTAATTGCAGCACTGGCATGTGTGGTTACCGTCTTAGATATCAAATCAGAAGGTACATTTTCCGGTAAGCCAATGTGACCAGGAATCCATGCATACTCCGCATTAACGCCCATGTGAATGGAGAGTGAAACTATAGAATGGCAGTTGTACAGCATACAAGGGCTCTCACTTCACTAAGGGAATCACTCAGAGTAAGGCAGACACTCAAACTGCGACGGCAAACAGAGAATGACTCTGTACATAGAACTCTGCAGTATAAATGGGTGTACTTCTGCAAGCAGAGAGTATATAGTTTGGTTGCATTAGTAACCAGAGGCATTTCCAACACCATCGGTGTACTTACTTCCACACACACACACACACACACACACACACACACACACATACACACACACACACACACACACACACACACACACATATATATATATACAAAACGTGGCAAAGCGGTAAAGTTAACAACGCATAAGCCAGACGATACAACTGGAGGCACACATTTCCAGATAGAATTAATTACTACAGCAAACAGCGTGACGCTTAGTACCGATCGCTGTGTTACTCCGTTTTATTGAGAAAAAATATTCGAAAAAATCGAGCCGAACCTTACTCGAAAAATGCGTTGTCTCATAAATTCCTGAATGAAAGACAGTAGGATTTTGCACTATTCTAGGAAGTTTGTAGGGAACGTAATAACCGCGCAAACCAAAACGGATCATAAGCTTTGTGAGGGTCAAAAAATGTCCATACTGATTGACAGTTCTCTATAAAGCCGTTCATGACTTGCGTAGAGCGTTGCAAGATCGTCAGACCAGCGTCTTCGAAACCTGCACTAGGCGTTGGTCAGTATATTGTGAGATTCCAGCCACCATACCAACCATCCATTGATCACCCACCACGGAGCCCAACACGGGGTCACCCCACTGGGGTGACAGGGCTACACAGGGGATATAGCAGGCTGGTTGTCCCACTCACCCTTGAGTTCGATATAATTCCTAGTCCTGGCCGATTAACTAGGGGTGGGTTAGTCCCTAGCCACCCGTTTAGGCGAATCAGAAACCAAAGCGGTGTATTGGGCTGCGCACACTCCCCAGTTACTGACAGACAGAAGCCCAAGCTCAGGTACGCAACCCTCAACCAACAAGGATATTCCTTTTCACCACTAGGGTCTCCATGCCAGGCCTACACGTGGGTTGGTATTTTAACCTACTGACTCCTTCACCACTATGGGGTTGCTCACAGAGGGAGTCAATGTTGTTTCGGGACCCCGGGTGCGCTTTACCCGTACCTACCGCAGTAGGCCCCTGGTGGGGGGAACATGTGAGGTATTTGAAGATCGTGCGTTCGAAGCAGTTTCCGGAAGAGGTTTCCATAACCGTTGTCCAATGCAGAATCAAAAAAAGGAGTAAATGATGGATGCTCATCTATGTACTTCAAGCTACAGCTATAGTTAGATAGAAGAACATCCCGGCGACAGCGTAGAGGCGGTTCGGCAGAATCGGCATAAAGACTCACAACTGGGCTTGTTGGAAATACATTAATATCCACCCGGATGCCCCGATGGCACAGATGGGCGTGCTGAGGGATAAACAATACATCCGTACTCTAACTTTGATCAATGCGCGATAAAGACGCAGGAGTACTGTCCGATCTGCTCCCCAAGACTTAGTATGCGTCAAATATTCAGAGAAAGGTCACACCTGTGCTACATGAGCTGACCAGCAATTTCCTTTCGAATATCAACCCCAGGAATCTCACCTCGTCTGCAAAGGAATGTATATGGCCCGAGATGAAGGGAAGGTGACATTCGCCACCTTCGGCGCCAGAAATTAACGCAGACTGTCTTCTCAGGTGAGAAACGAAAGCTGTTTTTCGCGCTCCAATCATTGAGATTGTCCAAACACTACTGCAGACGGCGTTTCAAAAAAGGCGTACGCTGAGAAGTGCAGAAGGTGCTAAAGTCGTCCACGAATAAACATGACGAGACACCTAGGGGAACACATTGCGATACGGAATTTATCACTATAGAAAATAGCATCACGCTTAGTATCGAGCCCCACGGCACTCCGTTCTCTTGAATAAAAGGGTTAGAAAAAAACTCCGAGCCTACCCTTTCACGGAAAACGCAGTCCCTCATAAAGTCCTGAACGCCACAAACGTAGGCGCCCACGTATATTGTAACTGTGGAGGGAACGTAAAAGCCCTGCCCACCAACATGTATCATAAGCCTTCGCGAGGTCCAAAAATATCCCAACTGTCTGATTATTTTGAAGAAAGCCGTTCTTGACCTTCGTCGATAGAGACACAAGGTGGTCAACCGCTGAACTACGCCTTCAAAAACCGCATTGGTTATTGGTCAGAAGTTTGTGGGATTCCAGCCACCACACCAATCGTCCATTGACCATGCGTTCCATCTCCTTGCAGACGCAACTGGTGAGGGAAATAGGACGGTAACTGGAAGGGAGGTGACGGTGCTTTCCAGGTTCAAAATAGGTATCATGGTGGCCTCCCTCCACTGAGCTAGGAAAGAGGCATTCACCCAGATACGGTTATAGACCTCGAGCAGGAAAGCCTTACCGTCAGGAGAGAGATGTTGTAACATTTGGACATAGATGCCATCTGGGCCTGGTGCAGAATTTCGCGAAGCTGAAAGTACATGGTCTTGCTCCGCCATGGTGAAACGGCAATTGTAGTTTTCAAGGTTTCCAGAGCGGAAGACAAATCCTTGCGATTCCAGCTGAGCCTTAACTGGAAGAAACTCAGGGGAATAGTTCTCTGAGCTAGACACCTGAGCGGAAGCACTGCCAAGAGTATTAGCCACTCAAACATATCAACCACCGTGCGGGCAAGTGTCTGCAAACCAGCTATCGGCATATGGATCGCTTTTGCGGCCACACGCCTTAACTTATCCCATACAACAGAGGAAGGTGAATGTCGAGTAAAATGATGATGATGATGATGATGATGATTGGGGTTTAAGGCGTTCAACTACAAAGGCTATTAGCGCCCCCCAAAATAGCGGCTAAAACCAGAAATAAAAAGCAGCCCTTAAAAAACAATAAAACACCGAAAGGAACCAGAAATTAAAAGCACCATTAAAATAGCTCGGGAGATAAAAATTACATAAAATCTGTATACAAGCAGACAAGTAACGCCCAAGGACATACGTCAATCTACAAGGATATAGCTGACAATGAAGAGATCAGCAGATAAAAAGGTTAAAATTGAGACCTCAAAGTGGCAAAGGTACTAAAATATGTAAAAGTCTTACAAAATAGATTCTGAGGGTAAATGGAACTTGGGCTAAACATTTAAAAACCTTATCCACCACCGCCCTAGGATCATCGGCCAGGACCCCCGCAATCTTTGCCGGCAGCTGCCGAGAGGCACGCAGTGGTGCTAGACGAACACACTCCACCAAAACATGAATGACAGGAAGCGCCTCGCTGCAGAGCAGACAGATAGGTGGAGGTTCCTTCCGAAATAAATGCGAATGAGTAGAAATACAGTGGCCAATGCACAAACGAGCCAAGCTAACCTCCTCACGATGGGATAAATGTGAGGAGGTAACCCAGTTGCTAGGGACGTCTTTAACCTCCCGAAGCTTATTCCGACGGGGAGCCGACCACTCAGCGTTGCGGCTAGATAAAACCTCTCTCCGCAGAACTATTCTAAAATCCTCAGCTGTGGCTCGAGTTACTGTCAGACTGTAGTTGCCGACTATGCGCAAATTCCACCAGTTCATTTCCCGGCAGGCCAACGTGTCCAGGAACGCATGTGCACTCGACATTGACACCGGAAACGTGCAAAATGTGTAGGAGGTCCTGAATGCGCTGCACTAAATGATGATGATTGCACAGCTCACGAATGCTCTGAAGCGCACCTAGGGAATCACTAGAAATAAGGCAGTCATCTAAGTTTCGACGGCAAATATGCAGAATGTATCGGAAAATAGCATACAGTTCTGCAGAATAAATTGATGTGCTACTGAGCATACAGAAAGTAAAGGTTTTGGTCCCAGTGACAAAGGCACATCCGACACTGTCGGGGCTCTTACTGCCATCGATATGTATACAAACGCGACCAGTGTATTTTGATACAAATTCTAAAAAAAGGTTACGGATACTGGACGCAAGCGTAGCAGATTTCCCATAAACCTTCATCCCGAGATCGACATGGGATGTAGCACGGAACCACGGTGGGTGAACTCTCTCCCCTTTGGGAAACATAGCAGGCAGTTCATGACCGTGCTTGCGAAGCAGTGCGCGGAAACGAAAACCTGCAGGTCTCGGGCAATGTAAAAGGTGGCTAAAGCCACAGCCATAATTTACTTAAAGGACATCATGCCGGCAGTGCAAAGGCGATTCTGCAGATTCGGAGTAGAGACCCACTATTGGACTAGTTGGAAAATCTCCAACAGCCAAACGGAGGCCCTGGTTATGGACTGTGTCTAATCTTCTGACCACAGATGGTCGTACTGAAAAATATACAAAACAGCCATAGTCTTACTTGGAACGGATCAGCGCCCGATAAAGACGGAGCAGCACTACCCGATCCGCTGCCCAAGATTTGCCACCGAGTACCCATAAAATATTAAAAGAACGGTCACACCGCGCTTTCAGCTGCGCTATGTGAGATGACCAACATAGTTTCCGATCGAATATCAATCCCAGGAATCTCGTTTGATCTGCGAAAGGGAGTAAATCTGGCTCGAGGCGAAGTGAAGGCGCAAGTCGCCACCTACGGTGCCAGAAGTTAACGCATACTGTCTTCACAGTGGAGAAACGAACGTCGTTTTCCGAGCTCCAAGCAGTAAGGTTGTCCAAACACTGCTAGAGACGGCGTTCCAAAAATGGGGTACGCTGAGAAGTACAAAAATTGGCAAAATCGTCTACGAACAAACAGGACGAGATCCCTGTGGGGACACATTGCGATATGGAATTAATCGCTATAGCAAACAGAACCCTGTGGAACTCCGTTCTCTTGAATAAAAGAATGAGAAAAAGCCGACCCTTACTCGGACAACCCGTTCGCTCATAAATTCCTGAACGAACAAGGGTAAACGTCCACGTATATTCCAATTTTGAAGCGAACGTAGTATACCTGTTCGCCAACACGTGTCATAGACTTTTTCGAGGTCAAAAAATATCCCGACTGTTTGACAGTGCTTCAGAAAGCCATCCATAATCTGCGTCAATAGCGAAACAAGGTGGTCAGCCGCTGAACGACGTCTTCGAAAACAGCAACGGGTGTGGGTAAATTGTGGGTTTTCTAGCCGCCACACCAAGCGTCCCTTAATCATGTGTTCCAGCACCTTACAAACTAAAATGGTGAGGGAAATACGACGGTAGCTGGAAGGAAGATATCGGTCCTTCCCAGATTTAAGAAGAGGTATGACGGTTGCCTCCCGCCACTTTTCTGGGAAAGTGGCGTCAACCCAGACACACTTATAGACCTCGAGTAGGTCTATAATTGTAGAAAGCCTGGCCATCATGAGAGAGATGTTGCAAAATTTGGACGTGGATGCCATCTGGTCGTGTTGTAGAGTGTCGCGAAGATGAAAGTGCAGTGTCTAGCTCCGCCATGGTGAAAAGGCCATTAGTCTTCAAGGTTTCCAGACCGGAAAGAGAACCCCTGACATTTCACCTGAGTCTTAACTGTAAGGAACGCAGGGGAGTAATTTTCTAAGCTAGACATCTGAGCGAAAGTACTGCCTAGAGTGTTCGCCACGTCAAATGCATTATCAACAGCTCCATCAGGGGCTTTGGTACCGGTGATAGGTAGATGGGTCGATTTTCCGGCCGCACGCCTCAACTTATCCCATATAACAGAGGAAGGTGTACTGCGATTAAAGGAAGCTACAAATTTGCTCCAGGATTGATTTTTGCTATCCTTAATAACTTGCCGAGATTTAGCACGCATCTTCTTATAATGTATCAGGTTCTCCAGTGTAGGGCGACGCATGAAAACCCTGAGAGCACGCCGACGAGCACGAATGGCGTTCTGGCAATCATCGGTCCACCAAGGAACCGGAAATCGACGGGGTGGGCCAATCGACTGCGGGATAGACTGCTCAGGAGCAAGTATTGTTGCTGTGAGGTGTGCGGCTAAAAAATTTTACGGAGGTGTGTTCGTTGTAGGTAAACATTACCAAACGCGAAAAAGCCTCCCAGTTGGCTCGATCTAACCACCATCTAGACATACATGGGGAACATGCTTGTTGTGCTAAGAGACTAAGAAGAATGGGAAAGTGGTCACTACAATGTAAATCAGAGATGATATTCTAGCGGAAACTGGCTGCCAACTGGGGACAACTGCAGGCTATATCGAGGTGGGAAAAACTGTGAAATGCGTCAGATAAAAATGTAGCCTCTCCGGTGTTTAGGAGGGCTAGATTATTGCGGTCCAAAAAGTCAGCAATTAAATTACCTCTCGCACAAGCCCGAGGGGAGCCCCAAAGTGGGTTGTGGGCATTCACGTCCCCCACCAACAGAAATGGTTTGGTAACTGGGAGACGAGGTCTTCTAACTCTGTGCGCGAGAGGTCATTAGAAGGAGACAGATAGATACTACAAACGGTAAAACTGGCAGAGGGCAGCGTAATCCTTACAGCTACTGACTGAATGTCCGACAGTAAGGATACGGAAGCCGCACAAATATCATCTCTGATGAGCATTATAGTGCCCCCATGTGCTGGAACACCCTCTCCTGGTGATAAATCACACCGCATAGAGGAGTATTACCTAAAGCTCACGTTATCTTGAGGACGGAACTTTGTCTCTTGGAGGCAGACGACAAAAGGTTGGTGCACGTTGAGCAACAGTTCAAGCTCCACTCGATGTGGTCGAATGCCGCGTATGTTCCACTGTAGGATAACCATGGTCTCTAGAATGGGAGATGTTCTAAATAGAAAGGGTTTCTGCATACTGGCCGGTGCTGGTCGGTTTAATTTATTCTTTTTTGCCGTTGTACTAACACTCTTTTCAGGAGCACGATCCTGCCGCTTACGCACTGTCCCTCTGGCAGTGAGGGCAGAATCCTCCAGTTGCATCTCCTCCACATGGGAGAACAGCTTACCCATAGAAAATTTCGGCTCGAGAATCTCGAACCGATTTTGGGTACTGACCGGCGAAGATAGGCGTTGCCGATCGGAGCTCCTCCCAGAAGATTCTTCAGAAGAGTGAGTGAGTGAATGGTGTTTAAGGGCCCGTCGACAACTAGGTCATTTGGGCCCGAAGTTAATAAAAAGGAAGACACATTAAAAAGAAAACGACAGGCTGAAAAGTTAAAAAGTGCTAAAAACCATTACAAGGTACGCACGAATAAAAAAGGCCCATGTGATCTAAACACGGCTAAAAAGTTAAAAAGAAGCTGAAAACTACACACACACACACAAAACGCGGTCTCATGTGCTAAAAGACAGGGGCTAAAAAGTAAAAAAGGATAAAACTTCACACAAGCATGAAACAGGTCAGATGCCTTTGCTGAGGCCAATAGAGGCAATAAACCGAAGCACTTTATCGACGGAATTGTCGTCGTCGCATAAAATGGCAGGTAAAGCGGTACCCAGACCGATGGATTGCCGTTCGCGATGGAATTTCGGACAATCAAGCAACACATGTTCCACAGACAGACGAACATCGCAGGTCTAACAGATAGGAACTGGCTCAGCGCGTAGAAGGTACCCATGTGTTAGCCGCGTGTGACCGACACGCAGACGCGTAAGGATAACCTCGCGGTTCCAGTTCGGCTGGCAAGATGAGCCATGGATGTACCGTGTCTTTGAGTGTGCGAAGCTGGGTACCTGCTAAATGTTTCCAAGATTGTTGCCAGGTTAAGCGGGCGCAGCCGCTTCCGAGTAATCCTGTAAGGAACAGGCAGCCTTGGCAGACCTAACCGCTACCTCATTACCTGCAATACCGACATGACCTGGAACCCATGTGAAGACCAACAGGTAGCCCAAATCAATCATTTCGGAAATGTGAGATTGAATGCGCATAACAGTGGTGAAGAGCCGGTATACTGCTGCAGAGTCTGTAGGGCACTCAGAGAATCGCAGCAAACAATAAAACTACCAAGTGCTAAAAGGGAGATAAAATCCAGAAAGTAAAATATAGCGTACAGTTCAGCGGTGAATACCGAAGTAGTGTCCGCAAGGCGATAATTATGTTTCCCTACTGAAATAAAAGGCACAACCTGTAGCTCCTCCAGCTGGGAACCGTCAGTGAATAGCGGTGCATAGGCCTGGTAACTGCACAGAAGTGCGTTAAACAGGCGCCAAAATACCTCCGGAGCGGTCGAGAGTTTCACAAGGTTCGAGAGGGTGAGATTAAAACTGGGACGCCTCAGTTGCCAGGCAGGTTCCAGATATACAAAAGCGAGCTCCACAAGAGGCAATCTGAGACCCCAATCGGAGAGCAGCTCACGAAACCGAATACCAAAGGGCCGTGAAAAAGTGGTGTTCCTCAGATAGTGGTGTGAATACTCTGGGCGTAACATAGGGTTAAAATAAAGATGGCAGGGGTCAGCACACAATTTAGCAGCATAAGAACAAAGTAAAAAGGAGCGACGCACTGCCAGTGAGGGTTCACTAGCATCGGCATACAAGCATTCCACACGATTAGTGCGGAAGGCTCCTGTAGCAAGACGTATATCGGTATGATGAACAGTGTCTAAAAGGCGAAGTTTAGAGGCGGTCGCTGCGCCGTAAATAAAACAGCCGCAATCCAGTTTGGAGCGAACGAGTGAACGGTATAAACGCAGCATCACGGAACGATCACCGCCCCAAGACGCACCAGAAAGCAGTTTGAGGATCCCAAGCGATCAATCACAGGAGGCGCGAAGGTGTCGGATGTGCGGCACCCAAGAAAGTTCACGGTTCAGGTGAAGACCTAAAAACTTCAAGGACGTAGCGAAAGGCAGCTGCATACCGTTCAAGTGAAGGTCAGGAGGAGGGTGTACTCCACAAAGACGGTGGAAGTGTATGCATAATATCACAGAATTTCCTCGTCTCGTTTAACATAGCCATAATTAAACACTGGTCAACATATGAAGGTTGTGCGCGGTAGGGCATATTGAAAGGACCCCCTTCCGGAACCATCGGCGCCATCCTGCCATCCAGGGGTTAAAGAAGAAAAGACACCAAATATCTACGGTCTGTGCCGTCACGGGAACCATCTCGTGACCGATACCCAAGGCCTACGACACAAGGGTTACCCTCCAAACACCACTACTGGTCCGTATGCGTATACCGATCACCATGCACGCCCCGGTTTTAAGCCCCTACCACAGGAACAACCGCCTGTGGCTCTCCGCTCTAGGCCGTGCAGCGACAGTACACATGCACGGATTCAGGGGACTTGTGTTTGATTACGCCGGGACCCCGTCAGCGGTAACACGTCCGGCCCGTGAAACTGTCCCAACGACGTAACACGGTCGTCGAGACAACAGCGAGAGGCCACCCCACTGGGGTGACGATGATGATAATGGTGTTTAAGGGCGCTCAACTGCCGAGGTCATAAGCGCCCTTATGATTAAAACTTGGCAATAGGCAGTAAGAAAATACCAAACAAAAAAGTAAACACAAGTAAAAGAGCTAACACAGTTGAAACGGAAGTAACAGAAACGTCCAGCCCTCTAACCAGAGCTGGATATAAAACTCCATCTAAAATCAACACATTAAAACCAAAAGGGTTTAAAAAAAACCGCTATTACACTAAAACGTCAAGGTAAAAGAAACTTTTGCTAAAAATTTAAAAACCCTGTCCACTGCTCTTGGGTCATCTGCCAGGACCTCAGCAAGAGAGGCCGGCATGCCCATAGATGACCGAATGTGTGCCAGGTGACCACACTCCAGCAACACATGACGAACTGTCTGTGCCTCCCCACAGATTGCACAGACAGGAGCAGGTTCACGTTTAAAAAGGTAACTGTGAGTAAAATTACAGTGGCCAATTCTTAGCCGAGCTAGTACTACCTCCTCCCGGCGGAATAAACGAGAGGAGGTTACCCAGTTGACAGGGAGGTCCTTCACCTCTCGCAGCTTATTACCACGGAGAGCCGACCACTCCGCATGCCAAGTCGAAAAAACGGCTCTCCGTACAGCCACTCTAAAATCTTCTGCTGTTGAATGGGTAATCGTAACACTGGGCGCTGTGACTGCCGATTTCGCTGCCAAATCCGCCGTGTCATTCCCTGGCAAGCCAACGTGTCCAGGAATCCATGCGCACTCCACATTAAAACCAGAAGCGTGCAAAATGTGGAGAACGTCCTGGATGCGCTGCACCAAAGGATGGTAATTGTACAGCTCACGAATGCTCTGAAGGGCACTAAGGGAATCACTAAGAATAAGGCAGTCACCTAATTTTCGACGTCGAATATACAGAAGGGCTTGATAAATAGCATATAGCTCGGCAGAATATATAGATGTGCAACTAGGCAAACCGTAAGTAGAAGTTGCGGTGCCAGTGACAAAGGCACATCCAACACCGTCGGGGCTCTTACTACCATCGGTGTAAATGCAAATACGGCCACTGTATTTGGATAAAAATTCTAAAAAGCAACGACGAATACTATCTAGAGGCGTAACAGATTTCCCGTAGAGCGACATCCCGAGATCGACATGGGAGGTAGCGCGTAACCAAGGGGGGTGTATACTCTCTCCCTTGGATAACAGCCGAGGAATGTCAACATGGTGCTGGCGTAGAAGCTCACGGAAACGAAAACCTGCTGGCCTGGGGCTCAGAGAGCGGAGGCGGTTTCGCTCGTGCAGCTCAGGGGAGAAAAACGCGTGATAAGTTGGATGCCCAGGCATACACTTCAGCCCACAGCCATAATTAGCAAGGAGGACATCACGCCGACAACGCAGAGGAGGTTCTCCCGATTCGGCGTATAGGCTAACAACTGGGCTCGTTGGAAAAGCTCCAACGGCCACACGGATGCCCTGGATATGGACTGTATCTAACCTTCTGAGCACTGAAGGTCGAGCTGAAGAATACACAATGCTGCCATAGTCCAACTTCGAACGAATCACAGCACGATAAAGACGGAGCAATGCCGTCCGATCCGCACCCCAAGATTTGCCACTTAGTATCCGTAAAAGACTTAGAGAACGGTCACATCGTGCTCTAAGCTGTGCTATTTGTGGTGCCCAACAAAGTTTCCGATCGAAGATCAAACCAAGGAATCTCGCCTCGTCTGCGAAAGGAAGTAAATCTGGCCCGAGTCGAAGAGACGGCGGCATTTGCCACTTACGGCGCCAGAAGTTAACGCAGACTGTCTTCTCAGCGGAGAAACAAAAACCGTGTTTCGAGCTCCAAGCATAGAGATTGTCCAAACACCGCTGGAGACGGCGTTCCAAAAACGGTGTACGCTGAGAAGTACAGAAGATGGCAAAGTCGTCCACGAATAAACAGGAAGAGACACCTTGAGGCACACATAGTGATATGGAATTTATCGCAATAGCAAATAGAGTCACGCTGAGTACCGAGCCCTGCGGCACTCCGTTCTCTTGAATAAAATGGTTAGAAAAAACCAAGCCCACCCTCACTCGAAAAACGCGGTCCCGCATAAACTCCTGAATGACCAACGGTAGGCGTCCACGTATGTTCCAGTTGTGCAGAGAACGCAATATTCCCGCCCGCCAACACGTGTCGTAGGCCTTCTCGAGGTCAAAAAATATCCCAACTGTGGGGCTGTTCTTAAGAAACCCGTCCATAATCTGAGTTGACAGAGAGACAAAGTGGTCAGCAGTTGAACGTCGTCGTCGAAAGCCACACTGGATGTTCGTCAGAAGATTGTGGGATTCCAGCCACCACACAACCGTCCATTGATCATGCGTTCCATCACCTTGCACACGCAACTGGTGAGGGAAATAGGACGGTAACTGGAAGGAAGATGGCGGTCCTTTCCAGGTTTAAGAATGGGTATGATGGTGGCCTCCCGCCACTTGTCTGGAAAAATGCCATCAACCCAGACACGATTATAGACCTCGAGTAGGAAATCTTTGCCATCAGGAGAGAGATGTTGCAACATTTGGACGTGGATACCATCTGGACCTGGTGCTGAGTGTCGTGAAGAGGAGAGTGCATTGTCTAGCTCTGCCAGGGTGAAAAGGCGATTATAATCCTCAAGGTTGCCAGAAAGAAACGAGAATTTTTTAGATTCCACCTGATTCTTAACTGTAAGAAACTCAGGGGAATAATTGCCTGAGCTAGACACCTGAGAGAAAGCACTGCCTAAAGTATTCGCCACGTCAAATGTATCAACAACAGCTCCGGTAGGTGTTTTGAGACCGGCGATGGGCATATGGTTCGGTTTCCCAGCCACACGTCTTAACTTATCCCATACGACAGAGGAAGGTGTATGTCGATTAAAGGAACCCACGAATTTATTCCATGACATCTTTTTGCTATCCTTAATAACCCGCCTAGAATGTGCACGCATCCGTTTATAGTGTATCAGGTTATCCAGTGTAGGAAAACGCTGGAAAACCCGTAGAGCTCGTCTGCGAGCGCGAATAGCATCCCGACAGTCATCGGTCCACCAAGGTACCGGAAATCGACGGCTGTAGCCAGTCGAACGCGGAATGGATTGCTCAGCAGCAGAAAGAATGGTCCCTGTGAGATGTTCGACCAAGTGGTTCACAGAGTCGTGCTCTTCGTAGCTAAATTCAGCCAAGTGGGAGTACAGTTCCCAGCTGGCGTGGTCTAGGCGCCAACTAGGTAAACGGGTGGAACATACAACGGGTGTCAATACACTAATACGACAAGGAAAGTGGTCACTAGAATGCAAATCCGAGATGATATTCCAGCATAAGGTGACTGCTAGCTGAGGGGAACAAATTGCAATGTCAATGTGTGAAAAACTATGAAATGCGTCAGAAAGAAAGGTGGGCTCTCCGGTGTTCAAGAGAGCAAGATTCTGACTATCCAAGAAGTCTTTAAGTAGCGTACCTCTCGCACAAGCCCGAGGAGAGCCCCAAAGAGGGTGATGGGCATTCACGTCGCCTACCAATAAAAAGGGTGGTGGCAACTGCGAAATGAGGTGTTCTAAGTCGCTGTGCGAGAGGTCCGCAGATGGAGGCAAATAGATACTGCAAATGGTGAATGAAGCGGAGGGTAGCTTAATGCTTACAGCAACGGACTGGATTGCAGATTGTATGGGTACGGAGTTGGCAAAAACATCATCTCGAATAAGCATCATAGTGCCCCCATGTGCCGGGACACCGTCCTCCGGGGATAAATCACATCGTACGGAGGAGTACTGCCTGATGGTAACGGTGTCCTGTGGACGGACTTCGTCTCTTGTAAGCATACAGCCAAGGGTTCATGCTGGCGCAGCAACAAGTCAAGCTCTGGTCAATGTGGTCGAATTCCGCGTATGTTCCAATGGAGGATAGCCATTGAGTATATTATGGGATAAGTTTCAAATCGAAAGACGCTTCTGCAGATTGGGATTAGCTGGTCGGTTCAATTTGTTCTTCTTAGGCGTTGGGCTAGTACTATTTTCAGGAGCACGATCCTGCCGTTTCCGCACTGTCCCTCTGGCAGTGGCGGCAGAATCCTCCTGGTCCATTTCCTCCACAAGGGAGGTCCCTTTTTCAAGAGCAAATTTCGGTCCGAGTAGTTCGAACCGATTGGATGTGCTGATCGGCGAAGACGGCCGTCGCCGATTCACGCCCTCCTCCCCAGATGACCCTTCAGAGGAGGATGCACGTGTGGAGTTGCGTGTACTTTTCTTACCCTTAGATGACTTGGTAATAGATTGCACATTCTCTTTCAAGAAGTCTTGTCGTACATACTTGGTCTTAAACTGTTTTTCCGGGGCAGAAGACGTCGTGAATTTACCAGCTTTAGTTCCCGAGGTCGAGGCTTTCGGTGACAAGTGTGCTGGACTATTCTGTAAGCTGGCGGATTTGGCAGATGTTGATACCAACTTGGGTGTAGGTGCCGAAGGCTTTGGCAGCGCTTGGGCTAAAATAACCTTTTCCGCAATTGTAGCCCCGTTCATATCGCCGGTCTGTGTTGCGATTTCCCGACGCGGTACCGGTTTAGCTGCAACTGAGCTATAGGTACCGGACCTCGGGGCAGAGGGTTGGCGGAGTCGCAGGAGCTTCCGGGCTTCCAAGAAGGACAACTTCTCTTTCACCCGTATCTCCTGGATCGCTCGTTCCTCTGCAAAACGGGGGCAGTCTCGGGAACTAGATGGGTGTTCCCCGTTACAGTTCACACACGATGGAGCTGAAGCACAAGCCCCATCGTGGGAGATGTCACAGCAGTGGACGCAGGTGGACTTGCCGGTACACAACTCACTAGTGTGACCAAAACGTTGGCATTTAAAGCACCTCAGCGGATTGGGTATATAAGGCCTAACTTCGATGGCTTCATACCCTGCTCTAATCTTTTGAGGCAGATCAACCCGATCAAAAGTAAGAAACAGGGTACGAGTAGGCAGGAATTCACCGTTGATCTTACGTTGTACCCGATAAACAGCTGAGACACCCTGAGTCGCAAGATTTTCTTGGATCTCCTCAATGGACAAACCGTCCAACGCGCGGGTTGTTACCACACCGCGGGAGGAGTTCAGCGACTTGTGCACCTCGACCTTCACTGGATAGCTGGCTAACATGGTGGCTTTAAGTATCCTTGCAGCTTGCGAGGCGGAGTTGGCTTCGACAAGAAGTGTACCATTGCGAGCTCGAACGCAGGATTTAACCGGACCAGCAATGCAATCGAGACCCTTTTGGATAGTAAAAGGGCTCACCGTAAGGAACTTCTTACCTTCCTATGTCCTATGAATAACCAAGTAGCGAGGACCACATGACTCGACTACTTCCTTTCCAACGTCTGCTTTTAAATTAAGGGGTTTTAGTTTTGGTGCCATAAAATAATGGTATAAATTCATCCCCCAGTGCTCCCCACCCACCACGGAGCCCAACGAGGGGTCACCCCACTGGGGTGACAGGGCTACACAGGGGATATAGCGGGCTCGCCGTCCCACTCACCCTGGAGTTCGGTGTAATACCTAGTCCTGGCCGATTGACTAGGGGTGGGTTAGTCCCTAGCCTCCCGTTTAGGCAAATCAGAAACCAAAGCGGTGTATTAGGCTGCGCACCCTCCCCAGTTACTGAAAGACAGAAGCCCAGGCTCAGGTACGCAACCCTCAACCAACCAGGATATTCCTTTTCACCGACACGGGTCTCCACGTACGGCCTACACGTGGGTGGGCATTTTGACCTACTGACTCCCTCACCACTCTGAGGTTGCCCACAGAGGGAGTCAAGGTGGCTCGGGACCCCGGGTGCGCCTAACCCGTACCTACCGCAGTAGGCCCCTGGGGGGCACTGGGGTGACGAGGCTACACAGGAGGATATAGCAGGCTCGCCGTCCCACCCAGCTTGGAGGTCGCTAAAATACCTAGTCCTGGCCGATTTACTACTGGTGACGGTCCCTAGCCAACCATTTAGGTGAAGTAGAAACCAAAGTGGTTTATTAGATTGCGCACCCTCCTCGGTTACTAAAAATGAGAAGCCCAGGCTTAGGTACGCAACCGTCAACCAACAAGGATATTCCTTTCCACCGACACCGGTCTCCATACACGGCCTACACGTGGGTGGGTATTTTGACATACTGACCCCCTCAACACAGAGGGAGTCAAGGTGGAAGAGGACCCTGGGTTTGCCAAACCCATACCTACACATATTCTGAGTTTGTTTTCTTTTTGGTACTGTTTAACGCCCGCTTTAACTACATATGGCACTGCAGGCGCTGACACTGATGATACATGAATGAAGATGGAGCACTGTTGGAATGCGATGGCGGGGGAAACCGGAGAAAACCCGCCCAGCGTCGCTTTTTCCACCACAAATATCACATGCGGTCGTTCGGGATCATGGTCTAACCACTCGGCCACGGCGTGGCGATATATATTCTGATGGTCAGGTAAGTTGTTCCTTATACGTATATAGGCTAATTACAGTCGTTAGTTTTAATTTATTGAACAGTGGTTACATTATGCCAAATTGAATCTGTCATAACACAAATAATCTTTTACTTTTAAGATATTTTTAATGCTACTTATTTTCCCCAAAGTCCACTGCCATTTGCAATAAAGCTGTGAAATAAAAAGTACACTGATCTGAAATATGAATCACGTACACAGTTTTAAGTTCATTAGGAATACAACGCTTGAGAGCAGAGCAGTAATGTAGTTAATGCAAGGTACCCAAGACATTTTTTTGTCCATGACTAAATCCCGGAAATTTGCCTATGGCGAAGTATTTGATTCTGGCATATCTATTAAACTAGTTATATGCTGCAGGGTTTTCTTTTCAATTAGCACTGAAGCCGCATGTCTGATTAAACGAGGCATCTTACATAATTGCTTGTAACTTTTTTAAGATTCAACAAATATTTAAAATGGTAATATATGCTGCATATAGCACTAAATGTATTTACCAATGAATAACACAATTAAAATGGTCCAAGAAAACAATATTGAGAACTACACACTTTATTTGAACTATTGTGGTTCTCTAATTACAAACATACACAATCTTTTTCTTAATACTTTAACCAATGTTTCACAATATTTAAAACACCATTATCAATACCGCAGAATTTTAATTTTATTAAAAGCTATACATGGTATATGCTTGCTCAGGTCACAAAAGGTAGCCTAAGTTTCAAAGGCAACCTACTAATGAGTAAATTTATGTTCCTTCAAATCTCTGATATCAATTAAATACTTGCTACAAGTATCACACTTAAGTCTTCTTCAGTCATTTTATGAATTTTCAGTTTTAACAACCAAGTAAAACACTTAACATAAACATTAAGCTCGATTAGTTTTATGCTTTCAAGCCAAGTTAAGTGTTGTTAAAAGTTGTAATTAAATAAGACATCTCTCACAAGAACGATGTCTTTGGCTTCATGCACTAATCAGTCAATTTATGTCTCTTCAAATCAGTCAAATCAAGCAAAACATTTCTCACACATATCTCACTTGTGTGGTTTAATGCCTCAATCATCTGGTAAAACACTTCCAATAAAATGACACTTATCTGGCTTTTATGCCTTGATGAATTTGTTTATGCCCATTCAAATCTGTCTACCTAGTACAGCACTACTACCAGTACCACACTCAAATTGTCTTAAGCCTGCACGATCCATCTGTCTTTTCAAATCTCGCAATTCATCAAAATATTCTTCACAAGTATCACACTTTTTGGCTTTATTGAGTGCATTTATTTCTTTTCAAGTTGCTCAATTCAGCAAAAGATTTCATACAAGTATAACACTTCATTGCTTTATGCATTAATGAGTCAAGTTGTCTTGCCAAATGTGCTGATGATAAAATACTTCCCGCAGATATCAAATTTATGTGCCATTTTTGCCCTGATGAGTCAAGTTATGTGCTTTCAAATATGTTGATGAAGTAAAATGCTTCCCACAGGTTTCACATTTATGTGGTTTTATGCCTTGATGAGTTAACTTATGTGTTTTCAAATATGCTAATGTTGTAAAGCACTTCCCACACGTGTCGCACTTATGTGGTTTTATACCCTGATGAGCCAAGTTGTGTGTTTTTAAATATGTTGACGTAGTAAAACACTTCCCACAGGTATCACACTTATGTGGTTTAATGCCTGAATGGGTCAACTTATGTGTTTTCATATATGTTGGCTTAGTAAAACATTTGCCACAGATATCACATTTATGTGGTTTAATGCCCTGATGAGTCAACATATGTGTTTTTAAATTTGCCGATATAGTAAAACAATTCCCACAGGTATCACACTTATGTGGTTTTATGCCCTGATGAGTCGACTTATGTTTTTTTAAATATGTTGATGTAGTAAAACACCTCCCACAGGTACCACACTTATGTGTTTTTATGCCTTGATGGGTCAACTTGTGTGTTTTCAAATATGTTGACCCAGTAAAAAACTTGCCGCAGATATCACACATATGTGCTTTTATGTCCTGATGAATCAACTTATGTTTTTTCAAATGTGCAGATGTCATAAAACACTTTCCACAGGTATCACACTTATGTGGTTTAATGCCCTGATGAGACAACTGGTGTATTTTAAATTGCGTTGATGTAGTAAAACACTTCCCACAGGTATCACATTTATATGGTTTTATGCTCTGATGAGTCAACTTATGTGTTTTTAAATTTCCTAATGTAGTAAAACACTTCCCACAGGTATAGCACTTATGCAGTTTTATGCCTTGATGGGACAGCTTATGTGTTTTCAAATATCTTGATCTAGTAAAACACTTACCACAGGTATCGCACTTATGTGGTTCTATGCCCAGATGAGTCAACTTATGTGTTTTCAAATATGTTGTGCTAATAAAACACTTACCACAGCTATCACACTTATGTGGTTTTATGCCCTGATGAGTCAACTTATGTGTTTTTAAATGTGCTGATGTAGTGAAACACTTCTTGCAGGTATCACACTTATGTGGTCTTATGCCCTTATGAGCCAAGTTATGTGTTTTCAAATATGTTGACCTAGTAAAACACTTCCCGCAGATACCACATTTATGTGGTTTTAGACCTTGATGAGTCAACGTGTGTGTTTTCAATTGTGCTGACGTAGTAAAACACTTCCTGCAGGTATCACACTTATGTGGTTTTATGCCCAGGTGAGTCAGGTTATGTGCTTTCAAATGTTTTGACGTTTTAAAGCACTTCTTACAGGAGTCACACTGATGTGGTTTTATGACTTGATGGGTCGACTTATGTGTTTTTAAATCTGTTGACCTAGAAAAACACTTGTCACAGATATCACACTTATGTGGTTTTATGCCCTGATGAGCCAAGTTATGTGCTTTCAAATATGTTGACGTAGTAAAACACTTCCCACATGTTTCACATTTATGTGGTTTTATACCTTGATGAGTTAAAATATGCGTTTTGAAGTATGTTGATGTTTTAAAGCACTTCCCACAGGTATCACACTTATGTGGTTTTATGCCTTGATGGCTCAACCTATGTGTTTTTAAATTTGTTGATATAATAAAACACTTCCCACAGATATCACACTTATGTGGTTTTATGCCTTGATGGGTCAACATATGTGTTTTCAAATATGTGGACATTGTAAAACACTTGCCGCAGATATCGCATAAATGTGCTTTCATGCCCTGGTGAAATAAATTATGTGTTTTTAAATGTGTTGATGTAGTAAAACACCTGCCGCAGGTATCACACTTATGTGCTTTCATGCCCTGATGAATCAACTTATGTGTTTTTAAATTTCCTAATGTAGTAAAACACTTCTCACAGATATCACACTTATGTGGTTTTGTGCCTTGATGGGTCAACTTATGTCTTTTCAAATATCTTGACCTAGTAAAACACTTTCCACAGGTATCACATTGATGTGATTTTATGTCTTGATGAGTTAACTTATGTGTTTTTAAATGTGTTGACATATTAAAGGACTTCCCACAGGCATCACACTTATGAGGCTTTATACTTTCATCTGACAAGCATGAGGATTTGCTGAATCTTTGCCTATTTTCATACTGTTCAGAGAAAACACTTTTCTGTATTGAAGAAGCTTCTGGTACGTCATTTTCCTGTCCTGTGTATTTTCTGAGTGTTTCGCTTTCAGGGCTACAGCTTGCTTTACTGAATCTGTTATTGTTTGTAAAGTTTTCAACAGGGATTAAACCTAAATGACTGTTGCATGTTTCTTCTCCATATAACCTGGAATGGGAATATAATTTATAATATGCTGAAATATATTTAACAAAATTGTAATATATATACAGGTGTAAGTAAATAACACTGTACAAATATTATTACAAGAAAGTGGTTCCTATTTGATTAATATGAAATGGGAAACAAATTATCTACAAGGTTAAATTATGTGTATTTAAAGTAATTGGACATTTGTATTAATAAATTATAATCAGAAAGATATATGTAAGTAGCATGCATATGAAAAAAAACTAGAGTGTATTTTTCACATAACTGTGCTTTAATCTCCCTGAAGAAGCATTTCTAACTTTTAACATTAACAAAATTGCTTAAATTTTAGACCTGATGAAATGACAACAGGTTGTAGCAAACAGCTAAAAACACATTGGGAAATTCTGATAATTTTACTTTGGCTGCACTGTTAAGTGGAATGACTATGAACCTAAATAAATTTGAGGAATCACAATTACACCTGGATATGGCCAAACATTTTTCTTAATTTCTTTTACATCTTTTCTTATTATGCTTAGAGCTTAAAATGGCAAACTAGAACCATCATTTATAATGCACATGGTATTCCTTACTGTGCTTCCTCTCACATCTGATGACTAAGGCTGGAGGTTTTAATACTGACATTGCCCTGAAATTGTTGCTTGGCGTTAAGCAATAGCACTAAGTGCTATGACTTCCCAAAAGAGGTGCTGAGTACGTGTAAGGTAGCATGGCAAATTCCTAATGGCTGCCAACAAATCATCTAAATATCCTGACAGACACTAACACCATACAGTATTTGTTTCTTATTTAAGTGTTCAGTAATCATGTCTCATTTTCCAACTGCCTCCTATATATAACAACACTATGTTGAAACAGTTACAAGAATGAGCAAAATTACATTTTTGCTGAAATCACTGATAAGCCCCTTGGTGAAGCAGAATGTTGTTTTGCAACAGCTGCATGAATTTACAGCGAAAGGTACCTGAGTAGATGGCAGCTTCATTGCACTACTATAGAAGCTGTAGATCTGCATTTATAAGAATTTGGTTTTATGGTGCCAAATATACAGTGCAAGATGTACCCATCCCACTCTAGAGTTGGATAATGTATTACCTAGACTTGAAGAAGAACCATTAACATTAGAACAGAATTCAGGGTTTCAAATTATTAGTAATATTGTTAGTTGTTGGTTTGATACAGTTTAACACCCGCTTTTATTACATATGGCAATGAAGATGGAGCATCGGTGTCAGTGAAAACCAGAGAAAAGCTGCTCCTGCATCGCTTTATCCAACCACAAATCACAAATGTTGTTGATTGGGATCAAACTCTTGGTGAGAGGTGAGTGGTCTAACCACTAGGCCACAGATCAGACTTCTTAGTAATAAAATGATTACCAAATAACATAAGAAGCTATATGTTTTTTATTTTTAGTAAGTTTTTTTTTGTAGTTATAAAACATATTTTATGGATGAGAAGTTGCTTCAATATTTTTAAAAAATTAAAAGCAAAAGAAAATTTTGAAATGAAAATAAATAATCCAAAAATAATGATTAGGCATATGAAACCTTACTATACAGAATGCTCAGGCTAATGAAATGAAAATACATATAATTCTTCACTAAAACAACAATGTATTTTGCGTTGTTTTAGTTTTTAATACAAAAAATGAATTAATGTAACCTGAAGGCTGAAATTTGCAACAAAAAAAAAAAATACCAAAAACACACACACTTAAGCATAATAGAAATAATAATGAATATTACATAAGGCAATAGGCTAAAGATATAACAAAGATTACTGTACAATTTTCACTTGTGTTGTTACATAATTGAATAGCTGATTGTGAACACACTAAGAATTAACGTACTCTATGTAATGGTAAAAACACAGCAGACATTTAGTCTTTGGAACATTAAGAGAGTCACTTGATATCAATATACTGGTCATGAAGACAATTTTAATGAATTTAATTCAATGATAGTAAAAATGCAGCCATACATCTAGCATTTCTAATACAAAGAGAGATACTTGGTAGCAATAAGCAGGTCATGAAAACCATTAGAAAGAATTTAATTCAGTAATAGTAAGAACAAAGCCATATATCTACTGCTTGGAACATAAAGATAGATATTTGGTAGCAATAAGCTGATTGTGAAGAAAATATGAATAAATGTAAACCATGTACTAGTGAAAACAGCCATACTGACCACACATCTGGTCTTTTGAACATTCAGAGAGACATCATGCTGGTCATAAAGACAATATAAATGAATGTAATGCATGTAACAGTGAAAACACATACTGACCACACATCTGGTCTTTTGAACGTTCAGAGAGACATCATGCTGGTCATGAAGACACTGACCTCACATCTGCTCTTTGAAACATATTAAGTCACTCAGTAGCAACACACTGCTTGTGAAGACAATGTTGCTCAATGTGATAGTGAAAACACAGCCATACAAGGTGAGAGATATGTTGAAAAATGACATAGTATTATTGGTTTCAATGTGCAAGTTTATGACTGATATTATTTTATAGCAGTATTAACTTTTGTTGATGTGGGGACAGTTACTGATGCAACTTAGAGAAAGAACTGTGCTACACTGATTATGTTTGGAGAACAGTTCCATGATTAACATTAACAACGAATATAGTCAAAAAGATGAAACTATGGAGAAGTGAGTACACTGTGATCTAAAAGTCTTACCTTATTGATTCTGTTGAAGGAAAGCTCTCATCCACACAGTCCTGTAACATAATTATGTACATTAATATATTTAAAGGTGCAATTATGTGACCAAACAGTTGTCTTTACAACTGGAACAGATATTTGACAAAACTACATGGATTATAAACAGATTATGTAACACTTTCAGTGTGATCTGAGGCACACTATGTAACATCGAAATTACAATAATATTACATCGTAGTTTTTAGGTAAGTCATACACATGTATTTTATATATTTTATTTCAGTAATTCAAAATTCTTACATAACTCATTTGTAAAATCCTTGCTCCAAGATAAAAAGGCTCAGTTCTGTTCCACTCTGAGTTAATTTGTGACTAAAACGATGCAATACTAAGTTTCCATTGTAATCCATAGAATGATTAGAAAAATCAGAAGTAGATATTTGCTAACCTCCAAACTACACATTTGAAAGATATTTACTAGTTAACATCACATTATTCAGAAATGTGAAAAATCAGTGCCTAGCTAATTTAATAGCTTTATTAAAATTGAAATATGGTATCCTATTGTACAAGAAACATTACTAAACTTCAAAGGAAATTCTTATTTTACTAAAATCTCAGTATTCTATGAACCATAAAAAAAAACTACAGATACAAATTTCAAGCAATAAACACAAACCAGATTTATTTTGTTTAGAATAACATAGAACTAAAAAAGGTATACAGGTATAACACCATGTTTAATTAAAAAAAAAATTCTCCTTTGGTTGGCATAGGCAAACTTGCTTTTGACTAAATTAGAAAGCATTCTGTAGGTTTGTTTAGGCCATGAAGCAACTAAGCATAGAACCTGTCAAGGGATATACATGTATACATATGTTTATATACTTCGGAACAAAAAAAGAAAAAAAAAAAAAAGTATAAAGCTCTAGTGCTAAGAGCATGGGTTACAAAAACAATGGAATAAACATATAATCATATCATTTGCTTTTGAGGCCTGTACACCACTTCACTATATTTAATGTGCTCCATAAAAACATATGTGCTTCCTGTTTTGCATGCACATATAAACAAAGAGTATCAAAAGTTAGTGATAAAATGTATAAATAAATATAATTTCATTATTAAACACTGATGTAGTATCAGATGATAGTTTTCAAATTATCAACATAATAGTTACTACTAGTAATTATATAAAACTGAAATATGTTTATTGTATTATGCACTCCTTTGAGTGCATAAATGGCAACAAATTACAATACATATTTAAAAATATGTTACAGAATTTACAACGTAAAAATGCACAAATTTAACAGATCTTGTGTCATTGATAAATACTAAAAAAATTCATTTGACACATTTATGCAAGTCAAATAAATGAAATGAAATAGCATTTTATTTATGGATGCTCTTTAAGTACTGTGGTTCTCCCATTCTATACTGGGCATAAAAGACCACTTGATTTTGCTCAGAGGCCTCTCTATCATGCTTGAGGCTCTTTTATGTGCTGTAAATCTACGACCAAAGACCACTGCTTTACTTTCCCTTCAAAGGAAGTAATGCTAAAGATTTTTACAGCGAAAAAAAATCCATCATCCTCGACCTGGATACCATTGTAACCATTATACCACAGAGGGCGACATATAAGTCAAAGAATACATCAATTTAATTTGAGTATAAAATGCACATACACACTAGTATGCCCAAAATGCAATACATTATAATACTTATAAATACAATGATTATTATGTAATTGTCAGATATATTTGTCACTTAAATATTCATCTACAGAGTAAAATGATTGATTGCAAAGGTACTCTTTAAGAGAGGCCTTAAAAGCCCTGAAATTCCCAAATTCTTCCTTGAGACTACTGGGGAGAGCATTAATATCTTGGTTGTTTCATAATATATATCTTTCTGAAAACAATGATGATTACCATTGGGATGATGAATATATCCTTTTGTCTAGTTTTAATTTCATGGATTCCACGTTTGTTATAAAATTATGTTGATTAAATGCATACAATTTTAAAATGGATAAATATATAAACACAAGGTAAGGTGAGTATACCCATTGTTTCCAACAGTTCTTTGACAGCCTGTCTGCTATAACCAGTACTGAATATTAGTATAGCTTTCTTCTGTATCCGGAATATGCATTTACTATCCACTGAATTACCCCAGAATATTATTCCATACTCAATGATGGAATTAAAGTAGGCAAAATACTTTAAGTGTATCAATTGAGTGAAATTTAGCTATTGCTTTGAGGGCATAACATGCTGAGCTAAGTTTAGGTGTGATATAGCTAATATGTGGTTTCCAGTCCAAATACTTATCTACCTGAAGGCCAAGAAATTTGAATTCATTTAACTGTTCTATACCCATTGGAGTTATTAATTTTGACCCTTTATTTTCTTTTTTCTAGGTATGAAATGAACAAATATAATATGTTATTCTTTATTCCATAGAAATGTAGTTTGCTATCAGAATCTCATGATTCACACAGTCAAAAGCCTTTGCTAGGTCACAAAAGATTCAACCGACATGTTCCTTTTCATTTAACACTGTTAAACATTATATGCGTGAGCTTGTAGGTTGCATTCATTATCTTTCGCTACTCCTTTTCTACAGCCAAACTGTTCTTTGGCATGTAAGTTGTTCTTTTCCAAGTGATTATAAAGTCTATTGAACATTACTTTCTCAAATACTTTTGAGAAAACAGACAAGAGAGATATTGGTTTATAATTTGAGACATTCTCTTGTTTACGTTTTTTAAAAAGTGGTTTGACAATAAGGTACTTCATTCTGTTAGGAAATATTCCTAATCTTTAGTGATTCCTTACATAAATAGCTAAGGGGATTGGTTATTAAGACAGAACATGCTTTTAGAATTTTGCTTGATATTTCAGCATATTCGGAGGAATTTTTGGTCTTGAGAAAATTTAGTATATTCTTTATTTCAGATAGTGTAGTCAGTTTTACTTTAAATTCAGGGTCTCTGCTTACAAAAGAAGTTTTCAAATAACCTAATGCAGATTATTTATATCCATTATTTATGTTTAATTTATCTGTAAATTCAAAAGGAAATTGTTGAAAATAACTACCACCTTTTGAGGATCATCAATTTTTTTATTACTGGAATTCAGTACAATTGAGGAGCTTTGTTGATTAGCCCTTACCTGTTTCTCTTTTTATTATATTCTAGATAATTTTTATTGTATTATTGAAATTGGATATCTCTTTATTATAATGCAATATTTTAGCAGATTTTATTGTTTCTTTTAGAATTTCACAGTACTTTTTGTGGTGACATTCTAAGTTTGGCATCTCATTATGTTTCAATTCTTGGTACAATTTTTGCTTATGTTTGCAAGAAGTTTAAACAAGAAGTTGTAATCCAGAAGTTACTTTTCTTCTAAGTACTGTACTATATTTGGCTGGAAAGGATGCTACAAGGTGATTGTTGAAATTTTGTAGGAAATGATTGAATTTGTTATTTAGTCCATTTATTTCATAGATTTCAGTCCATTATTCTTGTTGAAGGGCATATTGAAACAATGTGAAGGTGCTTTCATCTACTTTTCGTGTTCTACAATATTTATAATTTGGTTTTAACTTTAGGTTAAACTCTTTAATGAAAAGTATTGTTGTGCCTTAAGATCTGAAAGGCCATAGCAAATGGCAAAGTTATTGAAGTTTTAATTCTATCTACATTTTTTAATATGTTATCTATGTATTCACTGAATATTTTATTTGTATATTATTATGTAAAGCTTGTAACATATTAACAAGAATATACAATACATAAAAATGGAGGTTGAAGATTTCATGTTAGTGTATTTTTTATGTAGAAGTATTTCCTAACCATTTTAAAAAAGTAATATATTTAAAAGTGCCTTTAAGCACATTTGGCACTGAATAAGTAATAAAAAGCAGCAGAACAAGATTTTATGCTACAGTTACATATAGAAGGAAATGCTTACGAATGATGATTCGTGTTTAAAGGTGTTCAACTCCTAGATTATTAGTGACCTCCCACCACTTTTCTGGAAATATGGTATCAACCCAAACATGGTTATGAACTTGAGCAAGAAAGCATTACCTTCAGGTGAGAGATGTTGTACCATTTGGATGAAGATTCTATCTCGACCTGGAGCAGAGTTTCACAAAGATGAAATTAACTCTGCCATGGTGAAATAAGGTTTCAAAAACTAAAGGAGAAACCTTGAGATTCCAACCCAGCCTTAACTGAAAGAAAGTCAGGCAGCAATTCTGTGAGCAAACATTTGAGTGAAGGCACTGCCAGAAGTATTAGCCATGCCAAACACATCAACAGCAGCATCTTCAGCTGTTTTTACACTGGTGATTGACAGGAGTCATTTTCAGGCCACAGGCCTTAACTTATCCCACAGATGTTTGCCACAGGGAAAGATGCATGTCATAAATGAGGCTACAAATTTGCTTCATATCATCTTGTATTAAGAGCCTTACAAGACAGGGAAAGTGCTCATTAGAATGAAATTATATTCCATTGAAATGAAATTGCCAACTGTGTAGAACAAACTCCTAGACCGAGTGTGAAAACTATGGAAGGCCACTGAAAGAAATGTTTTTTCTCCGGTCTTTAAGAGAGTTAGGATATGATTGTCCAAAATTTGGAGTTAGCTTGCCTCTCGCACAGACCCCAGGTAAACCCCATCATGAATGGTGGACATTCACGATCACGTACCAAGAAAGGTGCTATTAGCTGGGAAATTGGGTCTTCTAAGTGAGAGAGATATATTCAGACAGAGGCAGATACATACTATAAGGATATGAATTCAGCAAAGATGTCATCTGTGATGAACATCATAATGCCCCACGTGCAGAACCACCTTTTTCTGGTGATAAATCACACTGTAGAGAAAATTACTGCATTATTGCAAGATTCCTCAGAATACAATTTGATTGGACATTTCCTTCCCTTAAATGTTATGGGAGCAGACTATACTTCAGGACAGAGGGTTCGCAGATGTGCAGGTGGTTTCAGGCTTCCGAGAGGGACCGCTTCTCTATTAGCCATATCTCCTGAATTGCTCTTTCCACTGCAAAATGTGGGCATGCTCAGAAACTATAGAAGGATATTTGCTGCTACAATTGACAAAAGATGTACAAGCTCCAAAATACATTATATCTCAACAATTGGCATATGCTGACTGACTAGTGCAATTATCACTTGTGTATCTAAAGCGCTGACATTTGTTGCATTTGAGTATGTTCGGAACATAGTTCCTTGTCTTGATGGCTTGATACCCACCTTAGTCCTTTGAGGGAGACCCACATAATTAAAGGTAAGGGTAGACATGAGTTCAACATAACCCTATATACACAGGTTGTGCTTTGTGCTGGCACATTCTCTTGAATCTCCTCATTGGAAAAACCATCCAAAGCATTCAAACAGGAATGTGACATTGTGAGATCTAATATATCACTTCACTGGACCAGTTATCTTATGTATACCCTTTTAGATTATATATAGACTGACATAAATTTTCTTCCTTGTTTTGCTCATATAAAGTGAGGGCCACTAGACTTGAATGTTGATCATGTTCTTGTTTTTCTTGTTGCTGTTGCTGTTCTTGTTATTGTTATTATTTATCATTTGTTATTTATTATTATTATCATCATCACTAATTTTGCCATGAAAATGGAATAAACGAATCCCCCACCACTCCCCACCCTGCAAGGAGCCCAACAAGCAGTTTTCCTACTGGAGTGACAGGGCTACATAGGGGATATAGCACAGGCTTGCCAAAACACTTACAAAGGATTACAGTGCAACACCTATCCCTGATCGGCAAGCTAGGGGTGGGTTAGTGCCTAACTGCTAATTTAAGTGAAGCAGGAACCAAAATGGTGTATTAGGCTGCACAGCTTTCATGATTATTCAAACAACAGAACTTCCAGGCTCAGATAAACAACCCCCAACAACCAGGTTATCCCTTTCCACAGATACAGATCTCAGCACACACAGCCTATATGGGGTGGGCATTTCAAGTGACTCCTTCACCACAAAGAGGATCTCACTCCAAAGAAGGCAGAATTGGCTCGGGACCCTGGGTGTGCCAAAACCAAACTTACTGTAGTAGGTTCATGCAGGGAACACTGTACCAAGGTGCTGAATTTACATGTCTTCTTTTATAAAAGTGTTCATTGTCTGCTTACTGTCTGATCATGAGGAGAAGGCAAGCTGCATACACATTTTCTGCCCTGGGAATAAAGTTTTTGTATGCTCAAACTGATAAATATATACATTTGTCAGATAGCTGCCATGCTAGCAATGAGCAGTTATAAGTATTCTAGCAGTTAGATGTGGCAGCATGGGTGACTCACATGTATCCACATATTACATACCAAACAAATCAAAAGCAGATAGCTCCCTCTCATACCTCAGAACCCCCTTGCCTTTATCCCGTGGTCCAACTATATATGACAGAAAAACGTAACATGTCCTTGTTTCACAAACAGTTCAAGTCTTCAGAGATGAAAAATTAAATGTGTGATATGAATGATCAAATAACCCTATGGTCCAAACATCTGAGAATTTCCCATTTATTTTTTCAAAACTAAGGAAATATCTGGAAAAGACTTTATTCAGACTTTCAGATTAGATAACAAACCAGCTACATCAAAACAAGCAGATCCTAAATAACACTATCATGAATTAACAGTTTACTTGATGTAGCAGGTAACTCTCTACCTAGTTCTCTCCTAAACATTAAACTCAGAATTAAGTTGATGGTATGCAATGCACCTGTCAAAAAGTCTTTATTAATTATAGAGCCATTTTAGTACTTGAAAGCACATGTTATTTAATTTTGTAAGACAACATCTAGAATATTTTTGCAGACTGTAGTTCCTAGATTTCAGCAAATAACTAAGCATGCAGCTTAATTTACTTGTAAAACTAACCTTAGTTACATCATCAACACATGAAGCTTCTGTAGGAGTTCTGTACAGCCACCACAGTTCTTCTTTGATTTCTATCTTGGTGTCCAGCTCAGAGGCTTTGTTGCATGAATTGACTACAGGAACTACAGAAAAAAACTGTCTCTCATTTTGTGAACAAAAGTCTGAATCAACATGTGCTTCATTCATTTCTGTTTTGGTTTCCATTTTATAACTATCATGGTGTTGTTCGATCTTCATTACATTTTCAGAAAAGTGCTGTGAATCATTTTGTGTACTAAAGGCTGAATTAACAGCCTCCTCTTCTTTATCTCTTTCACAAACATCATTATATACATTAGCATCACTGTTCAACATCATTTTAACATCTTGTGAAAAACCTTCTCCCTCAGTCTGTGAAATTTCTGAGAAAGAAAGCTCTTCTTTGGGTTCTGTTTTAATATCCATTTTACATCTGCCACACTTGACAGTACTGTTGTTAAATTTCAGTACTAAACCTGTGGAAAAGAAACATTATGTATAGCAATATATACTCTTTAAACCACTGTTAATAGTCGTAAACAAAATGTAAATTTCTGTCTCTCACACATACAGACCATTTTCTAAAAATGCCCTTTTTGACTTAGGGCATCTCAGAACATATATTTCCAGTGATATATCCACATCATATGTTTGGAACAATGCATTTATATACGTGCTAGATAAAGTAAAAATACTTACAAGACATTAAAATGGATATTTAGTCTATATTACATTCCTATTGTTTAGATTCGCAAATTGGGACCAACCTGTTTTACAGCGTGCTTATATGTCCTAAATTATATCCTAACACTCTTGGGGTATCGTTTTCGGATAAGATCTTAGGTTAGAAATAAATAATAAAAACAATAACAATGTTTTATAACTTGTCACTTGATTGTATTGCATTACATCTTTGGAAATCATAGAAAAGTAAGCTTTAAGTCACGTTATCTGCTTATTCTTTGAGAAAATATTAAATTAAATGCACATAATCATTTATCAAACCAACTGAAGGTGCACACACATTGGAAGAATGAAAGAACATGGAGATCATTTCAAGTCAAAATAAGGTGTGGTGCAGTGAAGTATATTTCACTTACACATAAATCCTGTTTTCTTAATGACAAATAAATATATTGGACTAGCTGACTTTGGTGTAACCTTTTAAACCTGAATGATCAATTAATTTAATTTACTTCACACCCTTTTACTTTTAAACACTGCTTAATGTTATATTTTATGGTGAATCCTCAACTTGACCCATTAATATTGTAACTTCCTACAAACTCGGCAATTCCTTCTAACTTATGTAAAATTATCTGACATTCATGCAAAAAATGTAGAACATCTGGCTTCCTTGATACTCTTGCTGTCGAGTGTCGATTAGATTGACGATCCTTGCCCAACTTTTAAATAAAGCAGTAGGGGTGAAAAATGCTGGGCTTCTACGTCATTAGAAAACAAAGCTTAACTAATCTAATTTTAAAGATAGAATGACTGTTTAATAACTGCCAATGAATTCTGCATATTAATTTGTGTTCAATAATCTACTGTTTTAGAAGAACTATCGGGTAGTAAATTAATACTCAGCACATAATCAACCATAGCAACAAGGAATAATAACTGTATTGGAATTTGATAAGAAATATCAGACAGTTCTATCAAAATAACGGGAAAAACATTAAGCTCTATAAAATTACAAAATAAATACAAACATACTTTAGAAACTATGTTATTTTTAATGGAAATATGCAAAATATAGCACAACTGTGTTGAAAATATCAGTATATTTTGCATCAGGAATATAAGCACTTCAGTTATGACAATGGTTTTCCCACAGTATTTTAACATCATACCATGGATCTTGCTGCTCTTAATTTACTCAAGTTCACAAAAGTAATTAGTCACTTATAGCCATCAGAAAATTAAAAATTAATCAGTAATTATAAAATAAATATCATTATAACTTAAACATTTCAAGCGATGAGAAAAGGGGTGCATTGAAATTATAAACATTAACATTATTTGATTTCAAATTGCTAATTTTCTTCTTATTTAGAGCACTTATACAAATTAATGCATTTAGAGTGTAATCCTTTCCAAATTTTATGCACACTGTATGCAATGTTTTCTTTGTTGTGGTGTAACACACTCAGTACACTGACATTCCTGTTATTTTGGCAGTAATTTTACACAAATGTGAGGAAGTATTAATTATATGTTCAGCCATCTCTACTGTTTTCAGAAACCACTACATACTAATCCTATTACTGTAAAATTAAATCTAAATCTAGTTATTTTCTTACTGGTAGTTCATTTACAATTTAATAACCACACATTTTGCAACCTATGTTTGCATGTGGTGACCATGGAGGTGTATTAGGTATACAATCATCCATTTTACTGTCACAATATTTACATTGATATTATGCACGTCATAATATCACAGTAAACACCCTACTGTATAGGGAAAGGTTAAACAATTTACCAAGTGATGAAATGCTGACCTTCAAATAATAAAATACACTTCTGAATGCCCTTGAAATATACATTTTGAAAGAAGGTTTTCTATTTCCACTGCTACAAAGGACTTCCACATAAGGTGCTTCAAAAATAGGTTTACAGTATCTCCAATATTGCATCAATTAGACCACCATTGACATTCTTAGCATAGGTTACCAGAGTCGACTATATCAACATTTGGCAGTCTTAGGGTAAAACTATTTATAGACCTTGGAGCAAGAGGGCTAAGCTCCCAGCAGACTGTGTTCCAAGTTCTGTAATGCTGCATGTCTATAAGTATACTTTGACTGTGGCATTATCATACAGTACCCTGGTACATAATTACAGTACTTGAAATTTTAAACTTTCTACATTCTGTTTGGTCCAGTAGTTACGTACCTGTACTATATACTATACTCAGGCAGTTTTTCTATATATTCACCCTATCACCACATACCTGGGTACCATAAGTAGACTATACATCCCTATCGCTCAAGTATTCAATTCATAATATATTCAGCAGCTAATCTTAAGCCAGAATTTAGTGCAACGTTCTAAGACGTAGAGAACCTTAGAGAAGATATTATCTTTTAACATTTTTAGTTTTGTGAGTTGAATTCCGTTATTCCGTTGAAAAACTGTCGATCAGAAGTCACGAACATTCTGTACGCTACATTTGTTGTTGTTGTATTATTTCGTAGCATTACTACCAACCTTTGTGTTGTGCAACTCACAGAAATAGAAAGAGAACAACTGCGCTCAGAACACAGATAGAGAGAGCATAGAGAGAAACTATTCTTTACTTTAGCATTGTGGTTGGTGATGCAGGTTTTTGTCAAGCCGTCATATTTTCGCGCTACAATTCTGAGATATTTTGAGTTAAATGTGAAAAAAAATGGCGTAGTTAAGCTATACATTTGGATTGTAGGTTTTGTGGTGCATTCGTGAGTGGCGTTTGATTGTACTTTCTGGAATAACATGGGTGATCAATATATAGGTTAGAGCACTTAAGTCCTTGTGTGGTGTTAAATTTTCAATTAAGCAATAAGCTTAGAGTGATTATTTTTAAAAAGCAATTTAATGGAAAATACGTGTTTCAAGCTCCAATCACAGAGATTCTCTAGATACCGAAGGAGACGGCGTCCCAAAATCGGCGTACGCTGAGAAATACAAAAAATGAAGGTGATTTTTACGAATACGCAGGACCAGACACCTGGGGGAACACATTGAAATATAGAGTTAATTGCTATAGCAAGCAGCTTCACGCTCAGAACTGACCCCTGTGGCACATCGTTCTCTTGCATAAAGAGGTTAGAAAAAACCGAGCCGACCCTTACTCGGAAAACGCGTTTCCTCATAAACTGCTGAATAAAAAGCGGTAGGCATTCACGTATATTCCAGCTGAGGAGGAAACGTAACATTTCTGCCCGCCAACACGTATTATAAGCCTTCTCCAGGTCAAGGAATATTCCAACTGTTTGACTGTCGGCGAAAACCACACTAGGTGTTGGTAAAAAATCTGTGAGTTTCAAGCCACCATACCAACCTCCCATTATCATGCGTTCCATCACCTTGCAGACGCAACTGGTGAGGGAAATAGGACGGTAGCTGGAAGAAATGTGACGATCCTTTCCAGGTTTCAAAACTGGAATGATGGTGGCATCCCGCCACTTCTTTGGGAAACTGGCGTCAACCCAGACACAAATATAGGCATGGAGTAGAAAAGCCTTACCCTCTGGAGAGAGATGCTGCAACATTTCGACGTGGATACCATCTTGACCGTGTGCAGAGTTTCGCGAAGATGAAAGTGCATAGTCTAGCTCCGCTTTGGTGAAAAGGCGATTGTAGTCTTCAAAGTTACTAGAACGAAAGGGGAACTCTTGATATTCCTTCTGAACTTTAATGGGCAGGAAGAAAGGGGAATAGTTATCTGAGCTAGACACTTGAGCGAAAGCCCTGCTAATAGTGTTAACCACGTCAAAACGATCAACAACAGCACTTCCCGTTGTTTTTAGACCGGGGATTGGAATTTGGGTACTTTTTTCCGACCACTCGGCGTAACTATTCTCATACGACAGAGGAAGGTGTAGGTCGGTTATAAGAAGCTACAAATTTACTCAAGGATGACTTTTTGCTATCCTTGATGATTTGTCTAGATTTGGCACGCAGCTTTTTGTTTTGTATTATATTATCTAGTGTAGGGCGACGTTGAAAGACCCTGAGAGCACGCCTGCCAGCACGAATAACATTCCGGCAGTCATCAGTCCACCATAGTACCAGATATCGACGGGTTTGGATTGCATAACAGGGGAAAGAATTTTCTCTGTGAGATGGTCGACTAAACAGTTCAGAGTCGTGCTCATCGGAGTTAAATTCAGCCAAGCGGGAATACAGTTGGCGTGATCTAAGCGCCATCTAGGTGAATGAGTGGAACATACAGCGTGTGTCAAGAGACTAATAAGACATGGAAAGTTTTAACTAGTGAACAAATCAGAAATGATATTCCAGGATAACGAGACCGCTAGCTATGGGGCTTTATCGAGGTGTGAAAAACTATGAAAGGTGTCAGAAAGAAAGGTTGACTCTCCGGTTTTCAGGAGAGCGAGATTCTTAATGTCCAAGAAGTCTGCAATTAGCTGACCTCTCGCACAAGCCCGAGGGGAACCCGCGGCAGGCATTCACGTCCAACAGAAAGGATGTTGTAGCTAGGAAACGAGGTTTTCTAAAGCAGTGATAGTGAGAGAGGTCATCAGATGGAGGATTAATGATGAATGGGAGTTTAAGGGTACTCAACTCTAGGTTATCAACACCCTCACATAAAACTGGGGAGTTAAAACATGAGATAAAGGTACGATAAAAAGTGTCTCAATCAAAAGAGCTAAAACAAGAAATAAAAATCAGTATAACAAATTAAACCAAAATAAAATAGCTGTCTAGCCCTGAATCCCGAGCTGGCGATAAAACTATGGCACTAAAATAGCTAAAACAAGGGGAAACATAAAACAATAGTGTCTGAAAATGTCAAGGTGATAAAAGATTTTTAAATAACCCTGACATTTTCACTCAAGTATTTGCGCCAAAATCGATAGAATCAACATAAAACTAATTGTCTAAAGCATATGCCACTTTGGATACAAATTTAAAAACCTTATCCACCGCTCTGGGATTGTCGCCCAGGACCTCCGAAAATCTGACCAGCAGTCGTAGAGTGACTCGTAGTGGTGGTAGACGAGCACACTCTACAAACTCGTATCGGACTGAAAACACCTCGCCACTAAGCGGGCCATCAGGTGGAGTTTGCCCCTGAAATAAGTGGCTATGACTAAAACTACACTGGCCAATACGCAATATAGCTAAAATAACTTCCTCACGGTGAGACAGACGTAAGGAAGTCACCCATTGCATAGGGAGCTCCTTCACCTCCCTAAGTTTGTTGCCGCGAAGAGTAGACCACTCTCCATGCCAGCTCGAAATTACCGCTCTTCGTATAAGTCGCGACAAAGGTATTGGTAACACTTGGCGCCATATCCGCCAGTTCATTCCCCGGCAAGCCAACGTGTCCAGGAACCCGGGCGCACTCCACATTTGCACCCGAAGCAAACCGTGGAGGATATCCTGAATGCACTGTACTAGAGAATTGTAAATATACAGCTTATGAAGGCCCTGAAGTGCACTAGGGAATCACTCAGAGTAAGGCTTCGACGGCGAATTTGCAGAACGGTCCGATATCTTTTTTTTAGTGTTTAACGCCCGCTTTTACTGCAATGGCACAGCGGGCGATGATACTGATGATACATGAAGATGGAACCCCGGTGGAATGCGATGGCTGGAAACCGGAGAACCCGGAGCAGACATGCCCTGCGCAGCTTTGTCCACCACAAATCTCACATGCGGTCGCTTGGGATGAACCCGGACCGTCTAGGTGAGAGGCGATTGATCTGACCACACGGCCACGGTGCGGCCCAACGGCTCGATATATAGCATACAGCTCTGCAGAATAAATTGATGTGCTACTGGGCAAAACGAAAGTAAATGGTTAGGCTCCAGTGAAAAAGGCATGTCCAACGCCATAGGCGCACACTGTATTTTGATAAAAATTCTAAAAAACAAGAACGGAAATTAAACATAGGCGCAGGAGATTTCGCGTAAGCCGTCATCCTGAGATCTACATGGGAAGAAGCACGTAACCAAGGTGGGTGCACCCTCTCCCCCTTTGGAAACATGTGCGGCATTTCAAGACAATGCGTTCGAAGCAACTACCGGAAGCGAAATCCTGCAGGAGTTGGGCTACGTAAGGGGTTTCTACAACTGTCATCCAATCCAGCATCAGAAAAGGTAGTAAACGATGGATGCGAGAGTGTGCACTTCAGGCCATAGTTAGAAACAGGAAAATCCCGCCGACATTGCAGAGGGGGTTCGGCAGATTCGGCGTAGAGGCTCACAACTGGGCTAGTTGGGAACACTCCAACAGCCACACAGATTCTCCGATTGTGGACAGTATCAAACTTTCTCAGCAAACATGGGCGTGCTGAAGAATAAACAATACATCCGTAGTCTAACTTTGGTCGAATCAGTGCACGATATACACGCAGCAGTACTGTCCGATCTGCTCCCCAAGATTTGCCACTCAGTGTCCGTAAAATATTCAGAGAACGGTCACACCGCGCTTTTAGCTGTGCTACATGAGTGACCAGCATAGTTTCCGATCAAATATCTACCCCGGGAATTTCACATTTGCGAAGGGAAATAAGTCTGGCCCATGATGATGATGATGATGATGATGATGATGATGATGATAATGATGATGACGATGATGATGATGATGATGACGATGATGATGATGATGATTGGGTTTAAGGGCGCTCAAGTGCTAGGTTATTAACGCCCTTAAAATAAAACAGTCAAAGCATATCGATTAAAACAATCTAAAAGACTTTGAATTAAAGCAATTAAAACTATGGAAATAGAAGAGTTTAAGAGCAAAACTAAAACAATACCTCATAAAATGTAAAAAGCCAGGCTAAAAGCAGAAATGATGATAGCGATGTTTAAGGGCGCTCAACTACTTGGACATTTGCGCCCTTTAGCCTACGGTGTCAGAGCAGTAAGAGTGGGCGTGAAACACTACAAAAAATGGCGCCCTTAAAATAAAATCCTGGCAATAACCAGTAATAAAACGTCTTTGAAAATTAAGCATAGGTAAAAGTAAAGGTAAAAGTAGTATGAATTTAAAGTAAAATAACTAGCCAGCCCCGAAACCAGAGCTGGCTGAAACTATAACATTAAGACTAAATATTAAAAACCCAACTAAGTCAAAGTTAAAAATCCGCTTTATTACCCGGCATACAGCTACCACACTAAAACCTCTAAGTAAATGAAACTTGTGCTAAAAAATTAAAGACACGGTCCACTGCTCTAGGATCTGGCCAGGACCTCGGCAAGAGAGGCCGGTATGTTCAAGGATGGTCGAATGTGTGTCAGCAGACCACACTCCAGCAACACATGACGAACTGACTGTGCCTCCCCACAGGGCGCACAGACAGGAGCAGGTTTGTGCTTAGAAAGGTAGCTGTGGGTAAATATACAGTGGCCAAGTCGTAGTCGCGCTAATACTACCTCCTCCCAGCGGGATAAACGAGTGGAGGTTACCCAGTTGATAGGGTAACTCTTGTTGTTACTGCGGACAGCCGACCACTCCGCATTCCAGCCCGATAAGACAGCTCTCCGTAAAACAAACTTAAAATCCTCCACTGTTGAAATGGTAACAGTAAAACTGGGCTCTGTGACTGCCGATTTCGCTGCCAAATCCGCCATTTCATTTCCCAGCAAGCCAACGTGTCCAGGAATCCATGCATACCCCACATGAACACCAGAAGCGCGCAAAATGTGGAGTACGTCCTGAATGAGCTGCACTGTAATTGTTCAATTCACGAATGCTCTGAAGGTCACTAAGGGAATCACTAAGAATAAGGCATTCACCAAATTTTCATGGCGAACATACAGAATGGCTCGATAAATAACATACAGCTCAGAAGAATAAATAGATGTGCTTCTAGGTAAACCGTAAGTAGAAGTTTCGGTGCTAGTGACAAAGGCATATCCAACACCGTCGGGGGCCGCGCCGTGGCCGAGTGGTTAGACCACTCGACTCTCACCTAGACGGCCGGGGTTCGATCCCAAGCGACCGCATGTGAGATTTGTGGTGGACAAAGCGGCGCTGGGGCGGGTTTTCTCCGGGTACTCCGGTTTCCCCCGCCATCGCATTCCACCGGTGCTCCATCATCATTCATGTATCATCAGTGTCACCGCCTGCGGTGCCATTAGTAGTTAAAGCGGGCGTTAAACACTACCAAAAAAAAAAAAAAAAAAAAACACCGTCGGGTTACTTACTGCCATCGGTATAAATACAAAATACGCCCACAGTGTTTTGATAAAAGTTGTTAAAAAAAAAAAAAACTACGGATACTATAAACAGGCGTAGCAGATTTCCCACAATTCGTCATCCCGATATCGACACGCGAAGCAGCACGTAACCAAGAAAGGTACATACTATCTCCCTTGGGATACAGCCTAGGCATGTCAATATTGTGGTGCCGAAGAAGCACACGGAAGCGAAATCCTGCTGGCCTTGGACTCAGGGAGGTATGGCCATATAATCCGTTCAGCTCGGGAGAGAAAAATGCATGAAAAGTTAGATATCTAGGCATGTACTTAAGCCCACAGCCATAATTAGTGAGCAGGATCTCACGCCGACATCGCAGAGAGGGTTCTCCTGATTCGGCGTAGAGGCTAACAACTGGGCTGGCTGGAAAAGCTCCAACCGTCTCACTAATGCACTGATTATGGTCTGTGTCTAATCTTCTGAGTACAGATGGTCGTGCTGAAGAATAAACAATGGAGCCATAGTCCAACTTCGATCGAATTAGTGCGCGGTAAAGAGGAGGCAACACTGTCCGATCTCTCCCCAAGATTTACGAGCTAGTATCCGTAAAATATTGAGAAAACGCGTTTTCAGCTGTGCTATATGTGGTGACCAACATAGTTTACGATCGAATATCAACCCCAGGAATTTCACCTGATCTGCGAAGGGAAGTAGGTCCGACCCGAATCGAAGAGGTGGCTTTATTCGCCACTTACGGCGCTAGAAGTTCACGCAGACGGTCTTCTCACTTGAGAATCGAAAGCCGTGGTTTAAGTTCTAATCATAAAGATTGTCCAAACACCGTTGAAGGCGTTCATTGAGAAGTACTAAAAATGGCAAAGTCATCTACGAACAAGCAGGACGAGATACCCGAGATATCCATTGATAGAATTAATAGCTATAGCAAACAGCGTCACTCATAACTAAGCCCTGGGGCACACCGTTCTCCTGAATAAAAATATTCGAAAAAACCGAGCCGACCTTTACTCGGAAGACGCGCTTCTTCATAAACTCCTGAAAAAACAACGGTAGGCGCCCACGTATATTCCAGTTCAGGAGGGTACATAAGATCCCTCCTCGCCAGTACGTATCATAAGACTTCTCCAGGACAAAGAATATTCCAACTGTTTGGCAGTTCTTAAGAAAACCGTCCATGATCTCCGTCGACAGCAAAACAAGGTGGTAGGCCGCTGAGAGACATCGGCAAAACCCGTACTGACTGTTGAACAGTAATCTATGAGTTTGGAGCCACCATACCAACCACCCATTTATCAGGCGTTCCATCACCTTGCAAACGCAACTGGTGAGGTAATTGGGACGCTGGAAGGAAGATGACGGTCCTTACCAGATTTGAAAATTGATGACGGTGGTCTCCCGCCACCTATCTGAAAAAGTGGCGTCAACCCAGACACGGTTGTAGATCTGGAGTAGGTAACCTTTACCGCCAGAAGAGAGGCGTTGCAACATTTCGACGTGTATGCCATCTGGAACCGGTGCACAGTTACGCGAAGATGAAAGTGCGCTGTCTAGCTCCGAAATCGTAAAAAGCCGATTATAATCTTGTATGTTGCCAAAACGAAAGTGGAACCTTTGAGAGTCCACCTGATCCTTCAATGGCAGAAACTCAGGGGATTAATTATCGGAGCTAGACACTAGAGCGAAAGAACTGCCAAGTGTGTTAGCCACCTCAAAGTGATCAACTACAATATCTGCCGTGGTTTTTAGACCGGAGATTAGTATAGGGTTCAATTTCACAGCCACATGTCTTAAATTATTCCTTACGACAGAGGAAGGTGTATGTCTGTTGAAAGATGCTACAAACTTGCTCCAGGATGTCTTTTTGCTCCTTTATAATTTTCCTAAAATGGGCGTGCAGCTTTTTATATTGTATAAGGTTTTGCAGTTTCGGGCAAGGCTGGAAAACACTGACAGCACGCCTGCAGGCACAAATAGAAGTTCGACAGGTATCAGTCCACCAAGGTATTGAAAATTGACTGCTTGGGCCACTGCAACTTGGAATGGAGTTCTCACCGACAGAAAGAATTTTCTCCGTGAGATTGTCAGCTAGATTGTTCACAGAGTCGGGCTCATTGGAGTTAAATTCTACAAAACGGGAACACAGTTCCCAGTTGGCTTGATCTAAGCGACATTTAGGTAAACAAGTGGAGCATATATCGTGTGGCAAGACATGTTAAGTGGTCGCCAGAGTGCAAATCAGAGATGATATTCCAGGATGACGAGACCACTAACTTTGGTGAACAGATTGCTGTATCAAGGTGAGAAAAACTAGAAAGGCTCTGAGGTGTTCAGGAGAGTTAGATGCTTATTGTCCAAGAAGTTGGCGCTTAGCTGGTATCTCGCAGAAGCCCGAGGTGAGCCCAAAATTGGATGGCGGGCATTCAAGTCGCATACCAATAGAAAGGGTGCTGGTAATTGCAGGTTACTAGGTCAGTGAGCGAGAGGTCAGCAGATGGAGGCAGGTAGATGCTACAAATGGTAAATATATGACTGATGGAAACGGTGTCCTCTGGATGGAGCTTTGTCTCTTGTAAGCACACGACCAGAGGTTGATCCTGACACAGCAACAATTCAACCTCTGGTCGTTGTGGTCTAATTCCGCGTATGTTCCACTGATGGATAGCCATTGTATGACCGTAGGGATCAAATTTAGATAAAAAGACGTTTCTGCATATTAGGCTGTGCTGGTCGGTTTAATTTATTTTTCTTGGGAGTCAGACTAACATTTTGTTCAGTGCTTACGCACTATCACTCTGATAGCGGAGGCAGGAGCCTCCTGCTCCATCTCCTTCACGGGGGGGGGGGGGTTCCTCTTACAAATAGAAAATTTTGGTTCGAATACGTCGAAGAGGTACCGGCGGAGGTGGTGGTTGCCGATCTACACACCCCTCTGAAGATTCCTCAGAAGAGAATCTACCTGGAGAGTGGCGGGGACTATGCCTGTCCTTGGTTCGTTTGGGAGAGGGCTTAGCACTCTGTTTAAGAAAGTCGATGCGAACAAAACTGGTCTTGAAAGACTGCTGGAGGCGAAAAAGCTGTCTTTGGGTCGTTGTTGGTGCCGGAATTCGACGGTTTTGGTTATATCCGGTGGTGCTTCTTCCATTGGTATGCGTTCCATTGGCGGATTTGGCAGGTGGTAATGCTTACGAAGATGATGATGTTGAAGACTTGTGTACCGGTGTGGCTACAATAATCTTCTCTGGGTTTGTGGCCCTGTTTATATCGCTGGTCTGGGTTCCGATTTCCCGTCGCGGTACCAGTTAAGCGGTAACAGAGCTGTAGGTACCAGAGCGCGGGATGGAGGTCGGCAGAGGCGCAGGTGCTTACGAGCTGCTGAGAAAGAAATCTCTCTCACCCGTATCTCCTGGATCGTTCTCTCCTCCATAAAACGGGGGCAATTACGAGAATTAGATGGGTGTTCCCCACTACAATTCACACAAGATGGAGTGGTAGTACAAACTCCATCCTGCGATGCCTCTCCACATATAGCGCATGTAGGATGACCAGTGTACAATTCACTGATATTCCCAAACAGCTGGCAGTTGTAATATCTGAGTGGGTTCGGAATATAGGGCCTAACCTTGATAGTTTCATACCCTGCCTTAATCCTTTGTGGGAAATCTACCTGATCAAAAGTAAGGAACAGGGTACGGGTAGGCACGAGTTCACTATTGACCTTACGTTGATACCAATACACAGATTGGCTACCCTGGTCTGCCAGATCCTCTTGAATTTCCTCATTGGACAAGCCGTCCAATGCGTGGGTGGTAATACAGCCACGCGAGGAGTTCAATGTCTTATGCTGTTCAATCTTCACCGGGTAACTGCCTAACATTTTGGTCTTCATAAGCTTGCCTGCCTGGGATGCCGTAAATGTCTTTACCAGGAGTGTACCAATGCGTGTTTTGATACATGAGCTGACGGGACCAGCAATCTTGTCTAGACCCTTTTGAATAACAAAAGGGCTGACTGACGTATATATCCGAGCTTCCTCTGTCCTAAGTATCACCAAGTAGCGAGAACCGCTGCACTTTACTATTTCTTTACCAACAACTAATTGATTTTTGGTTATGTTTGCCATGAAAGATGGTCTGTATTTCATCCTCCAGTGCTCCCCACCCACCACGGAGCCCAACAAGGGGTCACACATGGGATATGGCAGGCTCGCGTCCCACTTACCCTGGAGTTCGGTATAATACCTAGTCCTGGCCGGTTGACTAGGGGCGGGTTAGTCCCAAGCCTTCAGTTTAGGCGAAGCAGAAACCAAGGCGGTGTATTAGGTTGCGTACCCTCCCCAGTTACTGAAGAACAGAATCCCAGGCTCAGATGAGCCAAACCTCAACCAACCATGATATTCCTTTCCACCTATACTGGTCTCCACGCATGGCCTGCTGACCCCCTCACCACTCTGAGGTTGCCCAAATAGGGAGTCAAGATTGGCTCGGGACCCCGTACCTACCGTAGTAGGCCTCGGGAGGGTTTACCGAGATGAAGAGTAGGTTCCATTTGCCACATTCGGCGACAGAAATTAACGCAGTCTGTCTTCTCAGGTGACAAACGAAAGACGTTTTTCGAGCTCCAATTAGCGAGATTGTCCTAACACCGCTGGAGACGGCGTTCCAAAGAGGTGTACGCTGAGAAGTGCAGAAGATAGCAAAGTCGTCCACGAATAAACAGGACAAGACACCTGGGGGAGCACATTGCGATATCGAATTAATCGCTCTAGTACAAAGCGTCACGCTTAGTACCGATCCTGAAACACGCCATTCTCTTCAATAGAAGGTAAGAAAAAACCTAGCCGGCCCTTACTCGAAAAACGCGGTCCCTCAAGAAGTCCTGAATGAACAACGGTAGGCGTCCACGTATATTCCAGTTGTGGAGGGAGCGTGAACTCCCTGCCCGCCAACACGTATCACAAGCCTTCTCGAGGTTAAAAAAAAAAAGTTCCCAACCATCTGACAATTCTGGAGAAAGCCGCTCATGATCTGCGTCGATAGCGAAATAAGGTGGTTAACCGCTGAACGACGCCTTCGAAAACCACCTTGGATGTTGGTCAGAAGATTATGCGATTACATCCAACATACCAGCCCCCCATGGATCATGCGTTCCATCACCTTGAAGACGCAACTGGTGAGGCAAATTGGATGGTAACTGGAAGGTGATAGTCCTTTCCATGTTTCAATATAAATATAATGGTAGCCTCCCGCCACTGATTTGGGAAAGTGGCATTCACGCAGATACGATTATAGACCTAGCGCAGGAAAGCCTTACTTTCAGGAGAGACATGTTGCATCATTTGGATGTGAATGTCATCTGGGCCTGGTGCAGTGGTTCGCGAAGATGAAGTGCATTTTCTAGCTCCGCCATGGTGAAAAAGCCATTGTAGTCTTCTAAGTTTCCAGAGCGGAAGGCAAGCCCGTGCGAGTCCATCTGGGTTTTAACTGGAAGAAACTCAAGGGAATAGTTCTCTGAGCTAGACACTTGAGCGAAAGCACTACGAAGAGTATTAGCCACGTCAAACGTATCAACCACAATGCCGAAAATTGTCTTCGGTATATGAGTCGCTTATCCGGCCACCAGCCTTAACTTATCCTATACAACGGAGGAAAAGGCTGCCGAGTAAAAGGTGCTACAACGTTGCTCCATGATGTCTTCTTGCTGTCGTTACCCATTTTCCTAGATTGGGCACCCAGCTTTTTATACTGATACGATTATCGAGAGTAAGGCGACGCTGGAAAACACTGAGAGCACGTTTCTGAGCACGAATGGCATTCCGAGATTCATCTGTTCACCAAGGGACAGGAAGTCGACAGGGAGGTACAGTCAACCGCGTTTATATCGCAGGTCTGAGTCGCGATTTCCCTGTTCGGAACCGGTTTAGCTGCAACCGAGCTATAGGTACCAGAGCGCGGGGTAGAGGGTTGGCATAGGCGCAGGAGCCTATAGGCTTCGGAGAAGGACAGCTTCTCCATCACCCGTATCTCCTGGATCGCTCTCTCCTCTGTGAAACGGGCACAATTGCGGAAATCAGATGGATGTTCCCCGCTGCAATTTACACAAGATGGAGTGGTAGTGCAACTCCCTTCATGCAATGCAGCTCCACAGTTAGTACATGTAGTACTACCAGTACAAAAATGACTGGTATGCCCAAACCGCTGAGAGTTGTAACATTTGAGTGGGTTGAGTGTATAGAGGCTAACCTCAATGGCTTCTTACCCTGCCTTAATACTTTGGGGAAGATCTACCAGTTCGAAGGTAAGGAACAGGTTACGGGTAAGCATACACTCACCATGCACTTTCCGCTAAACCCTATAAATAGACGTTATACCTTGTTCCCCTAGATCTCCTTGAACTTCCTCATTGGACAAACCGTTCAAAGCGCGGGTGGTGATAACGCCACGCGAGGAGTTAAAAGTTCTTTTGCTTCGTAATTTGGATCGGATATCTACCCAACATATTGGCTTCCAGTAATTTTGCTGCTTGGGAGGCTGAAAGTGCCTCCACCAGGAGTGTTCCATTGCGTGCTCTAACGTAAGATTTCACGGGATCAGCAATTCTATCCAACCCCTTTTGGATAACAAAATGGCTAATAGACGTAAATTTCATCCCGTTCTCCTTTCTAGTTATTACCAAGTAGCGAGAAACACTAGACTCGATTACTTATTTCCCATGCACACTATTAGGTTGATTTGTTTTTGCCATAAAAAGCAAATAAAGTTATGCCCCAGTACTCGATACCCACCACGGAGCCCACTGGGGTGAGAGGGCTACACGGGGTATAAAACAGCTGCACCGTTCCACTCCCCCTGGAGTTCAGTATAGTACCTAGTCCTGGCCGATTGACTAGAGATGGGTTAGTCCCTAAGCTCCCGTTTAGGCGAAGTAGAAACTAATGTGGTGTATTAGGTTGCGCACCCTCCCCAGTTACTACAAAAATAGAATCCCAGGCTCAGATACGCAACCCTCAACCAACTAAAATATTCCTTTCCATCGACACGGGTATCCACGCACGGTCTACACGTGGGTGGGCATTTTGATAGACTGACTCCCTCACCATTCGGAGGTTGCCCGCACGAGGGAGTTAGGGGTGGCTGGGGAACCCCCAATGCGCCAAACATGTACCTACCGTATTAGGTCCCTGGGGGACAGATAGAGGAAGACATATATTGCAAATGGTGAAGCTAATAGATAGTAGGTTCATTCTCACAGCGACGGACTGTATGTCGGATTAAAATAAACTACTAAATAATGACACATAAATTTGTAGAGGGGTGTAGTGAAATTATAAGTTACAGTTTTAGAAGAATACAATAAGTGACTTTTATAGAATTATGATGAATATTAAATGTTGCTAATTAAAGGACAGGAATTAAAAATAATATTGGTTACCAATATTTATGTCACCGGTTACCGACGGTTTTAGGAGGGAAGTGTATTTTAATTATTGGATACCAGTAATTTAAAATTAATAGACTTAACTTTGAATATTTAATTAAACCTTAAATTTGAATTAAATTTAATTATTTTAAAAGGTTTTAATTACATTATAAATTGTAATTTTGAGTTTTGGATTTAAAGTAGATTTAAATTGAATATAAATTTACATTGAATATGGATGTTTTTGAAATGTTTAAATAAGGTAATCATTTTTTTTAAAGTTGTGGGATTTTGACATACTTGGAAGTAACTATAATATTAAGTTTTAGAGAATTTAAATAAATATAAATATAAAACTATATTATTTGGTATTATAACATATTTCAAGTAATATTTTTACTTTAAATTTTATAAATTAAACAGCAATTATGTGTATAAAATTTGTAGTAATAATATAGTGATGGTAAGAGTAATCTACAATTAAATTATTTAATAGAATAGCTATTAAAATAATACAATGGTTTTCCAAATAAAATGCTTATAATATAAATATATTTTAATAAATAATAATAAAAATAGTAATAGTAAAGCTATATAGTAAAATTAAATAAAATTATTAATATATTTATTAAAAATACAAAGTTATAATGATATTAATATTAATTAATTTGAAAGTATATTCACACCCAGTTTAATTGATAATAATTATGACTTTAATTGGTATTTATAAAAAAAACATAGGCTAAGTTAGGTTAAGTTTATATCTGTAAATTTAAATTGTATGATTAAATTTATAATTGGTATAAGTAATAATAAATTTATAAAGTTTGGGTATTTTACCCTGGTTTAAGTATTTAGTTGTCAGGATTTAATTTACAGATTTTATTCTATTTTTTATTTATGTCGGATTGAATGGGTACACATTCTCCAAAGATATCATCTCTGATAAGCAACATGGCGCCCCCATGTGTAGGAACACCCTCCGCTGGTAATAAATCACACCGCAACGAGGAGTACTGCCTGATTGTAACGTTGTCTTGAGGACGGAGCTTTGTCTCTTGTAAACATACAACCAAAGGCTGAGTCTGGAAGAGCAACACTTCAAGCTCTGGTCGATGTGGTCTTATTCCACGTATGTTCCACTGTAGGATAGACATTATGTATTATAGGGGATAAGTTCTAAACAGAAAGGCGTTTCTGCATATTGGGTCGCGTTGGTTGGTTTAATTTGTACTTTTCGGCCGTCTAACTAACACTGTTCGGGAGCACGATCCTGCCGCTTACGCACTGTCCCTCTTGCAACGAGGGCAGAGTCCTCTTGTTCCACCTCCTCTACGGGGGAGGACCCCTTTCCAATAGAAAATTTCAGTTCGAGAACTTCGAACCGATTAGAGGTACTTAAGGCTGCTCGTCGCCAATCCATGCTCCCCCTAGAAGATTCCTCAGAAGAGGATCGACGTGGGGAGTTACGTGTACTTTACCGCCCCTTAGATGTTGCGGGAGTGGACATGAAACATTTCCTTTAAGATGTCGGTGGGAACATAGCTGGTCTTGAACGTCGTCTCCGATGCAGAAGATTAGATAGGTCTGCAAGGCTTATTTCCCAGGTCAATGGTGCTGGACTCTTTATGGTGGCAGATTTGGCATAAGTGAGTGTCGCAGACGCAGGGGGCCTTATTAGCAGCCTGGCGACGAGGTTCTTTTCAGCAATGGTAGCCCCGTTAATATCGCAAATTTGAGTAGTGATATTCTGTCAGAGTACCGGTTTGACTTCTACTGAGCTATATGCTCCAGACCGCGGGAACGAGGGTTGGCGGATACGCAGGAGTTTCTGAGCTTCCAAAACGGACACCTTCTCTTTCACCCGGATTCCCTGGATCACCCTCTCTTCTGCATAACGGGGAGAGCCACGGGAACTTGAATGTTCGCCGCTGTAATTAACATAAAATTGGTGTATTTGTTCCATCCTGCATGACGTTCACCACAGTTACACATACACCGTATGATCAAAGCAATGGTACTTATAGCATCTGAGTGGGTTCGTCATATAGGACCTAAACTCGATGTCCTTGTGCCCCGCCTTAATCTTTTGCGGGAGATATATCCGATCAAAGGTAAGGAACAGGGTACGAGTAGGCAGGAATTGGCCTTTCACTTTCTGCTGAACCCGATAAATAGATGTGACGCCTTGATCTGCAAGATTCTCTTGAATTTATTCGGCACTCAAACCGTCCAGGGCGCGGGGGTCACCACACCGCGTCAGGTGTTCAATGTCCTGTGTACAAATAGCCTTCACTAGGTAGCTGCCAAACATATGGGCCCTAAGTAGTTTATCCGCCTGTAACGGGGATTCAGCTTGCACCAGGAGCGTGCCGTTTCGAGCTCTAATGCACTATTTGACTGGACCAGTGATTTTATCCAGCCCATTTTCGATAGCAAAGGGACTCATCGATATGAAGTTTTTTCTTTCCTCTGTCCGACTAATTACCAAGCAGCTAGGATCACAAGATACAGCTACTTCTTTTACATTGAGTTTACTAAATTTTAGAGATTATTTGTACCCATATAAAAGGTTTTATTTCATCCCCCAGTTCTCCCCACCCACCATGGAGCACAAGGAGGGGTCACCCCACTGAAGTAACAGAGCTACACAGAGGATATGGCAGGCTTGCCATCTCACTCACCATGGAGGTTGGTAAAATACCTATTCCTGGCCGACTTAACTATGGATAGGTTAGTCCCTATGCTCCTGTTTAGGTGAAGCAGAAACCAAAGTGGTGTGTTAGATTGTGCACCCTCCCCATTAACTAAAACTCAAAAGCCCAGGCTTAGGTATGTAACCCTCAATCACACAGGGTATTCTTACCACCGACACAGGTTTCCATTTTGACCTACTGACTCCTTTCACCACAGTTGCCCACAGAGGGAGTCAAGGCTAGCATGGGACCCCGGGTTCACCAAACCCATACATACCATAGTAGACCCCAGGGGGCATATTCTGATGGTCAGATAAGTTGTTCCTTTTATATAAATATATTATGTTACTTATTTGCCCCACAGTCAGCTGCCATTTGCAATAAAAATGTGAATTAAAAAGTACACTGATCTGAAATTAAAATCAAGTAAACAGTTTTAAGTTAGAAATACAAAGCTCAAGAGCATAGCAGTAATGCAGTTAATGCAAGGCACCATGAAATTTTATTGTCCATGATTAAATCCAGGAAATTTTTCTTTGGGGAAGTATTTGATACTGGCATATCTATTAAACTAGTCAAATGCTGCATGGTTTCTTTTCAATTAGCACGGAAACCACATGTCTGATTAAACAAGGCATCTTACATAATTGCTTTTAACTTTTTCAAGATTAAAAAAATATTTAAAATGGTAATATAAGCTGTGTATAGCATTAAATGTATTTACCAGTGAATAACACAATTAAAATGGTCCAAGAAATTAACATTGAGAACTCCACACTTTATTTGAACCATTGTGGTTCTCTAATTACAAACACACACAATCCTTTTGTAACACATTAAGCAAAATGAGCTTTAAAACACTAATATATATGGTGTATGCTTGCTCAGATTACAGAAGGTAGCCTAAACTACGCCTGTAGTTTTAAATGCAAATTGCTATTGAGTAAATTTATGTTCCTTCAAAACTATGACATCAACTAAATACTTGCTACAAGTATTACACTTATGTCTTCTTAAGTCATTTTATGGATTTTCAATTTTAACAACCAAGTGAAACACTACTCACAAGTATTACACTCGATTGGTTTTATGCTTTCATGAGCTAAGTTAAGTGTTGCTAAAAGTTGTAATAGAAAATAATAATTCTCACAAGTATCATATCTGTGGCATCATGCCCTAATCAGTCAATTTAAGTCTGCTCAAATAAGCCAATCAAGAAAAACATTTCTCACACATATCACACATGTGTGGGTTCATGCCTCAATAATCTAGTAAAATACTTCAAATAAAATAACACATATCTGGCTTTTATGCCTTGATGAATCTGTTTATGCCTATTCAAATCTTCCCGCCCAGTAAAACACTTCAAGTATCACACTCATATGGCTTTATGCCTGCATGATTCATCTATGTATTTGCAAATCTCTAAATTCAGTAAAATATTTTACACCTTTTGTAGAATATTTTGTACTACTGTCAAGTACCATAGTGTACCAATGAGTCAATTTATGTATTTTCAAATTGCTCAATTCAGCAAAAGATTTCATACATGTATAGTCAATATAGTGTACCAATGAGTCAATTTATGTCTTTTCAAATTGCTCAATTCAGCAAAAGATTTCATACATGTATAACACTCATATCACTTTATGCTTTAATGAGTCAAGTTATGTCTTGTCAAATGTACAGACCTAGTAAAACACTTCCCGCAGGTATTACACTTATTTGGTCTTATGCCCTAATGAGTCAACTTATGTTTTTTCAAATTTCCTGACGTAGTAAAACACTTCCTTCAGATATCACACTTAAGTGGTCTTATGCCCTGATGAGCCAACTTATGTGTTTTCAAATGGGTTGACGTAATAAAACACCTCCTAATGATATCACATTTATGTGCTTTTTTGCCCTGATGAGTCAAGTAACGTGCTTTCAAATTAGTTGACTTCTCACAGGTTTCACATTTATGTGGTTTTATGCCTTGATAAGTTAAATTATGTGCTTTCAAATATGCTGATAGAGTAAAAAACTTGCCACAGGTGCCGCAATTATATGGTTTTATGCCCTGATGAGTCAAGTTATGTGTTTTTAAAATTTGTTGACTTAGTAAAACACTTGCCACAGATATCACATTTATGCGGCTTAATGCCCAGATGAGTCAACATATGTATTTTTAAATTTGCTGATATATTAAAACACTTCCCACACATATCACAGTTATCTGGTTTTATGTCCTGATGAATCAACTTGTGTGTTTTTAAATGAGCTAATATAGTAAAACACTTCCCACAGGTACCACATATGGTTTGATGCCCTGATGAGTCAACTTATGTTTTTTTTTAAATTTGTTGATGTAGAAAAACATTTAGCACAGATTTCACACTTATATGTTTTTATGCCTTGATGGGTCAACTTACGTGTTTTCAGATATGTTGACCTAGTAAAACACTTACTGCATCTATCACACATATGTGCTTTAATGTCCTGATATGTACTTTTAAATTTGCTGATGTAGTAAAACACTTCCCACGGGAATCACACTCATGTGGTTTAATGCCCTGATGAGATAACTGGTGTATTTTGAATTGTGTTGACGTAGTAAAACACTTCCCACAGGTATCACATTCATGTGGTTTAGTGTCCTGATGAGTCAACTTATCTTTTTTTAAATTTGTTGATGTAGGAAAACAATTCCCACAAGTATAACACTTATGTAGTTTTATGCCTTGATGGGCCAACTTATGTATTTTCAAATATCTTGATGTAGTAAAACACTTACCACAGGTATCACATTTATATGGTTCTATGCCGGGATGAGTCAACTTATGTGTTTTCAAATATGTTGAGCTAGCAAAGCACTTCCTACAGGTATCACACGTATGTGGTTTTATGGCCTGATGAGTCAACTTATGTGTTTTTAAATGAGCTGATATAGTGAAACAATGCTTGCAAGTATCACATTTATGTAGTTTTATGCCCAGATGAGTCAAGTTATGTCCTTTCAAACTAGTTGATGTAGTAAAACACTTTCCACAGGTATCACATTTATGTGGTTTTATGCCTTGATGAGTTAACTTATGTGCTTTCAAATATGTTGACAGAGTAAAAGACTTCCCACAGGTGTTGCACTTATGTGGTTTAATGCCTTGATGGGTCAACTTATGAGTTTTTAAATTTGTTGATATAGTAAAGCACTTTCCACAGGTATCACATTTATGTGGCTTTATGCCTTGATGAGTTAAGTTATGTGTTTTCAAGTGTGCTGATGTATTAAAGCACTTCCCACAGGAGTTACACTTGTATGGTTTTATGCCTTGATGGGCCAACTTATGTGTTTTTAAATATGTTGGTGTAGTAAAACACTTCCCACAGGTATCACACTTATGTGGTTTAATGCCCTGATGAGCCAATTGGTATGTTCTGAATTTTGATTATGGTAAAACACTTCCCACAGGTTTCACATTTATGTGGTTTTATGCCCTGATGAGTGAACTTATGTGTTTTTAAATTTCCTAATGTAGTAAGATATTTCCCACAGGTATCACATTTATGTAATTTTATGCCTTGATGGGCCAACTTATGTGTTTTCAAATATCTTGATCTAGTAAAACACTTGCCGCAGGTATCACACTTATGTGGTTCTATGCCCGGATGAGTCAACTTATGTGTATTCAAATATTTTGAGCTAGTAAAACACTTCCCACAGGTATCACATTTATGTGGTTTTATGCCCTGATGAGTCAGCTTATGTGTTTTCAAATTTGCTGACGTAGTAAAACACTTCCTACAGGTATCACACTTATATGGATTTATGCCCTGATGAGCCAACTTATGTGTTTTCATATATGTTGAGTTAGTAAAACATTTCCTGCAAGTATCACATTTATGTGGTTTTATGCCTTGATGGGCCAACTTATGTGCTTTTAAATATGGTGATATAGTAAAAGACTTCCCACAGGTATCACACTTATGAGGCTTTTTACTTTCATCTGACAAGCATGAGGATTTGCTGAGTCTTTGCCCATTTTCATATTGCTCAGAGAAAAGACTTATCTGTATTGATGAACCTTCTGGTATACCAGTTTCCTGTCCTGTGTATTTTCTGAATATTTCACATTGAAGTCTTCAACTTGTTTTACTGAATCTTTTAATATTTGTAGGGTTTTCAACAGGGATTAATTCTGAATGAATGTTGCACGTTTCATTTCCATATAACCTGAAATGGGAATATAAGTTATAATTACTGAAATACATTTAACAAAGTTATAGTATATACAGGTGTAACTGAATAACACTGTAGAAATATTATTGCCAGAAGTGGTGCCTAGTATATCAATATGACATAGGAAACAAATGGTGTACAAGGTCAAGTTATATGTATTCAAAGTAATTAGACATTTGTATCAATAAACCATAATCAGGAAGAAATATGTAAGTAGGGTGCATATGAAGAAAAACTAGAGTATATTTTTCACTTAATGAAAGCCTGCCTTTAACCTCTCTGAAGCGTTTCTAAATTTTATCATTAACAAAATTGCTTAAATTTCAGACATAACATAGGCCCATACTAATGAAATGGATAAAAGGTTGTGATCAATAGGTTTTACTTTGGCTGTACTTTTAGGTGGAATGTCTATCAACTAAAATAAATTTGAGGAATCAAGTTCAAACCTGGATTTGGCCAAATTGTTTTCTTAATTTCTTTTACATCTTTTCTTAATATGCTTATAGCTTGGAATTTCAAACTAGCACCATCATTTATAATGCATAGGGTATTCCTTACTGTGCTTCCTCTCACATCTGATGGCTAAGACTGGAGGTTTGTAAGCCAACATTGGCCTAAAGTTATTGGTTGGCATTAAGCAATAGCACCAAGTGCTATGACTTCCCAAAAGAATTGTTCAGTTCATGTGTGGTAGCATGGCAAATTCCTAAGGCTGCCAACAGATGATTTGAACAGACACTAACATCACCATACAGTATTTGTTTCTCACTTAAGTGTTCAGTAGTCATGTCTCATTTCCTAATTACCTCCTATACACAGCCACACCATGTTGGAAAAGTTATGTAGCAACTTGGTGAAGAAGCAGAATGTCGTTCTGCAACAGCTGCATGGAATTGCAGCAAAAGGTACATGAAAAGATGGCAGTCTTATTACAATACTTTAGTATTTGCAGCTCTGCATTTGTAAGAATGTTTTTCTGTAATGCCAAGTAAAGGAGATTACAGTGCAAGATGTACCCATCCCACTGAGTCGGATAATGTATTACATAGACTTGAAGAAGGATCATTAACTAGCCGGCCTGGGTAGCTCAATTAGGTGCTGGCCTTCTGAATTCAAACAGGATCAAACCTGCCCAAGAATGGTGGTTTTTAACTGTGCTTAATACTTTCAGTGCCAGACCAAATAAAAAAAAGGTAGCTGGAAAGTTCTAACCATTTTTAGATCAGAATCCACCGTTTCATATTATTAGTATCAGTGTTTAACACTCGCTTTTATTACATATGGCGATGGCACAGGGAATGAAGATGGCGCATTGGCAGCAGGGATAAACAGAGAAAATCTGCTCCTGCATCACTTTATCCATCACAAATCCCACATGTGGTTGCTTGGGATCGAACCCTTGGTGAGAGGTGAGTGGTCTAACCACTAGGCCACAGATCAGACTTCTTAGTAATAGAATGAATACCAAATAACATAGGAAGCTTAAATGTTTTTCATTTTTAGTACTTTTTTTCTTTTCTTTGTACTCTATAAAATACATTATTTGAATAAGAAGTTAACTCAACATTTTTAAAAAACCAAAAGGAAAAGAAAAATTTGAAATGCACATAAACTATCCCAAAATAATCAATGATTAGGCATACAAAACCTTACTATACAGAATGCTCAGGCTAATGAAGTGAAAATAAAGATGTGGCTTCACTAAAACAACAATTTATTTCAGTTTGGTCTTTTAGTTTTTAATACAAAAAATGAATACATGTAACTTGAAGCCTGAAATTTTAAAAAATAATACCAAAAATACATACACATATGTAAAATAGAAATAATGGGAATTACAAAAAGAGAGAGGCTAGAGATGTAACATAGATTACTGTACAATTTTTACTTGAGTTGTTGTGTAACTGAATAGCTAAAACACAGTATATTTTTTTTTTTTTGATAGTGTTTAATGCCCGCTTTTACTGCTCTGGCACTGCAGGTGATGACACTGATGATACATGAAGATGGAGCCCTGGTGTAATGTAATGGTGGGGGAAACTGGAGAAAACACACCCCTGTGCTACTTTGTCCACTGCAAATCTCGCATGCAATTGCTTGAGATCGAAGCCCGGCCGTCTAGGTGAGAGGTCTGACCACTAAGCTGTGGTGCGGCCATGTGAACACAGTGTGAATTAATATAATCCATGTAATAGTAAAAACACAGCAATTGAGAGTCAATTGATAGCAGTAAACTGGTCATGAAGACAATATGAATGAATTTAATTGAATAATAGTAAAAATGCAGCCATACATCTAGTTTTGGAACATAAAGACACACATGTGATAGGAAAAAGACAATGTATATGAATTTAATTCAATAACAGTAAAAACGCAGCCATACATTGAGCATTTCTAATATAAACAGAAGTACTTGATAGCAATAAGCTGGTAATTAAGACCATTAGAAAGAATTTAATTCAGTAATAGTAAGAACAAAGCCATATATCTACTGCTTGGAACATAAAGATAGATATTTGGTAGCAATAAGCTGATTGTGAAGAAAATATGAATAAATGTAAACCATGTACTAGTGAAAACAGCCACACTGACCACACTTCTAGTCTTTTGAACGTTCAGAGGGACATCATGCTGGTCATGAAGACAATATGAATCAATGTAATGCATGTAAAGTGAAAACTCATTCTGACCTCTCGTCTAGTCTTTTGACCATTCAGAGAGACATCATGCTGGTCATAAAGACACTGACCTCACATCTGCTTTTTGAAACATATTAAATCACTCAGTAGCAACACACTGCTTGTGAAGACAATGTTGCTCAATGTGATAGTGAAAACACAGCCATACAAGGTGAGAGATATGTTGAAAAATAACATAATATTATTGGTTTCAATGTGCAAGTTTATGACTGATATTATTTTATAGCAGTATTAACTTTTGTTGATGTGGGGACAGTTACTGATGCAACTTAGAGAAAGAACTGTGCTACACTGATTATGTTTGGAGAACAGTTCCATGACTAACATTAACAACGAATATGGTCAAAAAGATGAAACTATGGAGAAGTGAGGAGTACACTGTGATCTAAAAGTCTTACCTTATTGATTCTGTTGAAGGAAAGCTCTCATCCACACAGTCCTGTAACGTAATTATGTACATTAATATATTTAAAGGTGCAATTATGTGACCAAACAGTTGTCTTTACAACTGGAACAGATATTTGACAAAACTACATGGATTATAAACAGATTATGTAACACTTTCAGTGTAATCACGGGCACAGTATGTAACATCAAAATTATAATAATTTATAAAGTAGTTCTTCAGGTAAGTCATACACATGTATTTTATATATTTTATTTCAGTAATTCAAATTTCTTACATAACTCATTTGTAAAATCCTTACTTCAAGAAAAAAATGCTCTGTTCTCTTACACTTGATTAAAAAGATGCAATACTAAGTTTCCATTGTAATCCACAGAACGATTAAAATAATCAGAAGTAGATATTTGCTAACCTCCAAAATACACATTTTAAATATATTTACTAGATAATAACACATTGTTTAGAAATATGAAAAACCAGTACCTAGCTAATGTAATAGCTTTATAAAAATTGTAATATAGTATCCCAATGTACAAAAAACATTACTAAAAAACATCAATGGAAATTTTTATTTTCTGAAATCTCAGTATTCTATGAACCATAACAAACTATGGATACAAATTCCAAGCAATAAACACCAAGCAGATTTATTTTGTTTAGTATAACATAGAACTAATAAAGGTATATGAGTATAACATTATGTTTAATGCAAAACAAAATTCTCCTTTGGGTTGCATAGGCAGACTTGCTTTACATTAGATTAGAAAGCATTCTGTAGGTTTGTTTAGGACATGAAGCAACTGAGCATAGAACCTGTCAAGTGATATACATGTTTATATACTTCAGAACAAAAAAGTAAAAAAAAAAAGTATAAAGCTCTAATGCTAAAAGCATGGGTTATAAAAACAGCGGAATAGACATATAATCATATCATTTGCTTTTGAGGCCTGTACACCACTTCACTATACTTAATGTGCTCCATAAAAACATAACGCACTTCCATTTTTGCATGCATATATAAACAAAGAGTATAAAAAACTAGTGATAAAATGTATAAATAAATATAATTTCATTACGTAACACTGATATAATATGAGATGATAGTTTTCAAACTATCGACATAATAGTTACTACTAGTAATTATATAAAACTAAAATATGATTATTGTATTATGCACTCTCCTAATGCATAAGTGCCAACAAATTACAATACACATTTAAACATATGCTATAGAATTTACAATGTAAAAATGCACAAATTTACAATTATGTATGAGAGTATAACATATCAAACGACCAGGCTTAACAGATCTTGTTCAGATTGCTAAATACTAAATATGAGACCTATTGTAAATTGCATAAATTCATCTACTTACAACCTAGCTAAATGGTTAAATAAAAGATTCAGTAATTTTGAAAAATTTGAAAGTTTAAGTATTAAAAATTCTTTTGAGCTAGTAGAAAGGATCAGCAATACTACAAAATCTTGCTAGTGATAAACTTGTTTCTTTCGATGTAACTGCTTTATTTTCAAGCATTCCTAGAGAAAAGCTTTTGACATTTTTAAAAAAATGGTGAAGTTCTATAGAACTGAATGAAGATTTAATATATTATTTTGTTAACATTACTAATCTTTGTTTGGATCAACATTTTTTCAGCTTTAATGACAAATTCTATCAACAAACTTCTGGTTTAGCAATCAGTAGTCCACTTTCACCTTTTCTTGCTGATCTTCTCATGAGCTATTTTGAAATACAGGTCACTAAAGCATTCCCTCTAATTTTTAAAACTTGGTATATATATGTAGATGATATATTTGCTATAGTACCTGCTAAACATGTAAATGATGCTTTAAAACTTTTAAATTTACAAGATAAGGCTATAAAATTCACATTAGAAAATGAAAGTGATGGCTATTTCCGTTTCCTGGATTTAAAAATAATAAAAAAAGACAAATTGAATTTTGGAATATTCAGAAAACAAACTCACACTGATAATTATATAAAAAATAATCGCTTTAACCCTTTTTCAAATAACTTTGCTGTTTTTAATAGTTTAATTTATAGGTTGATTAATTTACCCCTTAATAAAGATTAATTCTATACAGAATATTATCTCATTATCAACACTGCTTTAATTAATGGTTTTAATACTGATTTTATAAATAAAAAAATGGAGAACTTTAAATATCAAAAAGTTATTAAAATATTTCTATGCTTAAGAAAATAAAAGATAGTCATAGTTTTAAAAAATGTAATTATCATCCTTGGGCAAAAAAAAATTCACAAATATTTTCAAAGAACATGACATAATATTGGTTCCTCTAAATAAATACAGTATAAAAAATTTGTTAGGCTTTTCTAAAAAGGATGAAAAATCTGGCATGTATCAATTAAATTGTGACCTTATTTATATTGTTAAGACTAAACGTCATTTGGAAACCAGAGTAAAAGTACACTTTAGGAATATTAAATACAAATTGATAAATCAGCTGTGGCAGAACAATTTTGGAAATTTAATCATGAAATAAATCCTGATGTTAAAATTATTAAAACACTTAAATGGACCCATAAATTTAATGGTTTGGGAGAAAATATTTATATAAAAGTAAAAAAGTCATGCAATGAATTTTGATATACCTCCAATTGACTCTCTCACCACATTTGTTTTGATTCCAGTAGTTAGCAATGCATTAGTACACAATCCTTCTAGTAGCAGTAACCATAACAATGAAAATATACATCAAAAACCAGACAAAAACTCAGACCAAAAGGAAAATGATGCTGAGGATGCAATAGATACATTTATTGCGAAACTAGTCCAAGGATTCCAAAAGATAAGTGAAGATTTGTTGCAGCTATTATTATATTAACACTAAAAAATTCATTTGACACATTTATGCAAGTCAAACAAATGAAACAAAATGGCCTTTTATTTATGGACGTTCTTTAAATGCTGTGATTCTCAGCATCCCATTCTATACTGGACATGAAAGACCACTTGATTTTGCTCAGAGGCCTCTATTGCTTAAGGCTCTTTTATATGCCATAAATCTATGACATAGGACCCACGGCCTTACTTCCCTTCCAAAGGAAGCCATGCCAACGATTTTTACGCCCAAAAAAATCCATTGTCCTCCACCTGGTTAGCATGGTAATCATTACACCACGGAGGGCGACATGGAAGTCAAAGTATATATCAATTTAATTTGAATATAAAATACACACACACACACACACACTAGTATGCACAAAATGCAATACATTAGAATACTTATAAATACAATGAGTATTACGGTATTGTCAGACAGATCTGTCACATAAATATTCATCTACAGAGTAAAATGATTTATTGCAAAAGTACTCCTTAAGAGAAGCCTTAAAAGCCCTGAAATTCCCAAATTCTTCTTTGAGATTACTGGGGAGAGCATTAATATCTTGGTTGTTTCATAATATATATACCTTTCTGACAACAACGAAGATTACCATTGGGATGATGAATATATCCCTTTTGTCTAGTATTAATGTTGTAAATTCCATGTTTGTTATAAAATGATGTCCATTAACTGCATAGAATTTTAAAATGGATAATATATACACACAAGGTAAGATAGGTATATGCATTTTTTTAAATAGTTATTTGCATGACTGTCTGCTATAAGCATTACAGAATATTAGTATAGCTTTCTTCTGTATCCGGAATATGCATTTACTATCCGCTGAATTATCCCAGAATATTATTCCATACACGATGATGGAGTTAAAGTAGGCAAAATACATTAATTTAAGTGTATCAATTGAGTGAAATTTAACCCATGCTTTGAGAGCATAACATGCTGAGCGAAGTTTAAGTGTGATGTAGCGAATATGTGATTTCCAGTCCAAATATGTATCTACCAGAAGGCCAAGAAATTTGACTTCATTTAACTGTTCTAACAATGTATCATTAATTCCTTTTTCTATGTGTGTTTGTGGTGAGCAAGTAGTTATAAATTTAATTGACTTTGGTTTTTCAAGCATTACTGAAAGTTTATTTGCTTTGAGCCAATTTGACAGACAATTTAGAACATAGTTTAATTTTACTACACAGTCATTGAAATCTTTACTTCTTACTAGAACATGTGTCATCTGTTAATTAATAAACACTTGCAATACTGTTAAAATACAATGGAAAGTCATTTATGTAAACCAAATACAAAAGAGACCCTAAAATTGATCTCTGGGAAGCACCAAGTTTTACTGATTTCCATTCTGAGGCACTATTTTGATACCCATTGGAGTTATTAATTTCGACCCTTTGTTCTTTTTTTATTAGGTATGAAATGCACCAATCAAATGTTATTCTTTATTCCATAGAAATGTAGTTTGCTATCAGAATCTCATGAATCATACAGTCAAAAGCCTTTGCTAGGTCACAAAAGATTAAACCAACATGTTCCTATTCATTTAACGCTGTTAAACAGTATATGTGTGAGCTTGTAGGGTGCATTATCTGTTGCTACTCCTTTCCTATAGCCAAATTATTCTTTGGCAAGTAAATTGTTCTTTTTCAAGTAATTTTAAAGTTTATTGAACATTACTGTTTCAAATACTTTTGAGAAAAGACAAGAGAGATATAGGCCCATAATTTGAGACATTTTCTTGTTTGCCTTTTTTAAAATAGGGTTTGACAATAGAGTACTTCATTCTGTCAGGAAATATTCCTAATCTTTAGTGATTTGTTACACAAATAGCTAAGGGGAATGCTTATTGAGACAGAACATGCCTTAATGATTTTGCTTGATATTTCATCATATTCAGAGGAACTTTTGGTCTTGAGCAAATTTATATTATTTTTTGTTTCAGATGGTATAGTCAGTTTTACTTTAGATTCAGGGTCTCTGCTTACAAAAGAAGCTTTCAAAAAACCTAATGCTGATTCTTTATATCTATTATTTATGTTTCATTTGTCAGTTACATTCATAAAGAAATTGTTGAAAATAACTGCAACGTTTTGAGGATCATCAATTTTTTGATTACTGGAATTCAGAGCAATTGAGGAGCTTTCTTGATAGCCCTTACCTGTTTCTCTTTTGATTATATTCCACATAGTTTTTATTGTATTATTGGAACTGGATATCTCTTTATTATAATGCAATACTTTAGCAGCTTTTATTGTTCTTTTAGTATTTCACAATACTTTTTGTGGTGACACTCCTAAGTTTAGCGTCTTATTATGTTTCAATTCTTGGTATTAATTTTCGCTTATGTTTGCAAGAAGTTTAAATGCCTATTGTAATCCAGAAGTTACTTTTCTTCTATGTACTTTACTATATTTGACTGGAAAGGATGCTACAAAGCGATTGTTCAAATGTTGTAGGAAATGATTGAATTTGTCATTTAGTCCATTTATTTTATAGATTTCAGTCTATTATTCTTGTTGAAGGGCATATTCAAACAATGTGAAGGTGCTTTCATCTACTTTTCGTGTTCTGCAATATTTATAGTTTGGTTTTAACTTTAGATTAAAATCTTTAATGAAAAGTATTTGTGCCTCAAGATCTGAAAGGCCAATAGCAAATGGCAAAGTTACTGAAGTTTTAATTCTATCTATATTTATGAATATGTTATCTATGTATTCACTGAACATTGTATTTGTATATTAGTATGTAAAGCTTGTAACATATTAACAAGAATAAACAAAAAATAAAAATGGATGTTGCAGATTTCATGTCAGTGTAGTCTTTATGTGGAAGTATTTCCAAACCATTTGAAAAAAGTTATATATTTAAAAGTGCCTTTAAGCACATTTAGGCACTGGATAAGTAATAAAAAGTAGCAGAACAAGATTTTATGGTACAGATATATATAGGAAGAAATGCTTATAAATGATGATTGGTGTTTTAAGGGTGTTCAACTCCTAGGTTATTAGTGACCTTATGATGTAATCTCCCACCGTTTTTCTGTAAATATGGCATCAACCCAAACATGGTTATGAACTTGAGCAAGAAAGCATTACCTTCAGGTGAGAGATGTTGTACCATTTGGATGAAGATTCTATCTCAACCTGGAGCAGAATTTCACAAAGATGGAATTACAGGGACTAACTCTGTCATGGTGAAAAGGAAATATAATCTTAAGGTTTGAAAAACTAAAGGAGAAGCCTTGAGATTCCACCGGGGCCTTATATGTAAGAAAGTTAGGCAAACAATTTTCTGAGCACACACTTAAGTGAAAGCACTGCCAGAAGTATTAGCCTGCCAAACATATCAACAACAGCATCTGCAGCTGGTTTTACACTGGTGATTGACTTGAGTCATTTTCAGGCCACAGGCCTTAACTTATCCCATAGATGTGGGCCACAGGGCAAGATACATGTCGTTAATGATGCTACAAACTTGCACCATATCTTGTATTAAGAGGTTTATAAGACAGGAAAAGTGCTCACTACAATGAATTCAGAAATTATATTCCATTGACATGTTATTGATAACTGTGAAGAACAAACTCCTAGTCCGGGTGTGAAAACTATTGAAGGCAGCTCAAAGAAATGTAGGCTCTCTAATCTTTAGGAGAATTAGGTTACGATTGTCCAAAAATAGGAATTAGATTGCTCTCGCACAAGCCCCAGGTAATCCCCATCATTCACATCACGTAGCAAAAAAAAGGTGATGTTAATTGGGAAACTGGGTCTTCAAAGTGAGCGAGATGTATTCAGATAGATGCAGATATATACTATAAGGATATGGATTAAGCAAAGATATCTGTGATGAGCATCATAATGTCCCATGTGCAGAAACACCCTCTTCTGGCTCGCCTCCGATGCCAGAAGTAGTTAAAGTGGGCATTAAGCACTACCAACAAACAAAAAAAAAAAAAAAAAAAAGAAACAAAAAAAAAAACTCTTCTGGTGATAAATCACACTGTACAGAAAAGTAATACATTATTTATTGAAAGATTCCTCTGAAGACGATTTGAATGGACATTTCCTTCCCTTAAATGTTTTGGGGGCAGACTGTAATTTAGGACACAGGGTTTGCAGATGTGCAGGTGCTTTCAGGCTTTCAAGAAGGACACCTTCTCTGTTAGCCATATCTCCTGAATTGCTCTTTGCTCTGCAAAGTGGGGTTGTGCTCAAAAACTATAGATGGATTTTCTCCGCTACAGTTGACACAAGATATACAAGCTCCAAAATGTTGCCCTCCATGGTGTAATGGTTACCATATTGACTTCATATACACAAGGTTGCGGGATCAAACCCGGCGGAGGATGTGGCTTCCTTCGGAAGGGAAGTAAAACTGTCGGACGCGTTTCTTAGATTTATGGCACGTAAAGGAACCTCAAGCCTTGTAAAGAGGCCTCTGATCAAAATTTATTGGTCTTTCATGCCAAGTATAGAATGGGACCCTGAGAACCATAGCAGTTAAAGAGCACCCATAAATAAATAAAAAGCTCCATAATATATATCTCAACAATTGGCACATGTAGACTGACCAGTGCAATTAACACTTGTGTGCCCAAAGCACTGACACTTGTAACATCTGAGTATGTTCAGAACATATGGCCAAACTTAATGCCTTGATACCCTGCCTTAGTCCTTTGAGACAGATTCACACAATTAAAGGTAAGGGTAGACATGAGTTCACCATAACCCTATACACTGAGGTGGTGCTTTTTGCTTAAAGATTCTCTTGAATCTCCTTATTGGACAAACCATCCAAAGTATTCAAATAGGAATGTGACATTATGAGGTCTAATACATTACTTCACTTGACCAGTTATTTATGTATACCCTTTTAGATTATATATGGACTGACATAAATTTCCTTCACCTTGCTCATATAAAGTGAGGGTTACTAAACTCACATATTATTATTTTTATTATTAATATTTATTATTTGTTATCTATTAGTCTTATCATCACTATTTTTGCCATGAAAATGGAATACATGAATCCCCCACCCACTCACCAAGGAGCCCAATAGGCAGTTAACATATGGGGTGATAGGGTTACACAGGGGGGATATAGCAGGCTTGCCATCATACTTACAAAAGAGTACAGTGCAATACCTAGCCCTGGTCCGCAAGCTAGGGGTGGGTTAGTGCCTAACTGCCCATTTAAGTGAAGCAGGAACCAAAGTGTTGTATTAGGCTGCACAGCTTTCATGGTTATTCAAACAACAGAACTCCCAGGCTCAGATAAACAACCCTCAACAACCAGGTTATTGCTTTCCACAGATACAGGTCTCAACACACAGCCTATACAGGTTGGGCATTTCAAGCGACTCCCTCACCACAAAGAGGATCTCACTCCAAGGAAGGCAGAGTTGGCTCGAGACCCTGGTGTGCAAAAACCATACTTACTGTAGTAGGTTCCTGCAGGGAACACTGTACCAAGGTGCTGAATTTACATGTGTTTCTTTTATAAAAGTGTTCATTGAGTGCTTACTGTCTGATCATGAGGAGAAGGCAAGCTGCATAAACATTTTCTGCCCTGGTAGTAAAGTTTTTGTATGCTCAAACTGATAAATATACACATTGTCAGATAGCTACCATGCTAGGAATGAGCAGTTAGATGTGGTAGCATGGGTGACTCACATGTATCCACATATTACATACCAAACAAATCAATAGCAGATAGCTCCCTCTCTTACCTTAGAAACCTCTTGCCTTCATCCCATGGTCCAACTATGTATGACACAGAAACCGACACATCTTTCCCTGTTTTACCTACAGTTCAAGTCTTCAGAGATGAAAAATTAAATGTGTGATATGAATGATCAAATGACCGTATGGAGCAATCTGAGAATTTCTCATTTATTTTTTCAAAATTAAGAAAATATCTGGAAAAGATTTTTAATTAGACTTTCAGATTAGATAACAAACAAGCTACACCAGTACAACAGATCCTAAGTAACACCATCATGAACTAAAAGTTTACTTGATGTAGCACCTAACTCTCTCCTAAACATTAAACTCAGAATTAAGTTGGTGGTTTGCAATGCACCTTTCATAAGCTATTTATTAGCTATAGAGCCATTTTAGTACTTCAAAGCATATGTTATTTAAGATATTTTGTAAGACATCTAGAATATTTTTGCAGAATGCAGTTCCCAGATTTCAGCAAATAACTAAACGGCCACACCGTGGCCGAATGGTTAGACCTAGATGGCCCAGGTTTAATCCCAAGCAAACGCATTTGAGATTTGTGGTGGACAAAATGGTGTAGGGGCAGATTTTCTCTGGGTTCTCCGGTTTCCCCTGCCATCTCATTCCGCCAGTGCTCCATCTTTATTTCCATGTATCACAAGTGTCATCACCTGCACTGCCAAAAGTAGTAAAAGCGGGCATTAAACACTATAAAAAAAAGTAAATGACTAAGCATGCAGTTTAATTTATTTACTAGCAAAACTAGCTTTAATCACATCATCACATGAAGCTTCTGTGGGAGTTCTGTACAGCCACCACAGTTCCTCTTTGACTTCTATCTTGGTGTCCAGTTCAGAGGCTTTGTTACATAGGCTGAATACAGGAACTTCAGAAAAAAACTGTCTCTCATTTTGTGTACAAAAGTCTGAATCAACATGTGCTTCATTCATTGTCATTTTGGTTTCCATTTTATAAATATCATGGTGCCGTTTGATCTTCATTACTACATTTTCAGAAAGGTGCTGTGAATCATTTTGTGCATCAAAGGCTAATTTAACAGCCTCTTCTTCTTTATCTCTTTCACACATATCATTATATACTTTAGCATCACTGTGCAACTTCATTTTAACATCTTGTGAGAAACCTTCCCATTCAGTGTGTGAAATTTCTGAGAAAGGAACCTCTTCTTTGAGTTGTGTTTTAATATCCATTTTACATCTGCCACACCTGACAGTACTGTTGTTAAATTTCAGTACTAAACCTGTGGAAAAGAAACACATTAGGTATAGTAATATATATCTGTATATATACTCTTTAAACCAATGTTAATCGTCATAGACAAAATGTAAAGTTGTATCTCACATATACAGACCTTTTTCTAAAAATGCACTTTTTGACTCAGGGCATCTCAGAACATATATTTCCAGTGATATATCTACATTATATGTTTGGGTGGAATACAATGCCTTCTCTAACTATTGTGGACAATGCATGTATATACACGCTAGATAAAGTAAAAATAATTACAAGACATTAAAATGGATATTTATTCTATGTTACATTCCTATTGTTTAGTTTCGCAAACTGGGACCAACCTGTTTTACAAGCATGCTTATATGTCCTAAATTATATCTTAACACTATCTTGGGGTATCATTTTTGAACAAAATCTTAAATAATAAAAATAATAAAATTGTTTTATAATTTCTCATTTGATTTTACTTCATTACATATTTGGAAATCATAAAAAAATAAGCTTTAAATCACGTTATCTGCTTATTCTGTGAGAAAATATTAAATTACATGCATGTAATAGTTTATTGAACCAACTGAATGTGCATTCACATTGGAAGAATGAAAGAACATGGTGATGATTTCAAGTCAAAATAAGGTGCGGTGCATGTGAAGTATATTTCACTTACATATGAATTCCATTATCTTAATGACAAATATATTGGGCTAGCTGAATGCTGTGTAGCCATTTAAACCTGAATGATCAATTAATTTAATTTACTTCACACCCTTTTATTTTTAAATACTACTTAATGTTCTATTAGATTTTATGTGAAACCTCAACATCACTTAACATTGTAATTTCCTACAAACTTAGCAATTCCTTCTAACTTATGTAAAATTCTCTGACATTCATGCAAAATAATGTAGAACATCTGGCTTCCTTAAAGCTCTTGCTGCTGAACATCGATTAGATTGATGGTCCTTGTCCAGCTTTTAAATAAAGTAGTAGGGGCGTAAAATGCTGGGCATTTTTAGAAAACAAAGCATAAGTAATGTAATTTTAAAGATAGAATGATTATTTAAAAACTGCCAATGGATTTTGTCATATTAATTTCTGTTCAATAATCTACTGTTCTAGAAAAGGTATCAGGTAGTAAATTAATATTTTGCACATACTCAATCATAGCAACAAGTAATAATCATTGGAATGTAATTTGATATGAAATATCAGACAGTTCTATGAAAACAGGAAAAACATTTAGCACTATAAAATTATATTCAAATGCAAACAATATAAGTAGAAACATACTTTTAAAACTTGATATTTTTAATTAAAATATGAGAAATATAACTCACCGGTGTTGAAAATATTAGTATATTTTGCATCAGGAATATACGCGCTTCAGTTGTGACAATGATTTTCCTATACTAGATACACATCATTCCAAGGATCTTGCTACTCTTAATTTACTAAAGTTCACAAAATAATTAGTCACTTATATCCATAAGAAAATTAAAAATTAATGTAATTATATTATAAATTTCTATATAAGTTTAACATTTCAAGTAGCAAGAAAAGCGATGCATTGTAATTAAAAAAAGACAGCTATCTGTGACATTATTTGCTTTCAAATCCCTAATTCTCTCCTCATTTAGAGCACCTATAGAAATGATGTATTCAGGGTGCAATCCTTTTCCAAATTTTACGCACCCTGTACTATGCAATTTTTTTTTGTGTTGGTAGTTTAATGTCCTTGAACCTGGTTGGTCATATCAGACAATGAGTGACTTTAGTGAAATGATGCTCAAATGATCTCGAGGTCCACGGAACTTAAAGTTACTTGACATTCGTCTTCTCAGGATAAGGGAAAACCCCAAAAAAACCTTATCCGGGTAACTCACCCTAAGCGAGATTCAAACTCACAACCTTTTGAACGTGAGGCAGGCACACTACCACCATACTACCCAGGCGGGCTAATGTTTTCTTTGTTGTGGTGTAACACACTCAGTACACTGACACTCATGTTACTTTGACAGTAATTTCACACAATATGTGAGGAAGTATTAACTATATCTTCAGCCATCTCTACTTTTCAGAAACCACTACATACTAATCCAATTACTATAAAATTAAATCTAAGTTATTTTCTTACCAGTAGGTTATTCCCAATTTAATAACCAAACATTTAGCAACACTATGTTTGCATGTGGTGACCACGCAGATGTATTAGGTACACAATTATCCATGTTACTGTCACAATAATTACATTGATATTACACACATCATAATATACACAGTAAACACAAAACTGTATATGGCAAGATTAAACAATTTTTCGAGTGATGAAATACTGACCTTCAAATAACAAAATACACTTCTGAATGCACTTGAAATATACCTTTTGAAAGAAGAACGTTTTCTATTTCCAGTGGTATAAAAGACTTCCCCATAAGGTGCTTCAAAAATAGGTTTACAGTGTCTCAAACATTACGTCAATTAGATCAACATTGGCATTCTTAGAACAGCTTAGCAGAATTGACAATATGGATTGTATTCCATAGCATTCTTATTTAAAGGTAAGAAGAATGTTCTTTTTTAATTCCAATGTGTTTGTACCAAAGTATGAGAGCTTTAAAAATCTTTTTTAACCTTTCAGTAATTTATCAAATGAAGAGAAATTATATTTAACACCTCACGTACATTAAAATAAATTAAGTTCTTAATACTGAGTTATCAAAACTGACAGAGTGGCTTCTAAGATTACCAAACAAAAAAGTTCTCATGTACAATTTTAATTTAAGTTTCAGAGAAATAAACCACATGCCTTTAGTCTTTACTTGTATAGTAATGGGGACACATGCATGCTGTTATTCTAATTTTTCAAACATTTCTAATATAACTAAGACCTCCCCCCCACACCAGCTGAATAAAATGGAACTTTCTTCAAGACAATATTTAGCCACGTTTAAAAGATTGGAAGCAAAACCTCCTTAGAATATATAAATATGCAAAAATATTATACTTTAACCCTGTAATAATTAGTAAAACCAATGTGCATTTATTTAAAACACAATCTTGCCTTGGTAGTGTAGGCGTTAGGGTGAGTTATCCAAAATCAGGTTTCAATTTTCCTTTGGTTTACATTTACATATAGTCTTCCAAGTAGTGATGGACTCTATTGAATGAAAACTAATTAATTATTCACTAGTCACCTAACAGTCATTCAATTGTTGCCAGGATTTTGTTTTTCAAATACTTTTTTGTGCTGACCATACTTTATGTAGTTACTACACTACTGGTTGCTGAGATTTTGATTATTCTAAGAACATTTTAAGTCACATAAATTGCAGAATCAGAGCTAATATTGTGAGTGAATGATTTTTTTTTTTACTTATAGATCTTCAACTGCTGTGGTTTTCCATCCCATTCTATATTGGGCACAGTTTATTTGCTTGGAAGTCTCTTTGTTAGCTTGAGGTTCTCTTATGTGCCATAGATTTATGACATAGCAACAAGAGTGCAACCTCTCCCCCAACAACTACAGATACCCTGATTGTGGACAGTATCTAATCTTCTTAGCACATTTGGTCATGCTGATGAATAAATAATGCATCCATAACCTAAGTTGGATTGGATTAGTAAGTGATAAAGTGGCAGCAACACTGCCAGATCTGCTTAGTTTGCATAAGATGCTTAGGGAACAGTCATCTGCAAATAATATTAAATCTGGACCAGGTTGAAGCAGAGGCAGTAAATGCCTGCTATGGCACTTGAAGTAAATGTAGTGATTTCTCAGAGAAGAAATAAAAGCCATTTTCAAAAACCCAAGCAGAAAGATTGTTTAAACACACCTGCAGGCATCATTCCTAAAACAGTGTACACTGAGAACTACAAAAGATGGCAAGGTTGTCAATGAATAAGTGGGGCAATACACCTGGGGAACACATTTTGGTGTAGAATTGCTATAGCAAACAATGTGATGGTTAGTACTGATCCTTGTGACACTGGTCTCTTGAATGATGAGATTTGAAAACACTGAGCTGACCCTTACTCAGAAAATGCAGTTCCTCAGAAACTCCTGAATGAACAACAGTAGGCATCCACATGCATTACAATTGTGGAGGTAGCGTAATATTCCTGCTTGCAACAAATATCATAAGCTTTCCTGAAGTCAAAAACAACCCAACTCTTTTTCACAGCTCTTGACAAATTGGTTCATGATCTGGATCGATAGCATTACAAGGTGATCAGTTGCTCACTGACATCATCAAAAACTGCACTGGGTATTGGTGAATAGATTGTGAGATACCAAGTGTCCATTGAACTTCTATCCCATCACCTTGCAAATGGAACTGGTGAGGGAAATAGGATGGTAACTGGACAGAAGATGACGGTCCTTTGCAGATTTCATTGTGGCCTTCCACCACTTTTCTGAAACAGAGTGTCAACCCAAACAAGATTATAGATCTCGAGCAGGAAACCATATCTTGAATTAGTATTATTTGGACATGGATACCATCTGAAACTAGCACAGAGTTTTACAAAGATGAAATCTGCAATGGGGAAGAGGCGATTATAGTCTTCAAGGATTCTGGAATGAAAGAGAATCTTTGAGATTCCACCTGAACCTCAATCTCAAGAAACTGAGGCTGGAGCAAACACACTGCCTAAAGGATTAGCCAAACCAAATATATGAACAATAGAGCTTGCAGCTGTTTTTAGACCAGTAATTGGAATAGGGGTAAATTTTCTGGCTACTCATCTTAATAAAACAGAGGAAGATGTATGTGAATTAAAGGAAGTTACAAAATTGCTCTATGACTGTGTTTTGCTAATCTTAATATGCTGTCTAGATTTGGCAAACATCTTCTTATACTGAATCAGGTTATCCATTGTAGGGCAATGCTGGAAAACCCTGAGCGCATCCCTGTGGTCACAAATGGCATTCCTGCATTCATCTGACCACCATGGTACCAGAAATCAAAGGGGTTTGGACAGCAGCAGCAAAAACTATCTCTTTGAGTTTGACTAAAAATTGACAGAATCCAGCTCGTTCTAGGTAAAAGCAGTCACATGGGAGTAAAGGTTCCAATTGGCTTGATCTAAGCACCATTTAGATAAAAGTGTGAAACATACATTTTGTGTTAAGAGACTAATAGGACATGGAAACTGATTATTGATGATATTCCATTGTAAAGGTAACTGTTAACTGTGGTGAAAAACTGCAATATCCAGGTGTGAGAAACTATCAAAGGCATAAAAAAAATAATAAAGGTTCTCTGTTCTGCATTTGTCTGGGTATTAGAGAAAGAAGTAAATAAGGTTAAAATGTGATACCATATTACCTATGCATTACATTTCTAAATTTAATGCAAATTATCAGTTACCTAAATTTAGGACCAAGCACTGCAATTAAAGACTAAATATGGAACCTACCATAATGGGTATTCTTCCATTGTAAACCTTTATGGCAGGCACTTTAATGGAATGAATATTTGGTATTATTTCTGAATGAAGGCGAGTTTTCTACACAACAGTGCTAATCCATACCAATTTTAAAAACTGAAAAAGCACTGGAGAAATGAGCCCAGTGCCAAAGGAATGCAACTGGTTAATTGCTACTAGATGGTAGTAGTAGCACGATTATTTGTCACTAAATGGCAGTACTAGTGCTCTATTTTTAATCCCCATTCAATTCTAAGGCAATCTCAAAAATTAATATCTGTGTTCCAGTTCAACTTTGTAAGTATTATTGGGAAGCCCATAAACTAATAGAGAAAATTAAATAAGAAAAAGCAGTGGCAGCAGCAACTATACTACTACTATCCGTGTCTAATGAATGGCTCAATATTTTGTTCTGAGGAAAACTCAATATACCAAAAATACCTCAGTGCACATTCACTTTCAGATATACACAACATCATGACATATAATTGGTTTTATTTTACAATTCAAACTCAAAATATTGCATGTCCATAGCATGTGATCAAATGCTCAAATATCAATGATCACATAAGCTCATACCAATGGGCAGAACTATTTGACGTCAAGATCATATCTTCTCAAACACTGAAATCCAACCGGTTTACCTCGTAAAACACAAAAATGGAATCTTCTTTCCAATATGTAAGATTTTCTTATTTCACGAAAATATTATGCAGGAGATGTGGGATTTTCAGTAATGTTGCTGAATTAGGGTGTATTTACTGTGCAATGTCACAAAACAACATCAACTTTAGAAACTGCAAAGCATTGAAGAAATGAGCAGACAATGGCACAATGGAACACAATCTATTATTTGCCACTAGATGACAGCAGTGTTTTCTTTGTCGTACAATGTCAAGGTGATCTACCAGGTTCTGTAGTCCATGATGCAAAACAGTCAAACTCAAATTTGTTTTATGTACTTTGCATCGTTCACTTGCTCATATTGTTTAAAATAAAGAAATAAAAGCATGCATATTTCACACATAAGTTAATTTTTGTTGCCTAATGCTTTAAAATTAACAAGAAATAATCTAATAACATTTATCCACAATCGTATTTGAAGCTGAATATTGCGGAGATGTGGCAGGTCCTAGATTGTATACCGTGTCACATCAATGGTTATTTGAGTGAATGTGTTACATGAGCTAGTTAAAGGTGATTTCATTAGAACATGAATACCCCATCACCACAACACTGCTGCAGCACTCTTAATAAATTTTGGTCCACTGATGGAGATTTAATGCATAAATATCAAGCTACTATCAAATAAAAAATTACCAATTGCTTTCTCTGTTACTGTTAATGAACATTTAGCAGTAACAGTGGTAGCATTAATAAGATACAGGTACCTCCGCATTCTTCCTGAAATAACAAATAACACTTTTGTTATGCAAAGGTCCTAATGTGTCTGCATATTTGATCATTTATCACACTATTATTGTACTATCTGAGTACTGTCTGCAATTCCATAGCAGTAAAGGCGGGCCTTAAACCTATGAAACTATCCGGGTCTCATTACATTTCAACCAATGTCAGCATTCCAGAAGGGTTGTTGGTTAGTGTGCATAGATTATAACTTGTTAATTTTAAAGCATTTGAGCAACAAAAATATACTTTACATGTGGAATAAGCGTGTTTCTCTTTCATTTTAAACCATATGAACAGGGGAAGGTAGTAAGAATATAAAAAATAAATCTGAATTTGACTGCTATCTTGTGTTATTGACAATATTACCAGGTATGTTTCCTTGGCGTTGTATGAGGAAGAAAATATAGTATAACAGCAACTCTATACGCTGTATAACACAGCGCTTTTTTGGTGCAATAGTTGCCTGCCTGAGTTACATAGCAAACTCACCCTCAATCAGCAACATTACCGGATTTTCTTGCGTTTTTAGGCACTGTTTTTGAAAAACGAATATCAGGTGAGTAGAGGCTGTAGCGACAGGTTCCTCTAGTTTCGGATTTCGTCGAGGTTAGGTTACGTTAGGTTAGGTATGTGTAAATGAACTGGATCGAAATAAGGGGTAAATGGAGTTTCTGAAAATCAGCTTTTTTTTTCCAAAGCGAAATGCAGTCTTTCGTTCGTTCTGTGTACTTGCGCATTTCCGGACCTTAGAAAATTTCTTGCCGTCTCGCGTCACATGTTGGAAAGAATGACCCAAAAATGTCCTATGACGGAGAAATTAGTAAAAACTTTACGATTATTTACTCAATATCAAAGCATTCTCAAAACAGCCCAAATACAATTATTGCTCAAAATGAACGGCAAGTACATCCCAACTTTGGAACAAAATCTGAAACGTGTTCTGTATTTAAAGTAAGCACTTTTTTTTTTATTCATTACTATTTTACAAAACCAGTCTGAACGGATTAGGAATTAGTTAAGCAAGCAATTACCCACTCGTTTTATGCAGCTCCACCTTCTTTTTAGTCGTGTATTATTAACAATTTCCTTATTTTTGTCTATATCAATGTTGATACCGCGACTCCTGGACGGGTACAGAAGACCTATTCCTACGCATAACATTCTCTTCAAAACATGGTACATTACCAAATGAACAAGTTACATATACTCACGCAGTTTCTCTAGATATTCACCCTATCAACACTTACCTGGGTACCATGAGTAGGCTACTTCCCTATCGCTCAAGTATTCAATTCACAATTTATTCAGCAGCTAATCTTAAGCCAGAATGTTTGTGCAAAATCCTAAGACGTAGAGAACTTCAGAGCAGATACTATCTTCCAGTATTTTTAGTTTTGTTACTTTAATTCCGTTATTCCGCTGAAAAACTGTCGACTAGAAGTTATGAACATTCTACACACTGAAGTTGTTGTTATTTCTCGACGCTTCCAACTCGGGGTTGTGCAACTCACAGAAATAAAACACCCAGAACACAGATATAGAGGATAGGAAATGTGTTTACTTAACGAAGCGTTTTAGTTTGCATAATATGCAATTCTTTCAGAGTTTCCAAATCGTTGTGTTTTGGAGTAACTTCTGTGACTGCAAAATGTGGTGTTATTTGCATTAATTGTGCCGGTAATTGCAGTAAGATAACAAGTATTACGGTCTACCGACGAGATATACAATATTTTGGCTATTTTCTGTTCTATAACTAGCTACAACGAAAAGTTAAACCTGGCAACACTGCTACCAACTACTAAAGTATCGGCGTGCACAATGTTTGTATGATTTGTAGCTGCTATGAACGATGATAAAGACGCACCTATACTATACTATTACCAACAGCTTTTGTACAGATTATCGGAATTACTCTCACTAAGTGCGAGAGGACAGTATTTTGGTATGGTTCGGTACGTCGTAGAACGTTACATTTTACTTTAAGATTAGCAGCTTGAAAGGTTTGTGCATTGAATACTTGAGCGACAGGAAATCTGACTATATGTGATGATATGGTGAATACTTTGAGCAAATTCCTAAGTAAAATGTATATAATTTGTTAAATATGTTATATATCATGTTTTGGTTTTATTGAAGTGATTTAGTTTTTAATGTCAAGTGAAAGAGTAGGGCTTCTGTAAACGGCTAATAGTCGATGTATAGAGCATGTTAATATGGGCATCGTTTATAATACCCACTAAAAAGAAAGCAGAACTCTGCATGAAAGAGTGGGTAATTGCTTCCTTAAGCGCTCAATTCCTAATCCTTTCAGACTAGCACATACAGCTTTGCAATGGAACTGTTTCTGTTTTCAAAAAATGTATATAAAGTTGTTAAGGTTTTCTACTTATGCAGAATTGTGTACAGTTAGGGCTTGTTTTTGTTTTCTTCATCTAGTCCCAGCATTGAACAAGGCTCGGGAAACGTAGAACACATGGAAACCAACTACTACAAATGTTACATTAATAAAACCTAACCATTTTAATCGCCATTAGTAAATATTCAACTGCATTTTCTATTAAAATATACAGTTCTCATTACCACATTTCATGACTAATGTACAAGATCAAAAACTAATGCTTATGTAGAATGGAATACATCAAAACTAATACAGGAATACATTACATTTCTCTTATGGCTGAGCACTTGGTTTCACAGTTATTTGAGTTTATATTGTTCTATAGGTTAGGATAAACTTTGGATATAGGCAACCACTCAAACTCCTTATGTGGATACCACACTCCTTTTGCACTAGCATTTTATTATCAAATTTTGCAGAACACACACTAACCCATTCACTTATATATTGCATGTTTTCATGCTTTTACAATCAAAACTTTTCACTTTTGATATAAACTCCTGACATACCTATGGTGGATATTATTTTGTAGCCATGTTCTACATTAAGGTTACAGTAAAGAGGCATGGTTTATTCCATGAAAGTGCCTACCAAAATGGGTGACAGGTACGAAAGAATACCTATTATGTATTTTTATTGTTTTTATTATTTATTTCTCAACCTAAGATTTTGTCCAAAAATGACACACCAAGACAGTGTTAGGATATAATTTAGGACATATATCACTGTTTAAATCAGGTTGGTCCCAATTTGCAAAACTAAACAGTAGAAATGTAATATAGAACAAATATCCATTTTAATGTCTTGTATTTTTTTTACTTTGTCTAGCTCGTATATACATGCATTGTCTATAGTAGTTAGAGAAGGTATTGTATACTGCCCAAACATATGTATCACTGGAAACGTTCTGAGTGCCTTGAGTCCAAAAGGACCATTTTTAGAAACAGGCCTGTATGTGTGAGACAGAGAGAAGTTTACATTTTGTTTATGACCATTAACATTGGTTTGAAGAGTATATATAATACTGTACATAATGTATTTCTTTTCCACAGGTTTAGTACTGCAATTTAAGAACATTTCTGTCAAATGTGACAGATGTAAAATGGATATTAAAACAGAACTCAAAGAAGAGGTTCTTGTCTCAGAAATTTCACAGACTGAGGTAGAAAGTTTCTCACAAGATGTTAAAATGAAGTTGAACAGTGATGCTAATGTATACAATGGTGTGTGTGAAAGGGAGGAAGAAGAAGAGGCTGTTAATTCAGCCTTTGGTGCACAAAATGATTCACAGCACTTTTCTGAAAATATAGTAATGAAGATCAAACAACACCATGATAGTTATATAATGGAAACCAAAACAGAAATGAATGAAGCACATCTTGATTCAGACTTTTGTTCACAAAATGAGAGACAGTTTTTTTCTGAAGTTCCTGTAGTCAATTCATCCAGCAAAGCCTCTGAACTGGACACCAAGATAGAAATCAAAGAGGAACTGTGGTGGCTGGACAGAACTCCCACAGAAGCTTCATGTGACGATGTAACTAAGGTTAGTTTTGCTAGTAAATAAATTAAAATGCATACTTAGTTATTTGCTGAAATCTAGGAACTACAGTCTGCAAAAATATTCTAGATGTTGTCTTACAAAATTAAATAACATGTGCTTTCAAGTACTAAAAAGACTGTAGTTAATAAAGGACTTATGACAGGTACATTGCATACCATAATTAAGTTTAATGTTTAGGAGAGAGCTAGGGACAGAGTTACCTACCACATCAAGTAAACTGCTCCCTAAACTGTTAATGCATGATAGTGTTATTTAGGATCTGCTCCTAATGGTGTAGCTGGTTTATTATCTAATCTGAAAGTCTTGTTAATGTCTTTTATAGATATTTCCTTAATTTTGAAAAAAACAAATGGGAAATTCTCAGGTTGTGGACCATAGGGTCATTTTATTATTACTTTCACACATTTAATTTTTCATCTTTGAAGACTTGAACTGTTGGTGAAACAAGGACAAATGTTAAGTTTCTCTACAATACGGTGTTGGAACACAGGATGAAGACAAGAGGGTTCTGAGGTATGAGAGGGAGTTATCTGCTATCAATTTATTTGGTATGTAATATGTGGATACATGTGAGTCACCTATGCTGCCCCATCTAACTGCTAGAATACTTATAACTGCTCATTGCTAGCATAGCAGCTATCTGACAAATGTATATATTTATCAGTTTGAGCATACAAAAACTTTATTCCCAGGGCAGAAAATGTGTATACAGCTAGCCTTCTCCTCATGATTAGACAGTAAGCAGACAATGAAACTTTTTATAAAAAAGACATGTAAATTCAGCACCTTGGTACAGTGTTCTCGGCAGGAACCTACTACAATAAGTTTGGTTTTTGCACACCCAGGGTCCCGAGCCAACTCTGCTTCCCTTGGTGTGAGTTCCTCTTTGTGGCGAGGAGTCACTTGAAATGCCCACCCCGTATAGGCTCTGTGTTGAGATCTGTATCTGTGGAAAGGGATAACCTGGTTGTTGAGGGTTGTTTATCTGAGCCTGAGAGTTCTGTTGTGTGAATAACCATGAAAGTTGTGCAGCTTAATACACCACTTTGGTTCCTTCTTTACTTAAATGGGCCCACCCCACCCTTGCTTGCCGACCAAGGCTAGGTGTTGCACTGCAATCCTTTGTAAGTGGGATGGCAAGCCTGCTATATCCCCTGTGTCACTCCAGTAGGGTGACCACTTGTTAGGCTCTGTGGTGGATGGGGTGTGGTGGGTGATTCATTTATTCCATTTTCATGGCAAAAATATAAATAATAAGAAATAGCAAATGATAAATAATAATATGTGAGTCTAGTGGCCCTCACTTTATATGAGCAAAGCAAGCAAGGAAATTTATGTCAGTTAGCCGATATATAATCTAAAAGGGTTTAAATAAAATAGCTAATCAACATAAGTGATATATGAGATCTCACAGTGTCACACTCCTGTTTTAAGCATCACAGGCAGTGAAGATACTAAGAACAGACATGTTAGGCAGCTACCCAGTTATGGTGGAGATGCACAACACCTTGAACATCTCGCACAGCATTGTAACCATCCATGGTTTGTCCAATGGGGAGATTCAAGAGAATGTGCCAGAACAAAGTGTATATTGTGTGTATAGGGTTTTGTTGAACTCATGTCTACCCTTAACTTTAATTGTGTGGATCTCCCTCAAAGGACTAAGGCATGGTATCAAGCCATCAAGGTTAAGCCCTATGTTCAAAACATACTCATATTACAAGTGTCAGCACTTTGGACACACAAGTGATAATGATCGGTCTGCGTGTGCCAATTGCTGAGACATAATGCATTTTGGAGCTTGTATATCAACTTCATCTTGTGTCAACTGTAGCAGTGACCATCCTATAGTTTCTGAGCATGCTCCCATTAGGCAGAGGAAAGAGCAATTCAGTAGATATGGCTAACAGAGAAGGTGTCCTCAGAAGCCTGAAAGCACCTGCACATCTGCGAACCTCTGTCCTGAAGTACAATCTGCCCCCAAAACATTTAAGGGAAGGACATGTCCATTCAAATCGTTTTCTGAGGAATCTTACAATAATGCAGTTCTTTTCTGTACAGTGTGATCTATCACCAGAGAAGGGTGTTTCTCCACTTTCGGCCATTATGGTGATCATTACAGATGATATCTTTGCTGAACCCACATCCTTATAGTATATATCTGCCTGTATCTGAATACCTCTCGCTCACTTAGAAGACCCAGTTTCCCAGTTAACAACACCTTTATCTTGGTACGTAATGTGAATGTCTATTATTCACGATGAAGTTCACCTGGGGCCTGTGCGAGAGGCAAACTAACTCCAATTTTTGGACAGCTGCATCCTTACTCTCCTATAGACCAGAGAGCCTACATTTCTTTCAGAAACCTTCAATAGTTTTCACACCCAGACTAGGAGTTTGTTCTCCACAGTTATCAGTTTCATGTCAATGGAATATAATTTTTGATTTCATTCTAGTGAGCACTTTCCCTGGCTTATAAGCCTCTTAATACAAGATATTATGGTGCAAGTTTGCAACATCATTTACGACATGCATCTTGTCCTGTGGCATAAATCTATGGGATAAGTTAAGGCCTGTGGCCTGAAAATGACTCATGTCAATCACCAGTGTAAAAACAGCTGCAGATGCTGTTGATATGTTTGGCTTGGCTAATACTTCTGGCAGTGCTTTTACTCAAGTGTGTGCTCAGAAAACTGTTTGCCTGATATTCTTCCAGTTAAGGCTCGGGTGGAATCTCAAGGTTTCTCCTTTAGTTTTTGAAACCTCAAGATTATATTTCCTTTTCGCCATGGCAGAGTTAGACCCTGTGATTTCATCTTTGTGAAACTCTGCTCCAGGTCGAGATAGAATCTTCATCCAAATGGTACTACATCTCTCACCTGAAGGTAATGCTTTCTTGCTCAAGTTCATAACCATGTTTCGGTTGATGCCATATTTCCAGAAAAGCAGTGGGAAGTTACATCATAAGGTCACTAATAACTTAGGAGCTGAACACCCTTAAAACACCAACCATCATTGGTAAGCATTTCCTTTTATATGTAACTGTAGCATAAAATCTTGTTCTCCTGCTTTTTATTACTTATCCAGTGCTTAAATGTGATTAAAATCACTTTTAAATATATATTACTTTTTTTCAAGTGGTTTGGAAATATTTCTACATAAAGAATACACAGACAAGAAAAGTACCAACCTCCATTTTTATGATTATTCTTGTTAATCTGTTTCAAGATTTACATACTAATATACAAATAAAATATTCAGTCAATATATAGATAACTTATTTATAAAGATAGATAAAATTAAAACTTCAGTAACTTTGCCATTTGCTATTGGCTTTTCAGATTGTGAGGCACAAATAATTTTCATTAAAGAGTTTAATCTAAGGTTAAAACTGAACTATAAATTTTGTAGAACCCGAAAAGTAGATCAAAGCACTTTCACATTGTTTGAACATGCCCTTCAACAAGAATAATGGACTGAAATCTATGAAATAAATGGAGTAAATGACAAGTTCTGTCATTTGCTACTTCAGTCATTTCCTACAACATTTCAACTCCCACCTTGTAGTATCCTTTCCAGTCAAATATAGTAAAATACATAGGCAGAAGAAAAATAACCCCTGGATTGCATTAGGCATTTGAACTTCTTGCAAACATAGGCGAAAATTATACCAAGATTTGAAACATAATAAGACCCTAAACTTAGAATGTCACCACAAAAAGTATTGTAAAATTCTAAAAGAAACAGTAAAAGCTGCTAAAATATTGCATTGTAATAAAGAAATATCCAATTCTGATAATACAATAAAAATTATCTGGAATATAATAAAAAGAGAAACAGGTAAGAGCTATAAAGAGAACTCCTCAATTGCACTGAATTCTGGTAATCAAAAAATTGATGATCCTCAAAAGGTTGCAGTTATTTTCAACAATTTGTCTTTTAATGTAACAGAACAAATTAAACATAAATAATGGATACAAAGAATCAGCATTAAGTTTTGTGAAAACCCCTTTTATAAACAAAGTCCCTGAATCTAAAGTAAAACTGACTACACCATCTGAAATAAAAAATATAATACATTTGCTCAAGACCAAAAATTTCTCTAAATGTGATGAAATATCAAGCAAAATCTTAAAAGCATGTTCTGCATTAATAAGCATTTCCCTTAAGCTATTTATGTAATGAATCACTAAAGAGTGGAATATTTCCTGAAAGAATGAAGTACTCTATTGTTAAAAAAGAGAATGTCTCAAATTATAGACCTATATCTCTCTTGTCTGTTTTCTCATAAGTATTTGAGAAAGTAATGTTCAATACTCTTTATAATTACTTGGAAAAGAACAACTTATTTGCCAGACAACAATTTGGCTATAGAAAAGAATTAGTGGCAGATAATGCAACCTACAAGCTCACGAATAACATGCTAACAGCGTTAAAGAAAAGGAATGTGTTGGTAGTATTTTTGTGACTTAGCGAAGGCTTTTGATTGTGTGAATCATGAGATTCTGATAGTAAACTACATTTCTATGGAATAAAGAATAACATATTAGAGTGGTTCATTTCAGACCTAGAAAAGAGTAAACATAGGGTCAAAATTAATAATCCAATGGGTGTCTAAACAGTGCCTCAGAATAGAAATCAGTAAAACTTGGTGTTCCCAAGGGATCGATGTTAGGTTCTCTTTTGTTCTTGGCTTACATAAATGACTTCCCATTGTACATTAACAGTAATACAAGTGTTTATTAAATTATAAATGGCACTAGTGTTCTAGTAACAAGTAAAGATTTCAATGACTGTAGTAAAATTAAACTATGTTCTAAATTGTATGTCAAATTGGTTTGAAGCAACCAAACTCTCAGTAAACCTTGAAAAAGCAAACACAATTAAATTTATAACTACTCACTCACCACAAACATACATAGAAATAGGAATTAATGATACATTGTTAGAAGAGTTAAACGAAGTCAAATTTCTTGGCCTTCAGGTAGATAAGCATTGGGACTGGAAATCACATATTAGCTACATCACACCTAAACTTAGTTCAGCATTGATTAATGTTTGGAGGAATTTAGTAACAATGGTGGTCAAATATGTGTATTTATTGACTATGTTTTTCAACACTATGTCACTTACATTTTTATTATGACGTAGTGTTAAGAAACCAACTCAACAAAGTAATACACATACTTAGCTCAGCAGGTTATGCTCTCCAAGCACTAGTTAAATTTCACTCAATTGATACACTTAAATTAATGCATTTTGCCTACTTTAACTCCATCATCGAGTATGGAATAATATTCTGGGGTAATTCAATGGATAGTAAATGCATATTCCGGATGCAATAGAAAGCTATACAAATAATCTGTAATGCTTATAGCAGACAGTCATGCAAAGAACTATATAAAAACTTGGGCATACTCACCTTACCTTGTGCTTATATACTATACATTTTAAAATTCTATGTAGTTAATTGACATAATTTTATAACCAACATGGAATTCATAACATTAGTACTAGACAAAAGCGATATATTCATCGTCCCAATGCTAATTTTCGTTGTTTTCAGATAGGTGTATTTTGTGAAATAACCAAGATATTAATGCTCTCCCCGGTAATCTCAAAGAAAAATTTGGGAAATTTGGGTTTTTAAGGCTTCTTTTAAGAAGTACCTCTGCAATAAATTATTTTACTCTGTAGCTTAATATTTAAGTGACAATTTGTCTGACAGTACTGTAGTAATCATTGTATTTATAAGTATTATAATGTATTGCATTTGTGCATATTAGTGTGTGTATGTGTTTTATACTTAAACTACTGAATATTTTGACTTGCATGTCGCCCTCCATGGGGTAATGTTTACCATTCTAATTTCATATACACAAGGTTGCAGGTTCAAACCAGGCAGAGGACGATGGATTTTTTCAAGCATAAAATTCCTTAGCATGGTTTCCTTCGGAAGGGAAGTAAAGCCATGGATCCCATGTCGTAGATTTATGGCACGTAAAAGAACCTCAAGCCTGATAGAGATGCCTCTGAGCAAAATCGAGCAGTCTTTCATGCTTGGTATAGAATGGAATGCTGAGAACCACAACAGTTAAAGAGTGCCCATAAATAAAACACCTTTTCATTTCATTTGTTTGACTTCCATGAATGTGCCAAATAATTTTTTTAGTATTTAGCAATGACACAAGATCTGTATAGCCTGATGAGTTGATATTTTACCTTCTGGTACATAATTGTAAATTTGTACATTTTTACATTGTAAATTCTATAACATATCTGTAAAATGTATTGTAATTTGTTGGCATTTATGCACTTAGGAGAGTGCATAATACAATAATCATATTTTAGTTTTATGTAATTACTGGTAGTAACTATTATGTTGATAATTTGAAAATTATCACCTGACATTACATCAGTGTTCCAAAATGAAATTATATTTATTTATACATTTAATCACTAATTTGTTATACTCTTTGTTTATATGTGCATACAAAAAAGGAAGTACATATGTTTTTATGGAGCACATTAAGTATAGTGGGTGGCATACAGGCCTGAAAAGCAAATGATGTGATTATGTATCTATTCTGCTGTTATGATGACCTGTGCTTTTAGCTCTAGAGCTTTATACTTTTTTTTTTCTTTTTTTTTTTTTCCCCGAAGTATATAAACATATGCATACAGGTATATCCCTTGACAGGTTCTATGCTCAGTTGTTTCGTGGCCTAAATGAACCTACAGAATGCTTTCTGATCTAATCTAAAGCAAGTCTGCCTATGCAACCCAAAAGAGAACTTTTTTTGCATTAAATATAGTGTTATAGTTGTATACCTATTTTAGTTCTATGTTATACCAAACAAAAGAAATCTGCTTTGTGTTTATTGCTAGGAATTTATATATGAAGTTTGTTATGGTTACTAGAATACTGAGATTTTAGTAAAATAATAATTTCCTTTGAAGTTCGGTAAAGGTTTTTGTACATTAGGATACTGTGTTGCAATTTTTATAAAGCTATTACATTAGCTAGGTACTGTTTTTCCGCATTTCTGAATAATGTGTTGTTAACTAGTAAATATCTTTCAAATGTATAATTTGGAGTTTATTAAATATCTAGTTCTGATTATTCTTATCATTCTTATATTACAATGGAAACTTAGTATTCCATCTTTTTAGTCACGAATTAACTCAAGAGTGTAACAGAACTGAGCCTTTTTATCTTGGAGTAAATATTTCACAAATGAATTATGCAAGAAATTTGAATTACTGAAATAAAATAAATAAAATACATGGTGTGTGACTTACCTGAAGAACTACTATATAATATTATTGTAATTTTGATGTTACATAGTGTGCCTCTTTTCAAATATCCATCTATTCCAGTTTTATAGACAACTGTTTGGTCACATAATTGCACCTTTAAATATATTAATGTATGTAATTATGTTACAGGACTGTGTGAATGAGAGTTTCCCTTCAACAGAATCAATAAGGTAAGACTTTTAGATCACTGTGTGATCCTCACTTTTCCATATTATCTTCTGACCATATTCCTTGCTAATGTAAGTCATGGAACTGTTTTCCAAACATAATCAGTGTAGCATAGTTCTTTCTCTAAGTTGCATCAGTAACTGTTCCCACATCTACAAAAGTTAATATTGCTATAAAATAATATTAGTCATAAACTTGCACATTGAAACCAAAAATACTGTCATTTTTCATCATATCTCTCACCTGTAATGGCTGTGTTTTCACTATTACGTGTATCACATTGATTCACATTGTCTTCACAAGCAGCTTGTTGCTACTGAGTGACTTGACATGTTCCAAACACTAGATGTGAAGTCATATGTTTTCACTGTTGCATACATTACATTGATTTATATTGTCTTTATGACCAGCATGATGTTTCTCTGAATGTTCAAAAGACTAGATATGTGGTCAGTGAGGCTGTTTTCACTATTACATGGTTTACATTTATTCATATTGTCTTCACAGCCAGCTTATTGCTACCGAGTATCTATATGTTCCAACACTAGATACATGGTTTTGTTTTTAGTATTACTGAATTAAATTCTTTTTAATGGTCTCTATGACCAGCTTATTGCTACCAAGCATCTCTCTTTATATTAGAAATACTAGATGTATGGCTGCATTTGTATATTATTGATTCATATTGTCTTTTAGGCGAGCATTTTCCTACCAGGAGTGTTTTTTTTTGTTTCAAACGCTAGATGTGTTGCTGCGTTTTTACTATCATTGAATTACATTCATTCAAATTGTCTTCATGACCAGTTTATTGATATCAACTGACTCTCTTGATGTTCCAAAGACTAAATGTCTGCTGTGTATTTACTATTGCATGGATTACATTGACTCATTCTGTGTTCACAATCTGCTATTCATTTACGCAACACTACCAGTTAAAATTGTACAGTAATCTATGTTACATCTCTAGCCTATTGCTTTATGAATTTTTCATTATTATTTCTATTATGCTCATGTGTAAGTGTTTTTGTTTTTTTTTTTTTCAAATTTTGCCTTCAGGAGGGGATTTTCTCTAGTTTCCACTGCCGCCAGTGCTCCATCTTCATTCCTTATGTCATTGCCATATGTAGTGAAAGTGGGTGGTAAACATTATCAAACCAACAACAAACAATATTACTAATAATTTGAAACCCTGCATTCTGTTCTAATGTTAATGGTTCTTCTTCAAGCCTAAGTACAACATTATCGCACTCTAGATTGGGATCGGTACATCTTGCACTGTAATCTGCTTTATTCAGCACCACAAAACCACATTCTTACAAACACAGATCTACAGATTCTAAAGTAAGGTAGTGCAATGACTCTACCGTCTATTCGGGTACCTTTCGCTATAAATCCATGCAGCTGTCTGCAGAAAACATTCTGCTTCACCAAGGTGCTTATCAGTGACTTCAGCAAAAGTGTAATTTTGCTCCTTCTTCCATGAGTACCTATGTAACTGTTTCAATGTAGTAGTGTTATGTATAGGAGGCAATTAGAAATGATACATGATTACTGAACAGTTAAATAAGAAACAAATACTGTATGGTGGTGTTAGTGTTTGTCAGGATATTCAGATCATATGTTGGCAGCCATTAGGAATTTGCCATGCTACCTCACACATACTCAGCGACTCTTTTGAGAAGTCATAGCACTTAGTGCTATTGGTTGATACCAAGCAGCAACTTCAGGGCAATGTCAGTATACAAACCTCCACCATGTGCATTGTAAATGATGGTTCTGGTTTGCGATTTTAAGCTATAAGCATAAAAAGAAATTAAGAAAACAGTTTGGCCATATCCAGGTTTGAACTTGTATCCTCAAATTAATTAAGGTTCATAGTCATTCCGCCTAAAACTGCAGCCAAAATAAAATTATCAGAATTTTGCAATGTTTCTTTAGCTGTTTGCCACAACTAGTTATCCATTTCATTAGTGTGTACCCCATATTAGGTATAAAATTTAAGTAATTTTGGTAATGTTACGAAGTTAGAAATGCTTCTTCAGAGGTATTAAAGGATTATTAAGTGAAAAATACATCAGTTTATTTTCATATGCATATTACATATTTCTTTCTGATTATGATTTATTGGTCGCCCTCCGTGGTGTAATGGTTACCATGCTAACTTCATATACCCAAGGTCGCGGGTTCAAACCTGGCGGAGGACGATAGATTTTTTCGGGTGTAAAAATCCTTAGCATGGGTTCCTTCGGAAGGGAAGTAAAGCTGTGGGTCCCGTGTCGTAGATTTACGGCACGTAAAAGAACCTCAAGCCTGATAAGAGAGGCCTCTGAGCAAAATTAAGCGATCTTTCACGCCCAATATAGAATGGGACGCTGAGAACCAAAGCAGTTAAAGAGCGTCCATAAATAACACGCCATTTATTTTTTTTTATGATTTATTGATGCCAATGTGTAATTACTTTAAATACATGTGACGACCTTATAGACCATTTCATATTGATAAACTAGGAACCATTTTCTGGCAATGATATTTGTACAGTGTTATTCACTTACCCCTGTATATATTATAACTTTGTTAAATATATTTACTGTAATTATAAATTATATTCCCATTTCAGGTTATATGGAGAACAAAAATGTAACATTCATGCAGGTTTAATCCCTGTTGAAAACTTCACAAATAATAAAAGATTGAGTAAAACAAGCTGTAGCCCAGAATGTGAAGCAGTTATAAAATACACAGGGCAGGAAAATTATGTGCCAGAAGCTTCATCAATACAGAAAGGTGTTTTCTCTGAACAATATGAAAATAGGCAAAAATTCAGCAAATCCTCATGCTTGTCAGATGAAAGAATAAAGCCTCATAAGTGTGATGCCTGTGGGAAGTGCTTTAATACGTCTACACATTTGAAAACACATATGTTAACTCACCAAGGCATAAAACCACACAAATGTGATACCTGTGGGAAGTGTTTTACTAGCTCAATATATTTGAAAACACACAAGTTGACTCATCCCGGCATAGAACCACATAAGTGTGATACCTGCGGCAAGTGTTTTACTAGGTCAAGATATTTGAAAATACATAAGTTGGCCCATCAAGGCATAAAACTACATAAATGTTACACCTGTTGGAAGTGTTTTACTACATTAGGAAATTTAAAAACACATATGATGACTCATCAGGACATAAACGCACATGTGTGTGCTACCTGTGGGAAGTGCTTTACTACATCAACAAAATTCAGAGCACATCAGTTGGCTCATCAGGGCATTAAACCATATACGTGTGATACCTGTGGGAAGTGTTTTACTACACCAGCAAATTTAAAAATACATAAGTTGACTCATCAGGGCATGAAAGCACATTTGTGTGATACCTGTGGCAAGTGTTTCATTAGCTCAGCATATTTGAAAACACATAAGTTGACCCATCAAGCCATAAAACCACATAAGTGTGATACCTGTGGGAAATGTTTTACTATATCATCAAATTTAAAAACTCATAAGTTGATCCATCAAGGCATAAAGCCACATAAGTGTGATACCTGTGGGAAGTGTTTTAATACGTCAACACATTTGAAAACACATAAGTTAACTCATCAAGGCATAAAACCACATAAATGTGAAACCTGTGGGAAGTGTTTTACTACGTCGACATATTTGAAAGCACATATCTTGTCTCATCAGGGCATTAAACCACATAAGTGTGATATCTGTGACAAGTGCTTTTCTAGGTCAACAGATTTAAAAAAACATAAGTCGACCCATCAAATCATAAAACCACATCAGTGTGACTCCTGTGGAAAGTGCTTTAATACGTCAACAAATTTAAAAGCACATAGCTTGACTCATCTGGGCATTAAACCACATAAGTGTGATACCTGCAGGAAGTGTTTTACTACGTCAGCACAATTGAAAATACATATGATGATGCATCAAGGCATAAAACCACATAAATGTGATACCTGCGGGAAGTGCTTTACTAGGTCAACATATTTGAAAACACATAACTTGGCTCATCAGGGCATAAGACCACATAAGTGTGATACCTGCAAGAAGTGTTTCACTACATCAGCACATTTAAGAACACATAAGTTGACTCATCAGGGCATAAAACCACATAAGTGTGATACCTGTGGTAAGTGTTTTACTACCTCAACATATTTGAAAACGCATAAGTTGACTCATCCGGGCATAGAACCACATAAGTGTGATACCTGTGGCAAGTGTTTTACTAGATCAAGATATTTGAAAACACATAAGTTGGCCCATCAAGGCATAAAACTACATAAGTGTTATACCTGTGGGAAGTGTTTTACTACATTAGGAAATTTAAAAACACATATGTTGTCTCATCAGAGCATAAAACCACATAAATGTAATACCTGTGGGAAGTGTTTTACTACATCAACACAATACAAAATACACCAGTTGTCCCATCAAGGCATTAAACCACATAAGTGTGATACCTGTGGGAAGCGTTTTACTATATCAGCAAATTTAAAAGTACATAAGTTGTCTCATCAGGGCATTAAAGCACATATGTGTGATAGATGCGGCAAGTGTTTTACTAGGTCAACATATTTGAAAACACATAAGTTGACCCATCAAGGCATAAAAACACATAAGTGTGATACCTGTGGTAGGTGTTTTACTACATCAACAAATTTAAAAAAACATAAGTTGACTCATCAGGACATAAAGCCACATAAATGTGGTACCTGTGGGAAGTCTTTTACTATATTAGCTCATTTAAAAACACATAAGTTGATTCATCAGGGCATAAAACCGCATAACTGTGGTATCTGTGGGAAGTGTTTTACTATATCTGCAAATTTAAAAATTCATATGTTGACTCATCAGGGCATAAAACCACATAGGTGTGATACCTGTGGGAAGTGTTTTACTACGTCAGCAATTTTAAAAAAACATAAGTTGACTCATCAGGACATAAGACCACATAAATGTAATACCTGCGGGAAGTGTTTTACTAGGTCTGCACATTTGACAAGACATAACTCATTGATGCATAAAGTGATATGAATGTTATACTTGTATGAAATTTTTTGCTGAATTAAGCAACTTGAAAAGAAAAAAATTGACTCATTAAAGCATAATGTCACAGAGTGTAATACTTGTGAAGAATATTTTGTTGAATTGAGAGATTTGGAAAGACATAGATGAGTCATGCAGGCATAAAAATATTTGGGTGTGATACTGGTTGAAGTGCTTTACTAGGTAGACGGATTTGAATAGGCATAAACAGATTCATCAAAAGCCAGTTAAGTGTTATTTTATTGGAAGCGTTTAACTAGATTTTTGAGACATTAAACTACAAAGTTTGGTATGTGTGAGAAATGTTTTGCTTGATTGGCTGATTTGAAGAGACATAAATTGACTGATTAGGGCATGAAGTCACAGACATGATGCTTGTGAGAAATGTGTGATTGAACAACTATCAACAACATTTAATTTGGCTCATGAAACCAATCGAGTGTACTTTTATGAGAAGTGTTTTACTTGGCTGTTAAAACTGGAAATCCATAAAATGACTTGCGAGGACTTAAGTGTGATACTTGTAGCAAGTATTTAATTGATTTCAGAGATTTGAAAGAACATAAAAGTTACTCATTAGCAGGTTGCCTTTGAAACTACAGGGGTAGCTTAGGCTTTCTTCTGTGACCTGAGCAAGCAAACACCATGTATATCATTTAATAAAATTAAAATTCTGTGGTATTGCTAATAATGTTTTAAAGCTTGTTAAATGCTGATTAATGTATTACAAAAGAATTGTATATGTTTTTAATCAGAGAACCACAATGGTTAATCGACAGTGTGGAGTTCTCAATGTCCTTTTCTTGGACCATTTTAATTCTGTTCATTTGTAAATACATTTATTACTATATGCAGCTTATATTACCATTTTAAGTATTTGTTGAACCTTAAAAAAGTTAAAAGCAATTATGTTAGATACCTCGTTTAATCAGACATGTGGTTTCCGTGCTAATTGAAAAGAAAACCCTGCAGCAAATAATTAGTTTAATAGATATGCCAGTATCAAATACTTCGCCACAGGCAAATTTCTAGGATATAATCATGGACTATAAAATTTCATGGTTGCTTTGCATTAACTACATTACTACTATGCTCTCAAGTGTTGTATTTCTAATGAACATAAAACAGTACTTGATTCATATTTCAGATCAGTGTACTTTTTATTTCACAGCTTTATTGCAAATGGCAGCTGACTTTGAGGAAAATAAGTAACATTAAAAATATCTTAAAGAGTAAAAGATTATTTGTGTTATGTCAGATTCAATTTGGCACAATGTAAACCACTGTTCAATAAATTAAGACTAACGACTGTAATTAGCCTATATACGTATAAGGAACAACTTACTTGACCATCAGAATATGGCCCCCGGGGACCTACTACAGTAGGTGCGAGTTTGGTGCACCCGGGGTCCCTTGCCACTTTGATTCCCTCTGTGTGGTGAGGGGTCAGTATGTCAAATTGCCCACCCATGTGTAGGCCGTGCGTAGATACCCGTGTCGGTGGAAAGGAATATCCTTGTTGCTTGACGGTTGCTTAACTAAGCCCCGGGGGCCTACTACGGTAGGTACGGGTTTGGTGCACCCGGGGGTTCCCGAGCCACGCACCGCAATGTCATCATCCCCATCGCCACCAACTGAGCCATGTGTTGTGTTTGTTTCGTTTTGTGGGAGCGAATTTACTAGCCTCCTCTTCCCCTTCTAAGGTTATTCTTTACATATTTAGTTTTAAGGCTTTAGATTTATTGACTCCTGCCTCACCAACAGGGATCTTTATTCTATCTCTGTGGTTCCTGTCCCACGGTTCCTGCGCGGCTTCCAACGTGTGCGATCTTTGAAGGTTGAGTGCACCCTTCCTACTGCCCCTATGTGTAAGCCTTAGGTGCGGAGCCTGTCCATACCGTTATGTACACCCACGTAGCTTCCTTGGGGGCCCGGTCCGTTTTAATTTCCCGACGAGTGCTGCTAGTTGGTTTAGAATTACGGACCGGTCGTGTTACCGCTAACGGAAACCCGGTATAATCAACCACAAGTCCCCTGAATCCATGTCTGCTTTATTACGCAGCATGGCCTAAAGTGGGGAGCCACAGGTGGTTATACCTGTGGTAGGGGCTTAAAGCCGGGTTGTACATGGTGAAGGGCTTACCCGTATGGACCAGTAGTGGTGGCTGGAGGGTAACTCCTTCTGAGGTATTCCTTGAGATCGGTCTGGCAGGAGTCTAGCAGGCGGCACCAAACATCTTGGAATTAATTATCTAGGCACACCGCCGGCGCTAGTGTCGCTGTCACAAATTGAAACCTCTTGCGCATTTTCAACTGGTGAGCAGAGCATGCTTTTTGCCATATGTTCAGTACGCTGAAAAGGCTTTCAGTACCTCCAAAACCACATTTTAAGAATTTGGTGTTAAATTTTTATGTAAAACTAATGTGTCATCATGCGGCAAAATCTTACAGCAGTGTGCTGCACAAGACAATAGTCAGACAGCATCTTTCTAAGTTAGTTTTGTATATGAATCAATAGGTTAGTAGAGTTTAAATATGTTTGCATAGTATTGACTACATTAAATAGTAATTAATTCTGATGTTATATGTATATATCTTATCCATCTAACACATATATACCACAAATGCTTACTAACGTATTGATACAATTTACTGAAGAGCAATACAGGTAGCTAATTCCCCATTTATTTTAATTTTATACTGTGCATATTATGTCTCTGTAAGTCTAGTATCGCATATGCTTTTTTTATGCTAAAGCGCTTTATTTATGTTTGTTTTTATTTACATACGCCATAGGTAATATGGTCGTATCACCACTTTGACCTTCTGCTTAAATTGTTGAAGTACACATTAAAAATGTACTTCTCGATTAACTTAACACACATTAACTATCGCATTCATATTAATGGATCTTGAAATAATATTTGAATAAGAATTCTTTCATCAGCTTAGAATTGAGCGCAGCATATTTTGTAATTTTAATTCAGCATATGGTTCGCTTTTCTACAGACACACTTAACAACTCATGTTTATAATATTCTTGTTGATGACTTTGTGTATTAAAGTAAAAATCCGATGTGTTCCATTCATATAAATTCTCTACATATCTTGACGAATTATTGTTAAAAAGCTTATTCTTCTATTTACTTCATACTAGTCGATTAGCAGACATTATCTTATTACTTGCTTCCTTGCAAGTAGAAGAGAAAAAAATAAAACGATAATCAAATCTTTTAAAACTGGTTTCATATGCATGAAATGCGTTTCTTTGCAGGGCTAGGTGTTGACCCATTCCTTAAGAGTAAATATTTTAAAACAAACCAATAACAAGGGATTTCTCAACTCCACGAAAAAATTTATATGAACTAAATTGTGGTTCTATCGACATCTACTTTTTTTGTGCTGTAAGTTTTTTTTTTTCTCTTCCCTCTTACGGTTTACTGCTTATGCAAAATTCATCCAGAATAAAGAGGTCTCAACGGCTATTCCCAGAAAATCCAACGTATACATTTTATTTGGCATATAAATATCTTTAATATATGGTATTTTAACCAAAATCGTTAAATCCATTTTTGAGAAAATCTAAATTTTCCAAATTTGTCCACGTAAAGGATAGTTTGGAATGGGGGCTTGTGCCTCAAAATCTTCGTGTCGCATCCTTGGAATATACTAAACTTGAATACCAAGTTAGAGTTTTTACCGACTTTTCGTTTTTGAGTTACCGTGTTCATGGACACAAACACCAACACGGACCTTTTTCTAAAAGTTCTTTTTTTATACAGGGGACCCTAAAACGCATACTTCTGGTAAAATCTAGGTATATTTTTTGGGTGGAGTACAATGCCTTCTCTATACGTTAAGTAGGTACATCACGTGTAGAGAAGGTAAAAAAGTTGACAGTATATATGGAATCAGTGAGAAAAAACTGCGAAAAACAGAATTAAAGTCTGATTATACTTTCGGTGATGCTTACATTCCGTTTTATAAATCATTTTATTTGCATGTATGCGATATTGAACTTCAATTATAATATGTACTTTTGTTTCGTTCAGTTGTGGGATGAAATTCCTTCTAGTGAATGAAGAGTTTTTATTCAATCCCCAACCGGACATTTAAGGTCTAATCCCCGTGCAGAAATGCTGATAATCATAAGGAACGTGTTGTCGCAATTATTGACAACTCAGGTATCCTCATGACGTAATTACAGCTCCTTTAAATTTCACTGTTTCCCCATTGCAATCAACCTCGCACGCCTTCTGCCCTCCAACAAAATATTCTATTTCCGACACGCATAGCTCTCTGCGCAGCCAAAGGTGTGGGGGCTTGGGCGGCACAGGCCGAAAAGTAGTTTGGTGTCTTTTCTCTCTACCCCCGGATGGCAGGCTGACGCCGACGGTTCCGAAAAGGGGCCTTTCCATTATGTTATCTCCGTGCAAAACCTCTTCTTTTGACCGCTTTATTGTTATGATCTTGGCCTGCGAAAAGAAAACAATGCGAGATATTAATCCCTTCTATATCCAATGAGGAATTGACAGGATTTGCGGTAAAGTGCTCAATGCTACCAGAACAAGAGACGGTACCCTTCTAGTGGAAACAAAGACAGAGGACCAGTCAAAGAAGCTCATTAAAGCCAGTTTGTTAGGTTCGTACCCCATAACAGTGACTCCACACAAGACCTTGAACACATGTAGAGGCGTGGTGACCACCGCCTGCTTAGACGGTCTTTCAGATGCAGACATTGTTTCCATTCTGTCCGACCAGGGTTTATGTGAGACGTACCTTCTTCTAGGTAAACATGATAGTCAGTCGGTATTCCTAACGTTCAAAGGTACCACCTTACATGAGGCACTTTACTGAGGTTATGAACGCGCTGCTGTGAGACCGTATGTACCGAATCCCATGGGTTGTTTTCGGTGTCAGAAATTTGGTCATACCCAAAGTCGGTGCACCTTAGACGCTACATGTGAACGTTGCGGCCCACCTGCTCATGGAGAGACTGCTTGTACTCGGGACCCTTGCTGCGTCCATTGTAAAGGGAACCATCCATCCGCTCCCGGCAGTGTCCGCGTTTTCTTGAGGAAAAAGCCATCCAGGAGTTGTGGGTTAAGGAACGTCTAACTTTTCCTGAAGCCCGGCGTCGCTTCCAACAATTGCAGCCTGCGACCATCTCAAACTACGCATCAGCGCTCCGCCACACTCCTGTTTCCTCAGTGGCTCTACAAACCGTGCCCGTAACCGACGCGTGTACGCAAACAAAGCAGTCGTCGAGCATAACAGCACCCACTGCCTCAAGTTCTATTTCTACAGAAAATGTTCGTAAGCCGCTAGTTAGACCGACACCATTAGTCGCTGCTCCTCATGAGCGCAGTCGTAAGAAACTGAAGGCCACTGTTAAACCTTCCAAGTCCCGTTCTCGTTCTACGAGCCGTAGGAGATCTTCCGCATCTCGAACATTAGTGGCTAGCGCCGACGAAAGTGGCCATACTCTTGTGGGTCCAAAGAGTGCAAAAAACAAGAAACGGCCACCTTAACTCCACCTACTTCGTTTACGCCAGTCGTTTGCTTCCCTGCTGCAAACTCATAGTATGATTCATCGATAACATTTCACGCCTCTAACTGTGCTCCAGGGCTCTCCTGCCGTGGAATATCCGCGGTGTGCGTACCCATAGGCCGAATTGCAGCTGTTACTACGGTCCTATTACCCTCTGGTTCTGTGTTTGCAGAAGACAAAGCTTCGCCCCCACGATGCCTTTGCCCTGCACCAATACCTTCCTGTGCGGTTTGATGTTACTCCGGAGGAGGGCTCTCCCGCTCATGGGGGTATTCTGATCCCAACGCGCAATGACATCTGCGGTCAGCCGGTCTCGCTTACCACTACCTTGCAAGCTGTTGCTATCCGACTTACTCTTCCTGGTTTCTCCTTCACTGTATGCAATGTCTACGTTCCGCCTTCATCTACCCTCTGCACCGCTGACATGCTCCATCTTTTGTCTCAGCTACCGGCACCTTTTCTTCTGTTGGGTGATGTTAATGCCCACCATCCCTTATGGGGTTCTCCAAGGGCCTGCGCGCGGGGGCTGTTCTTGCTGACCTTTTCGTTCAATATACTCTTTCTGTTCTGAACACTGGTGAACCTACTTTCATTTCCGATTCTTCTGCGATGCTATCGCATCTGGACCTTTCCGTTTGCTCTGCACAGCTTTCTCACCGCTTTCATTGGTACGTAGTTTCAGACGCCCATTCCAGTGATCTTTGCCCTTGTGTCATTACTCTTATATCACACCACATTTCCTCCTCGCGTGCGAGTTCTTGGCAGCTGTCTGAGTCGAATTGGGCTCTCTTTTCCGCTCTGGCTGTTTTCTGCGACCGCCAGTTCAACTCCGTTAACCAGATGGTCGAATATTTCAACTCTGTCGTGATCTCCACTGCCAAGCAGTCAATGCCGCGGTCGTCTGCCTAACCTAGACGATTACCGGTCCCTTGGTGGACTGCTGAGTGCCGCGATGCCATTCGTGCTCGTAAGAGGGCTCTTAGGGTATTTCGCCATCACTCCATGCTGGAGCATTTGATCAATTTTAAATATATACGCGCCCGGGCACGGCGCATTATTCGAGACAGCAAATGGGCATCCTGGGCTTCGTTTGTTGAAACATTCAGTCGCACAACACCTTCATCTGTTGTGCGGAAGAAGCTCCACCGTGATGCCGGTAGGCAGACTAGTACTTCCATACCGGGGATTCTCGTGGGAACTAACACCGTCGTTGCTCCGGTTGCTATTGCAGACGCCCTTGGTAGTACGTTAGCAAATGCGTCCAGCTCCGCCAATTATCACCCAACGTTTCGTGCCATCAAGTCGGACGTGGAGTCTCGGAGTCTCTCTTTCCGGTCCTTGGATTCCGAGTGCTATAACTCGGATTTTAGCATTCGGGAGCTGGATGCCTGTTTAGCATCCTCTCGACACTCCGCTCCAGGACCCGATGGTCTCCATATCTCCATGCTACAGAACCTCTCTTCTGACACTAAGCAATGTATCTTGAACCTGTACAACCTCGTTTGGCGGGAGGGTGTGTTTCCTACAGCTTGGCGCGAAGCCACCGTTGTTCCCATCTTAAAAACGGGGAAGGACCGTAGTCTTCCTCACAGTTACCGTCCTATCTCCCTCACCAGTGCGGTTTGTAAGGTGATCAAACTTATTACAAATGGCTTCCATTTTTCTTTGGAGAAGACAGTTTGTGTCAACTTCTGGCGTCGGAAACCATACCAACCGCCTTCTCTACATCTTGGGACCGAAACGCTGCCCTTCACCGAAACTGTGAAGTTTCTTGGCTTGGTGTTCGACAGGAAGCTTAGTTGGTCTACCCATGTCCCTTCTCTGAAGGCTAGATGTGATCGTGCACTTAATATTTTACGTGTTTTATGTGGCACATCCTGGGGAGCAGATTGCACCGTGCTATTACAACTTTACCGTTCGCTTGTTCGCTCTAAACTTGATTACGGGTGTATTGTACACTCTTCGGTTTGTCCTTCGGTTTTACGACGTTTAAACCCAGTCCACCATCGAGGGGTTCGTCTGGCGCTGGGTGCGTTTCCGACTAGCCCAATTATTAGTTTGTCTGAGGAGGCTGCTGAACCTCTGATGTCTCATAGGCGTGATCTGCTTCTTTGCAGCTATGCTATCCGGCTCTTTGCCTTGCCAGATCACCCGTCTTTCAAGTTATTCTTTGACGGGTCTCTTGACCGTCAATATGCTGTCAGAGCGGTTGCCTTTCTTCCCGCAGGAGTTCGTTTCGTCTACTTCTTCGGCTCTTGGATGTTCGCCTACCGCCTGTGTTTCCATGGGGGAATGTTCATTCCCCCCTTGATTACGTTGCGACACCCAGTTCCACCTTGGGTTGGCATCCATGCCGAAATCAACGACTCCACCTTCAGTCTTCCTCTCCACATTTTTAGAGCTGCAGGTCAGGTTTCCCAACCATTGTTTTATTTAAACAGACGGTTCCAAGGAAGACCGTGGTGTGGGATGTGCTTTCGTTTTTTATTCGCGGAGTTATAGAAGCCTTGAAAGTTTAGCTGAGTCTTAACTGGAAGAAATTCAGGCGAATAAATGTGTGAAATAAGACAGTTGAGCGATACAACTACCAAAGGCATTAGCGCCAAAAAAAAAAAAAAAAAAAAAAAACGCTTCAAGAACCTGCAGCTGTCTTTAGACCGGCGATTGGTATATGGATGGATTTTCCCGCCAGGCAAAGTAACACGAAACCAGACGTCAGAGGAAAAGCTATGTCGATTACGTGGAGCAACAAACGTGATCCCTGATGTCTTTTTGATATCGTTAATAACTTTTCTGTATTTGGCATACATCTTACATTGTAGAAGGTTATCCAATGTACAATAAGTGCTGGAGAAATACGAGGGTACGCCTGAAAGCGCGAATGAAATTCCGACATTCACCTGTTCACCAAGGAACCTTGAATCCAAAGGTTTGACTAGTCAGCGAATAAAATAGGCTACTCTTGAACGGAAATAATTGTCTCTGAGAGGTGTTCGACTCAGAAACTGACGGAGATGTGCCCTTTAAAATTAAAAGAGCCAAACGGGAGTATAGGTTCCACTTGGCGATCTATGTGCCATTTAGGTAAACGGTTGGAACATATATCTTGTGCCCCCCAGGGGCCTACTACGGTAGGTACGGGTTTAGCGCACCCGGGGGTTCCAGAGCCACTCACCCCATCCCATCATCCCCATCGCCACCAACTGACCTATGTTATGGTCTACGTGTGCGTGTGTGTTCTTTGTGTTTTATGTGAGCACGAGTATTTTCGCCTCATCTTCTTCCTCTTCTAGGCTTACTCCTTACATATTTAATTTTAAGGCTTTAGATTTATTAACTCCTGCCTCACCAACAGAGATCTTTATTCTATCTCCGTGGTTCCGGTCCCATGGTTCTATCACGGCTTCCAACATGTGCGATCCTCGAAGGTCTCAGGCGTGAAGGTTGAGTGGACATTTCTACGGCCCCTATGTGTAAGCCTAAGGTGCGGAGCCCGTCCATACCGTTATGTACACCCACATAGCTTCCTTGGGGGCCCGGTCCGTTTTAATTTCCTGACGAGCGCTCCTAGTTGGGTTAGAATTACGGACCGGTCGTATTACCGCTAACGAAAACCCGGTATAATCAACCACAAGTCCCCTGAATCCATGTCTGCTTTATTACGCAGCATGGCCTAAAGGTGGGAGCCACAGGTGGTTATACCTGTGGTAGGGGCTTAAAGCCGGGTTGTACATGATGAAGGGCTTACCCGTATGGACCAGTAGTGGTGGCTGGAGGGTAACTCCTGAGGTATTCCTTGAGATCGGTCTGGTAGGGGTCTACCAGGGCCCCAGACCGGAAAGTATTTTGGTGTCTTTTTTTTTTTCTACCCCCGGATGGCAGGCTGACGACGGTTCCGGAAGGGGGTCCTTCCATCATGCTATCTCCGCGCAGATCTATTTCATTTGACCGCTTTATAGTTGTGACCTTGGCTTGCGAAAAGAAAACTATGAGAGATATCAGTCCGTTTTACATACAACGCGAGATTGACAGGATATGCGGTAAAGTGACCAATGCAACCAGAACGCGAGACCGTACACTTTTGGTTGAAACGAAGACGGAAGACCAATCCAAGAAACTCATGAACGCCAACTTGTTGGGTTTCTGCCCCATAAAGGTGGCCCTCACAAGACTTTGAACACCTGTAGAGGCGTGGTAAGTACCTCTTGTTTAGATGGTCTTTCCGAGGCAGATATTGTCCAATTTATCTGACCAGAGTGTATACCAAACGTACCGTCTGCTCGGCAAACGTGATGGTGAATCAGTGGCATTGCGTATGGTATTTCTGACTTTTAAGGGCACCACAATGCCTGAGAACTTGTATTGTGGATATGAACGCGTCTCTGTGTGACCGTATGTGCCAAACCCAATGAGCTGTTTTCGGTGCCAACAGTTCGGTCATACGCAAACTGTGCACGTTTGATGCAACATGTGTGGTGAAGGTGTCTGTTCACGAGACCCTTATTGTGTCCACCGCCGCGGGAGGCATACCGCTAGCTCCCGGCAATGCCCACGATTTTTGGAGGAAAATGCCATTCAGGAACTAAGAATCAAAGAACCACTAACTTTTCCGGAGGCCCGGCACCGCTCAGCAGCTTAAGCCTGCGACCACCTTAGGCTACACCTCCGTTGTTCGCCACACTGCTAGTGCCTCTGTGGCTCTTCAAACTGCACCAGCTGCTGAAGCGTCCACTCAAACGGAACTGCCTCTACCTCTAACCTCGGCCGTATTGCCTGAACGACCTGCACCGCCAGCATCGAGAGCTTTCACTTCAGCTGACCCTCTGTCAAAATCCGTACGCCAGCCTTCACATAGTTCACCCCCTGTTGTCGCCTCTCATGAGCGTTTTCGTGAGAAGCACAAGGTGGCGGATAAACCAAAGTCCCGTTCACGTTCTGCGAGCCGTAGAGGGTGTACCGGATCCCGACAATCAGAGGACCCCGACGGGGACACAGGCCGCCTTTTTTTTTTTTTTTTTTTTTTTTTTTGGCCAGAGGTCTGTCAAACTCAACCGACCACCTTAACAGTGCTGGTTGTTTAACTGTCCATCAGCTAGTATTGAGAGTCTCCTTTATTCCACCTCGCTTCTCCCAAGTTTCTAGCGTCTTTCCTTTTTGCCATGGCTCTCATGGCACTCGCGGTGTTCACTCCCATAGAGCTGAACTGCAGTTGTTGCTGCGGTCTTATGATCCCTTGGTCGTCTATTTACAGGAGGTGAAGCTTCGCCCACACGATCCTTTTGTAGTCCACCGTTACCCGGCTCGTTTCGATCATACCCCGGAGGAGGGGTTTTCTCATGGGGGTGTCATAATACTCAAGCGCGGCGATGTGTATTGTAAGCCACTGTCACTTACCACTGCCTTGCAAGCTGGCTGTCCATCTTGTACTTCCTGGTTTCACCTTTTCAGTCTGTAACGTTTACGTTCCTCCTTCAGCTACCCTCAGTTCAGCCGACTAGTTCACATTCCTATCTCAACTCCCGGCCCCTTTTGTTTTGTTGGGTGATTTCAATGCCCATCATCCATTTTGGGGTTCCTCTAGGGCAAGTGAGCGAGGGACGCTCCTTGTAGACATTTTCGACCAATTTCGCCTTACTGTTTTGAACACTGGTGAACCCACTTTTATTTCCGATTCTTCTGCCACGCTCTCTCATTTGGAACTTTCTGTTTGTTAAGCACAGCTTACTCACAGGTTACAATGGAATATGGTATCTGACACTCATTCCAACGATCATTGCCCATGTGTTCTGAGTTTGCTCTCACACCGTCTATCTTCGTCACGAGCAGCAACTTGGCAGCTAGCCTAGGCAAATTGGGCCTTCTTTTCAGCACAAGCTGTTTTCAGGGACCATGAGTTCGACACGGTCGATTAGATAGTGCAACATTTTATTGCTGTTGTTCTCTCGGCCGCCGACTTATCAATTTCTCGGTCGTCTTCCCATCCCAGACGATTGCCGGTTCCTTGGTGGAATGCCGAGTGCCGCGAGGCTATCCGTGCGCGCAGAAGGGCTCTTAGGGTATTTCATCATCACCCTACGTTGTATCATCTCATCTCTTTTAAACAAGCCCGTGCACGGGCCCGACGCATTATTCAGGATAGCATAAGGGCTTCCTGGGCTTTGTTTTGTTGCCATCTTTAATAGGTCAACGGCTTCTTCGGTTGTCTGGGAAAAGCTACGAAGTGTTGCCGGTAAGCAGGCCAACTCTTCCATACCGGGACTTCACGTGGGAGCTGCTATTGTCGTCCATCCCGTAGCTGTTGCTGACGTCCTTGGTAGTACGTTCGCGTCTGCCTCTAGCTCCGAAAATTATGCTCCAGCTTTTCTTACTACCAAGGCTGAGGTGGAATCTGAGGCTCCCTCCTTTCGCTCTTTTAACAATGTGTGCTATAACTCGATTTTTAGCATCCAGGAGCTTGAAAACTCCCTTTCGTCCTCTCAGCGCACTGCTCCCGGACCAGATGGTATTCATATCGCCATTCTTCAGCATCTTTCTCCTGCTAGCAAACTTTTTCTCTCATTTCTATACAACCGCATTTGGTGCAATGGAGTGTTTCCTGCAGTCTGGCGCGAGGGCACCATCATCGCAATCTTAAAACCTGGTAAGGATCGCCATCTACCTTCCAGCTATCGTCCCATCTCTCTCACCAGTTGTCTCTGCAAAGTGATGGAGCGTATGATTAATGGGCGATTGCGATGGTGGCTCGAATCCCAAAATCTGATTGCCAGCGTCCAATGTGGGTTCCGTCGTTACCGTTCTATAGTCGACCACCTGGTCGCACTATCCACACACATCATGGATGCTTTTTTTTTTTTTTTTTTTTTTTTTTTTTTTGCGGAAGAGTCAGACTGTCGTGGTATTTTTTGATCTGGAAGAGGCGTATGATAACTGCTGGAGATACGCTGTCCTTCGTACCCTTCATAATTGGGGCATTCGTGATCGTCTGCCCGTTTTTATTCGGAGTTTATGAAGGATAGAGTTTTTAGGCTACGGGTAGGCCCGATTTTATCCGGTGTTTTTACTCAGAAGAACGGAGTACCACAGGGTTTGGTGCTGAGTGTCACATTGTTTGCTATTGCCATCTATCCTATTGTAGAGTGTGTTTCATTTGGGGTTTTTTCTTCCTTATTTGTGGATGATTTCGCAATTTATTTTAGTTCAGGACGACCATGTCTTCTCGAACGACGCCTCCAACTGTGTCTTGACCTACTGTACCTTTGGAGTATGAATAATGGTTTTAAATTCTCCGTCGAGAAAACCGTCTGCGTTAATTTCTGGCGACGGAAGGCGTATTCTTCGCCTACTCTACATCCTGGTGCGGATGTTCTTCCTTTCGCCGAGGAGACGACATTTTTAGGATTGCTTTTTGACCGGAAACTCAGCTGGTCCTCTCATATTTCCTACTTAAAGGAAAAATGTGACCTTTCTCTTAATATGTTACGCGTTTTAAGTGGCACATCCTGGGGGCTGATCGGACCACTCTTCTACGGCTCTATCGGGCTCTCGTTCGGTCAAACCTCGATTTCGGTTGTATTGGGTATTCTTCGGCCCGCCCATCAATTTTAGCTCGTCTCAATGCTACACATCACCGTGGTATGCATATGAGTATTGGCGCCTTTCCCACGAGTCCAGTTCTTAGCCTTTGTGCGGAAGCTGCCGAACCTCCGCTGACTTATCAACGTGATGTCCACCTTTGCAGTTATGCCTGTAGCCTTCTTAGTTTACCTGGGCATCCGCCTTTTCTTGCTTTTTTTTAACGAATCTTTGGATCACCGATACTCGAGTAATTCCCTGGCCTTACTCCCGCCTGGTGTTCGCTTTCGGCTGCCCCTTCAGCTGTTGGACGTTACTTTATCGCCAGTCTATTCTAGAGGGGAGACTCATTTTTCCCCCCGTGGCTCCACCCTGAGATACTTGAACAAAGTCTGTTGTCCACGCCGAAGTCAACCACTTCCCATTTGGCTGTGCATTCCGCCTTTTTAGCCCTCAAAGAACAGTTTCTTAGTTGTAATTTTATCTATACTGATGGTTCAAAGGACGCTATGGGAGTAGGATGTGCTTTTATTCATGACCGACAGAGTTTTAGATTTCGCTTTTTACCGCAGTGCTCGGTTTTCACAGCTGAGCTTTTTGGTCTTTACCAGGCTCTTTCATATATTCAGCGACAGGCCTTTAGTGAGTGGGTTGTGTGCTCTGATTCCTTGTGTGCTTTGCAGAGCCTAAGATTGCTGTACAGCCCCCATCCCCTTGTACAGAGTGTTCGGGATTGTCTCCATTCGCTTGCCGAATCGGGCTTTAGCGTCACTTTTATATGGGTTTCTGGAAACGTCGGCATAGGCGGCAATGAGGCTGCTTACGCCGCTGTGAAGGCCGCCATTTCGGCCCCCATGTGTTCTAACGCACCTGTGCCTCCTGGGGATTTACGCCCTTTTTACCAACATCTTATCCTCTTGCATTGGAATTCTGCCTGGGCCGTTCTGCAGGGGAATAAACTTCGGGTGGTGAAGGCCCCCCCCCCCTGTCGCCTGGAATACCTCCTCTCGCGCGTGCCGTCGCGATGAGGTGCTTTAACTAGACTCCGTATCGGGCACTGTCGCTTTAGTCACAGTCATTTATTGTCTTCGGACCATGCACCACTTTGTGTTCACTGTCGTGAGCCCTTGACTGTGAGGCATGTTTTAATCGACTGTCAGTTTTTAGCTCCCTCACGTTTGTCCGTCGGTATTCCAGCCGAGATTTCAGACGTACTGGCGGATGACCTTGTTTCTGTGGAACGAGTTTTTAATTTTATGCGTCAGATCGGTATGAGCCACCGTGTATGATTTGCACGTGTTGCCAGTGTGTCCTTTATTTGCTTTTATCAACCTGGTGGCATCGTTTATCGGTGGCGCTCTACCATTACACATGATATAGTTTTGCGTTCCACTGCTGCTGGCACTGTTTTTTTAATTTCCTTTTAAATCTTGGTTGTTCGGGCGCTAATAACCATAGTCGTTGAGCACCCTAAAGCAGCAGCACCGCCACCACCACCACCATCACCACCATTGGACCTTACCGGTTTTGAAAGTTGTGGTTGTTGTGCAGAGTACGCAATGTTTGTCGCACTCTTAAACCCGAGATCGAAGGGTTGAGCGATATTTTTCTAGACTACTCTTTACAATTGTGGATTTTGTACATGTTATTGTAGATGTTGAGGACTTTGGGTGTGGTCTGACTAAGTGGCCCTGTTGATATCGTAGGTCTGAATTGCGATTTCCCGACTCGGTATAAGTTTAGCTGAACTGAGCTATAGGTACCGTAGTGCGGGACAGATTCACAGGAGCATGCGATAACAGCTTCCATTTCACCCGTTTTCCGTATCTCCTGGATTGCTCTCTCGTCTGCAAAACGGGGATTGTTGCAGAAAGTAGATGGGTTTTCGCCGCCACAGTTAACACAAGATGAAGTTGATGTACATGCGCCATCGTGAGTGAGGTCTCCACAGATGGCACATCTAGACTGAGCCGTACAAAATTTACTGGTGTGTCCAAAGCAGTGATACTTGTAGCATCGGAGTGTGTTCGGGATGTATGGCTTCATACCCTACTTTAATCCTTCGAGGGAGATCTACCCGATCAAATTAAAAGAACAGGGCATGAGTAGGCACGAATTCACCAGTTACTTTGCGCTGATGGAACGCCTTGCTCCACCACATTATCCTGAATCACAAATCTGTGCGATTGGTTACAACTCTGCGCGAGAAGTTCAAGGTCTTGTATATCGTCACCTTAACCTTCATGCTACCACCCGTGGATTAGATCGATGCTGCTTACCCAGTATTTAAATACCGGGCTTCTACATTTTCTATTAGAAGTCTAATCATAACTAAGTAATTTTAAGGCTACAGTGAACACTTAAAATATGGATTTTTCCCATCTATGCTACTGCATAAAATTATTGGGCTGTGAATTAACAACCAGCACATATTCAATTACCACAACAAACGTTAATTGTTATATTGTAATTTAAGATGAAATATCACAGAATTCAGTCAAAATAACTGGAATAACATTTAGCACCATAAAAGTATATTTAGTTACAAAGATGTGCTTAAACATACTTTCAAAACCCAGTTATGTTTAATTAGAATATGCAAAATATAACTTACTGGTATGGATAAAGTCAGTGTATTTTGCATCCAGATTATAAGCGCTTAGTAATGATAATGGTTTTCCCACACTAGTTCCAACACTATACCATGTATCTTGCTATTCTCAATTTACAAAAACACCCAAAAGTAATTAGTCACTCATAGCCATCAGAAAACTAAATAAATCAGTAATTACAAAATTAATTTGCTTATAAGCTAAAAAGAAAATTATAAAAACAAGATTAATTATGATAGTATCTGGTTGCAAATAAATAATTCTCTTTATTTAGAGCAAGTATGCAAATTAATGCATTTAGGGTGTAATTTTTTTTTGAAATTTTCTGCACTCTGTATGCAATGTTTTCTTAGTTTCGCATATAACATTATTCCTACTCCTTTGGCAGCAATTTCTGCAATATATAATGAAGCAAAATTATTAATTACACCTTTAGGTATTCTTTCTCCTTGCTTCAGAAACCATTGACAGCTTACTTATTCATTTACTTTAACATTAAATGAAAATCTAAGTTACATTCTTCCTGAAAACATATTTGCAATTTCGTAAATACACATTTAACCTCATCTTTGCATATGGTGATCACAGAGGTGTATTAGTTATCCAATCATCCCTGTTACTGTGACTTCATTTGTATATCACACATGTTATAATACGTCAACCCTCTCTGGCAGAAAACATTCCCAGAAGAACTAACCATGTTCTTTTTACACAGTAAGCATAGAACTGTGTTAGACTAGTTTTAAAAAAATTGCCTGGGTTTGGAAATACTGACCTTCAAATAACAAGACACTTTGATTATATCAAAGTGTGGTGTTTTAGGCTTAAAACCACTTAAAAGCTTGGCAGCAAGATGACTAACAGATGCATAACATGGAAGCTTGTTGTATTTTCATTACCTCAATCAGGAGTGTGCCACTGCATGGTCTTATGCAACACTGAACCATACCAGCAAATTTATCTAATCCCTTCTGGATAACATAAGACCTGCCATATGTTGATTTTCTTCCTTACTCCATTCTAGTTAGAGGTAGGTAGTGAGGTCCACTGGACTCAACTGCATCTTTTTACCAAAGCATTTGAAAATTTGTTTTCTCCCATAAAAATGCATAGAAACACAACCCTCCCATATGTGCTCCCCATCCCAGCACACAGCCCAACAAGGGTTCACCCCACTGGTTTGACAGGGCCACACAGGGGATACCGCAAGTTACCCTGGAATTCGGTACAGTGCCTATTCCTAGTCATTGCCTAGGGCTGAATTAGTCCCTAGGCTTCTGTTTAGTCGAAGCAGAAAACAAAGTGGTGTAGTAGGTTGTGCACCGTCACTGAAAAGCAGAAGGCTGAAGCTCAGATGTGCAATGATATGTATGAAATAATATGGGTTAACAAGCAATCTTTCTTCAAGTCTTGAATTTCTTAACTGAATTAAAACAGTTAGTGCAACATTGTGTAACTTTAAACTTAACAATTTGAAACTTTTCATTGATTTGGATAGCTTTTATCGTATATAAGTTTGATTATTATCCCATGTATGATAACAATGTGTATTCTGATGGTCAGGTAAGTTGTTCTTTATATGTACATGTATATAGGCTTAATTACAGTCACTACCATTAATTTATTGAACAGTGGTTTACATTGTGACAAATTGAATCTGTCGTAACATAATCGTTTACTTTTAAGATACCTTTAACGTTACCGATTTGCCCCACAGTCAGCTACCATTTGCAGTAAAGTTGTGAAATAAATGGTTTACTGATTTCAAATATGAATCAAGAACACACTTATAAGTTCATTACACGTACAACACTTGAGAGTGTAGCAGTAAACTAGTTAAAACATGGCACCCATGAAATTTTATTGTACATGATTAAATGCAGTATATTTGCCTCTGGTGATGTATTTAATACTGGCTTATCTATTAAACTAGTTATCTGCTACACGGTTTTCTCTTCAATCAGCACTGAAGCCACATGTCTGATTACATCAGGCATCTTACATTATTGCTTTTAAGTTTTTCAATTTCAGGAAATATTTAAAATGGTAATATAAGCTGCATATAGTACTACATGTATTTACAAATGAATAACAGAATTAAAATGATCCAAAAAAGGAACATTGTAGCTCCAAACTTTATTTGAACCATTCTGGTTCTCCAATTACAAACATATACAATCTGTTTGTAACACATTTAGTAATATTAATATTGTTATATATTACTTCACTGTTACTAGCTTCTTTTTACATTTATGAAAAAGATATTTAATTAGCTTTAAAATACTATTATCAATACCACTGAAATATAATTTTATTCAAATTATAATTAGGCCTCCTCAGAACATGGAAGCTCGCCTAAGCTACCTTGTGTTTTGAAGGCAACTTGCAAATGAGAAAATTTATGTTCCCTCTACTCAATAACATGAATTATACTTGCTACATGTATTTCATTTATGTGCCTTTATGCCTTCTTAAGTCATCTTATGCAATTTTAAGCTTAATAGCCATAAAGTACTGCCCATAAATATTACATACTCGATTGGGCCTATGCCTTCATGAGCCTAGTTATGTGTAGTTTAAAGTTGTAACTGCATATAACACTTCTAACAAGTATCATGTCTGTGGCCTCATGCCCTAATGAGTCAATTTATGTCTCTTCTTTAGTTTTGGTAATGTTTAATGCCAACTTTTTTTACTTGTGGCACTACAGGCAATGGCTCTGGTGATATATGAAATGAGGATGGAGCATTGCTGGAATTCTATGATGGGGAAACCTGAAGAAAACCTGCCACCACAAATCTTACATGTGGTCGGTTTAGATTGAACATAGGCCATCTAGGTGAAAAGCGAGTGGCCTAGACACTCAAAACCAGCACAACCCTTATATATCTCTTCAAATAAGCTATTGAGCAAAACACTTCTCACACATATCAAACTTGTGTGGTTTCACAACTCAATAATCTAGTAAAACACTTCCAATAAAATAACACATATGTGGCTTTAAGCATTGAAGAATCACTTTACACTTTTTCAAATCTGTCCACTAAGTAAAACACTTCTACAAGCATCACACTTATATGGCTTTATGCCTGCATGACTCAATCTATTCATTTTCAAATCTCTCAATTCGGCAAAATATTTTTCATATGTGGTTTAATACCCTGATGAGTTAACTTATGCTTTCTCAAGTATGTTGACGTAGTAAAACACTTCCCACAAGTATCACACTTATATGGTTTTATGCCTTGATGAGCCAATGTATGCCTTTTCAAATTTCTCAATTCAGAAAAACTTTTCATACAAGTAGTACACTTATATGGCTTTATGCTTTGATGAGTAAAGTTATGTCTTGTCAACCCTGATGACCTAGTAAAACACTTCCCGCAGGTATCACACTTATGGGGTTTTATGCCTTGGTGAGTCAAATTATGGATTTTCAAATATGATAAATGAGTAAAAAACTTCCCACAAATGTCACACTTATGTGGTTTTATTCCTTGATGAGCCAACTTGTGTATTTTCAAATACGTAGATGTAGTACAACACTTTCCGCAGGTATCGCACTTATGTGGACTTATGCTTTGGTGAGTCAACTTATGTGCTTTCAAATAGCCTGATGTAGTATAACACTTTCCGCAAGTAACACACTTATGTGATTTTATGCCTTGATGGGTTAAATTATGTAATTTCAAGTATGCTGACGAAGCATAACACTTTCCACAGGTATCACACTTATGTGGTTTCATGCCTTGATGAGTGAACATATGTCTTTTCAAATCTTGCAAATCAGCATAACATTTGTCACAAGTATCACACTTATGCGGCTTTATGCCTTGATGACTAAATTTATGTCTTTTCAAATTTGATATTTTAGTGAAAAACTTCCCACAAGTATCACACTTATGTGGTTTTATACCTTGATGAGTCATTTTATGTGCTTTCAAATGTGTTGATGTAGTAAAACACTTCCCACAGGTATCACATTTATGCTGTTTTATGCCCTGATGAAGCAACTTATGAACTTTCAAATGTGATGCACTAAAACACTTACCACAGATATCACATTTATGTGGTTTTATGCCTTGATGAGTTAACGTATGTGCTTTCAAATGATTTGATGTATTAAAGCACTTCCCACAGGTAATACACTTATGTGGTTTAATACCCTGATGAGTCAGCTTATGCGTTTTCAAATGTGTTGACGTAATACAATACTTCCCACAGATGTCACACTTATGTGCTGCTATGCCTTGATGGGAAAACTTATGTGTTTTCAAATATGATGAACTAGTAAAACATTTGCTGCAGATATCACACTTATGTGGTTTTATGCCCTGATGAATCAACTTATGTGTTCTCAAATGCCCTGATTGAGTAAAACACTTCTCACAGGTATCACACTTATGTTGTTTTATGCCCTTATGAGTTGATGCATGTCTTTTTAATTGTGTTGATGTAGTAAAACAACTCCCACAGGTGTCACACTTATGAGGCTTTATAGTTTCATCTGACAAACATGAGGATTTGTTGAATATATCCCCATTTTCATACTGTTCAAAGTAAACACTTTTCTGTACTGATGAAGCTTCTGGTAAATGTGTTTCCTGCCTTGTGTATTTTCTAACTGTTTCATATTCAGGACTACATTTTGTCATACTGAATCTTTTATTATTTGTAGAGTTTTCATCGGAGAATAATCCTAACTGATTGTTGTACGTTTGTTCTCTGTATAACCTGAAATGGGAATATAATTTATAATAACTGAAACATATTTAACAAAAGTTTAATATATGCAGGTGCAAGTAAATAACAACATACAAATTTTGTTTCCAGAACATGGTCCCTAAAAGATCAATATGAGATAAGAAACCTATGTTCTATAAGGCTCAGTTACAAAGTTATGTGTATTCAAAGTAATGAGATATTGGTAAGAATAAATCATAATGAGAAAGGAATATGTAAATAGTTTGCATATGAAACAAAACTAGAGCTTCTTATGGACTTAATAAATCTGGTCTGTTATCTCTCTGAAGAAACATTTCTATATTTTAATGTTACCAAAATTACTTAAATTGCAGAACTAATATGGGGCTGCACACCAAAGCAATAAATAACAGGTTGTGGCAAACAGTTAAACAAACATAGGGAAATTCTGAAAATTGTACTTTGGCTGCATGATTAGGTGGAATGACTATGAACCTTAATAAATCTCAGGAATCAAGCTCAAAACTGGATATGGCTAAACTGTTTCTTTAATTTCTTTTACATCTTGTGAGCAATATATTATTATGCTTATGACTTAAAATTGCAAACTATTGCCATTATTACAATGCACAGAGCATTCCATACTGTGCTTCCGCTTACATCTGATAGCTAGGGCTGGAGGTTTGTGTACGACATTGCCGTTAAGTTGCTGTTGGCGATAAGCATTAGCACTAAGAACTTTGTCTTCCCAAAAGAGGCGCTGAGTACCTGCGTGTAGCATAATGGATTACCAATGCTGCTAATAGATGACTTTGATATCCCTGAGAGACACTAACACCACAATACAGTATTTGTTTCTTACGTAAGTGTTGAGTAATCATGGCTAATTCCTATATACCTTCTATACACAACAACACTATGTTGAAACAGTTAAATAGGTACTCATGGAAGAAAGAGCAAAATTACACTTTTGCTGAAGTCACTGATAAGCACCTTGGTGAAGCAGAATGTTGTTTTGCAACAGCAGCATGGATTTACAGTGAAAGATATCCCAATAGACAGCAGATCCATCGTGCTGCTTTAGAATCTGTGGATCTACGCTTGTAAGAATTTGGTTTGGTGCCGAATAAGGCAGACTACTGTGCAAGATGTAACTATCGCACTCTGGAGTTTGAAGACAATGTATTATATAGACTTGAAGAACCACTAACTGGTAGCTCAGTTAGGTCTGGCATTCCGAACTCAAATGGGCTCAAACCTGCACCCGAATGGTGGCTCTTAACTGTGCTTAACACTTTCAGTGACAGACTGAATAACAAAACGCAGTCTGAAAAGGCTCCAAAACTCTTTAGAGCAGAATGCAGGGTTTCAAATTATTATTAATATTGTGTGTTGTTAGTTTGATAGTGTTTAATGCCTGCTTTTACTACAGGTGGCAATGACATAAGGGATTAAGATGGAGCATCGGCAGAATCAGAAACCAGACAAAATCTGTGTCGCTTTGTCCACCCAATTCCCACATGCGCTTGCTTGGGAATGAACCCTTGGTGAGAGGTGAGTGGTCTAACCACTAGACTACAGCACGACCTTATATGTAATAAAATGAGTACCTAATGACATAGGAAACTGAATCTTTTTTATTTTTAGTAAGCCATTTTGCTTAATGTATAAAATACTGGATGAGAAGTTGCTTCAATATTTTTAAAGAAATTAAAACCAAAGAAAAATTTGAAAAGAAAATTCAAAATCCCAAAATAATCAATCAGTAGACAGACATAACCTTACTATATAGAATGTTTAGGTTAATGAAATGATAATACGGATATTTCTTTACTAAAGCAGCTATGTGTTTGGTTTTTTGTTTTATTTTTTAACATAAAAAATGAATTCATGAAACCTGGAAGAAAATAAAAAAAAAAAAAAAAAAAAAACCAAAAACACCAAAAACACACACGCATAATAGAACTAATAATGAAAATTGCATAAAGCAATAGGGTAGAGATGTAACAAGGATTCCTGTACCATTTTCACTTGTGTTGTTGCATAACAGAACAGCTGATTGTGAACACAGTATGACTTAATGTAATACAGTAATAGTAAAAACACAGCCAGTTATTTAATCTTTGGAACATAAAGAGACACAATTGATAGGAATAAACTGGTCATGAGGACAATATATGAATTTAACGGAATAATAGTAAAACTGCAGCCATACATCTAGTGTTTGGAATATATAATACAGAGGTAGTTGGTAGCAAAAAACTGATCATAAAGATAATATGAATGAACTTAATTCAATAATAGTAAAAACGCAGATACATCTAGTATTTGGAACATATAAAGAGATACTTGGTAGCAAAACACTGGTCGTGAAGACGAGATGACTCAAAGTAAACCGTGTAACAGTGAAAATACAGCTTCCTGGCCACACATCTACTCTTTGGAACATATTAAGAGTCACTTAGTAGCAACAAGCTGCCTATAAATACAACATGAATAAAATTAATACATGTAATAGTGAACACACAGCCACACAAGGTGAGAGATATGTTGAAAAATGACATAGTATTATTGGTTTCAAAGTTCAAGTTTATGACTGATATTATTTTATATCATTATTAACTTTTGTTGATGTGGGGATAGGTTATTGATGCAACTTAGAGAAAGAACTGTGCTACACTGATTATGTTTGGAAAACATGGTCTTACTTTAACAAGGAATATGGTCAACAAGATATAACTATGGAGAAGTGAGTGGTACATTGTGATCTAAAAGTCTTACCTTCTTGATTCTGTTGAAGGGAAGCTCTCATCCATACAGTCCTGTAACATAATTATATACATTATTGTATTTAAAGATGTAATTATGTGACCAAATTGTTGACCATCAAACAGGACCAGATGGATATTTAACAAGATTGCATGGATTATAATCAGATTATATAACACTTTCAGTGTAACCAGGGGCACATTATATAACATGGAAATAACAAAAATGTTATATAAAACTTCTTCAGACAAGTGATACATATGCATTTTAAACATTTTATTTCAATGAAATGAAACTTCTCACATAATTTATTTGTGAAATCCTTACCCTAAGACATGAAAACTCAGTTGTTACACTCTGAGTTTATTTGTGACTAAAAAGATCCAATGGTAAATTTCTATTGTAATGCATAGCATGATTAGAATAATCAGAAGTAGTTATTTGCTAAACTCCAAATTACACATTTGAAAGATATTTATTAGTAAACAACACATTATTCAGAGATGCAAGAAACCAATAGCTAATGTAATGGCTTTATAAAAATTGTAATATGGTAATGCATATATATAAAGAACTATGTTAAACTGTAAGAAACATTTTTATTTTACCAAAATCTCAGTGTTCTATGACCCATAAGTCTATAGATATACCTACCATACAATAAACAAAACGGAGATTTCTTTTGTTTAGTAATTCAATTTTATTTGTATATTAGTAAGCAAAGCTTGTAACAGATTAACAGAGTAAACAATACATCCAACAGGAGGTTGATTTCATGTTGGTGAATTCTTTATGTAGAAGTATTTTCAAAGTAAGTGACACAAGTAATACATTTAAAAGTGCTTTAAGCACATTTAGGTATTGGATAAGTGATAAAAAGCAGCAGAACAACATACATTATTACAGTTACATATAGAAGGAAACAGTGTTAGAATGATGATAGGTGTTACAGAGCGTTAAACTACTAGGTTATTAGTGCCCTTATGATATAACCTTCTGAAAACTGGCATAACTCAAACATTATAATAAAACTCAAGCAGGAAACATTACCTTCACGTGAGAGATGTTGCAATTTGACTTTGTGGAGAGTTTCACAAAGATAAAATAAAATGGTCTAATTCTGCTTTGATGAAAAGGCAATTGTAATTATCAAGATTTCAGGAACCAAAGGAAAACCCTTGAGAGTCTACTTGAGCCTTAACTGGAAGAAACTCAGGTAAATAGTTATCTGAGCAGACACTTGAGTGAAAGCACTGCCAGAAGTATTAGCCATGCCAAACATAACAGTGTATACAGCAGTTTTTACACTGGTGACTGACATATGAGTCATTTTCAGCCCACAGGCCTTAACTTATCCCATAGATGTAAGTCCCAGGGCAAGATGTGTGCTGTGAATGATGCTACAAACTTGCTACATAACATCTTTTATTAACAAGCTAATAAAACAGGAAAAATGCTCACTAGAATAAAATCAGAAATTATTACCATTGCAATGAAACTGCCAACTGTGGAGAACAAACTCCTATGTGCAGGTGTGAAAACTATGGGAGGCATCTGAAAGAAATGTAGGCTCTCCGGTCTTTAGAAGAGTTAAGGTACGACTGTCCAAAAATTGGAATTGGCTTGAACTGCGCACATGCCCTAGAGAAACCCCAAAGTTAAAGGTGGGCATTCATGTCACATACCAAGAAAAAGGTGTAGTTAACTGGGAAACTGGGTCTTCTAAATCAATGAGCAAGAGGTATTCAGATAGAGACAGACAGATGTATACTATAAGTGGGGAATCTAGTGGATGGGTACCCCTATTGACTGGATATTACACTGTAAGGATATGGATCCAGTGAAGACATCATCTGTGATGAGCATAGTTTTGCCTGCATGTGCAGAAACACCCTTCTAGTGATGAATCACACTGTACAGAAAATACAGCCTAATTGTAAGACTCCTCAAAAAGGAACTGCATGGATTTTGCCAGGGACATTTCCTTCCCTTAGATGTTTTGGGAACAGATGGTACACAGACGTGCAGGTGCTTCCAGACTTCTGATTAAGACACCTTCTCTGTTACCTATATGTCCTAAATTGTTCTTTCCTCTGCAAAATGGGGGTAGTTCAGGAACAATAGATGGATGCTCAATGCTACAATTGACACAAGATGGAGTTGATGTACAAGCTCCCTCATGCGTTATGTCTTGACAATTGGTACATGTAGACTGACAAGTGCAATTATCGCTTGTGTGTCCAAAGTAATGACACTTGTAACATCTAAGTATGTTCGGAACATAGGGCCTAACCTTGATGGCTTGATACTGTGCCTTAGTCCTTTGAGGGAGACACCCACACAATTAAAGGTAAGGGTATACATGAGTTCAACATAAACCTATACACAGAGGTTGCACTTTTTGCTGGCAGATTCTCTTGAATGTAGTCTTTGGACAAACCATCCAAAGCATGAATGATTAAAATGCTGCACGAGATGTTCAAGGTATTGTTCAACTCCACCATAATTGGGTAGCTGTCTAATATATCTGTTCTTGATATCTTCATATGCCTGCGATGCTTCAAAAAGGAGTGCTACATTACAAAATCTAATACATCAATTCACTTGACCAACTTTCTTATTTAGACCCTTTTAGATTATAGAAGGGCTAACTGACATAAATTTCTTTCCTTCCTTGTTCTGCTGATAAGTGAGGGCCGCTAGTTTCAACTGCTTCTTTTCCATGCATATTATTTTTCTCTTTTGCCATAAAATTGGAATAAAAGAATCCCCCACGGCTCCCTACCCAACAAGCGGCCAACTAGGAGTCACCCTACTGGGGTGACAGGGCTACACAGCCGATGTAGCAGGCTTGCCGTCACACTTTCCCTGAAGTTTAGTACAATATTTAGCCCTGGATGGTGGGCTAGAGGAGGGTTAGTCCCTAACTACCCATTTAGGTGAAGCAGGAACCTAACTGGTGTATTAGGTTGAACACTTTACATGGTTATTCACACATCAGAACTCCCAGGCTGAGACAAACAACCCTCAACAACCAGGTTATCCCTTTCCGCAGATGCAGGTCTCGACACACGGCCTACACATGGTGGGCATTTCAAGTCACTCCCTCGCCACAAAAAGGAATTCACACCAAGGAAGGCAGAGCTGTTTCGTGACCCTGGGTGTGCAAAAACCATACTTATTGTAGAGGTCCCTGCAGGGAACATCATACCAAGGACCTGAATTTCCATGTCTTTCTTTTATAAAGTGTTCAATGTCTGCTTACTGTCTAACCACGAAGAGAAGGCAAGGTGCATAAACCTTTTCTGCTCTGGTGATAACATTTTTGTATGCTCAGACCATGCTAGCAATGAGAACCTGGAAATGAGCAGTTAAAATTTGGCAGCATGGTTGACTCACATCTATACACATATTTCATACTAAACAAATTGGTAGCACATAGCTCCCTCTCATACCTCAGAACCCTCTTGCCTTCATCCCATGGTCCAACCATGTATGACAGAGAAACCCAACATTTGTCCTTGTTTCACAAAATAGTTCAAGTCTGTGGAGATAAAAAATTAAATGTGTGAAATGAATAATCAAATATGCTCCACACATCTTAGAATATCCCATTTATTTTTGCAAAATTAAGGAAATATCTAAAAAACACATTAACAAAACTTTCAGATTAGAAAACAAACAGCTTCACCAATACAAGAGATCCTAAATAACACTATCATGAATTAACAGTTTAGAGAACAGTTTACTTGATATGGAGGGTAACTCTGTCCCTAGCTCTCTCCTAAACATTAAACTCAGCAAATTATTTGTGTAACAAACATCTAAAATATTTTTGAAGATTGTAGTTCCTAGATTTGAGCAAATAACTAAGCATGTAGTTTAATTTATTTATTAGCAAAACTAACCTTAGTTACATCATCACATGGAGCTTCTGTGGTAGTTCTGTCCAGCCACCACAGTTCTTCTTTGATTTCTATCTTGGTGTCCAGTTCAGAGTCTTTGTTGCATGGTTTGATTACAGGAACTTCAGAAAAAAACTGCCTCTCATGTTGTGAACAAAAGTCTGAATCAACATGTGCTTCACTCATTTCTGTTTTGATTTCCATTTTACAGCTATTGATCTTCATTACTAAATTTTCAGAAAAGTGCTGCCAATCATTTTCCTCACTAAAGCCTGAATTAACAGCCTCTTCTTCATCTCCTTCACACACATCGTTGTGTACATTTGCATCACTGTTCAACTTCACTTTAATATCTTGTGAGAAATCTTCTCCCTCAGTCTGTGAAATTTCTGAGAAAGGAACCTCTTCTTTGGGTTCTGTTTTCATATCCATTTTACATCTGCAACACTAGACAATACTGTTGTTAAATTTCACTGCTAAACCTGTGGAAAAGAAACATATTATGTATAGTATTATATACACACTCACTTTTAAACCTCAGAACAGAGATTTCCAGTGATATATGTTTGGGCAGAATACAATACCTTCTCTAATTACTATGGACAATGCATGTATATTCGTGCTAGATAAAGTAAAAAAACATTACAAGACATTAAAATGGATATTTATTCTATATTACATTCCTATTGTTTAGTTTTGCACATTGGCACCAACCTGTTTTACATAATGCTTATATCTTCTAAATAATATCCTAACACTGGCTTGTGGTAGCATTTTTGGACAAAATCTTAGGTTGAAAAATAAATAATAAAAACAATAAAAATGTTTTATAATTACTCACTTGCTTGTACTTCATTCCACCTTTGGAAATCATAAAACAATAAGTTTTAAATCATGTTATCTGCTTGTTCTGTGAGAAAATATTAAGTTAAGTGCATCTAATATTTTATGAAACTAATTGAAAAGTCTACTGGTTCAAGTCAAAATAAGGTGTGGTGCATGTGAAGTATATTTCACTTACACATGAATCCTGTTATCTTAATGACAGATATATCAGACTAGCTGAACTGGTGAGCCTTTTAAATCTGAATGATCAATAAATTTCATTTACTTCACACCCCTTTATTTTAAAATGCTTCTTAATGTTCTGTTACATTTTATGGTGAATCCACAACTTTTCGTGTTAATATTATAATATCCTACAAACCTATCAATTCCTTCTCACTAATGTAAAATTCTCTGACATCCATGCAAAATAATATGGAACATCTGGCTTCCTTAACGCTCTTGCTGCCGAGCGTCAATTAGATCAATACCTCTTTCCCAGCTTTTAAATGCCAAGTTGAAATATGGCAGTAGGGGTGCCAAATGCCAGGCTTCTATGTCTTGAAATTCTAGCTGTTAGAAAATAAAGCACAACTAATGTAATTTTAAAATTAGAATGATTATTTAAAAATTGGGTTTTGTCATATTATTTCCTGTTCAATAATATACTGTTTAAAACAATTATCGGGTGGAATTTTAATATCCAGCATATACTCAATCATGGCAACAAGGAACAATAATTGTATCATATAATAGGAAAAACATTTAGCACTATAAAATTATATTCAGTTGCAAACAAAATAAGTACAAACATACTTTTATAACAATGCAATATTTAATTAAAATATGTGAAATATTGCTCAACGGTATTTAGTGTATTTTGCATCGGGAATATAAGTGCTTCAGTTATGAGCATGGTTCACCCGAACTAGTTCAACATCATACCATGGATCTTACATAAGTATACAAAAGTAACTAGTCATTATAGCCATCAGAAAACTAAAAATTAATCAGTAATTATATAATAAATTTCATTATAAGTTAAACTTTTCAAACCAGGATAAAAGCGCTGCATCGAAATTATAAAAAGGCGCTTATTTTGATATTATTTGATTTGAAATCACTAATCTTCTCCTTATTTAGAGCACTTATACAAATGAATGCATTTAGAGTGTAATCCTTTTCCAAATTTTATGCACACTGCATGCAATGTTTTCTTTGTTGTGGTATATCATGCTCATAACACTGACATTCCTGTTATTTTGGCAGTAATTTCACACAATATGTGAGGAAGTATTAATTATATCTTCAGCCATCTCTACTGTTTTCAGAAACCACTACAAACTAATCCAATTACTGTAAAATTAAATCTAAATCTAGTTATTTTCTAACTGGTTGTTTATTCCCAATTTAATAACCTAACATTTAGCAACACTATGTTTGTATGTGGTGACCACACAGATGTATTAGGTACACAATTATCCATGTTACTGTCGAATTATTTACATTGATATTACACACATCATAAAATATACAGTAAGCACAAAACTGTATGGGACAAAGTTAAGCAATTTGCCCAGTGATGAAATACTGACCTGAAAATAACAAAAAATACAGTTCTGAAGACCCTTGAAATAGACCTATAGAAAGAAGGGTTCCTATTTCCAGTGGTATAAAGGACTTCCCCATAAAATGTTTCAAAAATAGGTTTACAGTCTCTCAAATACTGCGTCAATTAGATCAACATTGGCATTCTTAGCATAGCTTAGCAAAGTTGACAATATCGACGGCTGGCAGTTTTAGGGTGAAACTATTTATAGACCCTGGAGCAAGAGGGTTAAGCTCCCAGCAGACTGTGTTCCAAGTTCTGTAATGCTGCATGCCTATAAGCATACTTTGACTGTGGCATTATCATAAAGTAACCTGGTACATAATTACAGTACTTGAAATTTTAAACTTTCTACATTCTGTTCGGTCCAGTAGTTATTTAATAATATAAAATGCACACAGTTTTTGCATAATATACAAAACCTTAACATGTAGAATGAAACATCGGTGGAGTTGGTGAACATGAGGCTTTCCCACTCCTAAAATGGAGTTTTATTTATGGATACTCAGTGTCCCATTCTATGCTGGGCCTGTAACATTGCTTAATTTTGCTCAGAGGCCTCTTGAGGTTCTTTTACATGCCGTATATCCAAGACAGGACAGTAATCTTTACTTCCTTTCTGAAAGAGGCCATGTTAAGGATTTTTATGCTCAAAAAATCCATTGTCCTCCACTGGGTTTGAATCTGCAACCTTGAATACGAAGTTATCATACCAACCATTACACCACAGAGGGCAACTTTCCAATTCCAGTGCCACCAAGTTTGGAAAATATGTAATATAAATTGTGAATATCGAAGAAAACCATTTTCTAACTAGAAAACATTGAATAACTGGTTTCTATTGTGAGGTATTTTTTTCTATTTATATGATTATTTAGTATTTGCCACCAACAAAGCTAATTACATCTTAAGTACAAAATAAATAAAGCAAAACTTTCTTTCATGAGAGTTATAAAACATGTAAGCATTTTATTACATATGTATCTAAGTGTTAAAAACAGATTTGATTTTCCTTTGTTTAGCTAAAGTAAGTTCTAAATTGTCATCATCTAACATAAATTCTAGGAATGAAATATGCGCTCATTATTACTATTTTATATGCATATTCTATGCAGTAAGAACAACCTTTTATAGTCCATGCCATTCTCATTTAAAGGTAAGAAGAATGTTCTTTTTTAATTCTAATGTGTTTCTACCAAAGTATGAGAGCTTTAAAAATCTTTCTTAACCTTTCAGTAATTTATCAAATGAAGTGAAAGTATATTTAACACCTCATGTTCATCAATAAATTAAGTTCTTTATACTGAGTCATCAAAGCTGACAGAGTGGTTTCTAAGATTACCAGACGCAAAAGTTCTCACGTACAATTTTAATTTAAGTTTCAGAGAAATAAACCTCATGAATTTTCACAATAATCTGTTGTCTTTGGTCTTCCTATGTATTGGAATGGGGGATTTTAATTTAGTACTTATATATAAATTAAGAGAAGAAAGATGAATGATAATTTAGGGAATGTTAGGATTAATAATTTTTGCAATTTTTGGAGGAAGATTATTAATTTGAATATCTTGGGGACACATGCATGCTGTAATTCTACTTTTTCAAAGATTTCTAGTATAACTAAGGTGGGGGGACCTGAATAAAACAGAACAGACTTCAAGATATTATTAAGCTATGGTAAAAAGATTGAAAGCAAATTCCTCTTTAATTCATATAAATATGCAAAAATGTTATAGTTCAAATTGTAATAATTAGTAAAATGAAAATTGTGCATTTATTTAAAACACAAGCCTGCCTTGGTGGTGTATGGGTAGCATACCTGCCTCGCATTCAACAGGTTGATATTGAATTGCTTAGGGTGAGTTATACAGACAAGGTTTAATCTGGGTATTTTCTTATTCTAAGAAGACAAATGTCGAGTAACTTTCAGCTCCATATATTCAGAGAACATTTGGGCACAAAACACATTTACATATAGTCTTCCAAGTAGCGATGGACACTATTGAATGAAAACTAATTAATTATTCAATAGTCTCTTAACTAATGGTCATTCAATTGTTGCCCAGTATTCAGTTTTACAAATACCTTTTTGTGCTGACTCTACTTTATGCATTTACTACATTATTGGTTGCTTAGTATATGATATTCTCAAAATATTTTAAGTCGCTTCTATTGCAAAACCATAGCTTACATTATGATTAAATGAATGCTTTATTTATGATTTGGTCAACTGCTGTGATTTTCCATCCCATTCTATATTAGGTGCAAAAGACCAGTTTATTTGCTCAGAGGCCTCTTTGTCAGGCTTGAGGTTGTCTTACATGCTACAAATCTATGACGTGACACCAAGAGTGCACCCTCTCCCCGACAACTACACAGTTGCGTAGATTATGGACAGTATCTAATCTTCTTAGCACATTTGGTCACTGATGAATAAATAATGCAGTCAGTAAGTGATAAACATGCACCAACACTGTCAGATCTGCTTAGTATCCCTAAGATGTTTAGAGAGCAGTCACATTGCATTCTCAGCCATGCTATAAGTGGTAATTAACAATGTTTTACACCAAATATCAAACTAAAGAAATTTGGTCATCTGCAAATAATACTAAATCTAGTCTGAGTTGAAGTGAAGGCAGTAAATGATTCTTGTGGTTCTTGAAGTTAATGTAGTGACTTCTCAGCGAAGAAACACACTGGATTTTCAGAAACCCAAACAGAAAGATTGTCTAAATACTCCTGCAGGCATCATTCCAAAAACAGTGTACATTGAGAACTACAAAAGATGGCAAGGTCGTCAATGAATAAGTGGGACAATACACCTGTGCGACCACCATTGTGATGGTTCCTGAATGAACAACAGTAGGCATCCACATACAACACAATTGTGGAAGTAACGTAACATCCCTGCTTGCAACAAGTATCATAATCTTTCTCTTTGACAGCTTCTGACAAATTGATTCATTATCATCAGTTGCTCACCGCCATCATCGAAAACTGCATTGGATGTTGATCAATAGATTATGAGACACCAGCTGTCCATTGATCTTGTATGCCATTACCTTGCAAATGGAACTGGTAAAGGAAATAGGATGGTACCTGGACATAAAATGACGGTCCTTTCCAAATTGGGTATTCTTTTGGCCTCCCACCACTTTTCTGAAACAGGTGTTAACCCAAACAAGATTATAGACCTCGAGCAGGAAAGCCTTACCTTTAGGTGAGAGATGTTGCAATATTTGGTCATGGGTACCATCTGCAACTAGTATCGAGTTTCACAAAGATGAAATTGCCATGAGGAAGAGGTGTTCAGGTTTCTGGAATGAAAGGAGAATCTCTGAAACTCCACCTGAATTTAATGTCAAGTAACTCACCTGGCAGCAAAACCACTGCCTAAATGATTAGCCACATCAAACATATCAACAACAATATGTGCACTAATTTTAGACCAGCAATTGGAATAGGGGTCAATTTTTCGGCTACAGAGGAAGGCATTATATGTCGATTAAAGGAAGTTACAAAATTGCTCTATGATTGCATTTTGCTACCCTTAATATCCAGTCTAGATTGGAGAAATAAGCAGAGAATGTCTCAATGGAATGCACCCTAGTATTTGCCACTAGATGACAGTAGTGTTTTCATCATTGTACGATGCCAAAAAGGTGTTCCTGGTTATGGAGTCACTGAGGCAAGATAATAGTAAAATTCAAATGTGCTTTTATGTATTTGTTATAGTTGCCTTGCTCATATTGTTTAAAATATAGTAATAAAAACATACTTAGTTCTTGTATAAAGTACACTTTTGTTGCCCAATGCCTTAAAATTAACAAGCTATAATCTATGCAAACTGATAAATAATCCTTCTTGGAAGCTGAAAATTACGGAGACATGATGGATTGTATACCATGTCACAGCAACCTACCTATGGCAGATTTTTATTTGAGTTTATGTGTTAAATGAGCTAGCTTAAGGCAATTTCATCAGAATGACCTATCACCACTGCACTGCTGTGGTGCTCTTAATAAATTTGGTCAACTGATGGAGAGATTTAATGCACAAATAATAAATTATCAATTGGTTTGTGTGTTACTGTTAATGAAGACATAGCAGCAACAGGCAGTAGTGAAGTAGTAATAATAACAACATACAAATACTTCCACGTTCCTCCTGAATGTTCGACTATAACAAATAGTGCTTTTGTTAAACAAAGGTCCCAATGTGCCTGCATATTTGGTCATTTATCACACAGTTATTGTATTATCTGAGTATTGTGCCATAGTAGTAAAAGGGGATACTAAACACTATTAAAAAACTACCCGGGAATTGTTAAGTCTCCACAATTTTCAGCTTCCAAATAGAGTTTTAGTTAGTGTGCATAGATTATAACTTCTTAATTTTAAGGCATTGGGCAACAAAAATATAGATAATTATTCAGAACCTGGGCCGGCCTAAAAATTGAATGAAACTAAAGGTGATTAATTGACTTTATATTTCTGATGAGGATTTCAAAAATGTTATTTGTCGGAAAAGCTTGGTGTTTTATAGACAAATTCAGGAGCATGCTGGAATGGTAGATATTTTGCATATATGATGGATATTTATTAAATAATTATATATAAATGAGTATTATTTAAATAATAATGTTTTTTTAATGTTCAAAAACATACTTTTCTGCCAAGTAATACCACAACATAAAAGTAGAAACAAATTTATATACTCACACTAACCTAATGGATAGGAACCTAACCTCGTGCTATATATAAAAACCATTGGACCCAGTGGTTTTGCCTATGCATTAAAAAAACTCATAGAAACATACTCCTCCACCAACTACTATAGTCACACTACTTGGTTAATTATTTCTATGGGTTCTATGATGTGGTAATTCTGCCAAGAGCAACATATGACGTTCTTGCATACCAATAGATACAGCATCTTCCACTAGCAAAGAAACCAAGCTTTTTCATTATAAATCCAGTATTTCAGCATATACCTACACATTATAAAACTATTTATTATTCATATAATATTCGTTTATGTATAATTGTTAAATATCCATCATATACGCAAAATACCAACCATTCCAGCATACATATGAATTCGTCTATAATAAGAAAAAACAAGCCTTTCCAACAAATACCACCTTTGAAATCATCATCAGAAATTCAAAGTCAATCAATCACGCTTAGCTTCATTTGATTTTTAGCCGGCCCATGTTCTGCTTAGTTACCAAAATATACTTTATATGTGAAAAAAAGATGTTTTTTTTTATTTATTTTAACAATATTAGCAAGGGAAGGCTGTAAGCATGTAAAAAATACATCTGAATTTGACTGTTATTGTGTGTTACTGACTCCATAACTAAGTACATTTCCTTGGCATTGCATGAGGAAGAAAACAGAGCATAATACAAACTCAATATGCTCCAAAACACAGATCACAGCATATTTCAACACTTTTTTGGTGCAAAAATAAAATGGTGTGTTATTTATGGACGCTCTTTAACGGCTGTGGTCCACAGCGTCCCATTCTAAATTGGGCGTGAAAGATCGCTTAATTTTGCTCAGAGGCCTCCCTATCAGGCTTGAGGTTCTTTTACGTGCTGTAAATCTCCGACACGTGACCAACGGCTTTATTTCCCTTCCGAAGGAATCCATGCTAAGGATTTTTACGCCCGAAAAAATCCATCGTCCTCGGCCGGGATAAATCCGCGACCTTGGCTATATGAAGTTAGCATGGCAACCATTACACCACGGAGGGCGACATTTTGGAGCAAAAGTAACCTTCCTGACGTTACCCAGCAAACAGACTCTATTCAACAACATTGCCAGATTTTCATGTGTTTTCTAAGTGATTTTTTAAAAACGAATATGAGACTAGAGGAAGCTGTAGCTCGAGATTTCTCCGAAGGTTAGATGACGTTAGGTTAGGTGTGTGTAAATTAACTATATCGAAATAAGTGGAGTTTCTGACAATTGGTTATTCTTTCCTGAGCAAAATTCACAGTCTTTCGTTCGTTCTGTCTGTTTGCGCATGTGCACTGCAGAACCTTAGAACATTTCTTGCCGTCTCGCGTCACATGTTGGAAAGAATCACCCAAAAATATTTTAAGTCCAATATATTAGTAAAAATGCTTAGCCAATAATTACTCAACATAAATGCAGAAACAAAAGTACAAATGCAACTATTGCTCAAAATATACGCAAGTACATCCCAACTGTACAAAATCTAAAATGTGTTCTGTAGTTAAAGTAAGCACTCGTTTTTATTGTAAAAAAAAAAAAAAAAAACAACAACAACAAAACAATTTGAATGGATTAGGAATTGGTTAAAGTGGCAATTGGTCGCTCGTTTTATGCATCTTTCTACCTTCTATTTAGTCGTGTATTGAAAACCATTTTTATATTTGGTAATTATAGAGAACCTGGGCCCCTCTAGAAATTAAACAAATTGTGGTTTGACTGTAAGTTTGGTTTATACTTGTTATTACGTTTTCACCAATTTTTTTTATCGGAAAAGCTCCGTAATTAAGTTAAACGCTAATTTATTACGTGCGCATAGCGATCCTTTTTTGTGAATATTTATGAAGTATGCTGCCTAGAAGGAGTAGAATATAAATAAAGAAGTCTTGTAGTACTTTTGCAATGTAAATATATAATAATACTACACGCTAAAGTGCCTAAAACCTGAGTTTCATTGTCGGCGACAGGCGAAGTGTTGTGCAATGCAACACAGGCATATGTCGCTAGACGCTGTGCTGATGTATGACGAGTATGTTTCACGCAGATACAGCTGTTCAATGAATTTTATTAAGCAGAACTTCGGCCACTCTAAAATCGAATGAAACTAAGGCGATTGATTGACTTTGTATTTATGATGACAATTTCAAAGCCTGTGGATTTCAAATTTAGCGCGAGGTTAGGTTCCAATCCGTTTAGGTTAGTGTGTGTATATAAATTTATGTTTCTAATTTTATATCGTCGTAAGTCCTCATTATCGATATTTCCAACAACTCCTAACAGCGCAATGGATACAACATTAGTTTTTTAAACCATCTCCCCTCCCATAATCCCTCTCTAACCACACCCGTCTCGTTAGAGTGCAAAACTGGCATAAGTCACAGCGGAGAGATGTAGCTGCCCAACTTGTAAATAATTACCCTATATTTTTGTCTATGTCAATGTTCGATACATCGATATCTGGCCGGGTACAGAAGTCCTACTCTTTCGCTTTACATTAAAGACTTCGCTCATTAATAGCAAAACATGGCCCATGACTAAATGAACGAGTTACATATACTTGGGCAGTTTCTCTAGATATTCACCCTATCACCACATACCTGGGTACCATAAGCAGACTTCTTCTCTATCGCTCAAGTATTCAATTCATAGTACATTCAACAGCTAATCTTAAGCTAGAATGTTTGTGCAACGTTCTAAGACGTAGAGAACCTGAGAGAAGATACTGTCTTTGGTAAGGGTGTAGGAAAGGTGCCGTCGTCTGCTAGGAAGGCGATGACGTCAGTGTGACGTCAAGGCAGGATGGCTGGTGCCAATCGTAATGCCGTAAAACTAGCAGTACTCATAGTTGATACCAACACAAACGCATTGTATAGCGCAAAATAATGTACACCTGTTAATTGTTAGTACGTATTATTGGTGATATTATTAGTTTTATCGTTATTTTTAATCAATTCATTAAGTAGGTGTGCAACACACTCAGGTCACTTCATTGTCCACTGGTCAAATTTCAGAAATCATCTAAAATGTGCTACAACAATGTGTCCCCCGGCTCCAAAACAATGTGAAGCTCGTTCTGCGTTATTTACACGCAGCTTATATTTCACCTAATTTACATGACTTACTCGGTGTTTTCACTACAGACTTACTGTCGTAAAGTGCTTCAGCAATGTGTATCTCCCGGCTCAAAAACAATGTGAAGTTGATGCCCGACCTTCTGCGTTAGTTGTACGCAGCTTATATTTCACCTAATTTTCCCGAGTGCGTCAGAGTTTTCACTACAGACTTATTGTGGTTAAGTGCTTCAAGAATGTGTGCCTTCTGCTTCAAAAACTATGAGAACATGCTGCCCGTCCTGCTGCATTATTTATATGCAGCTACTTTATTCACTAAAAACTTATTGCAGTAAAATGCAGGTAAATTATAAAGTTTTAATAATAGCGGTAACTTTATTAATGTTTAGGTTGGCAACGTTATATTTTATATTCGCTACGCCTATATGACGTAGTCCAAGCGCGTGGCTTAGCTAGCAGACGACGGCATCTATCCTACACCATTACCCTATCTTTTAGCACTTTTAGTTTTGTGAGAATAATTCCATTAATAAGTTGAGAAAGTGTCGACTGGAAGTCCATTTAACTCGCTGATGTTATTGTTCTTGTGTCTACTGTTTATTTCTTTTCCCTACTACCAACCCCAAGGTCGTTCAACTCACAGATATCAAATACCCTTCATTACCAAAACAGGAAAGATAACCACAAGACTGGCGACAAGGAACACCAGCAATTCCGGTGTAGCGGTTTGAAGTATTCTTGGAAGCTGTATAAGTAGTATGGTGTAAGAGGTGTTTAAGTTTACTTTTTCCGAATTTAGGCAATGAAAACCTTTAAGGACGGGAAGGTGTGTGCAATATTTTATTGCCATCACTATACCTGGTAAATAATGTCGTCTCTTTCTTTAGATTTCCTCGAGATAAAGCTTTGTAAGCACTGTTTCAGTGTACAAGATCAGTGATTCTCAACGAGGTTTCATTTCTTTGTAGTCATAAATATAAAGGCGTATTAAGAAAATACTCATGATTGCACAATTACAACAATTAATGGAGTAATAATACATACGTGTTGGACACATGTATAAAGTTAGTGGAATATTTATACCATTGACATTTCCGAATAACAGTATAAATTATTATAAAAGGATTAATAAAACCAAGGGAATACGTAAGGTGCAATCGCTGTGGCTAAACGCGTTGGTTGAGGCTTGTTTTCTCTTATAGACATTCAGGGCTATTCATTAACCTTCTGGTTAGGAAGATTGCTACCATTTATTGTTACTGTTAACAACCAGCCCTGAACAGCTTTGGCGGATTTTGCTATTCAGTAACTGTGATGGTTATGGCGATGGATGTTCTTAACTATATTGTTAAACACCCGGAGTGATTAGTGGCAAATTCGTTCGCTTCGCTAGTGTGTTTTGTTTTTCCACCGCGGCAGTATGAAATGCAATAATTGTGATTACTTTGTTGCCGTTGTGTGAGCTGTGTGACTGAAAATGGAGCGCAAACGAACAATCAAAACTAGCGGTGTACAATACAAAATGTATACGGAATTTTGTAGGAACATCCTGTTATGAGGACGGGGAGACACTTCATTACGTGATACCAAAGAACTTGAAGACCACAGAAAGACATAAAGGGATGGAAAGCGGCAAGTTTACACATTTTACTTTATATTTTTATAACTTGTTTGTACTACATTTTTAAAGGTTGTAGTGCATTTTTATAAAAACAGACGTGAAAATGTAATACCACGTGGTAGCCTAACAACGCAATGCAAACACAGCGTGGCGGTTACTATACTCGCACAAACCAAAAAATAGCAACCAAAATGTTGTCCAAAATGTAATCAGCGCTGCACACATCATAATTGATTAACAGAGCACATTTTTTATAATAATAGATACACGTGATATCCAAACAATACATCGAAGAAGCAGGATGGTCGTTATTATACGTCGCATAAACCAAAATGTTGCCCAAACAACACACAATGCCGCATATATAATTTGTTATTAACAGAAAATATTCTTATAATAATAGACGCGAAAAGTGTTATACTTACACCCATGCAAAAGCAGCCTGGCCGCTATTATTAAATATTATTAATATTAATTATTATCATCATTGTCATCATCATCATTATTATGTCACATAAACCAAAGCTAACATTCCAAAATGTTGCTTAAACAATGCTGCACACATTATTACCAATCAATAAAATATACACGAAAACGTTAAAACACATGGTACCCAAGCAGCACCTCCTAAAGTACTCTGACAATTTATATAATACATAAATATGTGCAAATGCAGCTTAAATTATGGTTAAGTGCTTCATTCCCTGATTGTGGATTGCACACATTCTTTGTATAGCATTTTATGCTGATTTCAAAAGCCATCTTGTTCACTTCTGTGCATCACTGTTGAAATTATAGCAGTTTTACAGTGTCAGTTACATATCCTTAAAGCTAAACATCTACTTTCAAATCATTGCTACCAATTAGATTTATGTTAACTGCAAGGTATATAATTGGTCAGTATAAAGCTGCTCCAAAGGCACTAGTAAATAAATGTTTTTTGCTTTTCGGTTTGTTTGTTTTAGGTATTTACAGAAAGGAAAAGCTCTGTAAAGAGAAAGAGCGCCAGAAGACTGATGGTGGTCCACCCGATGTAAAGCAGCTCACAGACTTGGAAAATGAGCTACTTTCACTTAATGATGACGTGGTGATCTTTAGATATAATCATCTTTGGGAGAGCAGCGATTTATTTATTCATGGTATGCCACTGTTACAACTGTAAGGAGCGTAGAATGCACAAATGTAAAATTCATTTGAAATTTGAAATTTACACCTTTAAGTTCTAAAAATAAAGGCTGCTTCTTCAGTGTAGGGAAATCATGAAATTTTTGTTGTTCTAAGTGAAAAAGAAGGCATAAGATTTGTATGATTACACTAGGAATAAAATGCTTTGATTATCCTTGTGAACAGAATTTTTTTAATTTCCTTGCCAAATATCCAAGTATTTGAGTGGTTCCTTTTCATAGATTTTCTTAATACACTAATTTAAACATAAACTGCTATTTTCTCATTATGTAAAATGTTCTGTGGGTTCTCCTTAACTAACTAAGACAACAGCAAAGTACAATGACTGCAAACCAAAATATGGTAAAAAACGGAAATGTGTGCAGTGGAAAAAGCAGAATACAAAATTTCCATCATCTATCCACTATCATAAAACCCAGGTCATAGTAAAGCTTAGTACAATAAATGTTTCAAACGTTTTTGTACTATCTGCCCATTATTCTACTAGCATAAAGCAATTGGATATATGTCTACTGATTTGAGGGATAAGTTCTATTGCTAAATTTAACTAAAAATAAGCAAGTTTGTCTGTCTTGCAATTGGGAAATTCCAACTTAGAATCTCAGCTGGGGTAGTTACCTTGATAACGTTTTTGGGGGGGGGGTGGAGTTCACTTATCCTTATAACACAATGTCAAATAACTCTTAGCTCCATGGAGCCTGGGCTCATTTGTGCATCTCATCAATTTCAGTGTCTGATATGACATGCTAGGTTAAATGACTTTAACTACCAAAACAAAGCAGAAAATTTGTTATAAGCATCCAAATAAATGTAATGAATTGTATGTTTGTGTAGAGTAATGGTTGAACTAAGTCAAGTTCGAAGTTTTGCCTTACAAGTCTCTATAAAGTAATAATTAATTATTATTATTCGTTCCCTTCTCAGGCACCTCGCTCTTCATTCTTGGAGAGCCAACTTGTGGAAGCGGTTCTTCAAGCACCATTACCACCAGAAGAACAGCAGTCACCAGCTACCCGGTCTTCAATGCCTCTGCACAACTGTAGTCAACAGGCAGGAGGTAAGGAAAGGAGATGTTATGTTTCATTTATCTGTTCCTGTCACAGTGTGAGCTACTTTATAAATCAAGGATCTAGAAAGATCTGTGGTGTATCTCAAAATGTTATATTCTATATTATATTCTTTTAGTATTTTTTACCAGAATATGTTGCGGTCATTCTAGATCCAATTATTGTCAAAACGTAACAGTTTAACTGTTCAAATTAATATTTTGTTTCACCACCTAAACGGTAATGATGTTAAACACTACTTTGCTTTATATCTAATATCTGTGATCTTGTCAAAAATAAGCTGGAGGTTAATTACAACAAAGTATTTTAAATGTTACTAGGAAAATCTTTTGGACAGTATAAGCTTCTACAGTGATGTTAAACAAGGTTATATAAGCAGCAAGTTGTCTTAACAATTGAAAATTGATTGAGTCGATTTTGTAACACTACATCACTTACTTTTTATTTCGGAAAACATGTTTCAGAAGCCAGGTCGACCAAAGGAATTGACAATGGAAGCACATGGCTTCTGAAACATGTTTTCCGAAATACAAAGTAAGTGATGTAGTGTTACAAAATCGACTCAAATAATTTTCTTTTGTTAAAACACATCAATGTCACAAATGACCACCATATATCAGTAATAAGTTGTCGTAACTTATACGGTTTGCTTTACATTCGAAACCATTTGGCTCTTCTCATTCAGTTTGCGACTACACCAACAAATTAATTAAATATATCTGCAAGTTGAAGGTTACCACAACATTTACATTACAAAGTAACACCTATGAGGGAAAGCTTTCCATAACTCCTGCAATCTATATAATATTGCTCACCATTCTCACATTCTCAAGTGCAGATTCCTTCAGCTAGTACAGAAATATTTGTCAACTGAATTTTTGTTTTTTTGTGTGAAGTATAGAATGTAGAACTCAAACTTCTTATATTGGAAGACAGGACTGGTTTTTACCTATTACCTATATAGTAAATAGGGAAAGTATTACATTCTACTTATAAACTCAATATTGAAATACCAAAACCTGATTAAGAATGCGACACATATATTTTCAAGAACAGCCCACTCTTTAAATGGAACATTTTTTGCAAGTGTTGATTATCTCCAAAATGGTTGTAATTATGAATAATATATATATATTTATAATATTTTCATGACAAAATATATATAATTTTCTGGGAATAGTCTCTGAAGACCTCTTCTTCTGAATGACAGATAAAGCACAGAGTTTATGTCATATGCACCTTTTTATGAAATTAGCCATTCTGGGATATTCCATAATACTGGATTAAATTTCACAATACTTATCCTGGAAGACATTGCTGTTTTTCTCCCTTCTCCTTGTCATTTAAAGGGTATGTAATATCAAAGTCTTCACATAGTGACTCACACTTAAAATATCTCACTACACTTTAGCATACTGTGCTCTGCTACTCTTATATCTACAAGGAACTACGTAATAAGACCATTTCTGCAAATATTTATCTCAATTAGTGTGAGGTAGATAGAAGAACAAGCTTTTATAAGAATAGCTGTTGAAGAACATAAAAGGTGATGTAAATGAAACACATCAGGTTTTTATTTTTGATAGGTACTAAGGAAGTTGTGCATATCTGCGTAGACTGTACACACTCTAATGCCTTGTTCTGCTGTTTCAAGACTCATATTGACAACAATTTATTTACAATAATAAAATAAATATCATTATAATGAATGACTCTGTATTGTTGCAAAATTAGAAGGTATAAGCCCTACTACAGCACTGAGATTTTGGAGGCTTTTAAACAGCAGCAGCAACAGCATGAAGCATTAAATGAAAACATGCAAAACATGTACCCTAGCTTACACAACATGTCCACTAGTCTAAATGCCATTGCAAAGTTTTGGCACAAAATAGTTAACAAAAAATAAAACAATATTTGAAAAAAATTTGCATGTTTTGTGTGTGTTACATTTTACAAGAAGTACTGCTTTATCACTCTTGCCCTCACATGTCTTCCTTCTGCAACTGCACCCTGATCTTGCTCATTTGCAGCTGAAAAACACAAGTAAGAGTTAGCTGCCATGTGGCTAATGAAAAAAACTTTTCTTTATTAAGCGGGCTACAAAATAGAGCTGAAGCTTTTGTACGCAATGTTAAATGCTAAAGTATAGAACATAGCAAAAACAAGTTTTCTAATGGAACCCTCACTATGAAATGAATGACTGGAATTTATATAATGTCAACAGTGTCCTATTTTTTGCTTAGTCTTTTAGAAAAACTGGCATAACTTAGTTAACTTTTTCACCTAATTGATATGCTCATTTATTGATGCATAATTTAGCCTTAGTTTCTACATTTGCTCTGTATAATAAAGGCAATACTTAACATTCCAGTGACTGAAGCTGAACTGTATATTTCCTTTATTACTGTCAGTTGCTCATTATGTTATGCACGAATACATTAAGTAACCACCTCAGAATACTTCATAGGAATATAAATTGTATATTGACAATTACTATAGCAAACCCTTCACATAAGTTTTTCAAAACTGCTATACATAGATATATGCATTTGTCTGAATCCTATAATTTAGTTAAATTTATAATTTTTATTTTTGTGAAGAAGGTCCCATAGAACATACCCCAGGTATAAAATGTTATTAATAAGGTAACACTACCCAGGAAAAATAAGCAAATGGACTGGGAGGGAAGATAGATATGCCACTTGTGCAACCCTTCTGTGGCTATGTGAACTCCCGCTGCAGAAAATGTGATAACAGTATAAAGGTTTGTTGAAATATCATTTTAGTTTTTATGTTTAGCACTTCTGAGAAAGATTCATTTGCTTTAAAATATATTGAAATTGCACTTATATATACTTGTATATTACGAAGGAGGAAACAATGCACTATTTTGTTTTTAATAGGGCATATAATAGGAATTCAACCACTGCCTGCATTTGTGAAGTACAATGGCAAATCATCAGCTCCTGAAAGAAACAAACACTTTTCTTACCAGTATCAACCATTATGCATTTACTTCAAAGAGCCTATAAATTGAATATTTTGCAACAATGAATTTATAGCCACAACTTCATTTTCATGCCATGGACCAAAGCTCAAAATCTAATTAGGTGAAGCTGCACTACTATGATTTTTGCTTATGGCTTCCTGTCTCTTTAGATCACAACCAGGCAGGGGAAAATATTGCTCAAGCTTTTCTTTGTGTACCCACCAAATGGGCTGCATGCTTGCCACTGTTAGCTTGGTATATATGTACTGCTTCAGATCTCTTGCCTTCTGAAGTTTGTGTATGCTGCTCTGCTTCAGCAGGCTCACTAACTGAAGTGCCAGGAGCAATGAAGATTTCCATACTCCCTGTTGCATCATCTACAATACGATTACACATTAGTACAAGATAATTATTCATGTTTACTTTGACAGAAGAGAAAAAACTGCTGTAATTCTTACCAAGAAGATCACAATCTGTCACAGATTTCATCCCATTGCCTGAACTGCCATTAATGAATTTAAAACCTCGTCAGTTGGTGATGGCTTTGGAGATGGTAGCTTTCCTTCTCCCCAGTCCCATACAAGTTTTTCTTCCTTTCAACATTTGTCTGCTGAGCTTTTTTCTTTAGAGAGTCATACTTCTCTCGAATCTAGGCAGTGGTCAGATGATTCGCGGTCTGAGCATTAAATTGCCTGGTAATTTACTCCCAAGCTCTTTCCTAAAATGGAATAATTACAGAATTAGTATTTATACATCGCAAGATTAATATAAACAAATATGAAAGGTTAAATCAAGCAGAAGTACAATGCAAACCTACCTTCTGCTTCCATGTGGTCACTCCTTCCACTTATGCTCCTGAATTAGTTCTAAAACCAATAAGTTTTCCCATTCCAAATAGTTTGCAGAGCGATTCTTCTTTATCTCATACTAAGCCCAAACAAATAAAAAAACACGCTAATCTAACAACCGATTATGAAGAAATCTAACCTATATCCAAAAAAATAGCTATAATTTAAACACACTAACAATAAGTATATCCTATGCTAAACTCTAATATGTACTAAATATTAGTGAAATATAAATAAACTACTACGCTTATTCCTTAAGATTACTTGATGTCTAATAAGCAGTCTGTCTTCTAAATTTAGTTGTAATTATACAGTTGCTATTGTTGTCGAGGCTTGTTTATAGACACAAATTATACAGTTTATCGCAAGATAGCATTGCAAACACGTGATATTTTAGTGAAAAAAAATGTTACCAACTGCTCTCAAGGAATCATAACCACAGGATACCAAACCTAGAGGCAAATTGTGGTCATAATACGAGCCACTGAATTTAACCAACAGGTAGTGATAACTGAGAGTTAACAAACTCTGGCTATTAACCAAAGGTTGTAATACAGGCCCTTAAAGTCTTGGATTTCTTAACTGAATTAAAACAGTTGGTACAACATTGTGTAACCTTAAACTGAACACTTTGAAACATTTCATTGATTTTTTAGCTTTTATTGTATATAAGTTTGCTTGTTATCCCTTGCATGATAACTATGTATATTCTGGTCATGCAAGTTGTTTTTTATATTTACATATATATACACTAATTACAGTCACTAGTCTTAATTTATTGAACAGTGGTTTATCATCATCATCGTCATGAACAGTGAGATATTTAAGATTTAGAAAATCCTGTAGTCGGAAACTCAGAATAGGTGATACTGCTCCCGCCATCGCCTTCGTGGAGGTCCTCTATCTCTTCTCCCTCGTGGGTTGTAGTCCCTGGCTATTTTAGGTAATCTGTGATCCACCATCCTGTCGACATGTTGCATCCAATTTTGTTGATAATTTTTAACGTCATCTACTGTGTTTTCAACTTTTCCCTGATGTCAGTATTTCTTTTCTTATCAAGTCTTGCAAGTCCAAGAAGGGGCTGTAAAAAACGCATTTGAGCTGTTTCTGTTCCTTGCTGTTTAAAATCCATGTTTCGCTTCCAAATCGAAGTACAGCTTTCGATGTAATATTGTGGATTTTCCATTTTGTATTCACTGACATCTGTTTGCCAAAATGTCGTTTACTTGTTCCATTTAATCTATTATATTTTTGAATTTTAACATATAAATCAGATTGGTATTCTGAAATTAAGTTTCCTAAATATGTAAAACTAGTCATTTGTTCAATTATTTTGCCGTTTAATTCAATTTTGGCTCTTATTAAATTTTTTCCACACATTGCCATAGTTTTGGTTTTCTCAGTGTTAATATTCATTGAGTACTGCTTGGCTACATGATTTAATTTATAAGCCGCTCTCTGTAATTCATTTTCTGATGTGCCTACTATAACTTGGTGATCAGCGTATAAAATGGTTTGTACTGATTTATTCTGATGAAATTTTAGTCCATGTGTCGAAATTTATTTCCAGTCTTCTATGATTTTGTTAATGTAAATATTGAACAATGATGGAGATAGTCCACAGTGGTTTATATTATGCCAAATTGAATCTGCCATAATATAATCATTTACCTTTAAGGTACTTTTAACGTTACTCATTTGCCCCAGAGTCAACTACCATTTTCAGTAAAGCTGTGAAATAAACAGCACATTGATTTGAAATATGAACCAAGTACACAGTTTTAAGTTCATTAGAAATACAATGCTTGAGAGCATAGCAGTAATCTAGTGAAAACAAGGCACCCATGAAATTTTACTATCCATTAAATGCAGTAAACTTACCTCTGGTGATGTATTTGATACCGGCTTTATTAAACGAGTTATCTGCTGCACAGTCTTCTCTTCAATCAGCACTGAACCCACATGTCTGATTACATCAGGCATCTTACATTATTGCTTTTAAGTTTTTCATGATTTAGCAAATATTTAAAATGGTAATATAAGCTGTATATTTACAAATGAATAACACAATTAAATTCGTCCAAAAAAAGAACATTGAGAGCTCTTATAACCTTTCTGGTTCTCTAATTACAATCATATACAACCTGTGTTTAATACATTAAGCAATATTTAATAAGCTTTAAAATAACATTATCAATAACACATAAATTTAACTTTATTCAAATTATTATTAGGCTTGTTAAGGACACAGAAGCTAGCCTAAGCTTCACTTGTGGTTTCAAAGGCAACTTGTAAATGAGTAAATATATGTTCTTTCAAATCTATGACATCAATTAAATACTTGCTAAAAGTATCTCACTTATGTGGCTTTATGTCTTCCTAAGTCTTTTTATGCAGTTTTAAGTTTAATAATCATAAAACACTTCCCATAAGTATTAAATACTCAATTGGGCTTAAACCTTCATGAGCCAAGTTATGTGTTGTTTAAAGTTGTAATTGAATATAACACTTCTCACAAATATCGTGTCTGTGGCTTCATACCCTAATGAGTCAATTTATTTCTCTTCTTTTGTTTTGGTAATGTTTAATGCCCACTTTTCTACTTGTGGCACCACAGCCAATGACTCTGGTGATATGTGAAATGAAGATGGAGCATTGGCGGAATTCGATGGTGGAAAAAACCAGAGAAAACCTGACACCACAAATCTTACATGCAGTCGCTTGAGATTGAAAGTAGGCTGTCTAGGTGAAAAGCGAGTGGCCTAGCCACTCAGAACCACTGCAACCCTTATATATCTCTTCAAATAAGCTATTGAGCAAAACACTTCTCACACATATACTTGTATGGCTTCATGACTCAATAATCTAGTAAAACTCTTCCAATAAAATAACACTTATGTGGCTTTATGCCTTGATGAATCACTTTAGGCCTTTTCAAAACTGTCCACCTAGTAAAATACTTCTACAAGCATCATATTCAAATGGCTTTTTGCCTGCATTACTCAATCTTTGTCTTTTCAAAACTCTCAATTCAGCAAAATATTTTTCACAAATATTTTAATTACCCTGATGAGTCAACTTATGCTTTTTCAAGTATGTTGACGATGTAAAACACTTCCCACATGTATCACATTTATGTGGTTTTATGACTTGATGAGCCAATTTATGTATTTTCAAATTTCTCAATTCAGAAAAACTTTTCATACAAGCAGTACACTTATATGGCTTTATGCTTTGATGAGTAAAGTTATGTCTTGTCAAATCTGATGACCTAATAAAACATTTCCCACAGGTACCACATTTATGTGGTTTTATGCCTTCATGAGTCAAATGATGCTTTTTCCAATTAGATATATGAGTAAAAAGCTTCCCACAAGTGTCACACTTATGTGGTTTTATTCCTTGATGAGCGAACTTGTGTATTTTCAAATACGTAGAGGTAGTATAACACTTTCCGCAGGTATCACACTTATGTGGAGTTATGGCTTGATGAGTCAGCTTATGTGCCTTCAAATAGGCTGACGTAGTATAACACTTCCCACAAGTAACACACTTATGTGATTTTATGCCTTGATGGTTCAAATTATGTACTTTCAAGTATGTTGCCGAAGCATAACACTTCCCACAGGTATCACACTTATGTGGTTTAATGCACTGACCAGTGAGCTTATGTCTTTTCAAATCTTGCAATGCAGCAAAACACTTGTCACAAGTATCACACTTATGTGGCTTTATGACATGAGTCAATTTATGTCTTTTCAAACATGATATTCTAGTAAAAAACTTCCCACAAGTATCACATTTATGTGGTTTTAGACCTTGATGTGTCATTTTATGTGTTTTCAAATGTGTTGATGTAGTAAAAGACTTCCCACAGGTATCACATTTATGTGGTTTTATGCCCTGATGAAGCAACTTATGAACTTTCAAATGTGATGCACTAAAACACTTCCCACAGATATCACATTTATGTGGTTTTATGCCTTGATGAGTTAACGTATGTGTTTTCAAATGACTTAACGTATTAAAGCACTTCCCACAGGCAACACATTTATGTGGTTTAATACCCTGATGAGTTAGCTTATGCGTTTTCAAATATGTTAATGTAATACAATACTTCCCACAGGTATCACATTTATATGGTTTTATGCTTTGATGGGTAAACTTGTGTTTTCTCAAATCTGATGATGCAGTAAACCACTTGCTGCATGTATCACACTTATATGATTTTATGCCCAGATGAATCAGCTTATGTGTTCTTAAATATCCTGATTGAGTAAAACACTTTTCACAGATATCACACGTATGTGGCTTTATGCCGTTATGAGTTGATACATGTGCTTTTAAACTTGTTGATGTAGTAAAACACTTCTCACAGGTATCACACTTATGTGGTTTAATGCTTTGATGGGTCAACTTATGTCTTTTCAAATATATTGACCTAGTAAAACACCTATCACAGGTATCACACTTATGTGGTTTTATGCTCTTATGGCTTAATGTATGTGCTTTTAAGCTTCTTGATGTAGTAAAACGCTTCCCGCAGGTATCACACTTATGTGGTTTAATGCTTTGATGGGTCAACTTATGTCTTTTCAAATATATTGACCTAGTAAAACACTTATTGCAGGTATCACACTTATGAGGCTTTATAGTTTCATCTGACAAGCATGAGGATTTGCTGAATATTTGCCCATCCTCGTATTGTTCAAAGTAAACACTTTTCTGCACTGATGAAGCTTCTGGCACATCAATTTCCTGCCTTTTATATTTTCTAACTGTTTCATATTCAGGATTACACTTTGTTATACTGAATCTGTTATTATTTGTAGAGTTTTCATCGGAGAATGATCCTAACTGACTGTTGTATGTTTCTTCTCTGTATAACCTGAAATGGGAATATCATTTATAATTACTGAAATATATTTAATAAAATGTTAATATATATATATATGCAAGTAAATAACAACATACAAATTTTGTTTTCAGAACATGGTTTGTAGATGATCAATATGAGATAAGAAACCTATGTTCTATGAGATTCAGTTATCAAGTTATGTGTATTCAATGTAATGAGAGATTGGGACCAATAAATCATAATGAGAAAGGAATATGTAAATAGTTTGCATAAGAAACAAAACTAGAGCCTCTTATGCACTTAATAAACCTGGCCTTTTATCTCTCTGAAAAAGCATTTCTAAATTTTAATGTTACCAAAATTGTTTAAATTGCAGAGCTAATATGGGGCTGCACACCAAAGCAATAAGTAACAGGTTGTGGCAAACAGTTAAACAAACATTGGGAAATTCTGATAATTGCACTTTGGCTGCATAGTTAGGCGGAATGACTATGAACCTTAATAAATCTCAGGAATCAAGTTCAAAACTGGATATGGCTAAAATGTTTTTTTAATTTCTTTTATATCTTGTGAGCAATATATTATTATGCTTATGCCTTAAAATTGCAAACTATCACCATCATTTACAATGCACAGTGCATTCCATACTGTGGTTCTTCTCGCATCTGATGGCTAAGGCTGGATGATTGTATACTAACATTGCCGCTAAGTATTTGTTGGCGATAACATTAAGAAATTTGACTTTCCAAAATAAGCGCTGAGTACCTGCGTGGTATCATAACGGATTGCCAATGCTGCTAATAGATGACTTAGAAATCCCTGACAGACACTAGCACCACCATATAGTATTTGTTTCTTTCTTAAGTGTTGAGTGATCATGGCTCATTTCCTAAATACCTTCTATATACAATGCTATGGTGAAACAATTAAATAGGTACTCCTGCAAGAAAGAGCAAAATTACACTTTAGTTAAAGTCAGTGATAAGCACGTTTATGAAGCAGAATGCTGCATGGATTTACAGCAAAAGGTACCCCAATAGAGAGCAGACCCATTGCGCTGTTTTAGAATCTCTAGATCTTCGTTTGTAAGAATTTGGTTTGGTACAGAATAAAGCAGATTACAGTTCAAGATGTAACCATCCCACTCTGGAGTTTGAAGACAGTGTATTATGTAGACTTGAAGAACCACTAACTTAGTCAGTCTGGGTAGCTCAATTAGTTAGGTCTGGCCTTCTGAACTTAAACAGGTTCAAACCTGCCCCAGAATGATGGGGCTCTTAACTGTGCTTAACACTTTCAGTGACAGACCGTATAACAAAATGCAGTCTGAAAAGGATCCAAGCCTCTTTAGAGCAGAATGCAGGGTTTCAAATTATTAGTAATATTGTTTATTGTTGGTTTGATAGTGTTTAATGCCTGCTTTTACTACATGTGGCAATGACATAAGGGATTAAGATGGAGCATCAGCAGCAGTGGAGACCAGACAAAATCAGCCGCTGCATGGCTTTGTCCACCCAATTCCCACATGTGCTTGCTTGGGATTGAATCCTTGGTAAGAAGTGAGTGGTCCAACCACTAAGCTACCTTATATGTAATAAAATGAGTACTAAATGCCATAGGAAGCTGGATCTTTTATATTTTTAGTAAGCCCTTTGTTTAATGTATAAAGTACATTATATGGATGAGAAGTTGCTTCATTTTTTTTTTTTTTTTTTTAGTTTAACGTCCTTTAACCTGGTTTGGTCATATCGGACGATGAATGCAATTGATGATATGATGCTCAAATGATCTCGGGGTCCATGGAGCTTAAAGTTACTCGACATTTGTCTTCTCAGGATAAGGGAAAACCCCGAAAAAAAACCTTATCCAGGTAACTCACCCTAAGCGAGATTCGAACTCACGACCTTTTGAACATACGGCAGACATGCTACCACCACGCTACCCAGGCAGGCGCTTCAATATTGTTAAAGAAATTAAAAGCAAAAGAAAAATTTGGAAGCAAAATTCAAAATAATCAATCAAAACTTTACTATAAAGAATGTTTAGGTTAATGAAACGAAAATATAGATATTTCTTTAATAAAACAACAATGTGTTTTGGTTTGGTGTTTTATTTTTTAATACAAAACATAAATTAATGAAAAAAAAAACCCACCAAAAACACACATACACACACATAAGCATAATAGACCTAATAATGAAAATTGCATAAAGCAATAGGGTAGATATGTAACATAGATTACTGTACAATTTTCACTTGTGTTGTTGTTTAACTGAATAGGTGATTGTGAACACAGTATGAATTACTATACCACAGTAATAATAAAAACACAGTCAGTTATTTAATCTTTGGAACATAAAGAGACACACTCCATAGGAATAAACTGGTCATGAAGACAAAATGAATGAATTTATCTGAATAATAGTAAAACCGCAGCCATACATCTGTATGGAATATATAATACAGAGATAGTTGGTAGCAATGAACTGGTCATGAAGATAATATGAATGAACTAATTCAATAACAGTAAAAATGCAGTCACACATATAGTGTTTGGAACATTTAAAGAGATACTGGGTAGCAAAACCATGGTCCTGAAGACAAGCTGAATCAATGTAAACGTTTAATAGTGAAAACACAGTTTGAGCACAGAAAGACATCATGCTGGTTGTGAAGACCATATGAATCAATGTAATCCATGTAACAGTGAAAGCATAGCCAAACTGATGACACATCTACCCTTTGGAACATATTAAGAGTCACTCAGTAGCAACAGCTGCCTGTGAATATAATGTGAATCAAGTTAATACATGTAATAGTGAAAGCACATATACAAGGTGAAAGATATGTTGAAAAATGACATAGTATTATTGGTTTCAAAGTGGAAGTTTATTGACTGATATTATATTATATCCTTATTGACTTTTGTTGATGTGGGGACAGTTACTGATGCAACTTAGAGAAAGAGATGTGCTACACAGATTATGTTTGGAGAACAGTTCCATGACTAACATTAACAAGGAACATGGCCAACAAGATGAAATAATGGAGAAGTGAGGAGTACATTGTGATGTAAAAGTCTTACCTTATTGATTCTGTTGAAGGGAAGCTCTCATCCACACAGTCCTGTAACATAATTAAGTACATCATTATATTTAAAAATGTAATTATGTGACCAAATTGTTAACAATAAAACTGGACCACATGGATATTTGATAAGACTGCATGGACTATAAGCAGATTGTGTTAACACTTTCAACGTAACCGGAGGCACACTATATAACGTAGAAATAACAAGAATATTATATAATAATTCTTCATATAGGTGACACATAGGTATTTTAAACATTTTATTTCAATGAAATGAAATTTCTTGCGTAATTTATTTGTGAAATCCTTACCCTAAGATATGAAAACTCAGTTGTTACACTCTGAGTTAATTTGTAACTAAAAAGATACAATGGTAAATTTCCATTGTAATCCAAAACATGATTAGAATAATCAAAAGTAATTTATTTGCTAAACTCCAAATTATACATTTGAAAGGTATTTACTAGTTAACAACACTATTCAGAGATGCAAAAAACCAACAGCCAATGTAATGGCTTTATAAATATAGTAAAGCATATATATAAAGAACAATGTTAAATTGTAAGAGAAATTTTTATTTTACCAAAATCAGTGTTATATGACCTATAACAGTCTTAGATATAAATACCATGCAATAAACACAAAGGATATTTCTTTTGTTTAGTATATCATAGATCTAAAAAGGGTTTACAGGTTTAACACTATTTTTAAAACAAAAATAAATTCTCCTTTGGATTTTATTGGCATACTTGCTTTATGCAGTCACTGAAAATTTTATTTGAATATTAGTAAGCAAAGCTTGTAACAGATTAACAAGAGTAAACAATACATCAAACAGGAGGTTGATTTCATGTCAGCATATTCTTTATGTAGAAGTATTTTCAAAGTAAGTGAAGAAAGAAATATATTTAAAAGTGCGTAAACATATTTAGGTACTAGATAAGTGATAAAAAGCAGCAGAACAAGATAGTGTTACAGTTACATGTAGAAAGAAACACTTCACCAATGATGATTGGTGTTTAAGGGCGTTAAACTACTAGGTTATTAGTACCCTTATGATATAACCTTCTAGAAACTGGCATAACTCAAGCACGATAATAGACCTCAAGCACGAAAGCATTACCTTGAGGAGCAAGATGCTACAGCATTTGAATTTGGATTCTATTTGACCTAGTGCAGAGTTTCACAAAGATGAAATTAAATGGTCTAATTCTGCTTTAGTGAAAAGGCAATTGTAATCATCAAGGTTTCTGGAACTAAACTTTCTATTAGCCATGCCAAACATAACAGTGTATACAGCAGTTTTTACACTGGTGATTGACATATGAGTCATTTTCAGGCCACAGGCTAACTTATCCCATAGATGTAAATCCCAGGTCTGTGAATGATGTTACATACTTGCTCCATAATATCTTGTATTCACAGGCTAATAAAACAGGAAAAATGCTCACTAGAATGAAATCAGAAACTATATTCCATTGCAATGAAACTGCTAACTGTGGAGAACAAACTCCTATGTGCAGGTGTGAAAAATATGGGAGGCATCTGAAAGAAATGTAGGCTCTCCGGTCTTTAGGAGAGATAGGTTAGGACTGTCCAAAAATTGGAATTAGCTTGACTTTCGCACACACCCCAGGTAAACCCCAAAGTGAAAGGTGGGCATTCATGTCACACACCAAGAAAAAGGTGTTGTTAACTGATAAACTGGGTCTTCAAAATCAATAAGCAAGAGGTATTCAGTTAGAGGCAAGATATATGCTCTAAGTGGTGAATCTAGTGAATGGGTACCCCAATTGACTGGATATCACACTGTAAGGATATGGATTCAGTGAAGACATCAAATCTGATGACCATCGTTATGCCCCCATGTGCAGAAACACCCTCTTCTGGTTATAAATCGTGCTGTACAGAAAAGTACAGCCTAATTGTAAGACTCGTCGAAGAGGAACTGCGTGGAGATTGCCATGGACATTTCCTTCCCTTAGATGTTTTGGGAACAGATAGTACACAGATGTGCAGGTGCTTCCAATCTTCTGAGGACACTTTCTCTGTTACCTATATGTCCTAAATTTTTCTTTCCTCTGCAAAATGGAGGTATCCTTGGGAACCATAGATGCATGCTCACTGTCACAAATAGAGTTGATATACAAGCTCTGTCATGCATTACGTCTTGAAAATTGGCACATGCAGACTGACCAGTGTAATTATCACTTTTATGCCAACAGCGTTGACACTAGTAGCATCTGAGTATGTTCGGAACATAGGGCCTAACCTTGATGGCTTGATGCCGTGCCTTAGTTCTTTTAGGGAGACCCCCACACAATTAAAGGTAAGGGTATACATGAGCTCCACATAACCTTATACACAGAGGTTGCACTTTTTGCTGGCAGATTCTCTTAAATGTGGTCTTTGGACAAACCGTCCAAGGCATGAATGATTACAATGCTGTGCAAGATGTTCAAAGTGTTGTTTATCTCCACCGTAACTGCCTAACATATCTGCTTTTGGTATCTTCATAACCTGTGATGCTTCAAAAAGAAGTGTGACATTACGAGATCAAATAACTCAATTCACTTGACCAATCTTATTTAGACCCTTGTAGATTATATAAGGGCTAACTGATGTAAATTTCTTTCCTTCCTCTGCTGATAAGTGAGGGCCACTAGTTTCAACTGCTTCTTTTCCATGCATGTTATTTTTCTCTTTTGCCATAAAATTGGAATAAAAGAATCTCCCACAGCTCTCTGCCCAACAAGAGGCCAACTAGGAGTCACCCTACTGGGGTGACAGGGCCACACAGCAGATGTAGCAAGCTTGCCGTCACACTTTCCCTGGAGTTTAGTACAATATTTAACCCTGGTTGGTGGGCTAGAGGTGGGTTAGTCCGTAACTACACATTTAGGTGAAGCAGGAACCAAACTGGTGTATTAGATTGAACAACTTCCATGGTTATTCGAACAGCAGAACTTCCAGCTCAGATAAGCAACCCTCAGCAACCAGGTTATCCCTTTCCACAGATACAGGTCTGGACACATGGCTTACATGTGGTGGGCATATCAAAAGATTCGCTCGCCACAAAGAGGAACCAACACCAAGGAGGGTCCCTGGGTGTGCCAAAACTATACTGTAGTAGGTCCCTGGTACCAAGGTAGTGAATTTCCATTTCTTTCTTTTATATAGTGTTCAATTTCTGGTTACTGTCTAACCATGAGGAGAAGGCAAGCTGCATAAACATTTCCTACCCTGGTGATAACATTTTTGTATGCTCAAACTGATAAATATACAGGGTGTATATAAATGAATATTGGGGTTTTAACTCTTTATAATATTTATTACATTCAACTTACAGTTATAAATGATATGTCAAATGAAAAAGCAACTCAAACAGTTTTGTTTGTTGACACAGGTGCACATGTGCGTGAAATGTTTCTGCCGCAATCTGCTAGACAGTGGTAGTAGCAAAGATGGCGACTAGTACACAGAAATCAAGATGATTTTATGGATCATGTTGTCTTTAGTGATGAATCAACCTTTCACCTTAGTGGACACGTTAACACTCATAATGTGCGCATCTGGGGCTCAGAAAATCCTCAAGAGATGGTACAAATGCAACGAGATTCCCCTAAAGTGAATGTTTTTTGTGCCGTATCCCGGCGAAAAGTTTATGGGCCTTTTGTTTTTGGTGAACCTACTGTAACTGGCACTTGTTACCTTGACACACTAGAGCAATGGCTCTTCCCTCAGTTGGAAGAAAATGAGCCAGAGAACTCCGTTTTCCAGCAGGATGGTGCGCCACCTCACTGGCATAACGAAGTACATGATTGGTTGAACGTCACTGCACCCGAGCGCTGGATAGGCCGCAAGGGCCCCAATGACAGGGCTTGCTATGCATGGCCTCCATGTTCTCCTGACCTAACGCTATGCAATTTTTACCTTTGGGGCTTCATCAAGGATCGTGTGTACGTGCCTCTGCTACCAGCTGACCTCCCTGAATTAAGTAACCAGATTGAAGCAGCTGTTGCTACAATTACTGAATACACACTTATCAACGTTTGGGAAGAGCTCGGCTATAGACTTGATGTTCGCTGTGTGACAAAGGGTAGTCACATTGAACATTTATAAGCTTCTTGGTAAAACTGTTTGAGTTGCTTTTTCATTTGACATATCATTCATAACTGTACGTTGAATGTAATAAATATCGTATAGAGTTAAAACCCTGATATTCATTTATATACACCCTGTATACACATTGTTAGATGCTAGCAATGAGAACCTGGAAATGAGCAGTTAAAATTTGCCAGCAAGGCTGACTCACATCTATACACATATTTCATACCAAACAAATTGGTAGCACATAGCTCCCTCTCATGCCTCAGAACCCTCTTGCCTTCATCCCATGGTCCAATAGTGTATGACAGAGAAACCCAACATCTGTCCTTGTTTCACAAAATAGTTCAAGTCTGCAGAGATGAAAAATTAAATATGTGAAATGAATAATCAAATATGTTCCACACATCTTAGAATATCCCATTTATTTTTGCAAAATTAAGGAAATATCTAAAAAAGGCTTTAATAAGACTTTCAGATTAGAAAACAAACAGCTACACCAATACAAGCACATCCTAAATAACACTATCATGAATTAACAGTTTGGAGAACAGTTTACTTGATGTGGAAGGTAACTCTGTCCCTAGCTCTCTCCTAAACATTAAACACAGCAAATTATTTGTGCAACACCCAAAATATTTTTGCAGGTATTAGTTCCTAGATTTGGGAAAATAGCTACACGTGCAGTTTAATTTATTTACTAGCAAAACTAACCTTAGTTACATCATCACATGGAGCTTCTATGGTAGTTCTGTCCAGCCACCACAGTTCTTCTTTGATTTCTATCTTGGTGTCCAGTTCAGAGTCTTTGTTGCATGGATTGACAACAGGAACTTCAGAAAAAAACTCCCTTACATTTTGTGAACAAAGGTCTGAATCAACATGTGCTTCACTCATTTCTGTTTTGATTTCCGTTTTATAACTATTGATCTTCATTACTAAATTTTCAGAAAAGTGCTGCCAATCATTTTCTTCACTAAAGCCTGAATTAACAGCTTCTTCTTCATCTCCTTCACACACATCATTGTCTGCATTAGCATCACTGTTCAACTTCATTTTAACATCTTGTGAGAAACTTTCTCCCTCAGTCTGTGAAATTTCTGACAAAGAAACCTCTTTTTTGGGTTCTGTTTTAAGATCCATTTTATATCTGCCACACTTGACAATACTGTTGTTAAATTTCAGTACTAAATCTGTGGAAAAGAAACATATTATATATATACACATTTTTTAACCTCAGAACAGATATTTCCAGTGATATATATGTTTGGGTGGAATACAATACCTTCTCTAATTACTATGGACATTGCATATTCAAGCTAGATAAAGTAAAAAAAAAAAAAATTACAAGACATTAAAATGGATATCTATTCTGTATTACATTCCTATTGTTTAGTTTTGCACATTGGCAACAACCTGTCTTAAACAATGCTTATATGTTCTAAATCATATCCTAACACTGGCTTGTGGTGCTATTTTTGTACAAAATCATAGGTTGAAAAATAATTAATAAAAAACAATGAAAATGTTTTATAATTACTCACTTGCTCGTACTTCATTACACCTTTGGAAATCATAAAAAAATAAATTTTAAATCATGTTATCTGCTTATTCTGTGAGAAAATATTAAGCTAAATGCATCTAATATTTAATGAAACCAATTGAAAAGTCAATTGGTTCAAGTCATAATAAGGTGTGGTGTTTGTCAAGTATATTTCACTTACACATGAATTCTGTTATCTTAACGATAGATATATCAGACCAGTTGACTTTGGTATATCCTTTTAAATCTGAATGATCAGTAAATTTCATTTACTTCACACCCTTTTATATTTAAATACTGCTTAATGTTCTGTTTCATTTTATGGTGAGTCCTCAACTTTTCCCGTTAATATTATAATTTCCTTTAAGCCTATCAATTCCTTCTCACAAATGTAAAATTCTCTGACATTCATGCAAAATAATGTGGAACATCTGGCTTCCTTAACGCTCTTGCAGCAGAGCGTCGATTAGATCAATGAGTCTTGCCCAGAGTTTAAAAGCCAAGTTTAATTATGGCAGTAGGGGTGCAAAATGCCGGGCTTTTACGTCTTGAAACACTAGCTGTTAGAAAATAAAGCATAACTAATGTAATTTTAAAATGAGAATGATTATTTAAAAATTGTATTTTGTCATATAAATTCCTGTTTAATAATATACTGTCTAGAACAACTATCGGGGGATATTTTAATATCCAGCACATATTCAATCATGGCAACATGAAACAATAATTGTATCAAATAACAGGAAAAACATTTAGCACCATAAAATTATATTCAGTTGCAAATAAAATAAGTACAAACATACTTTTACAACAATGTTATATTTCATTTAAATATGTGAAATATAACTCAACGGTATTTAGTGTATTTTGCTTCAGGAATATAAGCACTTCAGTTATGAGCATGCTTCACCCACACTAGTTCAACATCATACCATGGATCTTACACAAGTACACAAAAGTAACTAGTCACTTATAGACACCAGAAAATTAAAAATTAATCAGTAATTATATAATAAATTTCATTATAAGATAAACGTTTCAAGCGGCAAGAAAAGCGGTATATTGAAATTATAAAAAGACAGCTATCTGTGACATTATTTGATTTCAAATCACTAATTTTCTCCTTATTTAGAGCATTTATACAAATGAATGCAATTTCCAAATTTTACACACACTGCATGCAATGTATTCTTTGTTGTGGTGTAACACATTCAGTACACTAATATCCCTGTTATTTTGGCAGTAATTTCACACAGTATGAGAGGAAATATAAATTATATCTTCAGCCATCTCTACTGTCTTCAGACACCACTACAAACTAATCCAATTACTGTAAAATTAAATCTAAATCTAGTTATTTTTTTAATGGTAGTTCATTCGCAATTTAATAACCACACATATAGCAGCACTATTTTTGCATGTGGTGACCACGGAGGTGTATTAGGTACACAATTATCCTTTACTGTCACGTTATTTGCATTGATATTACACATGTCATAATATACACAGTAAACTCAGAACTGTATAGGGCAAGGTTAAAAAATTTGCTGAGTGATGAAATACTAACCTAAAATAACAAAATACAGTTCTAAATGCCCTTGAAATAGACCTATAGAAAGAAGGGTTCCTATTTCCAGTGGTATAAAGGACCTCCCCATAAAATGTTTCAAAAATAGGTTTAAAGTCTCTCAAATACTGTGTCAATTAGATCAACATTGGCATTCTTAGCATAGCTTAGCAGACGACTAAGTTTTAGGGTCAAACTATTTAAAGGCCTTGGCAGCAAGAGGGTTAAGCTCCCAGCAGACTGTGTTCCAAGTTCTGTAATGCTGCATGTCTATAAGCATACTGTGGCATTATCATAAAGTAACCTGGTACATAATTACAGTACTTGAAATTTTAAACTTTCTACATTCTGTTCGGTCCAGTAGTTATTTAATAATATAAAATGCACATAGTTTTTGCATAATATACAAAACCTTAACATGTAGAATGAAACATCGGTGGAGTTGGTGAACATGAGGCTTTCCCACTCCTAAAATGGAGTTTCATTTATGGATACTCAGTGTCCCATTCTATGCTGGGCCTGTAACATTGCTTAATTTTGCTCAGAGGCCTCTTGAGGTTCTTTTACATGCTGTATATCTACGACAGGACAAACAACTTTACTTCCCTTCTGAAAGAAGCCATGCTAAGGATTTTTATGCTCAAAAAATCCATAGTCCTCCACTGGGTTTGAACCTGCAACCTTGAATATGAAGTTATCATACCAACCATTACACCACAGAGGGCAACTTTCCAATTCCAGTGCCACCAGGTTTGGAAAATATGTAATATAACCTGTGAATATCGAAGAAAACCATTTCCTAACTAGAAAGTATTGATTAACTGGTTTCTAATGTGAGGAGTTTTCTTTCTTTATATGATTATTTAGTATGTGCTGCCACCAAAGCTAATTACATTAAGTAAGTACAAAATAAATAAAGCAAAACTTACTTTCATGAGAGTTATTAAAACATGTAAGCATTTTATTACATGTGTATATAAGTGTTATAAACAGAATTGATTTTCCTTTGTTTAGAAGTAAGTTCTAAATTGTCATCATCTAACATAAATTCTAGGAATGAAATATGCGCTCATTTTTATTATTTTATATGCATATTCCATGCAGTAAAAACAACCTTTTATAGTCCATGCCATTCTTATTTAAAGGTAAGTAGAAAGTTCTTTTTTAATTCCAATGTGTTTCTACCAAAGTATGAGAGCTTCAAAAATCTTTCTTAACCTTTCAGTAATTTATCAAATAAAGTGAAAGTATATTTAACACCTCATGTTCATCAATAAATTAAGTTCTTTATACTGAGTCATTAAACCTCATTCATTTTCACAATAATGTGTTGCCTTTGGTTTTCCCATGTATTGTAATGGGAGATTTTAATTTAGTACCTATATATAAATTAAGAGAAGAAAGATGAATGATAATTTATGGAATGTTAGGATTTTTGCAATTTTTTGAGGAAGATTATTAATTTGAATAATCTTGGGGACACATGCATGCTGTAATTCTACTTTTTCAAAGATTTCTAGTATAACTAAGGTGGGGGGACCTGAATAAAACAGAAGAGTCTTCAAGATATTATTTAGCCATGGTAAAAAGATTGGAAGCAAATTCCTCTTTAAATCATTTAAATATGCAAAAATGTTATAGTTCAACCTTGTAATAATTAGTAAAATCAAAGTTGTATATTTATTTAAAACACAAGCCTGCCTTGGTAGTGTAAGGGTAGCATGCCTGCCTCACATTCAACAGGCTGAAATTGAATTGCTTAGGGTGAGTTATCCAGACAAGGTTTAATGTGGGAATTTTCTTACTCTAAGAAGACAAATGTTGAGTAACTTTCAGCTCCATATATTCAGAGAACATTTGAGCACAAAAGACAGGTTTCAATATTCTTTAAGTTCACATTTACATATAGTCTTCCAAGTAGTGATAAACACTATTGAATGAAAACTAATTAATTATTCAATTGTTGCCCAGTATTCAGTTTCAAATATTTTTTTTTTTGCTGACTCTACTTTATGCAGTTAGTACATTATTGGTTGCTTAGTATTTGATATTCTTAAAACATTTTAAGTCGCTTCTATCGCAAAATCATAGCTTACATTATGAGTGAATGAATTTTTTATTTATGATTCGGTCAACTGCTGTGGTTTCCCATCCCATTCTATATTGGTTGCAAAAGACCAGTTTATTTGCTCAGAGGCCTCTTTGTCAGGCTTGAGGTTCTCTTACGTGCTATAAATCTATGACATGACACCAAGAGTACACCTTCTCCCCCAACAACTACACGGATTGGTCATGCAGATGAGTAAATAATGCAACTGTAATCTAACTTAGAGTGGATCAGTAAGTGATAACATGCAGCAACACTGTCAGATCTGCTTAGTATCTCTAAGCCACTTAGGGAATAGTCACATTGCATTCTCAGCCATGCTATAAGTGGTAATCAACAATGTTTTACACTAAATATCAACCTAAAGAAACTTGGTCATCTGCAAATAGTTCTAAATCTAGACTAAGTTGAAGTGAAGGCAGTGAATGATTTTTGTGGCACTTGAAGTTAATGTAGTGACTTCTCAGCGAAGAAACAAACTGGATTTTAAGAAACCCAAACAGAAAGATTGTCTAACTACTCCTGCAGGCATCATTCCAAAAACAGTGTACATTGAGAACTACAAAAGATGGCAAGTCAATGAAAAAGTGGGACAATACACCTGTGCAACCACCATTTGGTGTAGAATTGCTATAGCAAACATTGTGATGGTTCCTGAATGAACAACAGTAGGCATCCACATACAACACAATTGTGGAGGTAACGTAACATCCCTGCTTGCAACAAGTATCATAATCTTTCTTGACGTCAAAACCCCCCAACTCTTTGACAGCTTCTCACAAATTGATTCATTACCATTAGTTGCTCACCGCCATCATCGAAAACTGCATTGGATGGTGGTCAATAGATTATGAGACACCAGCTGTCCATTGATCTTGTATGCCATTACCTTGCAAATGGAACTGGTAAAGGAAATAGGATGGTACCTGGACATAAGATGACGGTGCTTTCCAAATTGGGTATTCTTTTGGCCTCCCACCACTTTTCTGAAACAGGTGTTAACCCAAACAAGATTATAGACCTCGAGCAGGAAAGCCTTACCTTTAGGTGAGAGATGTTGCAATATTTGGTCATGGTACCATCTGCAACTAGTATCGAGTTTCACAAAGATGAAATTGCCATGAGGAAGAGGTGTTCAGGTTTCTGGAATGAAAGGAGAATCTCTGAAACTCCACCTGAATTTAATGTCAAGTAACTCACCTGGCAGCAAAACCACTGCCTAAATGATTAGCCACATCAAACATATCAACAACAATATGTGCACTAATTTTAGACCAGCAATTGGAATAGGGGTCAATTTTTCGGCTACAGAGGAAGGCATTATATGTCGATTAAAGGAAGTTACAAAATTGCTCTATGATTGCATTTTGCTACCCTTAATATCCAGTCTAGATTGGAGAAATAAGCAGAGAATGTCTCAATGGAATGCACCCTAGTATTTGCCACTAGATGACAGTAGTGTTTTCATCATTGTACGATGCCAAGGAGGTGTTCCTGGTTATGGAGTCACTGAGGCAAGATAATAGTAAAATTCAAATGTGCTTTTATGTATTTATTATAGTTGCCTTGCTCATATTGTTTAAATTATAGTAATAAAAACATACTTAGTTCTTGTATAAAGTACACTTTTGTTACCCAATGCCTTAAAATTAACAAGTTATAATCTATGCAAACTGATAAATAATCCTTCTTAGAAGCTGAAAATTACGGAGACATGATGGATTGTATACCATGTCACAGCAACCTACCTATGGCAGATTTTTATTTGAGTTTATGTGTTAAATGAGCTAGCTAAAGGCAATTTCATCAGAATGACCTATCACCACTGCACTGCTGTGGTGCTCTTAATAAATTTGGTCAACTGATGGAGAGATTTAATGCACAAATAACAAATTATCAATTAGTTAGTGTGTTACTGTTAATGAAGACATAGCAGCAACAGGCAGTAGTGAAGTAGTAATAATAACAACAACAACATGCAAATACTTCCACGTTCCTCCTGAATGTTCGACTATAACAAATAGTGCTTTTGTTAAACACAGGTCCTAATGTGCCTGCATATTTGGTCATTTATCACACAGTTATTGTATTATCTGAGTATTGTGCCATAGTAGTAAAAGGGGACACTAAACACTATTAAAAAACTACTTATAAAATATACATCTGAATTTGACTGTTGTGCGTTACTGACTCCATAACTAAGTACATTTCCTTCGCATTGCATGAGGAAGGAAACAGAGTATAATATAAACTCTATATGCTCCAAAACACAGATCACAGCATATTTCAACACTTTTTTGATGCAAAAATAAAACGGCGTGTTATTTATGGACGCTTTTTAACTGCTGTGGTTCTCGGCGTCCCATTCTAAATTGAGCGTGAAAGATCACTTAAGTTTGCTCAGAGGCCTCTCTCTCAAGCTTGAGGTTCTTTAACGTGCTGTAAATCAACGACACAGGACCAGCGACTTTACTTCTCTTCCGAAGGAAGGCGTGCTAAGGATTTTTACGCCCGAAAAACATCCATCGTCCTCCGAAGGGTATGAACCTTGGGTATATGAAGTTAGCATAGTAACCATTACACCACAGAGGGCAACATTTTGGAGCAAAAGCTACCTTCATGATGTTACCCAGCAAACAGACCCTATTCAATAACATAGCCAGATTTTCTTGTGTTTTCTAAGTGATTTTTGAAAAACGAATAAGAGACTAGAGGAAGCTGTAACTGTAGCTCGAGATTTCGTCGAGGTTAGATTACCTTAGGTTAGGTGTGTGTAAATGTACTATTTCGAAATATGGGATAAAAGTGGAGTTTCTGACAATAGGTTATTCTTTCCAGAGCGAAATGCACAGTCTTTTGTACGTTCTGTCTGTTTACGCATGCGCACTGCAGAACCATAGAATATTTCTTGCCGTCTCGCGTCACATGTTCGAAAGTTTCACCCAAAAATATTTTAAGTCCAAGATATTAGTAAAAACTTTTAACGATTAATTACTCAACATTAATGCATTTGCACACAAAAAAAAAAAAAAAAAAAAAAAAAGAGTACAAATGCAAATGTTGCTAAAAATGAAGGGTAAGTACATTCCAACTGTACAAAATCTAAAATGTGTTCTGTAGTTAAAGTAAGCACTCACTTTTATTGCAAATAAAAAAAAAACAATCTGTACGGAATAGAAATTTGTTAAGGAAGCAATTAGTCGCTCGTTTTATGCACCGTTCTACCTTCTATTTCGTCATGTATTGAAAACCATTTCTATATTTTTGTCTATGCCAATGTTCGATACATCGACAGCTGGCCGGGTACAGAAGTCCTACTCTTAAGCTTAACATTAAATACTTCGTTCATTAATACCAAAACATGCCACATGACTAAATGAACAAGTTACATATATTATACTCAGGCAGTTTTTCTAGATATTCACATACCTGGGTACCATAAGTAGGCTACTTCCCTATCGCTCAGATTTTCAATTCACAATTTATTCAGCAGCTAATCTTAAGCTAGAATGTTTGTGCAACCTTCTAAGATGTAGAGAGCCTCAGAGAAGATACTATATTTCAGCACTTTTAGTTTTGTGAGATTAATTCCGTTAATTCGTTGAGAAACTGTCGTTAGAATGCATTTAGCTCGCTGACGGCTGATGTCATTGTGCCTTTGTTTATTGTTTGTCGCTACTACCAACCTCGAGGTTTTACAACTCACAGATAACAAATACCCGTAATTACCAAAACAGGAAAGACGACCACAAGAGTGGCAAGGAAACCCAGCAATTCAGCTGTTGCGGTTTTAGTATTCTTGGGAGCTATATAAGTAGAATGATGTAAGAGGTGTTTAACTTTACTTTTTCTGATTATAGGCAATGAAAACCTTCAAGGACAGGAAGGTGTGTGCAGTATTTTATTGCCATCCCGGTACCTGGAAAATAATGTCATCTGTTTCTTTAGATTTCCTCGAGGTAAAGCTTTGTAACCACTGTTTCAGTGTACAAGATCAGTGATTCTCCACGAGGGTAATTATAGAGAACTTGGGCCCCTCTAGAAATTAAACAAATACTGGCTTGACTGTAAGTTTGGTTTCACTCGTTACGTTTTCACCAATTTTTTTTATCGGAAAAGCTCCGTAATAGGTTAGACGCTAATTTATTACGTGCGCGTAGCGATCCTTTTTTGTGAATATTTATGAAGTATGCTGCCTAGAAGGAGTAGAACATAAATAAAGAAGTCTTGTAGTACTTTTTTTGCAATGTAAATATATAATAATACTACACGCTAAAGTGCCTAAATCCTGAGTTTTATTGTGGGCGGTAGGCGATCAGTGTTGTGGTATGCAACACCGGCATATGTCGCTAGGCGCTGTGCTGATGTAGGACAAGTATGTTTCACGCAGATACAGCTGTTCAATGAATTTTATTAAGCAGAACTTCGGCCACTCTAAAATCGAATGAAACTAAGTGCGATTGATTGACTTTGTATTTATGATGACAATTTCAAAGCCTGTGGATTTCAAATTTAGCACGAGGTTAGTTTCCAATCCGTTTAGGTTAGTGTGTGTATATAAATTTATGTTTCTAATTTTATATCGTGGTAGTACCTCATTATCGATATTTCCAACAACTCCTAACAGCGTAATGGATACAACATTAGTTTTTTAAACCATCTCCCCACCCATAACCCCTCTCTAACCACACTGGTCCCATTAGAGTGCAAAACTGGCACAAGTCGCAGCGGAGAGAGTTAGCGGCCCAACTTGTAAGTAATTATCTCCACCAGATTTCATTTCGTTATAGTCATAAATATAAAGACGTATTAAGAAAATACTCAAGATTACACAAATACAATTATTGAAGTAATAATACACACGTAATTTGCAATCGTTGTGGCCAAATGTGTTGGTTGAGGCTTGTTTTCTCTTATAGGCATTCAGGGCTATTCTTTAACCTTCTGGTTATGATAATTGATACCATTTATTGTTACCGCTAACAACCAGCCCTGAACAACTTTGGCGGATTTTGCTATTCAGTAACTGTGATGGTTATGGACGTTCTTGACTATATTGTTAAGCACCCGGAGCGATTAGTCGCACATTTGTTCCCTTCGCATTAGTGTTTTGTTTTTCCACCACTCTCGGCGCAGCAGTATGAAATACAATAATTGTGATTACTATTTACTTTGTTGCCGTTGTGTGAGCTGTGTGGCAGAAAATGGAGCGCAAACGATCAATCAAACCTAGAGGTGAACAAACCAAAACTGATATAGAATTTTGTAGGAATAATCCTATTATGAGGACGGGGAGACTCAGTCCATTAAGTGACCCCAAAGAATTTGAAAGTTAATGGGCTGATTTGGTGCGTCTGCTGAATAGCTGCGGCAGCGGACCACAGAAGGAAGTAAAAGGATGGAAAACGGCAAGTTTAACACATTTTACTTTATATTTTTATAACTTGTTTGTACTACATTTTTAAAGGTTGTTGGTGCATTTTTATGATGTGAAAATGTAATACCACGTGGTAGCCTAACAACACATTGCAAACACAGCGTGGTGGTTACTATACAACACATAAACCAAAATGTTGTCCAAACTCTTGGAATCGAGTAATGCTGAAAAACCCTAAGAGCACACCCACAAGCACGAATGGTATTCTGGAATTCATTTGTCCACCAAGGTACCGGAAATAGGACACAGAGTTGGACAGTTGACCATGGGATAGACTGCTCAGCTGAACAATTATTTTCTTGAGATGCTCCACTAAGTCATGCTTGTAATTCAAAACAGCCAACCGGGAATAAAGATTCCAGTTGGCTAGATCTAAGCACCATCTAGATAAACATGTTTCTTGTGTTAAGAGCCTAATAAGACATGGAAAGTGGTTACTAGAATGTAAGTCAGAAATGATATTTCACCATAAGGAAAATGCTAACACTGGTGAACAAACTGTTATATCAAGGTGTGAAAAACTGTTAAAAGCATCAGAAAGAAATATAGGTGCTCAGGAGAACTGGTTATAATTGGCCAAGAAATTGGCAATTAGCTTACCTCTCGCACAAGCTCGGGATGAGCCCCCAAGTGGATGTGGGGCACTTATATCAGCTACCAACAGAAAAGGTGTCAGTAGCTGGGAAACTAGATGTTCTAAATCAGTGAATGAGAGATCATCAGATGGAGGCAGATATATATTACAAATGGTGAATCTGCAGATATAGTTTAATCATTACAGTAACTGACTGGATTTCAGAATGTAAGGATACTGATTCTGCCAAGCATCATAGTGACCCCATTTGCAAGTACACCCTCTTCAGTTGATAGATCACACCTTATAGGAGTGTACTGTTTGATTTTAATGCTGTCTGGCAGACGAAGCTTGGTCTCTTGCAAACATACCACCAAAGGATCATAAGCAACTGTTCAAGCTCTCAGTGATATGTTCTTATTCCATGTATGCTCCATTGTAGGATAGCCATGGTCTTTATTAGGGATAAATTCTACGTTGTGATCATTTCTATTTTGAAGCCTGCAGTGATCAGTTGAGTTTATTCTTTTTTCATGTTCGGTTGATACCTTCTACAGGAGGATTATGCTGGCGTTGTCACTGTCCTTCTGACAGTGAGGCAGTGTCCTCCTGTTCCATCTCCTCCCCTGGGCAGGACCTCTTTCCAATTGAACATTTTGGTTCAAGTACCTTGAATAATTGGAAATACAGATTGGCAAATATGAATATAACTGACCTGATCCCCCCCCAGAAGAGTCCTCGAAAGAGGATCCGCATTGAGATTTATTTGGACTTTTGTTTCCCTTCATTGCATTGGAAGCAGGCTTCGTGTTTTCCTTGAGGAAGTCAGTTCTCTCATAGTTGGTCTTACTTTGGTGGCGATGTAGCTGTAATGCTTTTTACAGTTCCAGATGTAGCAGATGTTGATATAATCTTAGATGTCAAAGTTGAAGACCTAGGAAGTGTTCTGAGAGAACTTTCTTCTGCAGTAGTGGCCCTGTTTATATTGAAGGTTTGAGTTGCAATTTCTCCACTTGATACTGATTTAGCTAAAACTGAGCTATAGGTATCATACTTCAGGACAGAGGGTTGGCGGAATCGCAAGAGCTTCCGGGCTTCCAAGAAGGACATTTTCTCTTTAACACAAATCTCCTAGATTGCAAAACAGAGACAATCACGGGAACTTGATGGATGTTCACCATTGCAGTTAATGCATGTTGGAGCTGATGTACATTCTCTGTTGTGCAAGATATCAGCACAGTTGACGCAGGTAGAGTCACTGTTACATGATTCACTGGTGTGACCAAAACACTGACCTTTATAACATCTGAGTGGGTTAGGTATATACGGCCTAACCTTGATGGATTCATAACCTGCCATAATTTTATGTGGGAGATCTACTCGATCAAAGATAACAGGGTACGGGTAGAATGAATTCCCCATTTACTCTTCTTTGAGCACAAGGTACAGATATGATGCCTTGATCAACAAAATTTTCTTGAATTTTCTCACTCGTTAAATCATCCAGTGCTTGAGTGTTTATCACAATGCAGGAGGAGTTCAAAGTGTTGTGCACTTCGACTATCTCTGGGTAGCTAGCCAACATTTTAGCCTTAAGTATTTTTGCAACCTGGCATGTCGATTATACTTCTACAAGGAGCATGCCATTATGAGCTCTAATACAAGATTTCACAGGACCAACAAACTTATCAAGATCCTTTTGAATCACAAAAGGGCTCAAGTTAGAGAACTTTTTTCCTTCCTCTGCTCTATTAGCAATCAAGTAACAAGGACCACACTACTTGACTATTGTTTTTCCTAACTCAGTACCACATTTAATGGAGATTTTGTTTTTGAAGTGAAAATAAGTTTTAATTTTGGTCCCCCAGAGCTCCCCACCCACCACAGAGTCCAATCAGGGGTCACTGCATTGGGAAGACAGGGGCTACAAAGGGGATATAGCAGACTTGCTGTCCCACTCACCCTGAAGTTTGGATATTACCTAATCCTGGCTGATTCACTAGAGCGGGTTAGTTCCCAGCCTCCCTTTTAGGTGAAGCAGAAACTAAGTATTGTATTAAGTTGCGCACCCTCCTTGGTCACTGAAAAGACAGAAGGCTCAGACACGCAACCCTCAACCAAACAGGATATCCCTTTCCTTCGACATGAGTATCTATTCTATGGGTGGGCATTTCTGTTGAATTTCTCACCACTTAGAGGAACCCACATCAAGGCAGTCAGTGTAGGCTGAGGATCCAGAGTGCACCAAACCCATACCTAATGTAGTATAACAATAACAATAATAATAATACTTTTTATTGTTATTGAGCTATATAGCAATAGACGTCACAAAATTAGAAAAGTGTTTAAATAGAATCTTCTCAATACAAAGTAGCAATTATATGTATGCAAATAAGAGTATTACTAAGATATAATGAATTTTCTTAATGAAGCACCTATACGTGAATAAAATTACATTTCAAAAAATTCCTGTACTGAGTAATAGGGTTTAGCTACCAACCATCCATAGCGCTTATTCTTGTAAGTTGATCCTGAAAATTGCTTTATTTCTAAGGGTAATTATTGTAAAGTTTTATACCTCACCAAAGAAGAAATCATTAAAAACTCTGTCATCAACGGGGAAAGTGATAGCGACCATCTTTTGGGATGCAGAGAGCGAGATTCTGGCTGATGTTTTAGGACCAGAGATGCAGAATAAATTCTATGCAATACATCATCACCCTCAAAAAGCTGAAAGTACATCTTCAGCAAGTTCACCTAACAAAACTTGGGCAGATGTTCTGATTTTATATGACAATGCAAAACCACACATCAGATATCACACCACTGAAGAGATTGTGAAAATTAGGTGGGAAGTCTTGTCTCATTCCCCATACAACCCTGACCTTGCTCCATCAGACTTCCATTTGTTTAAACTGCTGAAGGAAGCTCATTGCGGGATTCACTTTCCAGTTTAGAGGCCATGAAAAAATCTGTTCCTCAATGGCTTCGGAAGCAAGACCATGCATTTTGCCATATATATGAATACATGCCCGCTTTAAAAGATAGACTAAAACTGTGGAAAAGGATGAGGAATACTTTGAAAAGTGAAAATTTAATCCTGAATGGTATGGCTTTCATGTTGTTTAATTCTTTTGCAAATTAAAACAGAAAAAAGGTATGAGGTATTAGTTGTTGACTGACCCTCATACCAAAAAAATTGACTATGCAAGCAATAGCTCTCTCTCATAGCTCAGGGTCTTCTTGCCTTCATCTTGTGGTCCAACAGTGCATGACAGAGGAACCTAACATATGCCCTTCTTTCATCAAAAGTTCCAGTCTGAATAATTTGTGTGAAATGAATAACCAAATGACCCTATGATACACATATCTGAGAGTTTCCTATTTGTTTCATCAAAATTCGTGAACTATCTGGAATAAGCTTTAACCATACTCCCAGATTAGCTAACAAACCAGCTATACCAATAGCAAGCAGATCCTGATCATTATAATTGGTGAGAAACTAACTTGTGATTGACATTTCTTCTGACACGTGGCTGTCTCAGTATGCTGTTGTCATATTTACTCATTGATCTGCAATGCCACATATTCCACTGCTTCCTCTAAAATACCTTTTTTCCATGCATTTTCTATCACACTTCCCATATGTTGAATTACTTTTCCCCATTCCTCACTAGTTACCCAATCTATTGCTTTCAACATTAGGTCCTCTACTTCACTAAACCTAAAAGTTTTATTATTTTGGCTAATGTAACCTCAACTCATTGATCATGGCTGTAAGATATTTTCAAATCACAGTGTTAATCGAAGTCCTAGCATGACAAAAAGAATAATAACCGTGATATATAAAAGGTAGTAATGGTTATAAATGTAATTTTTTATGGAATCACTGTGTATAACACACACAAACTTATCACAAAATCAAATCATACAATCAGATCAGTCATGTATGAGAACATGTATGTACATTTTCAATGAACCCATAGGTGTTGCACAATGACACAATCTCTCTGATCATTATAGATTCTTAACTTTGAACAGCCCCTGCCAGCAGATGACAAACTCCATAAATGAAACAAAATTTCTCACCGACTGTAATCCTTGCATAACACTATTCTAAGTTAACAGTTTAGGAATATAAATGTAAAAAGAAGCAAGTAACAGTGAAGTCATAACACAAATATTATTATAAAAATAAAATAGTAGTTTCAACAAATCTTCACTTTCTGTGAAATAACTTCAGAGACATGAACTTTTTCCTTAATTTTTATGTTGATATCCATTTCACATCTGCTACACTTGACAGTAGTGTTCTTAAATTTCAGCACTGAATCTGCAGAAAATAAGCATAAGAATAGCACTAAATATCTGAAAGGTTGCAAACAAAGTGTAATTATCCTGCTATGAATTATATTGCAGCAAAATGAAGCACTGAAAGTAATCAAACATTATAGTGGCAAAATAAAGTATTTAGACAGCATATTGCCTGATCAATAGATATAGGTGAAATTTTTGTAAAGTGTAGGAATCTCTCAAAATACTGAATTGGTAAACAAGATGGTGCACATGGCAAGAAAATAAAGACAATATATTAAAAGGAAGCCAGTAACTGAAGCAACACAAATAATAATACAACAATAATTGTAACAATTCCCCAATTATCTTTCGGAAATCCACAGGACTAGTTTCACAGTAAAATGATCTATTGCATCGTCAGCTTATTTTCTTTTTGATCTTGTTTATTTACACTGTTAGTGTCATTGCTACTAGGTGGATTGTGCACTAAGTCATTGCTAACTACTGGAATCAAAACAAATTTGGTGATGAAATCAATTGCGGATATATCAAAATTTATTGCATGATTTTTATTCGTTAATGTAAATATTTTCTCAAAACCTTATATATATGGATTCATTTAAGTGTTTTAATAATTTAACATCTGGATTTATTTCATGAAAATTTACAAAAATGTTCTGCCACAGCTGATTTATCACCTGGTTTGTATTTAATATTTCTAAAGCGCTCTCATATTCTGATTTTTAAATTATGTTTAGCCGTAACAATGTAAACAAGGTCACAATTTAAACATTTTAACCTGCAGTTGTCACCCACCATTATTTTCAATCTTATTTTAATGATGAAAGAAAATATTATATATATACATATATTGCATACCAGTATAGAATTAATTTACTCACTTGAATTTACTATATTTATAATATACATACATAAAATATTTATTCTTATTAAAACAAACAAAAGTGATCCATTGCAGGAAAAATTAATAACAAGTGAAGTTTGTGAAATAAACACTAAAATAGCTGTATATGAACCTCACTATTAGAACAATTAAACCAGTATTTTGAAAATTAGTTTTTGACATTAGTATTATATTTCAGTTTACACTGCCCAAACAATTCACATAAACTTCCTTCAAATGTTCAAGGCAGGTCCATTTATCGCACCTAACACACCACTTCCTAGTTGATTTGTCCCGTGATCTACCACACTCGTAACATCTTCCTCTGTTTCCCTTTCTTTTCTCTTGCGAACTGTTTACATTATCTTGCATTCCAAGCAATAACAGACCACGCCTCTTGATTTTGTTGCGAGCCTGTGATGCTTGACATCTCCTTTCTATTTGGGGCTTTATCAGTTCCCATTCACATTGGTTAGAAAAGTAATTCTCTTCAGTGCTTTATCTTCATTTTTATTGAATTTATAAATGCAAAACGCATTTATTGCAGCTAAGTTTAGTAGGTTGTAGAACACCACCACTGGCCAGCATCTTGTATATCTGAGCCACATTAATTTTTTGACACAGTTAGTCCACTAAGTCAATGCCAACTTTGGTCATGTTATAAAAAGTTATGATCTCCGGCTTTTTTGCAACCCCTGTATTGCTGTCGATACCATCGTCATGGTGCACTGTAGAAATTACAAGGACAGCTTTATTCTTCTTGGGGCAGTACGAGACAAGGGTCTTGTCCTTTGTAAGCCAAAAATTGACAATTTTTCTGCTCTTTGCTTATTTGGAAGAAACTCCAACAGTACTTCCCATTTATTTCGACAAAGTGTTCCTACATAAGTAAGACCTTTATCTTTGAGACTTTCAGTAAGAGAACACCTGGAAAACCACAATTGGCTCCACCACTCTTATTACTACATCTTGCGGGCTATTATTTTGTTTATAGAGTCCATCGGGCTGCAAACCAACATAGGTTTCCAAATTTACTATCTTAGAATCAACCAAAGCAAATGTTTTCAGCCCATATTTAGCAGGTTTGCTAGGTATGAACTGACGAAAAAACAGTTACCACTAAATGCTAACAGCTACTCATCTACAGTAAGATACTCACTTGGTGAGAAGTATTTCTGGAAATTATTTACTACTATTTCAAACACTTCTCTTATGGGAGCTAATTTATCAATCTCCTTTCTCAAGTTTCTGTCTCTTACATCATCTAACCTATGTATCGTAAGAGAAAGCGGAATCTTTATTCACTCATTAATAAATAAAATTATTCTAGACCATTGCCTTTGGAATTGTCCCACATTTGATGAGTGTTTTTCCTAGATGATCTTACTGTACCTGTAAGGTACAGCAAACCCAATAATGGCATGATCTCTGTCCCTGCTAAAATGTGACCTGACCATCTGTATGTAAATATTTGTACAATTGGTTATTATTCTTATGACATTATCATCAAAGAAAAGGTGAAACTGGTCAGCTTTGCAATTCGCTCTCCGGGCTGTGTTTCGCGATCCAGGAAGATGTGTGATTATATTATGTGCGTGGGTATGTAAGTTGACTGGGGGCTTCTGTTTAAGCCATTTTGTGGTCTTATCTTTACACAAGAAATACCTTTCACTTACATCTTCATTCTCTGACATATCTTGCTCAGAAGCTGAATAGTGATCACTGAGAACAACATTGTCTTCTTCTGCTTCACTAAGCATACCAAGCAAGTAATGTTGCTGTATCTGCAGTTTTCTCAACAAGCCTTTTATTTGGTACAGACATTTCAAATATTTCCAGTAACAGTGACTGCAAATATTCAAAGACAATGTAAAAATTAATAGGAATACAATGTGAATCATATTACATAGTAGTAGTATAAACCCAATACTGAGCTGTTTTCCTTATCAATAGGACATAATATAGGCATTTAAACACTGAAAAATAGATAACTTGCCAATTAAAGCACAATCAGAAATGGTGACATCAACAGTCGCATGGGTGACAATTGTCAACCAGAATGCACAATGCAGAGAAACTTGCATTTTATACTCACTAACAATAGCCGCGTTCATACAAGAATAGTGCAATGCTGACCGTTAAAGCTGAATTCGAAGCTACACAAAGTCATGTCTATTGACAACATAACAAAAAGAGAATCGCTGGATGACATATGTCACCTGCGCAACTACTCGAGGGTTAATTGAGAAATGCCAGACTTTTTATTTTTTAAATTTTCATCTCTTTTAGAAAAGATTTTTGTTTTTAATAGTTCAATTTAAAGGTTAATTAATTTACCCCTTAATAAGGATGAATTCTCTAAAGAATACAAACACATTATCAACACTGCTTTAATTAATGGTTTTAATACTGATTTTATAGATAAAAAAGTTGAGAAGTTTAAATAGCAAAAAGCAATTTAAGAGATTTCTGTTAAGAAAATAATAGATAATTACATTTTTAAAAACTGTACTTATCACCCTTTGGCAAATAAATAATTCACAATATTTTCAAAGAGCATGATATAAATATTGGTTCCTCAAAATAAATACAATATAAAAAATTTGTTAGTCCATACATTTGTATGCACCTACAATAAAAAGTAAAAAGTAAGTGCATCACCTTATTCTCACCCTCCACATTGTCTTAATATGTAATTGGAAAAATATAAATCCATGCATGCTTCTGTTATATTGTCCAAGTTTTTGCAAAAGTACCATAGTACCACATATACACTTACAAAAAATGCAAATTGTTAATGATAATGCAAATAAAAATGGTCCAAGAACACAATCTTGTAGGATCCTCGTTTTACTTAAACCATTCTAGATCTCTCAATATTAACATACACAATTAGTTTGCAACATGTTATATAATATAAAACCTTTAAGGCAGAGTAATTAACATAATAGAATTTTTAATTTCTTTTCAAGATGTACTTTGTCTTCACAATTAAATGTCCTTGCTTGGGTCAAGAAGGTATCCTGAATTATACCTGTAGTTTCAAAGCCAATAAGTAAAATTACGTATTTAAATACCAACTTTATGAACCTATTTATGATCTTTCAAATCTGATACACCAATATAAAATGTCATACAAGTATCACACTTGTGTGACTAAGTGTATTCAAATTTGCCAACTAAGTAAAATACTTTCATCAAATATCACACTTGTGTGGCCTCTTACCTTCATGAGTCAATTTATGTATTTTTAAATGTTGTAATTGAGTAAAACACTTATGACAAATATCACACTTATGTGGTTTTATCCCTTGATGAATCAATTTGTGTCTTTTCAAATCAGTCAATCTGGCAAAACATTTCTGACATGTATCACACTCATGTGGCTTTATATGTTCATGACGCAATTTGTGTGTTTTCATTGCTTGCAATTGAGTAAAACACTTGCCACAAGTATCACACTTATGTGGCTTTATGCCATAGTGAATCAATACGTGTCTTTTCAAATCTGTTGATCTGGTGAAACCCTTCCCGCAAGAATCACACTTATGAGGCTTTAGGCCTTGATGAGTAATTTTATGTCTTTTCAAATCTGTCAATCCAGCAAAACATTTCTCACAAGTGTCACATTTGTGTGGCATTGTGCCTTCATGACTCAATTTATGGCTGTTCAAATATGTCAATCGAGTAAAACACTTCCCACAAACATCACACTTGTATGGCTTTATGCCTTCATGACTTAATTTATGTACTTTTAAACCTGTCAACCTAGTAAAACACCTACCACAAACATCACACTTGTGAGGCTTTATACCTTCATGAATCAATGAATGCATTTTTAAATGGTGCAATTGAGTAAAGCTCCTCTCACAAGTAGCACACTTATATGGCTTTATGCCTTCATGGCTCAGTTTATGTCTCTTTAGGTATGTCAAACCAATAAAACGCTTCTCACATATATCACACTTGTATGGCATTATACCATCATGAATCAATTTATGGTTCTTCAAATATGTCAACCTAGTAAAACACTTCCCACAAGTATCACACTTGTGTGGCTTTAAGCCTTCATGACTCAATTTATGTATTTTCAATCCCGTCAACCTAGTAAAATACTTACCACACGCATCACACTTGTGAGGCCTCATGCCTTCATGAGTCAAAGAATGCATTTTTAAATGTTGCAATTGAGTGATGCACTTCTCACAAGTAACACACTTATGTGGCTTTATACTTCGATGAATCAAGTTATGCTGTTTCAAATATGTCAAGCCATTAAAACACTTGCCGCAAGTATCACACTTGTGTGGCATTTTGTCTTCCTCATTAAATTTATGGTTTTTCAAATATGTCTTGCTAAAAGACTTTCCACAAAAATCAGACTTGAGTGGCTTTATGCATTCACTACTGAATTTATGGCTTTTCAAACATGGACACCCAATAGAACACTTCCCACAATTATCACACTTGTGAGATTTTATCCCATGATGAGTCAATTTATGTGCTTTCAAATGTTGAAACTGAGTAAAACATTTTTCACAAACTTCACACTTGTATGCCTTTATGCCTTCATGAGTCAATTTATGCCTTTTCAAATCTGTTAACCTAGTAAAACACTTTCCGCAAGTACCACACAAGTGTGGCTTTATGCCTTCATGAATCGATTTATGTAATTTCAAATCAGCCAACCTAATAAAACACTTCCCACAAATATCACACTTATGTGGTTTTATGCCTGAATGAGTCAATTTATGGCTTTTCAAATATTTGAACAGAGTAAAACACTTCCCACAATAATCACACTTGTGTGGCTTTTTCCCCTCATGAGTCAATTTATGTTCTTTTAAATGTTGTATTTGTCTAAAAGACTTCCCACAAGTATCACACATATGAGGCTTTAAACCTTCATGAGACAATTTATGTGTTTTTAAATGGTGCAATTGAGAAAAACCCTTCCCACAAGTAACACACTTATGTGGCTTTATTTCTTTATGAGTCAATTTATGCTTTTTCAAATCTTTCGATGTGGTAAAACATTTCTCACAAACATCACACTGCTGTGACTTTTTGCTCGGATGAATTAATTGGTGCCTTTTAAGATCTGATGGTGAGATAAATCTACTGTCACAAGTTTCACACTTGTAATTTCCATCCATGTTATCTGTAACTAAAACTGACTCATAACATTCATTTTTTATCACCAAGTCATGCACCAGTATGCTATTCTGCTGAAGGAAATGATTAGAATGTTTGTTAAATGTTTCCACACCATCATGTTCCAAGTAAACACTTTTCTGTACTGAAGACATTTCTGGTAAATCTATATCTTGCTTTGGGTATTTTCTGGCTGCTTTAGATTCAGGACCATAGTTGGTCACACTAAATCTTGCATTATCTGTAGAGTTTTCTACTGAGAATGGTCCTGATTTTTCCTTTCTGTATAACCTGAAAGGGGAATATTATTTATAATTACTAATATATAATACAACAGTTTTTTTATGTATGTTATCCTACTGTACCCATGGGATTCATAGGAGACCAAGGAAGCTGTACTGTTATAGAGTAAGGGAGTCACTAGGTGGAAAGACCGCTGATCATTGGGATATATTAGAAGGATATGTGGGACCAAACTGAACCAAACAACAAACTCCAACATTGGTGCTACTTGCTAAGGCTATGAGCAGACACTAGAGCTAGTGCTGCCCACAGAAAAGACCAGGATCACATGCACCAATTTAACATAGGAGCAACCTTTAGATGCATAGTCACTGATGCATCTGGACCATTACTTGTGACCAACAGAGGTAACAGGTATCTCATGGCGTAATGGAATACTTCACCAAATGCCTGGAGCTGTATGCCATTCCAAACCAGGAGGCCAAGACCATCACAAACCACCTTATAGAAGGATTGTTCTGCCACTTTGTAGTACCATTGAAGCTACATAGTAATCAGAGCACCAACTTTGAGTTCAACCTGAAGAGCGAAACACTGGAACACATGGAGTGCACAAGATGTTCAGAACACATCTCCATCTACAGTCAAGACTGCATGGTTGAGCAGAACATCGAGATCTGAGAAGAATATTTGAGGAATTTGGGTGCCACTTTTCTTGTTAGGCTACCACTCTGCTCTTCAATGCATGAGACCATCATGTTTACACCAGACAGCTTGGTCTTTGACAGGAATTTACATCTTTCAAGCGACCTGGTGTTTGAGAGACATCTTGCACACAAACCAGCATACAGCTGCATAAGGTATCTCATACACTGACTTCACGACAGGCATGAGAGGATCCTTCAAAAGATCCAGGGAGCAAGTGACTTGATGTTTGGGAGTCTTCCTGCACACAACTACATGAAGTATCTCATAGTCGGAGTTCATGAACTGATCTGTTAACAACATATCCAGGTAGCAACTGCATGAAAAATCATTATGACTGGCAAGACAGCTGCCAAGTTTTACAGCATGATGATATGGATATTTTTTTTTTTGGATAGTGTTTAACATTTACTTTTACTACTATGGCACTGCAGTTGATGAGGTATTCTGGTCTGCCTTTATTACCCTGTATAGATCAAAGGTTGCTGCCCCAAGCTCTGAAATCCAAAGGTACACTTCATTGTGAAGAGGATTAGCTATACAGCTCTAGATACTGGTCAAAGATAGAAGCTGAAGGTAGTATGTGGATTGTGCTGGCGAGAACGACTAACCCTGAGAAGGAAGCATGTGACTACATGCCAATTCATTCTAGAACATTCAAGATGTCTGTTAGAACAACCCCAAGAAGATTACCGCATAATGCATAAATATTTTTACATACAGGGTAAGAAAAACAGTCATAATTATAAAATGAATTAGTAAAACAAAAGTCAATTATTTTTTTTAAGTTTCAACTTCTGTGAAAACAAGTATACCAGGATGAAAGGATTTAAATGCAAAAAGCACTGAAATCAGTTGAATCACTTCAGATTTTATGTACATATCAAATGCTGTTGTATACAGCCATGTTTTTAATCTCTTATCTTATTTTCTTGCTCATTATTGATAATGTGCTTTTTAATATTCACATTTGTTGGATAGAAGATAAAATAGGTTAAGCAGCCAAGAATTAAAGGATGACTAACTACAACATTCATATATATAATTTTTTTTTGTAGTGTTTATTACCCGCTTTAACCACTTGTGGCATCACAGGCAGTGACACTGATGATACATGAATGAATATGGAGCACTGATGGAATGTGATGGCAGGGGAACCCGGAGAAAACCCACCCAAGTCACTTTGTCTGCCACAAATCATGCGGTCATTTGGGATTGAACCCGGACCATCTAGGTGAGACAACATTCATATAATTTATAAAGAATGGGTATTTATAAATTGTTGTCCCGTTGTTGACAAATCAGCAATGAGACAATACTTGAGAACATTTTTCATTCCATTAGTTGCCTAGCTTGTTGAGGATTGATACATATTTTAATCAAAAAACAAATTGATAGAAAACAAATAAATTACATTTAAATTAACCAATATTTAAAAATTATACTTTGCAATTTCTTTAATAGTAAAAGGAATAATTGAAAAACTAAACAGTCTTTACTAACTTGTACCAAGTTTTGTGCTTAACTAATTTCTATGTCACCATAGCAAATATATATTGTATTTCAAGCAATTTAACATTCCAGTGATATGGCTGAGATAACTCAATATCGGAAAAATATTCCTACCTAGACCGGAACTTTGAATGGCTAAGAGTCTCAACTGTATGGGCATATTGATAAACATTACGAAGATCTATTTCTCACTTTCTTGCATGATCTCACTACAAGGAAAATAACAGAAGTCTGTGCATGAGAATCTCATTTATAGTAGCCTCATGCTTCTAATCACATGATGTAATGAGGTCATTCGAAAAACAGTAAACTATGGCCTTTTCAAGCGGTTGCAGCACTTACATTATCAATGATGAATTATTAAAAGTTTTGGAGTCTTTATCGTCAGATTTTTTTTTTATTTATTGAAGTTTGGGGATAGTGACAGTAATAGCTACGTATATAATGATGCAGAATCGCAACAGACAGAATCAACACAGTGAGCAGGGACATTTCCTTTGTTCCAGTAGAGCAGTGTGAATTTTACTCCAAAATGTAACAATTTCAACACATAGGCATTAGCGTGTACTTGGTGTTTTCAAATAAATAAATGTAAATGGCATATTATTTATGCATGCTCTTTAACTACTATGGTTCTCAATGTTCCATTCTAAATTGGGTATGAAAGATTACTTAATTTTGCTCAGAGGTCTCTCTATCAGACTTGAGGTTTTTTTAGGTACTGTAAATCTATGACACAGGACCAATGGCTTTATTTCCCTTCTGAAGGAAGCCATGCTAAGGATTTTACACCTGAAAAATCCATCGTCCTCCACCGGGTTTGAACCCATAACCTTGGGTACATGAATGTTTTCAGATAGTTTTTACCTCCTCACTGAATGCAGCATATCACAAATGAGACAAATAATTATTACACATTACTAAGTGAGAAATATTCACCAACTCCCAAATCTCTCATGTACAAAGATGTAAAAATGTCATCCAGGAAGAACTGTATATATTTTTTGAAATAACATTGCTGATGGCCAGAGTAAAAAAATGTCAAGAGTGGAAAGTTGGTGCAAACATCCACTTCTTGAAATCTTTCAATGCACCTACTACATGTCTAGGTATAAATTTCTTCTTATTTTGCACTTGTTGCACTTCAATAACAATGCAACATAAATACTAGGGGAAAGGTTCTATAAACTGAAAACTAATAGATCACCTCAAAAATAAATTAGGTGAAGTGTTCAGACCTTTTTGCAATATCTGCATCGAGAGCCTTATACCCCTCAAGGGATGCCTCCAATTTCCATTCAAATGTCCTAGGTTTGGAACAGAGTTATTTGTGATGTGCGACTGCGAAACATGATATGTTGTCAACTTTATTGTATACACAGAGGCAACTAGACATTCTTCCAAACCAATATTTAGGGATTTCTGCGGCAGTGGTGCAGACATTTATAGGGAAATATCTGGGTAAAGGGTACAATGTTTGGCTGCATAGCTGGATATCTGGATTTCCTATTTGATTAGCCTTACAAAAATGGAACTAACACTTGCAGAAAAATAAGTAATGCCCATGCATTAAAATAGAAAAAAAGGAGAACTGGAATCCAGTCACACTAACAACATGACAGTACTGAGATGAATGGGCAGACAACAAGTGTGTATGCTATCTACAATGCATAAAACTGCCATTAAACATTCAGTCACAAATAATCCAGTGAGAAAACCAGTGTATATTGGACTACAATAGCAACAGGGGTGCAGTGGATAGATTTGACATGATTGTAAGCTCTCTTCACTGCCTTCAAAAATCACTAATAGATACAAAAAAGTATAATATTTCTTTCACCTTTTGGACATTGTGATTTTAAATTTGTACACACTATATAACATAAAAACTGACAATAATGTTTCATTGGCTGAATTTCAATTTTTGCTTATTACCGAAATATTTAAAAAAAATATCACACTCAAAGAGCTATCGACAACCCAGGATGACCATCAGCTGGTGAGCAACAGAAAGACATTTTCCATCGCCTGTACCATCAACCCCTAAGAAAATACATCCCACCAGGCATTGCTATCTCTTTTCCAGCCCTTCCTTACATGACAAGAAGCACAGATAAAGGAGGTATATGTGTGCCAAATGTGATATTGTCTATGTGTACAACTCTGCTCTGAAAATACCATACACTCTCAAAATCCTGAGGTGATCTAACTTAGAGAAAGAACTGCCCTACACCGATTATGTTTAGAGAACAGTTCCATGACTTACGTTAACAAGGAAGATGGATGTTAAGATGAAATAATGGAGAGTAAGAAGTATATGTGATCTAAAAGTCTTACCTTATTGATTCTGTTGAAGGGAAGCGCTCATTCACCCAGTTCTGTAACATAATTATGTACATTAAAATTTGTAAAAATGCAGTCCATAAAATTGAAACATATTACAAATAGGTTGGGTAACTCTTTCAGACCAGAAAATAAAAAAAATGTAAATGGCATGTTATTTATGGATGCTCTTTAACTACCTGGTTCTGAGCTTCCCATTCTAAATTGCACGTGAAAGACCACTTAATTTTGCTCAGAGGCCTCTCTATCAGGCTTGTTCTGTAACATGCTGTAAATCTACAACACAGGACCAAAGCCTTTACTTCCCCTCCGAAGGAAGCCATGCTAAGGATCTTTACACCCGAAAAAATCTATCATCTTCTTCCAGGTTTGAACCCGCAACCTTGGGTATATGAAGTTAGTATGATAACTATTACACCATGGAGGGCGACTTTCAGACCAGAGGCTTATCATGTGACATGTAAATTACAAAACATCTTATTTAATTCATTCTTCTTCACATTGCTGAGAGAAATATTTTAGGTAACACATTTTATTTCAGTAATTGAAACTTCTTTTATAATTTATTTCTGACATTTTTATTCCCAGACAATCCATTTCAGTTCTGCTGCACTGTGATTTAATTTATGGCCAAAATAGATTTATTACTCATCTTATAAATTTCCATTGTAATCAGCACATTACTGTAATTACCAAAAGTACTTATAGAAAGAGTTCCTTGTTACATTTAAAAGTCAGCATTTATTTATTGCTTCATAACAGAACATTCAGATATGGGAAAGACCAGTAGCTAATTTAATGCCTTTAAAAGAATTGTAATCTAACATTATCCTAAACTATAAAAAACATTGTTCAATTCCAATGAAAATTATTCTTTAGGTAAAATCTCAATCTCACTGTTCTAAGATCCATAACAAACTAGATGTAGATTCCGTGCAACAAACACAAAACATATAACGTTTGTTTGGTGTAACATGGTTATGTTAAGGTTTCGCAGTAGTGCAAAAATCTGAAGAGATATGAGGACATCTTTAGATGTTATTTCCAGAAAATTTAAGATCTATATTTTGTCTGTTATGGAAATAAGCTAAACACATGGTATTTTAATAATAATTGTTAAAACCATTTTTGAGAAAATCAAAAGTTTTCAAAAGGTGCTCCGAGTAATGCATAACTGGAGTTGAAGGGATTATCCTGAAAATATTTGTGTTTAATCCTTGAGATATTGAAATAAAGTACCATCTTTGGTATTTAACTCAATTTTCATTTTAGACTTATCCTATCCACACACACACTCATACAGGCTATTTTCTAAAAATTGTGTTGTTTTTTTTTGGTTTTTTTATTCAGGAGTCCTCAAAATTCAATTTTACAGTGAATCTTCGTATCAAACTTTTTGGTGAAATACAATATCTTCTTTACGTACTATGTACATTGTAATAAGTACTAGATAAAGTAGTATTTGTCTACACTTAATTATAAATAACTCTCTTTTGGATTCCATTGAAAGATTATCTGTATGAGTTCATTGAATTTTTAAGGAGTTAGACAACACCTCAGGATTTTGGTACATCAACTTTTTAATGGGTTAATAAAAGTGAATAATGCACAAAAATGGAAGTTGATTATTTCACATATAAAGCATGCTCTTCTATATATAGCAGTATTTCCACATCAAGCGAAAAGAGTAATATGTTTAAAAAGACCTTTAACCATATTTAGGCACAGCAAAAGTGATAAAATGGCAGAGAACAAGTGACAGTTTTAAATTAGCATATACAAGGAAACAGTGTATCAGGTTGTTGAATTTCCATGCCTCTCTTTTATCAAAATATTCCATGTCCGTATACTGTCTGACCATCAGAAGAAGGCAAACAAGAATAATGTGCTGTATATACATTTCCTGGCCAGGTGATAAAGCTTTTGCACACTCATACTGGTAAATATAAACATTGTCAGATAGCAACGAGAACCTAGAAATGAGCAGTTATACGTACCCTAGCAGTTAGATGTGGCAGCATGGGTGACCCACTTCTATATACATATTTCGAACCAAAAAATCAAATATATGAACAGATAGCTCTGTCTCAGCTCAAGAGCCTTTCACCTTAATCTTGTGGTCCAAAAAGACATGACATATGCCCTTCTTTCACCAAAAGTTCAAATCCACAGAGATGAGAAATGAATGACCAAAATGGTCCATACATCTAAACTTTTCTTACTTGTTTTTTCAAAATTAAGAAACCATCTGGAAAATACTTTAACCAGGTTCTCAAATTAGAAAACAAACAAGCTTTATCATTAGCAAGCTGACCCTGAACATTAATACTTGCATAACACTAACCTAAGCTAATAGGAGTTGGATAGGTAGAGTCAGACTGAAAAATTTTAACCACAGATCTTCATGTCTTCAGCCGGCTGCTCTTCCACTGAGCTACCATGTCAATGTCAGCATGGCATTAAATTTCTCAACTAACTAGTATGTTTCCTCTGAACTAACTGCTGTCCTACACACAGCTTGAGTGAAAAAACAATTAAATTGAAACTAATTGACCAAAATAGTTGGCAAAACTATGAAGCCTGGGACCTAAAGTAGTTACAACATTGTAAGTTGCCACTGGGGTATGTTATATCAAAATAATTTGAGATCAACATGTGGGTTGCTGGGAAACATGCAAATCAGTTGAGAAATTTAATGCCACACAAGCATGTACATAGTAGCTCATTTGAAGAGCAACTGTCTAAAGACTGGGAGGCCCGTGGTTCAAATCCCAGTTATAGCAGTGAATTTTTCAGTCTGATTCTATCTATCCAACTCCTGTCCTATACACAGCTTCTGTGAAAAAATAATTAAATTAAAAAATAAGTTAACAGTTTTGTGAAGTTTGCTTGATCTGGCAGGTAACTCTCACCCTAACTCACTCCATTACACTAATATCAGAAATAAGTTGATGATATGATAGTATATAATGATGCTATGCAATGCATCTGCCTTTTATTAATTATAGAATCATTTAGACCTCAAGTTGTAACATATTTAATTTTGTAATACAATGTCTAAAATATTCTTTGCAGACTAAAACATAGTTATGTTCACTAAAGAACCGTAGTTTCTAGATTTGAGATTATAGATTAATTTGTTTACTAACATAACTAACCTTAGTTTCATAATCAACATGTGCAGCTTCAGTAGAATTTGTTTCCGGATACCACAGTTCTTCTCTGATTTCTATCTTGGTATCTAGTTCAGGGTCTTTGTTGCAAGGATTAACTGTCACTTCAGGAACTTCAGAAAAAAATTCTCTCTCATTTTGTGAACAAAAGTCAAAACCAACATGCTCTTCATTAATTTCTGCTTTGATTTCTATTTCATAGTTATTGGAACATTGTTCAACTTTCATTGCAAAATTTTCAGAAAAGTACTGCCAATCATTTTGTGGACTAAAGCCTGAACCAACACCCTCTTCTTTGCTTTCTGTTTCAGGCATTTTTTTGCACACTGTATCATCACAAGTCAACTTCATTGGAACATCTTGTGAGAAACTTTCCCCCTTGGTCTGTAAAATAACTTCTAATAGAGGAACTTCTTCTTTGATTTCTATGTTAATATCCATTTCAGAACAGCAACACTAGACAGTAGTGTTCTTAAATTTCAGTACTGATTCTGTGGAAAAGAAACACATCATGAATAGGATTAACTATATACATTATTTTAGCCAACATGAAAGGTTGTAAAAAAATGTAAATTATCCAGCTGTGAATTATATTGCAGTAAAATGAAGCGCTGAAAATAATAAAAAATTATAGCAGAAAAAATAAAATATTTAAACAGCACATTTATTTGATTGGCTGATCAATAGATTTAGGTAAAATGTTTGCAAAGTATAGGAATCTCTCAAAATACTGAAATGGTAAACAAGATGATGTACCTGGCATGTGTTACAACACATATTTACAATTCTATCTTAATAGACTTTTCAGCTGAAAGAAAATGTGTTATTAAATGGCTCTTTCATCCCACAATGTTGTTATAAGGGACATTACAGCATGCCAACATTTATAGCTTCATCCGTCTAACGAGATGTAAAAGCCTAAACTTTGTTCCTCAAATTTTAAGATAATTTTACATGCAGTGGTTTTCTTGCCAATAACTTACAGAATCTGGTAAAAAGTATATTGAACATTATCCTGAATGAATAAGGAAGTCATTAAGCCTAAGATGTTGCTCTAACAACTTTATGCTGACCTCACATATAGGGCATACTAGGCAATGTAATAAAAGACTTGCTAATGAAAATGTGGTTCAACACCATAGTTCATTGAGGTATTAACTTCACAGTTAACTTGGTTACTCTTTTGTGGCTTAGGACCCTCAATCCCTCAACAACTTGTACTGCTTGAGGCCTGCTAATGTTGACAAAACAAGACAGCAGAATCAACTTCCATAATGCCTTGGGTGTGATATGTGTGTTTGCATATTGTGTTTGTGGAACAGAAGTGATAAAAGTGAAAAGTTAAGTAATAAATACATTTAAAACATCCAATGTAACACTGAGTGATACTTTTAGTTTAGACATTATGACAGTAAAGGTGCATACATAATGGATTATAGATTTGCAGGTCCTCTAGTACTGTTACCAATAAAAATAGCTTACTCTATGTTGGTGCATGCATCAAAACATGGGATGCTTCTTTGATACCTATCATAGGAAGTGTTCAAAAACATTTTGACAATGGTAGAGAAAACTGCCAGGTATCATTGGAATTTGGATGCCCAGATCCCATGGTTATACCCTGTCCTTGTGCTGCTAAGCCACAAACTGTTTTACTCCACCACTTCTAAAAAAAGAATCCCTTGATAATGCTTTGTGGCTTAGATCCTCAAACTAGGCCATACTTTGTGGCTTAAGACTCTCAACATATTTTGTGATATTTGGTAGTCAACCTGTGGTGTGAATAACAACAGAGATAGTTATGCACTGCATTCTGTAGAGAATATTGGCAAACTGTGCCAGCTCGTAACTATAGGTAATAAAGAACTAATTTTAATTACAATCCTATTAATTTTTGTGAGTACTAAAGAAGTACCAACTTCAGAAGTGTTAAATAAGGATGTGGTCTCTATAAAGGGGAAAACAAATAGACATGTGCATAAGCATGAATAAGAAACACATAAGTATGTGTAGATGGTGCTCCACAACACAGAAATAAAAAGGAATAATATTGGGAAACAATACCGTACATCAAGTAAGTAATACTTAAAGCTAAGCATATGTAAACTACAGAATAAATATCCAGGAACTGAACGGGAAAGCACTGAGGGTATTATATAAAACTGCATTAGTAGTACTGCAAAATAGTCTATAAAAAGGGCAGTTAGAGGTAGAGCAATATTCTTGAAAATCTATGTGAAATTTCCATCTGTGAAAGAAATTGAACCTAAATACTTAGTATGGGATAGATTAGATTTTTTTTATTCCTGAGACATTCTGATCTCTCACACAAATGCATGCATACAAGCAAATAGAAGGGAACATTCTGATGTTGGCACTTCAATTAGTGCCTGCCAGAATTAATAGAGTTATTTTGTAGAAGTACGAAAGAATGTCCAAACAAGGGTATTGTTGCCAAAGAGCTCAACATGTCATGGTAGGTGCTGTGAAACTTAAATCAAGCTACCCTGCAGAAATAAAACTTCTTAAAAATCTGATGATGTACTTTATTATGCCTTTTAAACTGTGCAAAACTTCTCACTAGTTCCAGTTTCTATTTTGGCATGATTTATTCTATTTTAGATAATTTTTATTGCAGGAGTGTGTCAGCATTAAATATGGTCAAGTGGACTATTGTGGATGATGACATTTTTGATAATGATGCACAGGTGAATGAAAATTAGGACTGTTTTGTTCTTTCCATCTATTATTATTCTTGTTATATTTGTTAATTGCTTTGCAGTGATTATTTAAATTTGTTTATGTGATATTATTTATATTAATTTATCTTTTCCATTTTGTGCTTTAAGTGTAGTAATATTCATCATTTGTTTACTACTTTGCTATGACTATTTATATTTGTTTGCTGCTTCATGGTGGTTATATTTACTTGTGCTGCATTTCATTTCTGTTTTGTGCTTTATCTATTATTTGTTATTGAATTGTACTATTTGTTTAATACTTTATGATAATTATTTATATATGTTTTATCCTTTCTGTTTGTGCTCTAGCCCTATTACCATCATCATTTTTGTTATTCTTATTATTAATAATAATAATAATAATAATGTGTGTTGTATATATATCTGAAGGCTTCCACGGCCATTGTCCATTGGGATTATGGTTTCCAGTGTAGGCTGCGTCATTTCTTACACTGCTCTCTGCTACAACATTGAGGTTCTTCCTCAGGCCAATGGCACCACAAGCCCTAGTGATCTGATACATACACTCATATGCTGTCAGGCTCCTCCTCTCTTCTCCTATTGGCTGTTGGTCCACCGAACCCCTCTCACTCTGTCAGTAAGGCTTTCCAAATTGAATTCCATAGAAACAGAGGGAAAACCACTGAACTCAATTTGGAAAGTACGACTTGGAAAGTAAGAAAGCAAGTCTTACTTTCCAAATTGAATTCAGTGGTTTTCCCTCTGTTTCTGTGGAATTCAATTTGGAAAGCCTTACTGACAGAGCGAGACCAACAACCAATAGGAGAAGAGAGGTGGAGCCTCCCCGCACACGAGTATAAATATCAGCTTGCTAGGGAAGCTCAACATAGGTGTAATGAAATATCAGCAAAGAGCAATGTAAGAAATAATGTGGCCTACACTGGAAACCAAAGTAACATCAATGTGTGTTAAGTTTGTTTACTGCTAGGCAGTGATTATATATTTTTGCTTCTTCACAATGATTATTTTTAGCTATACTGCATTTCCTTTCTGTTTCATGGTTTACTTCTATTATTGTCATCATTGTTATTAGGGAATAAACTCCCAATCCTAGGGGATAGCTACATATCAACATCACACAACCTATTATTTCAAAACAAAATTGTGGAGAATGCAAATTAAAAACTCTGTTTCACTTATAATGTGTTATAATAATCATTTGCTCTTTTACCAGGGCATCTTGGCAGCACTGCTTCTTCTGTTGCCAACATTCACAATTTGAACATAGCGGATAAATCTGTATGGTGTAGCTCAAACCACAATGTGTAGTTGAGGGTCCCAAGCCGCAAAACCTAGCTGATACAGAGCGTAGCCAAGGCATTTGTGAGTTGAACCCCGTAAGATGTATGAGGCCTAAACCCACTCCAGAGTTTCACATGTTGGCAACATTGATTTACTGCTATTTTTGGTGCTCATAGCAGAAATTGTTGTTGATTTTTTTTTTATAAGAGTTTAAAGCCTGCTTTTACTACTTGCGGAACCGCAGTCGATGACAATGAAGATGGAGCACCGGTCGAGTGCGATGGCAGTGGAACCCGGAGAAAATTTTTGTTCACAAATCTCACATGTGGTTGCCTGGAATCGAACCCGGGCCGTCTAGGTGAGAGGCGACTGGTCTATCCACTTGGCCACGGTGCAGCCCGTAGTTGATAATGACGATACTTTACCGTATAATAAGCAAGCTCGCATAATGACGATACTTTACCGTATAATAAGCAACCTCGCAAACAAGGGATGGTGAGAGGCTAAAATGCCTTCGTCCGAGCAACATCGTCTGCCTAATGTGTCTATTAGAATTATGTTGAAAATGATAATCACCAGAATACGTAAGTTTTCAGCTGGTAAAACAATTCGGGAGTGAACACTTATTAATTTGTGTGGTTATTGTTGAGAACTTGCGCCTATCTAGAAATTAAACAAATTGTGGTTTGACTGTAACTTTGGCTTATACTTGTTATGTTTTCACCAATTTTTTTTATCGGAAAAGCTCCGTAATTAAGTTAAACGCCAATTTATTATGTGCGCGTAGCGATCCTTTTTGGTGAATATTTATGAAATATGCTGCCCAGAAGGAGTAGAATATAAATAAAGAAGTCTTATAGTACTTTTGTAATGTAAATATATAATAATACTACACACTAAGTGCCTAAAACCTGAGTTTCATTGTCAGCGGCAGGTAAACAGTGTTGTAGAATGCAACACCGGCATATGTCGCTAGACGCTGTGCTGATGTATGACAAGTATGTTTCACGCAGATACAGCTGATCAGTGAATTTTATTATGCAGAACTTCGGCTACTCTAAAATCGAATGAAACTAAGTGCGATTGATTGACTTTGTATTTATGATGACAATTTCAAAGCCTGTGGATTTCGAATTTAGCACGAGGTTAGGTTCCAATCCGTTTAGGTTAGTGTGTGTATATAAATTTATATTTCTAATTTTATATCGTGGTAGTACCTCATTATCGATATTTCCAACAACTCCTAACAGCGCAATGGATACAACATTAGTTTTTTAAACCATCTCCCCACGCATAATCCCTGTCTAACCACACCGGTCCCGTTAGAGTGCAAAACTGGCATAAGTCTCAGCGAAGAAATGTAGCGGCCCAACTTGTAAATAATTACCATTTGTATTATTTGTTTACTACCACCAAGTACTTATACTATAATTCTTTTGGGATTCTAGTGACTCCTTTGCATTTATTTACTATTTCGCGCTTTTCCATTGCAGCAATGTTTCACTTTTTGTAACCTCAACTACTTCTGTTTCCTATAACCACAGCGGTTTCACTGCTCAACAGTTGGTACCTAAAGTTGGGCATTAGCAATGTCCATCATCACCCAAATATGGTATCTAGTTAACAAATTACATTTTATTTAGCAGTTTTCTCTTGCTATTTGCCCATCACCTCTTACCTGATAATATACCTTCCCTAACGCTCCCATTTTCAGTTCTCTATCCATTCATGCTCCCAATCTTAAAGCAAAATGCATCTCCACGTACAGAACTATACAGAAGATGCTATGGTCCTCCACACGTTTAGCTTTACGAGGTTAATCTCTATTGCTGTCTATAGTAACTAATGTTTTTGGTTACAACAGAAATTGTATTCGAGCTTGAAATGACTAATGTAACCCTTTAAACTCAATTCCAGTAAAGTTTGCAATACTTGCTGACCTTCAATACTAATTTTGAATCTCTCTTGGCGGTTGTTGTTGTTGTTATCTCCAGAATTCTTTCATCTAACCAACTGCACATCTTTAATTTTGAGTAATGTTAGAAACCTAATCAACATTTCTTCATTTTACTGTTTATGAATATATTTAATAAAGAATATAATTTTCTTGGATCAATAATTCATTTTTTGTATTGCATATTTTAGAACGATAATTTTCATTTTGATGTATAAGCAATCAAAGTAATGGCGTCCGGTGAGTAATCTCGGATTAAGAAGCGCAAAACGATTTACCTCAATGATCGGTTCACTTAAGTGAAGCGGATCATGGTTTACTACCCTTTTACCTTCTCTGCACGTACTGTGTACATAGTGTATAGTGAAGGTATTGTATCCAAACATAAAATTCGATACCGAGATTTCACCGGAAATGAATATTAAAAAAAAAAGTCTGGAAAAAAGTTCGTGTGTGTGGGGCCAGCATGGCTCAAAAACGAAAAGACCGTTAAATACCAAACTTGGTATTTAAGTTTGGTATCTTACAAGGACGCGATACGAAGCTTTTCAAGAAAATGCCCCCCAAATCCAACTACCTTTTTCATAGAACTTTTTTCGAAAATTTCTCAAAAATGGCTCTTAACGATTTTAATTAAAATATTATAAATTAAAGATATTTACCTGACAAATAATATGAATATCTTGAATTTTCTGGGAATAGCCTCTGAAGACTACTTTATGCTGAATGAATTTTACGGAATTTTGCATAACTGCTAAACTGTAAGAGTAAGAAAAAAAATGATCACAAAAAAAATGAAGAGTACATTAAAACACACAATTTTTTACATTTTCTCTACACGTACTATGCACATAGTGTATAGAGAAGATACTGCATTCCACCCAAAAATTCGATACCGAGTTTTCACCGGAAATACGTGTAACCAAAAAAACGCATTTTTGAAAAAGCTTTGTGTGTCTCTGAACACGATAACTCAAAAACGAAGAGCCGATAAATTACCAAAGTTTAAATTTAAGTTTATTATCTTCCAGGAATGCGATATGAAGATTTTGAGAACCCCCCCACCCCAAACTACTCTTTATATGGAAAATATTTCGGAAAATTTGATTTCTCAAAAATGGCTCTAACGATTTTGATTAAAATTCTATACATTCAAGATATTTATATTGCAAATACATTTTATATCTTGAATTTTCTGGGAAGAGCCTCTTAAGACCTTATTTGAATGGATTTTGTTGAATTTTGCGTAACTGGTAAATCCTAAGAGATGAAACTTTTTACACAAAAAGAATGTAGACCACGTTAAAACACACAATTCATGTCATTCACTTTTATTCTTGGAATTGGGAATTTCTGAGATATTCCTTGTTATTTGCTTCAGATTTAAAAATACTTAAACTTTTCTCACACAGATATTCCTTGTTATTTGCTTCAGATTTAAAAATACTTAAACTTTTCTCACACGGAAGATTGTAAACTCATGGCCTTGCAGAGAAACAGATTGCAAACACATGACAGCCAGCTTTTAAGAAATTTGGCTATTGTTTTAGCCCATTGTATTGCCTTATTTTCCTTCTACTTACAAGGAAGTAAGTAATTAAGGACATTTCTGTTGATGTTAGTCTTGATTATCGTAAAGCAGATACAAGAATATGCTTTTTAACAATAATTGTTTACAGCGATGTAGAGAAAGTCATGTGGATGGAACACATCTGATTTTTTTAAATACTGCATACAATGACAACATGAGAAAGGAGTGTATAAAGGAAAAATAATTTACCTACATTTAGAATCAATACACACTTTTATTCTTAATACAAATTCACATGAAAATAACAATTATATTTTTAAAGAAAAGCTGCAATGTCAATTTGAATGCAAATAACAATTATTAGAAAACATCACTTTATCAAATAAAATAAATAGTTAAATGATGTATAATGTCTATGGTCAAGCCATGTGGAAATTATTTTGCATAAGCATCACATACAGTTAAACTATTCTGATAGAGAGAAAAATGTTGTAGTGCAAATACATAATATTGTTATTTAATAAACATCACTTTTACATATGGAATAAAAATTTCAAATTCAAATTAAAATTATTTTTTGTGAAAAAATTACATTTAGACACAACATAAATTATATTTAACAAACAATATTTTACAAATTTTCATCGCTCGTCTACCTGCCAGTTACATAACACAGAAGCCATTATAAACGACAGCAAACGAGCGAACCGTGAAGTGCAGGTCTGAGGTATTTTACTACTGGTACCTATTGAATATTAAATCAACTGAACATTGCGATCAAAAGATCCTACTCGTTCTTGAGCGACAGGTGTCTGCCATTGTGAACATTCATGATTCAAGCAAGGTTCTTCAATCTTCTACTCATTCCTGATCCGAAGATCCGCGATTCACTTTTGAAATTCAGTTGCTTACTAAACTGAACCGTTCAAAGTATCCGGATCATTCCTAAGCGACTCTTTTATTTTTTTTGCTTAACGTCCCTTAACCAGGTTGGTCATATCGGACGATAAATGAAATTGGTGAAATGAAGCTCAAATGATCCATGGAGCTTAAAATATGTATATTAAAGAATAAAAATCAAGCAATGTATTTTGATATATGTTAATACTCTCACCAAATTTAATTTGATTCCAGTAGTTAGCAATTCCCTAGTACACAATCCACCTAGAAGTAGTAACCATAACAATGTAAATAAACAAGGTCATACAGAGACTGAAACAAAAAAGAAAGTTTCTTCCTCACTGCTACCTATATCCTCGATGCCCCCCCTCAAATTCTGAAAACCTGCCGTCAATATCAAAGTCACTGTCATATAGCAAAAAGTCGTCCACATTATCTGAAGTAATTTCTGAAGCCTGTACATTGCCTACACGAGCTAATTTGTTAGCTACATTGCTAGTTGAAGCCATGGTTAGATCTGAGATATAACATTTTCAAATATGCTTTTCTTATAGCTAAAACAAAAAACTGTGAACACCTTAGTTACATGGCTCTACCATAAATCCCCGCTGTGTAGTTATTCTTAGGGCCGGTTTCACCAACAATGATAACTTTTCCTGTTATTGTAGTTTACAAAATCACTGATATTAGGCTCAGTCGGAAGCACGTTTCACCAAGACTTTGTAAACCCCGTTAAATCATCGTTGACTTGGTGTAAATCTACAATACAAACCAGCAATTTCTCATATATAACAAGTGAGAACCAACATGTCACATCCGATTTTTCATTCTTCCGGCTCGTTTTGAAACTAAAATAGCATGTGTAGAACATTAAAATTGTGATTTCCTTTTAGTTAAGTTATCAACGAAGAAAAATGTTCTCTGGAGAAATAAGAAAGAAAAACCCGAACATGTCCGATGCTGAAAAGTATACTCTTGTAGAGTTGGTGAAAGAACATTTTCAAGTCGTGGAAAATAAAAAAAACTGACAGCATGTCCACTCCAAAAAAAAAAAAAATGCAAAATGGGCTACAATAGCCACGGTGTTCAATTCTCAGAGTTTAGGAGCCTCCAGGGATTCAAACATTTTCCGTGGCACATGGGATAACCTGAAAAAGAAAAAAAAAGTAGCCAGAAAGACTGCTGCCAAGGAACACCTTCAAAGAATCGTAACAGGTAAGGGAATTTTCAGTGTTATTTGCATTACCTCATTTAATAACATTTATTTAATAAGAACTGATAATAAGGTGGGTACCAAAGGTTATATATAAACAAACAAAAATGAGCTCAATAATTATAATCATAGTGCATAATTGCATCCTATGGGTGAAAAAGAGTACAATGCACAAATTAGCAATAGCAATTTTAGAATAGTGCAGTAACCAGATTCTGTATTGATAAAACGTTTCAAATAATAATTTGTCAGTTATCAAAATAATGAGTATTCTAACTTTTAGCTGTTCTTCTATAATTATTGTATATTAAACTTTGTTAGGTATGAAGACATTGTTATACTCAGCTGCAGCGACATCTTTTGTAAGATAATTTTGCAAAAAAAAATACATACTATCACTGTCCAAACCAATAGTAATGATTGGGTTACATGTTATACTATTATGTGGATTTTCTTATTATGGGCAATGCTCCAAGCATTCTTACAGCCCTACTATAAATACAAACAGTCCTAGCCCAGTCGATATAGCAGCGAGGGAGCTACGTATATACTACTAGATATTGTAGGTATTATGTTTGTGTCCTTTGGATTCTGTTATTATGAGCTATAAATACAAACAGTCCTAGCCCAGTCGATATAGCAGCGAAGGAGCTACGTATATACTACTAGATATTGCAGGTATTATGTTTGTGTCCTTTGGATTCTGTTATTATGAGCTATAAATACAAACAGTCACAGCCCAGTCGATATAGCAGCGAGGGAGCTACGTATATACTTCTAGATATTGTAGGTATTATGTTTGTGTCCTTTGGATTCTGTTATTATGAGCTATAAATACAAACAGTCACAGCCCAGTCGATATAGCAGCGAGGGAGCTACGTATATACTACTAGATATTGCAGGTATTATGTTTGTGTCCTTTGGATTCTGTTATTATGAGCTATAAATACAAACAGTCACAGCCCAGTCGATATAGCAGCGAGGGAGCTACGTATATACTACTAGATATTGTAGGTATTATGTTTGTGTCCTTTGGATTCTGTTATTATGAGCTATAAATACAGTCACAGCCCAGTCGATATAGCAGCGAGAGAGCTACGTATATACTACTAGATATTGTAGGTATTATGTTTGTGTCCTTTGGATTCTGTTATTATGAGCTATAAATACAGTCACAGCCCAGTCGATATAGCAGAGAGAGAGCTACGTATATACTACTAGATATTGTAGGTATTATGTTTGTGTCCTTTGGATTCTGTTATTATGGGCAATGCTCCAAGCATTCTTACAGCCCTACTATTAATGCAGCCAGTGTCACAGGCCAGCCAATATCATAGCTGTGCACTACTACATATTTAAAATTAAGGTATTACTTATTATTAAAAGGTGCTGAAGTCTTACCCATCTGTGATCATGTTGTGGCAAAATAGTGCCATGCAAGTCATAACCAAAAAAAAAAATAGCTGTAAAAATATTAAAACAAATATCCGTATGATTACTACTTTACTTCATGCGTTAAAATATTCATTTATATTCTGGAAGTTCTGGATATTTAAAAATAGCTTGAACATTGTAACACACATTAATTCTAGTAAATTTGCATGTGAGTTTTAAATGTGAAACACAGTGTAAGAACTTCCTTTTATGAATTGATTTCCATTACACTTGAACAGTGACAGAAAACATTTCTTTTTTTCTTCTGGTGTAAACTAGATGAGATATATAGGTTTACAAATTCTGACACTTCTAATATGTTTCTAAATTTATAAAATTCTCAACAATTATCTGTAGTTTAAAAAACTAATCCAACATTAATTTTATTGGGATGACAAAAAGTTATTTTTCAGCTTAATTTCCTGCAGTAAGTGCCACAGTTGTAAATCATATCACCCTTTTCCTCAGAAGAGGCTATGACATGTTTGAAGTAATGTTAACTTATTTTTAAAGACATAATGATAGTTGCCTTTTCTTTTGTGCAGAACACATGTACTTAAAGATATTCTTTAACAGAATATGGTTCGTCCACTAGTGTAATTTTATTATTTCAGTAGTGTAAGCTGAATTCATTTATCTTTTTTAATTTCTGTTTTTCATGCATGTGGTGACTGGATGTTATATATTTAAGGTATTTTAACTGGATGCGATAGATCATATCTCATATATATACAGACATGCAAATTAGCTGGGATTCTTAACAGCTGGCACAGCCATTCATGCAGTTCAAGGATGGAGGGGGGGAGCAGCATAAACATAAGTGCTATTGCAAACAAAGCATATATAATTAGTGGCATGTATGTCAAATGCAATTCTACTAGTGAAATAAAATGCATAGATATTTAAAGGTATACTTTCCTCACCTCACTGCCAACTGCTGTACTATGTGAGCTTATTTTCATTCTGGGAAGAAAGGCTGTTAAACTTTGTCCCAAATATATAAAATGGATACTGCTGTATTCTGTTTACAGTTCTGCAAAGTTCAATATATTGACTGTGTATTTTCCAGGTGGAGGATCTCTTAAAAAGGCAAAACCTGATACAGTTCTGGAAATGGACATGGAGCTGCTGCGTGAGGTTGTAGATGGGCTCCATAACCCCCATGATGGTGACAGTGAAGGCACCCTAGGAGAGGTCCAGCTATTAGCTGCAGGGCAATCCATTGACACTATAGTAGAAGAAACTGACTGGAGCCAATACAGTGTCTCCATGCTGAGAACCCCAATGCATCCAGCTTTGTCACAGTGTGGCAATGACAATGCATCACCAGCAAGGAGCAGTTATCCAAAGCCAGTAATGGAAATGCCTCCTTCTACTGCCAGTGCTACTGTGGGCCTCTGCCTTGTGCATCCTCAACTCCAAGCTGGTCCAAGAGGAGGAGACCAATGTGTAATAAACAGAATGCCTTGGACGAGCTTTACCAAACTAAAATAGAGGCTGCTAACTGTGGAAAGGAAGCAAGTGAGGAGCATTTGTGGAAGCAGGAGCTCCACAAGTCCTTGCTCAGACAAGAAAAGTTGAAATAATCCATTTTAGAAGAACAATTAGCAAGGGAAAAAATGGAAATTCAAAATTTGTAAATTTAATTTATTTTGGTTTTATAAAATTGTACAATGAAACCTATATTTTACATGTTTTCTTTACTGGTCAGGAAACCTAATCCTACATATGACAATTTGTTTTATTTCGCTGGTCAGGAAAGTTTACAGGCAAATCAGCTGGTGTCTTGGAAACACCACATAACATGTGTTTCTGGAGGGCTATCATAAGGTAAGGTAGAAAAACACAAGCTATAATCTATATATGCACTTCATTAATGAATATTTTACACCATTTAAATGCACACTGCTTAAGTTACTGGAATAAAATCTGCAATTAAAGCAAAATTACAAATGTTAATCTAGATTAATCAATGAGATTTTTATTATGCACATACAGGGATTTAGGCATGTACCTTTATTGTTTGACAACGTTGCAACATCCCCCACCCCCGGGACTTAAATGCAATGCCTGGGATCAGTGTTTGTTGAGGTCAGTAGACTATGGATCTGTTAAGAATATCCAGAGATGGGGGACCAGCCCAGTACCTGGTATGAGAGTGAGCAAGTGGCTGAGATGAAACGTAAGTGAAATGGATGACAGGAAAGGTGACGATTGAGCAACTGGAGGAATGAGCGGCAAGACAATCCAGAGAAAACCCACCTAAACTCCACCCACATACACAAGTCCTATATGTGGTCAGCTGGGCCCCCTGCCTAGATGGGAGGCAAGTGGCCCTTTTCACATACCTTTTGAAGTAAGATGGAAGAACACGCTTTTTCTGCTCACACACATGCATACACATTGATTTTAATGTAGTGTGTGCTATATGACAACTGTATTTATCCAAAACTATCCATAGAAATCAGTTCATGGGACTTAAAGGTTGGTATTATACCACAACTAGCATCAAAAGTATCAGTTTTGCTGAATAGAGATAGCATGTTTTCAGTCATAACAAATTTAATGTGATCATATAGTTAATGAATGGTATTTTTGAAGTACTTCCACTAAATTTGTGATAGTTGTTAAAAAATTTCATGGTGCATTCTTTCTGGTAATATAACATTTTGCAGAGACATGTATATACTGTATTCTGTAATGGAGGTAATATTTTTACAGAGTATACTCTGATATACTCTTGTTTGCAGTAAAACAAATTACTTCACATCAGAAATTCTCAACTGAAATACTCATAACCTATAAAATTACTATAATATAAAATGTATATAAAATTGTGAAACTTACCAGGATTTTTCATTCTTATGTGTGTGCAGTCCAGTGCACCTATTGCCTTTGGAAAGCTGACAATATGAAACAATTCCAGTTGGCACTGTTGAGTGGTTTCTGCATTAGTGGGCATTCTTATGTATTGTGCAAGAAGTGTAGCCAATGCACAGCTGAGTCTATGCACAATTCTGTGAGCAGTGGTTTTACTTACACCACCATAATCTGCAATGGTAAATTGCCCATTGCCAGTGGCATAATACCTCAGTGTCATTAGGAACTGTTTAACTGGAGGCACAGCTGCCTTTCTAGAAAGTTAAAAACTTGGTAGTAATATTTCCTTAATGTATATACATAAGGTCTTTGTTGAATATTCATGTTTAAATTACTGCAAAGACATTAAACTGTATTTGAGGAATTCTGCACCATCACCTTGGCATTATTTCCACACATGATCCGGACATAGTATATTTGATATTGTGCAATTATAAGGTGCTTTGCAGTTGATTTCCGGCCTGTTATAAACTTTTAGGGGCCAAAGTCACAAAGCATAGCCCAAGATGGAGGATCCTAAGCTGCAAAGCATAGCCAAGGGATCTGTGAGGCAAAAACTTCAATAATCCCAAGAAAAAGGCAAAATGCAATTTAATGGATTTCAAATCTGGAGTCAAAAGTTTACAGCACTTTAAAATCTGGATTGCCCGTGGAAGTTTTATCACCACCTTTATTTTTGTTTATGCCAATTCAAAATGAAGTAATTTAACCTGCATATGGTGATTGGGAAGGAAGAGAAAAAGTCCAAGTATGTTCGGGTAAAATATAATAGATAGATTTTATGAAGTCACTGTAAAGTAATTTTATTCTTTTGGCATTATGGTATATGCAAATTCTAATATTGAAGCCAGTGAAAATAGTGTTTTTGAGGCTGCATTTGCAGTCTATCACTATGGCAAATAAAAATATTAATAAATCCCGAACAAGGTTAGTGTCACTTTTTGTTATATTATGACATATTGTCTGCAATTAACCTCTGAACATGACAATATACAAGTATTCAACAGCTTAAAGAGCCGTGCGTTTTCAACCAGGGCGGTCTTCACAGTGCAATCAGAAATAGAGGTTAGGTGTGCTGATGCTAAAACAATATATTTCGCTGCTATTGTCACATTCTTAATCATTTATAATTGCTTACAAATCATAGCTTACCTATTTGACGGAAATTCCAACTCTTGTTCTATTTGTTCTAAAATAGAGAGAACAGATTGCTTGGTGAGACAAAATCGAGTAACAAAATCCATATCATCTTACTTGTAGTAGTAATTGGAACAATGTTTAATCCATCTTGGTCGCCGTATTCTCTCGTTCTGCAGCCATTCTTCATCACTACTTTTATGTTCATTCTCAAACACCAAGTCCATTACTCTTTGTCTTGCCATTTTTCTTTTCTGCTTTTAACTTTGTTTCCTAACACTAAATGCTGAAAAATGGGTGATAATGCTAAAACCAGTGTAACGAGTTCCGTAAGTAACTAACTCGTTTGGTGAAACAGCAATTTTACTAAATCAGGGTTTTCACAGATTTAGCCCAGTTTAGGAAAAGTATCATTATTGGTGAAACTGGCCCTTAATATTGCAGGATGAGGGAGGGGAAACTTGGTGTCGTTAGTTATGCTGCATATCTCATAATTATATGGCTGTTCAAACAAAGATAATGGAAGGTTGTAATAGTATAGAGTTTAAACTATTCAGTCATGGAAAATAATGAATTCTTAAAACTCTGAATTACAAAATAATAATTTGAGATTAAATGTATACAAACATTTTAAAATTGAGAATAAATGTGTGCTGTGACATAAAGTAATCCTAAAACAGAATTAGTTACCTGGATGTGCAACCTCTACAAAACTTGTTAACCCTATCTGGTGATTTTTATAAACTTGGTATGTAAGGTCAAGAGATGTATGGTGTGTATGCCCTTTAAAAATAAACATATATTTTTTATATGAATTCATGTTACTTTATTTTAAAATGTATTCCATAAGCAACAATTTGGCATTATATGTTGTCAATTACTCAAAAATTTCTAAAGATTTAGTGGCATTTGTATGCACCTACAATAAAAAGTAAGTGCATCACCTCATTCTCACCCTCTACACTGTCTTATATGTAAAAATGTATGTTTTGTGATTTACTAATACACACTGATTGCAAAAACATAAATCCATGCAAGCTTATGTTTTAGTGTCTAAGCTTTTGTTAAAGCACCACAGTACTACATATACACTTATATTATGTATTTAAATACCAACCTTATGATGCAATGTATGTTCTTTCAAATCTGGTATATCAATATATCATGTAATACAAGTATGACACTTGTGTGGCTTTATGTCTACTTGTGTCATTTTATATGTATTCAAATTTGCCAACTAAGTAAAATACTTTCATCAAATATCACACTTTGATATCAATTTATGTATTTTTAAGTTTTGTAATTGAGTAGAACACTTATGACAAATACCACACTTATATGGTTTTAACCCTTGATGAATCTATTTATGTCTTTTCAAATCCGTCAATCTAGCAAAACATATCTGACATGTATCATCACACTCATGTGGCTTTATATGTTCTTGATACAATTTGTGTGTTTTCATTGCTTGCAATTGAGTAAAACACAAGTACCACACTTATGTGGCTTTATGCCATAATGAATCAATACATGTCTTTTCAAATCTTTTGATCTGGTGAAAACCTTCCTGCAAGAACCACATTTATGTGGCTTTAGGCATTGATGAGTAATTTTATGTCTTCAAATCTGACTATCCAGGAAAACATTTCTTACAAGTATTACATTTGTGTAGCATTGTGCCTTCATGACTCACATTATGACTGTTCAAATATGTCAATTGAATAGAACCCTTCCCACAAATATCATACTTGTGTGGCTTTATGCCTTAATTTATGTATTTTTAAACCTGTTAATCTAGTAAACACCTACCACAGATATCACATTTGTGAGACCTTATGCCTTCATGAGTCAAAGAATGCATTTTTAAATGCTGCAATTGAGTAAAGCACTTCTCACAAGTGACACTTATGTGGCTTTATACTTTCATGAATTAAGTTATGCCGTTTCAAATATGTCAAACCATTAAAACACTTGCCGCAAATATCACACTTGTGTGGCATTTTGTCTTCCTCATGAAATTTATGGCTTTTCAAATTTGTCTTACTAACAGATTTTCCACAAATATCAAACTTCAGTGGCTTTATGTATTCATTACTGAATTTATGGATTTTCAAACATGGACATCTAATAGAACACTTCCCACAATTATCATACTTGTGAGATTTTATTTCATCATGAGTCAATTTATGTGCTTTCAAATGTGGCAACTGAGTAAAGCATTTTTCACAAACTTCACACTTGTATGGTTTTATGCCTTCATGAGTAAATTTATGCCTTTTCAAATCTGTTATCCTAGTAAAACACTTTCCACAAGTACCACACAAGTGTGGCTTTATGCCTTCATGAATCAATTTATGTAATTTCAGATCGGCCAACCTAATAAAACACTTCCCACAAATATCACACTTATGTGGCTTTATGCCAGAATGAGTCAATTTATGGCTTTTCAAATATTTGAACAGAGCAAAACACTTCCCACAATAATTACACTTGTGTGGCTTTTTCCCTTCATGAGTCAATTTATGTTCTTTTAAATGTTGTATTTGTCTAAAAGACTTCCCACAAGTATCACACATGTGTGGCTTTAAACCTTCGTGAGACAATTTATGTTTTTTTAAATGGTGCAACTGAGAAAAACTCTTTCCGCAAGTATTGCACTTATGTGGCCTTATTCCTTTATGAGTCAATTTATGCTTTTTCAAATCTTTCAATGTGGTAAAATACTTCTCACAAGCATCACACTGGTGTGACTTTTTGCTCGGATGAATTAATAGATGCTTTTTAAAATCTGATGGTGAGATAAATCTCCTGTCACAAATTTCACACTTGTAATTTCTACCCATGTTATCTGCAACTAAAACTGACTCATAACATTCATTTTTGATCACCAAGTCATGCACCAGTATGCTATTCTGCTGAAAGAAATTATTAGAATGTTTGCTGAATATTTGTGCACCATCATGTTGTTCTGAATAAATACTTTTCTGTACTGAAGACGTTTCTGGTAAATTAATTTCTTGCGTTGGGTATTTTCTGGCAACTTTTGATTCAGGACAATAGTTTGTCATACTAACTCTTGCATTATCTCTAGAGTTTTCACCTAAGAATAATCCTGATTTTTCTCTGAACTTTTCCTCTTCATATAACCTGAAAGGGGAATATTATTTATAATTACTGATATATAATGCAACAGTTTTTTTATGTAAGTTATCCTAATGTGCCCAATGGGATTCATTGGAGAACAAGGAAGGTGTACTGCTATAGAGTATGGGAGTCACTGGGTGAAAAGACCCAGAGAGAACAGCTGATCATTGGGATACCTCAGATGGATATCTGGGACCAAACTGAACCATTGACAAACTCCAACATTGGTACTACTCACTAAGGCTATGAGCAGACATTAGAGGTAGTGCTGCCAATAACAATTGTGAGCATCAAGTCACGACCCACAGAAAAGACAAGGATCACATGCAGAAATTTAACATAGGAGCAACCTTCGAATGCATAGTCACTGATGCAGCTGAACCATTAGTTATGACCAACAGAGGTAACATTCATCTCATGGGGTAATGGAATACTTCACCAAATGCCTGGAGCTGTAAGCCATTCCAAACCAGGAGGCCAAGACCATCACAAACCACCTTATAGAAGGATTGTTCTGCCACTTTGTAGTACCATTGAAGCTACATAGTAATCAGAGCACCAACTTTGAGTTCAACCTGAAGAGGGAAACACTGGAACACCTCTCCACCTACAGTCAAGACTGCATGGTTGAGCAGTACATCGAGATCCGAGAAGAATATTTGAGGTATCTGGGTACCACTTTGCTTGTTAGGCTACCACTCTGTTCTTCAATGCATGAGACCACCATGTTTACACCAGACAGCTTGGTCTTTGACAGGAATTTACATCTTTCAAGCGACCTGGTGTTTGAGAGTCATCTTGCACACAAACCAGCACACAGCTGCATAAGAGTATCTCATACACTGACTTTACAACAGGCATGAGAGGATCCTTCAAAAGATCCAAGGAGCAACTGACTTGATGTTTGGGAGTCTTCCTGCACACAACTACATGGTCAGACTACATCTCATAGTCAGACTTCATGAACTGATCTGCCAACATATCCAGTTAGGGACTGGATGAAGAGTCATTATGACTGGCAGGACAGCTGCCAAGTTTTATACCAAGGTGATATGGATGTTTTTTTTTTTTTTTTTCTTTTTAGTGTTTAACGTCTATTTTTACTACTATGGCACTCAAGTTGATGGGGTATTATGTTCTGCCTTTATTACCCTGTCTAGATCAAAGGTTGGTGCCCCAAGCTTCGAAATCCATGCCAAACAAAGGTACACTTCATTGTGAAGATGATCAACCACAAAGCTCCAGATGCTGGCCACAAAATAGAGGCTGAAGGTATTGTGTGAATTGTGCTGGCAAGAAAGACCAAACCTGAGCAGTGTGACTACATGGCAAATGCAATTGCATGTGCCTTGACAATCTGTAATCAAAGCTCATGTGTGAACGCCTTGCTCTCAGATGATTGTTGCATGTAGTTGGCTACCATTGTAACACCATGTGAGCATACATGTACTGTCATGGAGAGAAATCAAAAAACACTGTCCAACTTTAGCCAACACAGAGACATCACTTCAACATACTGGAGCACAGGATAGAAAAATGGCTTCATTGGCAACTACAAGATATTACGACACACACACATACACACACACACACAGATATGCAGTGTATGAAGTTATTTTTAAATAGGTTTTAGGTGTGCCTTAAAAAAATATATAATACATGTCCTACATTGAATATTTTCTACCAACTTATGCTCTTATATCTTTCTGTTTTAGCTATTACAATTCTTATCTGCTTTATTGAAGTGTTGAAGATATAGACCATAAAAATAAATATTACTACTATAACTTAAATTCTATTAAGAGTATTCTCTTTTTCTGAGTACACATACAATGACAGAAGGTCTAAGGAAGCTTCCATAAAGTAAAAAAGAACTGAGGTATTATAAACTTAGATTTCCTAAACCAGCAAACAATTCATACTAGGGAATTCAAGAAGTCTGTTACAACACCAAGAAGATTACTACATAATGCACCAATATTTTTACATAAAGGGTAAGAAAAACAGTCATAATTATAAAATAAATTAGTAAAAAAAAGAGAATTATTTTTTAAGTTTCAAATTCTGTGAAAATAAGTATACCATGATGAAAGGATTTAAATGCAAGAAGCAGTGAAATCAGTTGAATCACTTCAGATTTTATGTACATATCAAATGTTGTTGTATACAGCCATGTTTTTGAGTCTCTTTATCTTATTTTCTTGCTCATCATTGATAATGTGCTTTTTAATATTCATATTTGTTGGATAGAAGATGAAATAGGTTAAGTAGCCAAGAATTAAAGGATGACTAACTACAACATTCAAATAGAATTTATAAAGAATGGGTCAGTCTTTTGTTTGTAACTAGGGAGAATAACAAGCAATAATGCTTGTTGACAAATCACAAATGAGACAGTACTTCAAAACATTTTTCATTCTATTAGTTGCCTAGCTTGTTGGGGAGTGACACATATTTTAATCAGGAAACAAATTGAAAGAAAAATAAATTACATTTAAATTAACCAATGTTTAAAAAATAAAATACTTTTCAATTTCTTTAATAATAAAATGAATAATTGAAAAACTAAGCAGTCTTTACTAACTTGTACCAAACTTTGTGCTTAACCAATTTCTATCTGGCCATAGCAAATATACATTGTATTTTGAACATTTCAGTGATACGGCTGAGATAACTCAATAGCAGAAAAACATTCCTAACTAGACCGGAACTTTGAATGGCTAAGAGTCTCAACTGCTTAGGCATATTGATATACATTATGAGGATCTATTTCTCAATCACTTTCCTGCATGATCTCACCATCTCAAGGAAAATAAAGCAAGTCGGTGAATGAGAATCTCACTTATAGTAGCTCCATGCTTCTTATCACATGATGTAGTGAGGTTATTCGAAAAGCAGTAAACTATGACCTTTTCAAGCAGTTGCATCATTACCAATGATGAATTATTAAAAGTTTTGGAGTCTTTATCATCAGATTTTTTTTATTTATGGAAGTTTGGGGATAGTGACAGTAATATCTATGTATATAATGATTCAGAATCTGATGACCGTGAAAATAGCAACAGGCAGAATCAACACAGCAAGCACGAACATTTCCTTTGTTCCAGTAGAGTAGTGTGAATTTTACCCCAAAATTTAACAATTTCAACAGGTTGAAATTAGGGATGACTGCAAAGTACTTGGTGTTTTCAAATAAATAAATGTATATGGCATGTTATTTGTCGATGCTCTTTAACTACTATGGTTCTCAGCATCCCATCCTAAATTGGGCGTGAAAGATTGCTTAATTTTGCTCAGGCATCTCTATCAGACTTGAGGTTCTTTAAGGTACCATAAATCTATGACACAGGACCAACACCTTTATTTCCCTTCTGAAGGAAGCCATGCTAAGGATTTTTACACCCAAAAAAATCTATCGACCTCCACTGGATTTGAACCCAAGAACTTGAATATATGAATGTTTTCAAATAGTTTTTATCTCCTCACTGAATGCTGCATATCATAAATGAGACAAATAATTATTATGCATTATTAAGTGAGAAATTTCCACCAAGTCCCAAATCAAAATGTATAAAAATGTAAAAATGTCATTCAGGAAGAACTGTATATATTTTTTGAAATAACATTGCTGATGGCCAGATTAAAAAAATTGTCTAGAGTGGAAAGCTAGTCCAAACATCCACTTCTTGAAACCTTTCAATGCACCCACTATATGTCTAGGTATAAGTTTCTTCTTATTTTGCACATGTTGCACTTCAATAACGATGAAACATCAATACAACGGGACAGGTTCTACAAACCGAAAACTGTAATAGATCACCTCAGAAATAAATTAGGTGATATGTTGAGACCCTTTTGCAATATCTGCATCAACGAAAGCCCTATACTTCTCAAGGGATGTCTCCAATTTCCATTCAAGTGTCCTAGGTTTGGAATAAAGTTATGTGTGATGTGCGACTGCGAAACATGATATGTTGTCAACTTTATTGTGTACACAGAGGCAACTTTATTGTGTACACAGAGGAAACTAGATATTCTTCCTAACCAATATTTGAGGATTTCTGCGGCAGTAGTGCAGACATTTATAGGGAAATATCTAGGTAAAGGGCACAATGTTTGGCTGCATAGCTGGATAACTGGCTTTCCTATTTGATGAGCTTTATAAAAATGGAACTAACACTTGCAGCGCAGAACAATAAGAAATGCCCAAACATTAAAATAGAAAAAAGGAGAACTGGAATCCAATCACACTAACAACATGACAGCACTGAGATGGATGGGTAGGCGAGAAGTGTGTATGCTGTCTACAATGCATAAACTGCCATTAAAAATTCAGTCAAAGTTAACAGAACAACAAATAATCCAGTTAGAAAACCAGTGTGCATTGGACTACAATAACAGGGGTTCAGTGGATAGATCCGACATGATTCTTAAGTTTTCACTGCCTTCAAAAATCTCTAATAAATACAAAAAATATAATATTTCTTTCACCTTTTGAACATTGCAATTCTAAATTTGCACACACTATATAACATAAAAACTGACAATGTTTCATTGGCTTAATTCCAATTTTTACTTATTACAGAAATATTTAAAAAATATTACACTCAAAGCGCTATCAACACCTAAGGATGACCATCAGCTGGTGAGCAACAGAAAGACATTTTCCATTGCCTGTATCACCAACCCCTGAGAAAACACATACCACCAGGCATTACCATGCCTGTTCTAGCACTTCCTTACATGACAAGAAACAAAAAGAAAGCAGGTATATGTGTGCCAAATGTGATATTGCCTATGTGTATACCTCTGCTCTGAAAATACCATATACTTTCAAATTTCTAAGGTGATCTGACATAACTTAGAGAAAGAACTGTGATACACTGATTATGTTTAGAGAACAGTTTCATGACTTACATTAATAAGGAATATGGATGTGAAGTTGAAATAATGGAGAAATAAGAAGTATATGTGATCTAAAAGTCTTACCTTATTGATTCTGTTGAAGGGAAGCTCTCATTCACCCAGTCCTGTAACATAATTATGTATATTAAAGTATGTAAAACTGCAGTAAGTGACCAAATTGTTGTCCATAAAATTGGAACATATAGGTATGTAACAAGACAACATGGTTTACAAATAGGTTGTGTAACTTTTTCAGACCAGAGGCTTATCATGTAACATGTAAATTACAAAAAATCTTATTTAATTCATTCTTCTTCACATTGCCAACCGAGAGAAATATTTTAGGCAACACATTTTATTTCAGTAATTGAAACTTCTTATATACTTTATTTGTGACATTTCAGTACTGCTGCACTGTGATTTAATTTATGGCCAAAACAGATATATTGCTCAACTTAAAAGTTTCCATTGTAATCAGTACATTATTGAAATAATCAAAACTACTTATAGAGAGAGTTCCTTGTTATACTTAAAAGTCAACATTTATTTACTGCTTCATAACAGAACATTCAAATATGGGAAAGACCAGTAGCTAATGCAATGGCTTTATAAGAATTGTAATCTAACATTATCCTAAACAATAAAAAACATTGTTAAATTCCAAAGAAAATTATTCTTTAGCTAAAATCTCAGACAATCTTACTGTTCCAAGATCCATAACAAACTAGATATAGATTCCGTGTAACAAACACAAACACATAACGTTTGTTTGGTGTAATTTAGTTATATTAAGGTTTACCAGCCTCTTACGGTTTACCAGCAGTGCAAAAATCATCCAGAATGAAGAGATATGAGGACACCTTTAGATGCTATTTCCAGAAAATTCAAGATGTATATTTTATTAGTTATGAAAATAAGCTAAACATATGGTATTTTAATAATAATTGTTAAAACCATTTTTGAGAAAATTAAAGTTTTCAAAAGGTACTCCTAGTAAAGCATAACTGGAGTTGAAGGGATTATCCTGAAAATACTTGTATTGCATCCTTGAGGTATTGAAATAAAGCACCAACTTTGGTATTTAACTGAATTTTCATTTTAGATTTATCCTATCCACACACACACTCATGCAGACTATTTTCTTAAAATTGTTTTTATTATTATTATTATTATTACTATTATTATTATTATTATTATTCAGGAGTCCTCAAAATTCAATTTTACAGTGAATCTTCATGTCAAACTTGATGGTGAAATACAATATCTTCTCTACGTACTATGTACATTGTAATAAGTACTAGATAAAGTAGTATTTGTCTACACTCAATGATAAATAACTCTCTTTTGGATTCCATTGAGAGATTAACTTTATGAGTTCAGTGATTTTTTTAGGAGTTAGGCAAACACCTCAGGATTTTCTTACATCAACCTTTTAACAGGTTAATAAAAGTGAATAATGCACAAAAATGGAAGTTGATTATTTCACATCCAAAGCATGAACTTCTATATGTAGAAAAATTTCCAAACCAAGTGAAAAGAGTAATATATTTAAAAGTACCTTTAACCTTATTTAGGCACAGCATAAGTGAAAAAATGGCAGAGAACAAGTGACAGTGTTACAGTAACATATACAAGGAAACAGTGTGTCTGGTTGCTGAATTTCCATGCCTTTCTTTTACCAAAATATGCCATTCTGTCTGACCGTCAGAAGAAGGCAAACAAGACTAATGTGCTGTATATACATTTTCTGCCCTGGTGATAAAGCTTTTGCACACTCATACTGATAAATATAAATATTTTCAGATAGCAACGAGAACCCAGAAATGAGCAGTTATATGTACCCCAGCAGTTAGATGTGGTGGCCCACATCTATATATATATTTCATACCAAACAAATCAATATATGAGCAGATAGCTCTGTCTCAGCACAACAGCCTTTTGATTCATCTTGTGGTCCAACAGGAGATGACATATGCCCTTTTTTCACTAAAAGCTCATGTACACAGAGATGAAAAAGGAATGACCAAATGATCCATACATCTCAATGTTTCTTACTTGCTTTTTCAAAATTAAGAAACCTTCTGGAAAATACTTTAACCAGATTCTCAAATTAGAAAACATAAAAGCTTTACCATTAGCAAGCCGATCCTGATCATTAATACTTGCATAACACTAACCTAAGTTAATAGAAGTCTACCTATCCAACTCCTGTCCTATACACAGCTACTGTGAAAAAATAAATAAATTAAAAAAATAAGTTAACAGTTTTGTGAAGTTTGCTAGATCTGGCAGGTAACTCCCACCCCAACTCGCTCCATTACACTAATACTGGAAATAAGTTGATGGTATATAATGATGCTATGCAATGCATCTGCCTTCTATTAACTATAGAATCATTTAGACCTCAAGGTGTAAGATACTTAATTTTGTAATACAATGTCTAAAATATTCTTTGTAGACTAAACAATACTTTTGTTCACTAAAGAACTGTAGTTTCTAGATTTGAGATTATAGATTAATTTGTTTACTAACATAACTAACCTTAGTTTCATCATCAACATGTGCAGCTTCTGTAGAATTTGTTTCTAGATACCACAGTTCTTCTCTGATTTCTATCTTGGTATCTAGTTCAGTGTCTTTGTTACAAGGATTAACTGTCATTTCAGGAACTTCAGAACAAAATTCAAAACCAACATGCTCTTCATTAATTTCTGCTTTGATTTCTATTTCATAGTTATTGGAACATTGTTCAACTTTCATTGCAAAATTTTCAGAAAAGTGCTGCCAATCATTTTGTGGACTAAAGCCTAAACCAACACCCTCTTCTCTGCTTTCTGTTTCAGGCATTCTTTTGCACACTGTATCATCACTATTCAACTTCATTGGAACGTCTTGTGAGAAACCTTCTCCCTTGGTCTGTAAAATGACTTCTGAGAGAGGAACTTCTTCTTTGATTTCTACGTTAATATCCATTTTGGAACAGCTACACTTAACAGTAGTGTTCTTAAATTTCAGTACTGAATCTGTGGAAAACGAACACATCATGAATAGGATTAAATATATATAATTTTAGCTAACATGAAAGGTTGTAAAAAAATGTAAATTATCCAGCTATGAATTATATTGCAGTAAAATGAAGCACTGAGAATAATAAAAATTATAGCAGAAAAAAAAATATTTAAACAGCATATCTATTTGATTGTCTGATTAATAGATGTAGGAGAAATTTGTTGCAAAGTGTAGGAATCTCTCAAAATACTGAAATGGTAAACAAGATGGTGTACATGGAATGTGTTATACACATATTTGCAATTCTGTTTTGTCACTTGTGGATACATTTTAATAGGCTTTTCAGCTGAAAGAAATTGTGTTATTAAATGGCTCTTTCACCCCACAATATTGATATCAGAGACATTACAAAATGCCAACATTTATAACTTCATTCGTCTAACAAGATGTAAAAGCCTAAACTTTGTTCCTCAAATTTTAAGATAATTTTACGTGCAGTGGTTTTCTTGCCAATAACTTACAGAATCTGGTAAAAAGTATATTGAACATTATCCTGAATGAATAAGGAAGTCATTAAGCCTAAGATGTTGCTCTAACAATTTTATGCTGACCTCACTTATATAGGGCATACTAGGCAATGTAATAAAAAACTTGCTAATGAAAATGTGGTTCAACACCATAGTTCATTGAGGTATTAACTTCACAGTTAACTTGGTTACCCTTTTGTGGCTTAGGACCCTCAATCCCTCAGCAACTTATACTGCTTGGGGCCTGCCAATGTTGGATAAACAAGACAGCAGAAACAATTCCCATAATGCCTTGGGTGTGATATGTGTGTGTTGCATGTTGTGTTTGAGGAACAGAAGTGATAAAAGTGAAAAGTTAAGCAATAAATACATTTAATACATCCAATGTAACACTGAGTGATACTTTTAATTTACACATTATGACAGTAAAGGTGCATACATAATGGATTATAGATTTGCCGGTACCTCTAGTACTGTTACCAATAAAAATAGCTTACTCTATGTTGGTGCATGCATCAAAACATGGATGCTTCTTCGAAGTGTTCAAAAACATTGTGACAATAGTAGAGAAAACTGCTAGGCATCATTGGGATTTGGATGCCCAGATCCCATGGCTACACCCTGCCATTGTTCTGCTAAGCCACAAACTGTTTTACTCCACCACTTCTAAAAAATATCCCTTGATAATGCTTTGTGGCTTAGATCCTCAAACTGGGCCATACTTTGTGGCTTAAGACCCTCAATATATTTTGTGATATTTTGGTAGTCAACCTGTGGTGTGAATAACAACAGAGATAGCTATCTGCAGAGAATATTGGCAAACTGTTTCAGCTCGTAACTATAGGTAACAAAGAACTAATTTTAATTACGATTCTATTAATTTTTGTGAGTACTAAAGAAGTGTTACATAAGGGTGTGGTCTCTATAAGGGGAAAAGAAAGGGCAATGTGCATAAGCATGAATAAGTAACACATAAGTATGTGTGGATTCTGCACACAACATAGAAATGAAAAGTAATAATACTGGGAAACAAAACCATACATCAAGTAAGTAATGCTTAAAGCAAAGCATATGTAAACTACAGAATATATATCCAGGAACTGAATAGTACTGCATAAGTAGTACTGCAAAATAGTCTATAAAAAGGGTAGTTAGAGGTAGAGCAATATTCTTGAAAATCTATGTGAAATTTTCATCTGTGAAAGAAATTGAACCTAAATACTTAGTATGGGATAGATTGGATTTTTTTTATTCCTGAGACATTCTGATCTCTCACACAAATGCATGCATACAAGCAAATAGAAGGGAACATTCTGATGTTGGCACTTCAATTAGTGCCTGCCAGAATTAATAGAGTTATTATGCAGAAGTACAAAAGAATGTCCAAACATGGGTATTGTTGCCAAACATGTCATGGCAGGTACCGTGAAACTTAAACCAGGCTACCCTGCAGAAATAAAACTTCTTAAAAATCTGATGATGTACTTCATTATGCCTTTTAAACTGTGCAAAACTTCTCGCTAGTTCCAGTTTCTGTTTTTGTATGATTTATTCTATTTTAGATATATTTTATTGCAAGAGTTTGTCAGCATTAAATATAGTCAAGTGGACTATTATAGACTAAGACATTTTGGATAATAATGCACTGGTTACTGAAAAAATTGGGACTGTTTTGTTCTTTCCATCTATTATTATTCCTGTTATATTTGTTAATTGCTTTGCAGTGATTATTTACATTTGTTTACATGATATTATTTATATTAATTTATTTTTTCCATTTTGTGATTTAATTCTGGTAATATTCATTGCTTGTTTACTACTTTGCTGTGATTATTTATTATTTATATTTGTTTGCTGCTTCATGGTGGTTATATTTACTTGTGCAGCATTTCCTTTCTGTTCTGTGCTTTATGTCTATTATTTAGTACTGAATTGTACTATTTGTTTATTACTTCACAATAATTATTCATATATTTTTTATCCTTTCTGTTTGTGCATTACACCTATTACCACTATTGTTGTTATTACTATTACTACTATTACCATTATTATTATTATTATTATTAATAATGTGTGTTGTGTATATATATATCTGTCTACATCTCCATAGTCCAACGGAATTATGGTTTTCTGTGTAGGCTGCGTCATTTCTTACATTGGTCTCTGCTACAACGTTGAGATTTTTCCTCGGGCCAATGGCACCACAAGCCCCAGCAAGCCGATATTTATACTCATGTGCTGGCAGACCCTGCCTCTTTTCTCCTATTGGCTGTTGGTCCACCGAACCCTTCCCACTCTGTCAGTAAGGCTTTCCAAATTGAATTCAACAAAGACAGAGGGAAAACACTGAATTAAATTTGGAAAGTAAAACTTGTTTTCTTACTTTCCAAACTGAATTCAATGGTTTTCCTCTGTCTCTGTTGGATTAAGTTTGCAAAACCTTCCTGACAGAGCAAGACCAACAACCAATAGGAGAAGAGAGGAGGGGCCTGCCAGCATACAAGTATAAATATCAACTTGCTGGTCATGCCACCGGTGCAAGGAAGCTCAACATAGGTGCAGCAAAACGTCAGCAGAGAGCAATGTAAGAAATAACGCAGCCTACGCTGGAAACTAAAGTAACCCCAATATGCTTTAATTTTGTTTACTGCTGGCAATGATTATTTATATTTTTTTGCTTCTTTGCAATGATTATTTTTAGTTATACTGCATTTCTTTTCTGTTTCATGGTTTACATCTATAATTGTCATCATTATTAATGGATAAACTCCAAAACCTAGGGCATAGCTACATATCAATACTTCCTACATAACCTATTATTTCAATACATTGGCAACATTGATTTACTGCTATTTTTGGTGCTCATAGCAGACGTACTTGATTCTCTTTTGGATAAGAGTTTAAAGCCCGCTTTTACTATTTCATGTAGATAGAGCACCCGTGGAATGCGATGGCGGGGAAAATCGGAGAACCCGGAAAAAAACCGACGATTTGTCCGCCACAAATCTCACATGTGATCGCCTGGTATCGAACCCGGGCCGTCTAGGTGAGAGGCGACTGGTCTATTCACTTGGCCACGACACAACCCGTAGTTGATAAAGGCGATACTTTACTGTATACTAAGCAAGCTCGCAAACAAGGGATGGTGAGTGACTAAAATGCCTTCTCTGAGCAACATCGTCTGCCTAATGTGTTCCTTGCTCCATTAAAATTATGTTGAATTTAAGAATCGCCAGAATGCGTAAGTTTTCGGCCGGTAAAACAATTCAGAGAGAACCCTTATTAATTTGTGGTTTTTGTTTACTGCTACCAGGTACTTACACTAAAATTCTTTTGGGTTTCTCGTGCCTTCTTTGCATTTATTTACAATTTCGCGTTTTTTCCATTGCCGCAATGTTTCACTTTTTGCAACTTCAACTACTTCTGTTTCCTATAACCACAGTGGTTTTACTGCTCAACAGTTGGTACCTAAAGTTGGGCATTAGCAATGCCCATCATCACCCAAATATGGTATCTAGTTACCAAATTACATTTTATTTGGCAGTTTTCCCTTGCTATTTGCCCATCACCACTTACCTGATAATATGCCTTCCCTTTCGCTCCAGTATTCAGTTCTCTATCCATTCTGGCTCCCAATCTTAAAGCAAAATCTCCACATACAGAACTATACAGCTGATACTATGGTCCTCCACACGCTTAGCTTTACGAGGTTAATTCCTATTGCTGTCTATAGTAACTAATGTTTTTGTTTACAACAGATATTATATTCGAGCTTGAAATGCAAATTAAATGTAACCCTTTAAACTCAATTCCAGTAAAGTTTGGAATACTTGCTGACCTTCAATACTAATTTTGAATCTCTCTTGGTAGTAGTTGTTGTTGTTATCTCCAGAATTCTTTCATTTTTAATTTTGAGTAATGTTAGAAACCTAATCGATATTTATTCATTTTACTGTTTATGACAAATATTTAATAAAGAATATAAATTTCTTGGATCAGTTACTTTGACTCGATCCATAATTCCTTCCTTGTTTTGCATTTTTAAGAATGATCATTTTCATTTTGATGTATAAGCAATCAAAGTAATGGCGTCCTGTGAGTAATCTCGGTAAGAAAATGGCAAAACAATTCACCTCTATGATTGGTTCACTTAAGTGAACCGGATCTTTTGAACGCATCATGGTTCACTAATTTTTTACTTTCCCTGCACGTACCATGTACATAGTGTACAGTGATGGTATTATAATCCACATAAAAATTTGACACCGAAATTTCACCGAAAATACATGTTGGCTTCCCTTGAATCAAAACAAAAAAGTTCCTCTGTGTGTGTGTGTGTGTGGGGGGGGGGGGACACACCATAGCTCAAAAACGAAAAGACCGTTAAATACCAAACTTGGTATTTAAGTTTGAATCTTACAAGGAAGGTTTTCAAGAAAATCCCCCCATCCCCAACTACCCTTTACATGGAACGTTTTTCGAAAATTTAGATTTCCTCAAAAATGACTCTAACTTTTTTTTTTATTAAAATATTGTATATTAAAGATATTTACCTGAAAAATAATATGTATGTCTTAAATTTTATGAAAATAGCCTCTGAAGACTGCTTTATTCTGAATGAATTTTAAGGAATTTTGCATTACTGCTAAACCGTAAAAAATAGACAAAAACCTACCGCACACAAAAAATGATGAGCACATTAAAACACACATATTTGTATATATATTCCACACATACTATGTAGATAGTGTATAGAGAACGTACTGGATACTGATATTTCACCGGAAATACATGTATCTTAAAAGGAACATTTTTGAAAAAGTTTCGTGTGTCTCTGAACACGGTAACTCAAAAACGAAGAGTCGGTAAATTACCAAAGTTTAAATTTAGGTTTAGTATCTTCCAGGAATGCAACATAAAGATTTTGAAAAAAATTCCACCTCCCTAAACTACCCTTTACATGGGAAATATTTCGGAAATTTTGATTTCTCAAAAATGGTTGTAACAATTTTGATGAAATTACTGTACATTAAAGATTATTATAATGCAAATACTTTTTATGTCTTGAATTTTCCAGGAAGAGCCTCTAAAGACTTCTTATTCTGAATGGATTTTGCTGAATTTTGCATAACTGGTAAATCCTAAGAGATAGAAACCTTTTACACATAAAAATGTGGATCACGTTTAAACACACAATTCATGTTTCACTTTTTTTCGTGGAATTGGCCATTTCTGAGATATTCCTTTTTATTTGTTCCAGATTTAAAAAGACTTCAACTTTTCTCCATGGAAGGCTGTAAACTCCTGGCCTTGCAGAGAAACGGATTGCAACCACATGACAGCCAGCTTTAAGAAAATTGGCTATTGTTTTAGCCCATTATATTGCCTTATTTTCCTTCTACTTACAAGGAAGCAAGTAATTAAGGAAATTTCTGTTAATGTTTATCTCGGTTATCATAAAGTAGGTAGAAGAATATGCTTTTTAACAATAATTTATTACAGTGATGTAGAGAAAGTCATGTAAATGGAACACAGCTGATTTTTTTAAATACTGCATACAATGAGAACTTGAGAAGGGAGTGTATAAAGGAAAAATAATTTACCTATATTTAGAATTAATACACATTTTTATTCTTAATACAAATCCACATGAAAATAAAAATTAAAGTTTTAAAGAAAAGTTGCAATGTTAATTTGAATGCAAATAAAAATTATTAGAAAACATCATTTTACTAAATAAACTAAACAGTTAAATGATGTATAATGCTTAAAGTCAAGCTATGGGTAAATCATTTTGCTTAAACATAACATACAGTTAAACTATTCTGATAGAGAGAAAATGTATTGCAAATACATAATATTGTTATTTAATAAACATCACTTTTACACATGGAACAAGAATTTCAAATTAAAATTATTTTTGTGAAAAAATTACATATACACAAAACCTAAATTATATTTAACAAACAAAATTTTACCAATTTGATTGCTCCTCTACCTGCATCTTTTTTCTGGGCATATTTGCCCCGTTGACATTTATTAACAGTTTTAACTCTACATTTAAACCTGTTACATAACATAAGAGCCATTATAAACGACAGCAAACGAGCGAACCTTGAAGTGCAGGTCTGAGGTGTGGTACTACTGGTAACTACTGAATATTAAATCAACTGAACATTGCAATGGAAACATTGCAACATTATCTAATATTCTTAAATATCTTGTGCACTAAGCCAATAATGGTAACAACAATTTGAAATGACTTTCAACAAAGGAAACTGATAAAACTGCAAAACTTTTAATATTGTACAAAGACAAGTGAAGTGCAAACAAAATAGTTGTTCCCAACTGTAAACCAAACCACATTAACAATGTTATTTCCACTTCTGAAAATAAAAACAAGTTTTATTGGAAAATTGTCAATAGTAACTGTAAAAGTATGTTGATACATTTTAAAATACATAAATTGACTCATGAAAGCAAAAGTGTGATAGCTGTAGGCATAAAGCCAAATGACGCCCTCCGTGGTGTAATGGTTACCATGCTAACTTCATATACCCAAGGTCGCGGGTTCAAACCTGGCGGAGGGCAATGGATTTTTTCGGGCTAAAATATCCTTAGCATGGCTTCCTTCGGAAGGGAAGTAAAGCTGTGGGTCCCGTGTCGTATATTTACGGCACGTAAAAGAACCTCAAGCCTGATAAAAGAGGCCTCTGAGCAAAATTAAGCGATCTTTCACGCCCAGTATAGAATGGGACGCTGAGAACCAAAACAGTTAAAGAGCGTCCATAAATAACAGGCCATTTAATTTTTATAAAGCCAAATAGGTACAAGAATAGTTCATATTATTTTCCAATATACCATATGTAGGACAGGAGTTAGATAGGTTTTTGTAAAACTGAAAAATGTAATGCCATAGCCAGGATGTGAACCACAGACCTCCCAGCTCTAGCCAGTTCTATAACCATCAGCAACCATGGTAATGTGGCATTAAATCCCTCAACTGACAAGATGATCTCAAATTAATTTTAAATAAATACCCCAATGGCAATGTTGTAAGTCCCGGGGTTCATAGTTTAACCAATTCTTAATGTTATGTGGGCATTTTGCTATGGTAGCTCAGAGGTTAGAACACCTGGCTAGAGATCAGTAGATTTGTACTTCAGATCCTGGCTGTGGTATTGAATATTTTAGTCTGATGCTACCTGTGACAGAATAAATTTATCTCCCTCTTTTATTGATTGCAATATTGCAAATATTACAGAAGTCTATAACTATAAACCATACTTTAACCCCTAAGTTGTATGTATGGGATAAACCAACATTTCACTTTCCATGATCAAGCATATTGTTGGTCCTCTTAGATTCCCTATACACCCTGGTTTGTCAGCATTTTAATTACTACTGTTTCACTGTTTAAATTATCCCATATATTGGCTCTTCAACTGTTCATTTTGTTTCATATTTTATTGGGCAATAGAAAATGATAACCTATCTTCCACATATTTCTTCCTAAGCAATTATTTTCTATTTTGTGCAGATCCATACATGGTCTATTCTTTCAGATTGATCACATGTGATACTCGAATGACCAGATACTCCTCATGCTAATTTCTTCTACTCCAGTTTCCTTTTGGTACTTTATACTTGCTACCTTTATTATATTGTGACTTGATTTCAATTGTTTATAGCTAATTATTGTTGCTGGATTACTTTCTATTCTGGATCCATTATCACACCTGCATTAGTGAACAAGCATGTATTTGGCATACACATTACATCAGAGCAAGGCTTTTTAACATCTATGTATAATTTACACATGCCAGTAAGGACTTGTACTTTCTGAAATTTCTTACCAAAGGATTTACAGGTATAAAAGAGTGGAAAATTGTGCGACAGTATATTAGCCCATTGATGTAATTTATTAGTTTAATTATTAGTTTTGTATAGGTTTAATATAAGAAGTATCTGCTTCAGTAGAATGCAGAACCTTAGGGTGTAGAAGCTTTTATTATGCTCACCAAGGTTACTTGTTTGTTAATGCTAGAGACATAGTTGCCTTTGTAGAGCAAGATTTTTAGAGCATCAGAGACACAAGTAACAGCCTGAATGTTAAAGTAAGGCTATGTCCCAAATGCTTTGGAACCCAGGACTTTTTCATTATAAAGAATGGTCACGTGGGTTGAATACAAGAGCTTACCACGTTAGCCATATGACAATGCTATTTTTTGCGCTTCTTTTGATCCAATCAGGAAGGAGTGCAATATTGGAGGTTTTAGGTATTTAAGCGATGCATGTACAAGAAATCAGGTTATTGTGAATGTTACTCTGACTGTGAAGCTTAAGATTACTGTTACTGCGACTGCAAATGTTCTCTTATGTTACCTTTACTGCGACTCTGAAGGTGATAGTGATTAGGGTTGCTGTTGCAACATATTCTGTGTGAAGACTGTCGACAACAAGAACTCAGCCATAGCAGAAATTAGCACAAAATATTATGTCATCCTTTTCTAGAATTTTTATATCAGGACTCGCTTGTAGGGTTAGTGCCTCAACAAGTAACAGCTAAAAATAAAAGTATTCATTTCTAGTGAAATTAAGTGAAAAACCTCATTTCTTGAGTCTATCCTGTGTGACATATTGTAGTTACTCTTTTCCCCCTGAGTAGGACACAACTTGTGTTCTACAGGAACAAGTATAGCTGATGCAACAATGAACTCTTCATAGGTATGTACATGTGTACTTATAGAGTATTTCACGGATGCTAATCCTTGACCAACTCCGAGGTAGACTAACATGGCAGTGAAACACTTGCACCACAGCGAGACAACAGCAACAATTGGTTCAGAAATTTTCAGTTTTGACTGTGAGTTAAGAGCAGACAGTTACATTAAAGAGACTGCCAAAGCAACAGCAGGGAGCTTTGTTAGCAACGAGAGATGACACTTGCAAAGACAATAAAGATATCTATTTGTGGTCCAATTTTGAAGTAGAGAGAGAGAGATTTTCCTTGTTCACCCTTTTAGTAACAATCACAATTTAATCATGATCTGAAAATTCTGCAACAATTACCAATCACAATCTAATGGTGATGCCATATTCATACACCTTAACTCTTTCCAGCAGCAAAGTCTGTGTACTTTCTACATCATAGCCATAGAAAAAGGTTTTCTGGGGCATTTCAGGGCCCTTATCTTTAACACTCCAAATTTAATTGCTCTTGCTGATGTTTGTTTATGGCAGTTGAATAATGGTGTCATCTAGCAAATGGTTAGAACCAAAAAAGAAATAAGAGCAGCAGATTGCAATGTTTTAGAAGAAAACTGAGTGATTTTGTACCTTCAGACCTAAATGAAAGCATTTCTGACATTGACGTAGGAGAGTTCAGACCTAAATGAAAGCATTTCAGACATTGACGTAGGAGAGGAAGATATACATTTTAGCTCCAGCTAAAAAAATGCATCAGATAAACACAGTCCTTGCATGCAAATAATCAGTGTACTGAAATAGGATCTGAAGCTTTCCCGGTGACAAACATATTCTAGACGTTCTCGGGCTTCAAGCCAGGTGCAGTGATGAAGAGTCTTTGATGTTTTGGGAGCATGCATCCTGATGATGGGAGAGATGCACACTCCTCAAATGTTGATGACTCTTCATCACTACACCTGGCTTGAAACCTGAGAATGTCTAGAATAAATCAGTGTACTTATCAAAATGAATTTACAGAGGTGTGATCAGACAACACAAACAATGTGAATCAGTCATTCAGCTACATAACAACACAAGTGCTAAATTGTACTGTAATCTAGATTATATCTGTATGCTATTGCTTTATGCCATTTTCATTATTAGTTGTATTATGTTATGTGTGTGTTTTTGGTGATTTTTCTTTTTTAAGTTTTCAGCCTTGAGTTCATTTTTGTATTCTAATAAATAAAACACCAGTCTGAAACAAATTGCTGTTTTAGTAAATAAATATCTGTACTTTCATTTCATTAGCCTGAACTTTCTGCATAGTAAGGTTTTGCATGCCTAATCATTGATAATTTTGGGATTGTTAATGTTCAAAATGGTCTTTTGATTTTAATTTTTTAAAAATATTGAATAGACTTCTCGTCCATATAATATATATTGTATAGAAGACAAAAGGGTTTACTAAGAAGACTCCCTGTGTCATTTGGTACTCAGTCTATTACTAATAATTTAAAAACCTGCACTCTGCACTAAAATTGCTTAGCACTTTTCAGACAACATTGTGTTAATTCGGGCTGACACTAAAATGGTTAAAATCTGTCCTTTTCTTTTTTTTAACATAATACAATTAAAGTCATGCAACAACATAAGTTAACAAATATGGTTTTAAAGTTTACAAATGTAGAACTTCTGAATAAATTCAATTACAAATATTTGGTTTCTCTCTTTCTTTGAATAGAAAAGAAAATACATAGTACAGTGTAGGACATATCTGAAATTCAATTTTCCTATAGCTGCAATATTTTAAGTGAAAGTTTCAAGAGAAAAATAAGATTGGCACTAGCTGACATTTGGAGTACTTTATTGTAAATAAGACATCTATATTTATTGTCTCTTAAGTGAAGTCAAATGACAAGCAGTTTTGCTTCAATTGTGTATGCAATCAAATCATATTGTACATTGCAAACATTATCAAAAATTCATGCTCAAAAGAATGGTACAGAGAATTGAATAGCTTTAAATTCACTCTAGTTGAACTGAAAGCAAAAGAAGAGAAAGTCATGGGAACAGACCCCTCTGGACACAACCAAACAATCAACAAGTTGTGGCAATGTTACTACTGGATGAGACTACAGCAGATGCTGAGAAGTGGGGCCACTAATGTCATGTGTGTGGCAAATCAGAAAATCCAAATGGATTGGGCAAAAACAATGCTGTTTTACAGGAACATCACTTAAACCTGGTACTGTTCGAGGTATTCATAACAGCTGCAGCAGATCAGATGAGAAATAAAATGGATCCAAGAATTTATAATTAAGCAGATGATATGGCTATAGCACCTGAGAACAAAGATGAGCTACATAGAGCCATGAAAATTCTAAATGATGGGCAGATGCAAATGAAATGCAAATAATTGAGGAGAAAACAGAATGTCTTTCAGAAATGGGAAAGGCTATCAAATATAAACAGAATGGTTTCAAGAACTTAAGGATAAAAATACAAACATCAAGAAATTTCAGTATTCACCTAATGGAGAAGGATTGCAAGAGTAAAAAATATGAATGAAATAAGACCAATAAGAGACATGTCGGTAAAGACAACAATGAAGACATTCTCCAAGGCTTACATGCAGGCCTCTGGTTCCCAAGGCTGTTGGTTCAAACCTGGAGAGGGATTGTGGATTTTTTTTTTGAACATAAAAATCCTTCTTTTGGAAGGGAAGTAAAGATGTTGGTTGTGTGTTATAAATGTACGGCAATAGCATGACCTTGAGCCTGATCTCTAAGAAAATTAAGTCTTTTCCACCCAGTATAGAAGTGGATGCTGAGAACTGCAGTAGTTAAAGAGCATCCATAAGTAAAACTTAATTCAATTACAACTTGTTTCAATTTCTATACCTGTTATCTTCAGAAGTTCTAGAAATAAAAACAGAAATACCTGTTTAATGTATAGTGAGGTTTTTAGATGAGAAATAAATTAGCATGCAAGAATATATGGCTACAAACACCTATTGTTACCTAGACTTGCTATTATTACTACACCTAGAGGTATTAGGACTAATCAGGAAGTTAAACTAAAGATTGCTTACGTGTTGCAATGTTTATGTGCAACTAGCTTGCTACATCTGGTAATAAATCAGGGCAATATGAAATACTGTACTACTAAAAAAGCTCTTAAAAACATTCTCTTACCCAGTGTTATGTTGCTCAAAATGATTAATATACCATCAGACTCTTCCATTTGGGTCTTATTTCTCAAACCTCCAAGGATTGTAAAATCGCAGATATATCCCACTCTGTCTGAATGGCACGATATATCTTAAAATTAATTCGTTAAAATATTAAATGTTGTAACACTAAAAATAACCTATTAAAAGCCTTTAGCATGTTTTGCGTAATTGTTACAAATTTCAACGAAATTATTTTATACAAAATACCATTATTGCATACAGTTTTCAAGCAGAAATATCACAATATAATAATTATTGTCTCTGTTGTGTGCATGCACAAAATCCTTTGGATGAAATTATTCTTGCTACCATGCAGAATGTTTTAGTAATAAAACAGGAAACTAATGCAGGTGCAACTCAAATGCTGAACAGTGGTAAATACAAAGTGATCACAACGGCGAGTAGTGATAGAGTATTGAACTAAACTATGAAAAATCACACTCCCAAATGACAATGTGAGTGGTTGCTACAGCAACCAGATTTGTCATACCAGCCTAGATATCTGACCCAGCTGATCATATGTTCTAATACTGTATCAGTAATAATCTATGCTAACGATGAACCAAAAGTGGATTACGTGAGCTGCAATAGTCGTCGAGGTTCTTTTCTGCCTTAGAGATCATATTATTGTAGAAGCTGTTACCTGATGCTGGCCTTCTTGGCTGTAGAATGGCTGTAATGCATGTCATCGGCAACGGTCTTCCAATAGTCACTACCAGGTTGTGGAACTTCTAAAATAGGCGCATTGCAGAGTGCTGACTTTAGCGACTGGAATGCGGTCTCTGCCTCTTCTGACCACATGTAAGAGAAATGGTTCTTCCGTCAGACGAGTGAGCAGTTTCTCGATGATGGAGAAGCTTCTGAGGAACTGGCGATAATAGCTACATAAGCCCAGGAAGCTTCGTAGTTGTCGTTTGTCTTTCAAGCGTGGCCAAGCTCTCACTACTCGAGCGTTCTCCAGGTCTGTGGCTATCCCAGATGATGCGGTTACCGCACTAGCTCCTTTTTTTGAGGAATGGTTATTGGATCAAAATTCCAGCACATTGCGATATTGATTTAATCTTGATAATTGAAAGCTTAGTTAGAAATAGTACACATAACCCCCGAGTTAGGGATGGAAAACCTAACTCCAATTACAAATGAGTCGCTTAGGAATGAATAGAATCCTTTGAACCATTCAGTTTAGTGAACAAATTAATGACAACAGTGAATCGCGGATCTTCGGATCAGGAATGAGCAAGATTGGAGAACTTTGGTTGAATCGTAAATGTTCGGAATGGCAGTCACCTGTCGCTCAGAAACGAGTAGGATCTTCCGATTGCAATGTTCAGTTGATTTAATATTCAGTTGTTACCAGTAGTACCACACCTCAGACCTGCACTTCACTGTTCGCTCGTTTGCTGTCGTTTATAATGGCTCTTGTGTTATGTAACTGGTTTAAAGGTAGGGTTAAAACTGTTAATAAATGTCAACGGGGCAAATATGCCCCAAAAAAAGATGCAGGTAGAGGAGCAATCAAATTGGTAAAATTTTGTTTGTTAAATATAATTTACGTTTTGTCTATATGTAATTTTTTCACAAAAATAATTTTAATTTGATTTTGAAATTCTTGTTCCATGTGTAAAAGTGATGCTTATTAAATAATAATATAATGTATTTGCAATACAACATTTTCTCTCTATCAGAATAGTTTAACTGTATGTTATGTTTAAGCAAAATAATTTCCCCATGGCTAGACCTTAAGCATTATACATCATTTAACTGTTTAATTTATTTGGTAAAATGATGTTTTCTAATAATTTTTATTTACACACAAATTAACATTGCAACTTTTCTTTAAAACTTTAATTTTTATTTTCATGTGGATTTGTATTAAGAATAAAAATGTGTATTAATTCTAAATATAGGTAAATTATTTTTCCTTTATACACCCCCTTCTCAAGTTCTCATTGTATGCAGTATTTAAAAAAATCAGATGTGTTCCATCCACATTACTTTCTCTACATCACTGAAATAAATTATTGTTAAAAAACATATTCTTCTACCTACTTTACGATAACCCAGATAAACATTAACAGAAATTTTCTTAATTGCTTGCTTCCTTGTAAGTAGAAGGAAAACAATGCAATATAATGGGCTAAAACAATAGCCAATTTTCTTAAAGCTGGCTGTCACGTGGTTGCAATCCGTTTCTCTGCAAGGCCAGGAGTTTACAGCCTTCCGTGGAGAAAAGCTGAAGTCTTCTTAAATCTGAAACAAATAAAAAGGAATATCTCAGAAATGGCCAAATCTTCGAAAAAAAAAAAGTGAATGACATGAATTGTGTGTTTTAACGTGATCCACATTTTTATGTGTAAAAAGTTTCCTTCTCTTAGGATTTACCAGTTACGCAAAATTCAGCAAAATCCATTCAGAATAAGAAGTCTTTAGAGGATCTTCCCGGAAAATTCAAGACATAAAATGTATTTGCATTATAAATAAACTTTAATGTACAGTATTTTCATCAAAATTGTTGCAACATTTTTGAGAAATCAAAATTTCCGAAATATTTCCCATGTAAAGGGTAGTTTAGGGAGGGGGAATTTTTCTCAAAATCTTTGTGTCGCATTCCTGGAAGATACTAAACCTAAATTTAAACTTTGGTAATTTACCGACTCTTCGTTTTTGAGTTATCGTGTGTTCAGAGACACACGAAACTTTTTCAAAAATGTTTTTTTTAAGATACATGTATTTCCGGTGAAATCTCAATATCGAGTACGTTCTCTATACACTATGTATATAGTACGTGTAGAAAATATATGCAAAATTGTGTGTTTTAATGTGCTCATCATGTTTTGTGTGTGGTAAGTTTTTGTCTATTTCTTACGGTTTAGCAGTTATGCAAAATTCCGTAAAATTCATTCATTCAGAATAAAGCAGTCTTCAGAGTCTATTTCCATAAAATTAAGACACACATTATTTTTCAGGTAAATATCTTTAATATACAATATCTTAATAAAAAAAAAAAGTTAGAGCCATTTTTGAAAACATCTAAATTTTCGAAATAAGTTCCATGTAAAGGGTAGTTGGGGTTGGGGGATTTTCTTGAAAACCTTCCTTGTAAGATCCAAACTTAAATACCAAATGAGGGTCCTTTTTCGAAAAATACTTTTTTCGGACACAAGGGACTCCAGACATATATTTCCGGTGAAATCTCTACATGGAATTTTTGGGTGGTATACAATACCTCCTCTATCCCTATGTACACTAAGCATACGGGCTGGAGAAAGTAAAAATAGTCAAAACTGTCAGGCCATATAAATCCTTCGGTATCCAAAGACGTCGGAAAACAAGAAAACATACAGTTGGCTGCACTGATGGCAATAGGAAGGAATTTTTCGGACAACAACAACTGCTGGCACAATATCAGTTAATGATCTAGTGTTATTACGGGAATTGGGTATTTTAAATGATATTATTTTGTTGGCACCTGGGCAATTCTGCACAACTGAAATCTGGAAGACGTTATTTCCTCTGTATGACACTACATGTAGACTGTAGGATAAGCAGCATGAATGGATAATACGGGAGCGTTGATGCAGTTTCTAATATCAAGGTATATAGATGATAGCACCTAGAGGTAATTCCTCAGTAAATTGTATGTAATTTGTTTATTTCGGTTACTATGCAGAACTTCGGCCGCTCTAAAAATTGAATAAAACTAACTGCGATTGATTGACTTGGTATTTCTGATGACGATTTCAAATATTTTTTTCATCGGAAAGCTTTTTTTTTTTTTTTTTTCTTTTTTTCTTTTTTTTTTAATAGACAAATTCGGTGCATATTAGAACGGTTGATATTTTGCGTACTTGGCAGATATTTACCAAATAATTATACATACAATTATACATATATTATATAATATGAGTAATATATGAATAATAAATGGATTATAATGTGTAGGTTTATGCTGAAATATTGGGTTTATAATGAAAAAGCTTGGTTTCGTTGCGAGCGGAAAGCTAACTATTGGTATACAAGAACGTCATATGTCGGTGTTGGCAGGATTACCGCGTAGTGAGAACCCGGAGAATAATTCAACGGTTAGTGTGACTATAGTAGTTTGTGGACGAGTATGTGAGTTTTGTTTTATTTGTTTATCTGCTTCTGTAGGCGAAACCACTGAGTCCGGTGGTCTTCGAATTTAGCGCGAAGTTAGGTTTGAATCCGTTTAGGTTAGTGTGTGTATATAAATTTATGTTTCTAATTTTCTATTGTGGTAGTACTTGATGGAGAAATGTTTTAGACCATTATAGAACCATTTATAGTTTATATAATACTCGTTTATATATAATTATTGGGTAAATATCCGTCAGTATGCAAAATACCAACCGTTCCAGCATGCACACGAATTTGTGTATAATAAATAAAAAAGAAGCTTTCCGACAAATAAAACCTTTGAAATCGTCATCAGAAATACAAATTCAATCAATCAGACTTAGTTTTATTCAATTTATAGAGCGGCTGAAGTTTTGCATAATTACTTCTATTTCTTTAGACATGCTTTGCTGTTAATGAGACATAATCATTTTGTCTTAAATGATGCTTCTCTACCTACCCAGCAGTTAATGGATCGGGAATGTTATAGTCAAGCATGTGAAAATGATTTATAGCACATTACTAAATAGAAGGTAGAATTCTATATGGAAGGAGTAACCGTTTGTTTGTTTCTTTATTCGTTTGGTTCCACCTCGAACAGTTACCACGCTTCCATGGGGAATTGAAATTGATTGAGCTCAGTTCCATCTCAATATAATCCATGTTTCACATTTGAAATTCAATACGAATTGAAATCATTTTGCATACGTAAGCTTCGAGAATAATTGTATTCATCCACTCATTTTGATCAACTAGCTAATTATGGCTATGGTCTTCAGTGCAAGCCTGTGCATCCAATGTTTAACCCTTTTTACTTTCTCTACATGTACTATGTACATAGTGTATAGAGAAGGTATTGCACTCCACCCAAAAATTTTATACTGATATTTCACCGGAAATATATGTCCAAAAAAAGCATTTACACAAAAAGGTCTATGTGTGTGTCCATGTGTCTGTGAACACGATAACTCAAAAACAAAGGGTCAGTAAAATACCAAACTTGGTATTTAAGTTTAATATCTTCCTGCGATATGACTAAATTTTTAGAAAAATCCCCCACCCCCAAACTACCCTTTACATGGAACTATTTTCAAAAATTTTGATTTGTTCAAAAATGTCTCAAATGATTGTGATTAAAATATCATATATTAAAGATACTTACCTGACAAATAAAATGTATATCTTGAATTTTCTGGAAGAGTCTCTGAAGACTACTTTATTCTGGACAAATTTTACAGAATTTTGCATAACTGCTAAGCCGTAAGAGATGGACAAAAACTTACCATGCCAAAAATGTAGAGCACTTTAAAGCACACAATTTATGTTATATGCATTTTTTTCGTGGAGTTGATCATTTTTTAGATATTCCTTGTTTTGTTTTTTTTTTTTTCAGCTTTAAAAAACTTATACTTTTCTCTTACAGGAATTTGTCAACTCCTGTCCATACTAACAAGGGAACTTCAGTCACAAAGCAACCAGCTTTTGACTATGACTTTAACCTATGCTACTCACTTATTTCGCTTCTATTTACAAGGAACCATGTAATAAGGCTATTTCTGCGAATTTTTTCCAATTAGCATTAAGTAAATAGAACAATAAGCTTTTTAACAATAATTTGTTGCAGAGATGTAGAGAAAGTCATGTGAATGGAACACGTCAGATTTTTTTCTCTACCGAGCTTGACAAACAATATCGCCACCTCTCACTTACTTCAAGGCCAGCAGATTTACATTTCCGTGAGCTTCTTCGGGAGCATAATATTGAAATGTTTAGCAGGTTATCCAGCAGTAGAGGGTGTACCCACCTTAGCTATGTGCTATATTCCACATTCATATCAAGATGATAGCTTACGGGAAATCTGATATTCCTGTGTTTAGTATCTGATTTCTTTTGTCTTCTTTTTTTAGAATTCTTTATCCACTACAATATTCACATTTTTATCTATACTGATGGAAGTAAAAGCTCTGATGGTGTTGGATGTGACTTTGTTTATGGAACTGAACCATATATTTCAGATTAGCATAGCAGTATATCTATTTATACTGCAGGCTGTACGTGATATACCAAGTGTTTTGTATGTTCACTGTAAAAATTTGGGTAACTGTCTTATTATGAAACTTAGTGCACCTTAGAGCGTTTGTGAGTGTAGAACCCATCCTATCATGTAGCACATTCAGAACGCCCACCATATCTTACACCTTCGAATGTTAATGTGAATTGTGCATGGATTGCTGGTCACATTGGTTTGCTGGGGAATGACCTGGCAGATTTGGTAGCAAAGGTGGCAAGCCCACTGCTGCATTACTTGTGTGATAGCTGAAGATTATAGGCTTATTGTATGGAGAGTGGTGCTTTCTTGTTCGCAGTATCAGTGGTCAGTGGTGAGCAGCAACAAGCTAAGAGTAGCAAAGGAACTACCATTAAACTGGGTGTTCTCTTATGTAACTCGCCGGGAGGAGGTGCTTTAAGCTTGTTTGCATATTGGCCATTGTTTTTATACCTACAGTTACATTCTTAAGGGGATACTGCTCATGTCTATCCACTCTAAGGAAGCATCGTCAGTACGTCATTTGTTGCTAGAGTGTGGTCATCTAGCACTCTTCCATCATCTTTTAATATGCTGACCTCTTGCGGAGGTCCTTCCTGGTTGTTTTTCACAGAGCCATGGATAGAGTATTTAACTTTTTATCAGCTATGTGTTTTATTTATCTGACATGATAATTGAGTGGTTGGTCTCATTTTTAAATATTCAAGTTTTTTTTTTTTCATTTTTATCACCTGTGATCCATTGCAGATTTAGTTTTAGCTGTTTTTCTCCTCCTAATGGGTCCTTTACTATCTTAGTTTTAATGATACCATTGGTTCTAGCAATGGATAGTTATTTTACCCATAATTTTGTCTCTTTTTAGCATAACTTATTTTTACTTTAAGGTTTATCTCTGGATATTGCCACAATTTGTATTACAAGGGCGCTAATGACATAGAAGTTAAGTACCCTTAAACTCCAATAATATCATCATTACTGCCAGCATTATTTGTAAAACTCCAAACCAAAAATAAAAGCCCCAGACACATGTGCACAACAAAATGCATGGCACTGACTTGTGTACAACATGTGTTTCATTGCTAGAAACATCTGTTTTGGATTATGATGACCCAAAAATGGTAACAAAATTAAAAATGAGCCACTTCATGAGTAAATTAAATAGAATTAAAAATTGAAAATTATTTGTTTGTTAATGACACTGTCAATTGCAAGGATCATATCAGCCCTGTCGGTGTGCCAGAATTTCATCCTGCAGGAATTTTTATAGTAACTACTGGCATATAGCCGTTGCTTTGAAGCATAGTACTGTACCAGCATGTTGCCATGGTAGCTCAGTGATAGAGCAACCGGCTAGAGACTGGAAGAACCATGATTCAAATCCCTGCTATGGCATTGTATTTTTCACACTGACTCTACTTATACAACCACTGTCCTTCGCAAGGCTTGTATGAAAAGACCATTAAATTAAATTCAAGAATATTAACTGGATTAATTTGTTTTCTTTTTTTAACCTAATTTTAATTTATGTGAATATTCATGTAAGCGATGAAAAAAAGAGGGAGTGGAGAGTGGCATATGTGCAGTGGGAGAAATTGGCAGTGGCAGCTGCAACAATGATGGTGGATAAAATTTTCTATATAGATAGCATACCTAATATAACACATTGTTGTTTAAGATTTGGCGGAATTCAAATTTGCGTGAAAACACATGTAATGGGTGAGAGAGAGGAGAAAATGGATATGTTATGCTGTGTGTGTGTGATGGGAGAAAGTAAATGCAAAGCCATATGTCTCTGTTTGACCGTTGGCATCCAATACCACATTAGGCACAACTGCTGGTATATTGTTTTTACTAGATTGCATGTACAAAACTCATTGTCAAGATTTCACTGAAAATATATATTTTACAGTCCCTTGAGTCCGAAAAGATCATTTTTAGAAAAAGCTCTGTATATGTGCGTGTGTGTGTGTCTGAGTGCAGCATAGCTCAAAAACAAAACGACTGTTTAATAACAAACTTGGTATTTAGGTTTAGTATCTTCCAAGGATGCGGCACAAAGATTTTAAAAAGATATCCCGCATCACAAAAAAAATTTACATATAAAAATTTTCAAAAATGGCTGCAATGATTTTGATTAAAATCCTGTATATTAATGATATTTGCATTCAAAATAAAATGTATATCTTCATTTTTCTGGGAATAGTCTCTGAAGACCTCTTTATGCTAGATGAATTTTTCTGACTTTTGTTTAGCTGCTAAACCGTAAGAAATAGACCAAAACTTCTACAAAAATGTAGATCTCATTAAAACACTCACACATTTTGTTGTGGAGGTAACCATTTCCAAGATATTCCTTGTTATAGGTTTAAATTGTGAAGTACTTATACTTTTCTCAGACAGGAAGTGTCCGTTTCCTTTTGTTCTACTCCTGGCCAAGCAAACAAGTGACTTGCATTGACAATTGCATAATGATAGCTTAAAAAATTAACTGTCACTTTAGCATAGCACATTCCTTTAGTTCCCTTCTACTTATAATGAACTAAGTAATAAGAACATTTTGCTAATGTTTATATCCAACAACAGAGAAAGTTATGTGAGTGTAACATCAGATTTTTTTTTAGTCTGTGAGAGAATCATTTACAGTTAACACCCCTGTTGTTTATGTATATGTACGTTTCCCTGTATTTGTACATTTTTATAGTCTAACAACTTAATCTGTTTATCTCTTTTATAATTTACAACTTCATCAGTTATATTATTGAGATCCTCTCTTTCTTTGGCAATTTTCCTCCCCCATCTCTCTCTCTTACTTTCCCTGTAAAATTACCTAGTTGTTTCACAAAAGTTTTAAGTACACTATCTCTGGCTGTAACTTTTTCCAGTTTTTATTCCATACTATTTCTCTCCACATTTTAGTTGCCTTGCTTTCAATTCCCCCCAGGGGCCTACTACGGTAGGTATGGGTTAGGCACACCCATGGTCCCGAGCCACCTTGACTCCCTCTGTTGGCAACCTCAGAGTAGTGGTCAGTAGGTCAAAATGCCCACCCACGTGTAGGCCGTGCGTGGAGACCCGAGTCGGTGAAAAGGAATATCCTGGTTGGTTGAGGGTTGCGTACCTGAGCCTGGGCTTCTGTCTTTCAGTAACTGGGGAGGGTGCGCAGCTTAATACACTGCTTTGGTTTCTGATTTGCCTAAACGGGAGGCTAGGGACTAACCCACCCCTGGTCAATCGGCCAGGACTAGGTGTTATACCAAACTCCAAGGTGAGTGGGACGACGTGCCCGCTATATCCCCTGTGTAGCCCTGTCACCCCAATGGGGTGACCCCTTGTTGGGCTCCGTGGTGGGTGGGGAGCACTGGGGGATGAAATACAGACTATCTTTTATGGCACTCAAAACAAAGAATCAATTAGTTGTTGGAAAAGAAGTAGTTGAGTGTAGCGGTCCTCGCTAGTTGGTGATACTTAGGACAGAGGAAGGTCGGACATGTACGTCAGACAGCCCTTTTGTTATTCAAAAGGGTCTAGACAACATTGCTGATCCCGTTAACTCCTGTATGAAAAAATGCGCTGGTATACTCCTGGTAGAGACATTTACGGCCTCCCAGGCAGGCAAACTTATGAAGACCAAAATGTTAGACAGTTACCCGGTGAAGATTGAACAACATAAGACGTTGAACTCCTCGCGTGGCGATATTACCATTGGACGGTTTGTCCAATGAGAAGCTTCAAGAGGATCTGGCAGACCAGGGTGTCCAATCTGTGTGTAGGGTTCAATGGAAAGTCAATGGTGAACTTGTGCCAACCCGTACCCTGTTCTTTACCTTTGATCGGGTGGATCTCCCACAAAGGATTAAGGCCCTATATTCCGAACCTACTCAGATGCTACAAATGCCAGCGATTTGGGCATGCTAGTGAACTGTGTAGTGGTCAATCTACCTGCGCTATATGTGGAAAGGCATCGCACGATGGAACTTGTACTGCCACTGCATCTTGTGTTAATTTCAGCGGGGAACACCCATCTAGTTCCCGTAATTGCCCCCGTTTTATGGAGGAGAGAGCCATCCAGGAGATACGGGTGAGAGAGAAGGTTTCTTTCTCAGAAGCCCATAAGCTCCTGCGCCTCCGCCAACCCTCCACCTCGCGCTTCGGTACCTACAGCTCAGTTACCGCCAAACCGGTACCGCGTCGGGAAATCGCAACCCAGACCACCGATATAAATGGGTCCACAGTCGCAGAGAAGATTATTGTAGCCAGACCTCAGTATCTACGTTGGCATTACCACCTGCCAAATCCGTCAAAAGAAAGACCACCAATGGAAGAAGCACCACCGGATCCCTGTTACTCAAACCGTCGACCTCTGGCAGTAACAACGGTCCACCCACAGGGTATTCAGCTCCAGCCAGGTCTTTCTAGACCAGTTATGTTCGCAGCGACTTTCTTAAACTGTTAAGCCCTCCCCCAAACCATCCAAGGGAAGACATAGTCCCCGCCACTCTCCACGTAGATCCTCTTCGGCGGAATCTTCGGGGGGAGCGTAGATCGGCGATCACCATCTCCGCCGATCAGTACTTCCAATCGGTTCGAGGTACTCGAACCTAAATTTTCTATTGGTAAGAGATCCTACCCCGTGGAGGAGATGTAACAGGAGGATTCTGCCTCCACTGCCAGATGGACAGTGCTTAAGCGCCAGGATCATGCTGCAAACAGAATGTTACTCTGACTCCGAAGAAAAATAAATTAAACCGACCAGCACAGCCTAATATGCAGAAACATCTTTCTATCTAGACCTTATCCCCAAAGACACACAATGGCTATCCTTCAGTGAAACATACGCGGAATTAGACCACAACGACCAAAGCTTGAAGTGTTGCTGCGCCAGAATTAACCTCTGGTCGTATGCTTACAAGAGACAAAGCTCCGTCCACAGGACACATTTTCCATCAGGCATTACTCCTCCGTACGGTGTGACTTATCACCGGAAGAAGGTATTCCGTCACATGGGGTACTATGACGCTGATCCGTGATGATTAATTTGCCGAATCCGTGACCTTAAAATCCGACATCCAGTCCGTTGCTGTACGGATTCAGCTGCCTTCCGCTATATTCACCATTTATAGCATCTACCTGCCTCCTTCTGCTGACCTCTCGCTCACTGACTTAGAAGACCTAGTTTCTCAGTTACCAAAACCCTTTCTATTGGTAGGCGACTTGAATGCCCACCATCCAATTTGGGGCTTACCTCAGGCTTGTGCGAGAGGCCAGCTAATTGCCGTCTTCTTGGAAAATAAGAATCTCACTCTCCTAAACACCGGAGAGCCAACCTTTCTATCTGACGCCTTACATAGTTTTTCACATCTTGATATAACAATTTGTTCACCACAGTTAGTGGTCTCGTTATCCTGGAATATCATCTCTGATTTGCACTCTAGTGACCACTTTCCATGTCTTATTAGTCTCGTGCCACACGATGTATGTTACACTCGTTTACCTAGGTGGCGCCTAGATCAAGCCAACTGGGAACTGTACTCCCGTCTGTCTGAATTTAACTATGATGATCACGACTCTGTAAATCATCTGGTTGACCATCTCACAGAGAAAATTCTTTCTGCTGCAGAGCACTGCATTCCGCGCTCGACTGGCCCAAGCCGTCGATTTCCGGTACCTTGGTGAACCGATGTATGCCGGAATGCTATTTGTGCCCGCAGGCGTGCTCTCGGAGTTTTCCAGCGTCGCCCAACACTGTAAAACCTTATACAATATAAAAAGCTGCGCGCCCATTCTAGAACAATTATTAAGGATAGCAAAAAGACATCTTGGAGCAAGTTTGTAGCCTCCTTCAACAAAAATTCACCTTCCTCTGTCGTATGGGATAAGTTAAGACGTGTGGCCGGAAAATCGACCCATATGCCAATTTCCGGTCTAAAACAGCGGTAGGCTCTGTAATTGATCCGTGCGAGGTGGCTGACGCACTTGGTAGTGATTACGCTCAAGTGTATAGCCCGGATCATTATCCCCCTGAGTTTCTAACTGTAAAGGCTCAGGTGGAATCTCAAGGGTTCCGCTTTCGTTCTGACAACCTCGAAGACTATAATCGCCTCTTCGCCATGGCGGAGCTAGACCATGCTCTTTCATCTTCGCGCAACTCTGCACCCGGTCCAGATGGCATCCACATTGTAATGTTGCAACACCTCTCTCCTGGCGGTAAAGTTACCTACTTCAGGTCTATAATCGTGTGTGGGTTGACGCCACCTTTCCAGATAGGTGGAGGAATGCCACCATCATTCCAATTTTGAGACCTGGTAAGGACCGTCACCTTTCTTCCAGCTACCGTCCCATTTCCCTCAGCAGTTGCGTTTGCAAGGTGACGGAACGCATGATAAATGGGCAGTTGGTATGGTGGCTGGAAACGCACATACTGTTCACCAACTCTCAGTGCGGCTTTCGCCGACGTCGGTCAGCAGCTGACCACCTTGTATTGCTGTTGACGCAGATCATGGACGTTTTCTTAAGAATTGCCTAACAGTTGGAATATTCTTTGACCTGGAGAAGGCTTATGATACGTGCTGGAGAGGAGGGATCTTAGTGCCCTCCTGAACTGGAATATACGTGGACGCCTACCAGTGTTCCTTCAGGAGTTTATGAAGGACCTTGTCTCCCGAGTAAGGGTCGGCTCATTTTTTTAAATATTTTTACTCAGGAGAACGGTGTGCCACAGGGCTTGGTTCTGAGGGTGACGCTGTTTGTTGTAGCTATTCATTCTATCTCTCAATGTGTTCCCCCAGGTGTCTCCTCCTGCTTATTTGTAGGCGTCTTTGCCATCTTGTACTTCTCAACGAACGCCGACTTCAGCGATGTTTGGATAATCTTTATGATTGGAGCTTGCAAAACGGCTTTCGCTTTTTAACTGAGAAGACCTCCTGCGTTAGCTTCTGTCGCCGTAGTTGGCGAATGGCGCCTTCTCTTCGCCTTGGGCTAGCGTTACTTCCCTTCGCTAATCAGGCGAGATTCCTGGGGTTGATATTCGATCGGAAACTATGCTGGTTACCACATATAGCACAGCTTACAGCACGGTGTGATCGTTCTCTTAATGTTTTACAGATACTAAGTGGCAAATCCTGGGGTGCAGATCGAACAGTGTTACTCCGTCTTTATCGTGCGTTGATTCGGTCCAAGTTAGACTATGGATGCATTGTGTATTCTTCAGCACGACCATCTGTGCTGAGAAGATTAGACGCAGTCCATAATCAGGGCATCCGTGTGACTTTTTGGGCTTTTCCCACCAGCCCAGTTTTTAGCCTTTACGCCGAATCGGCAGATGCCCCTCTGCGATGACGGCGGAATGTCCTGCTGGGTTATTATGGCCGTGGGCTTCGGAGTATGCCTTCGCATCGAACATTTAACCCTTCTTTCAATTCTGTGCTGGAACTACGATACGGCAACTTATCTCTCAGTCCGAGGCCCGCAGGTTTCCGTTTCCGCAAGCTACTTCGGAAACACGACGTCTCACTTCCTCTCATGTTTTCCAACGGAGAGAGGGTGCACTCCCCTTGGTTACGTGCTACATCCCACGTACATCTGAGGATGACGGTGTACGAGAAATCTGCGATGCCTCTATCTAGTATCCGTATTTGTTTTATAGAATTTTTATCCCACTACCGTGACCGCATCTGTATAAACACCGACGGCAGTAAGTGCGCCGACGGTGTTGGATGTGCCTTTGTGACGGAGACCGAAACACATACCTTTAGCTTGCATAGTAGCACATCCATTTATACTGTTGAACTGTATGCCATCTATTGAGCCATTTTGTACGTTCGCCGTCGAAATCTTGGTGACTGCCTCCTAATGAGCGATTCTCTTAGTGCCCTTCAGAGGTTCGCGAGTTGCACCAACACCATCCTATCGTGCAGCACATCCAGGACCTCCTCCACATTCTGCATACTTCTGGTGTAAATGTGGAGTGTGTAGTGGTCACGTCGGCCTGCCGGGCAATGAACTGGCGGATTTGGTAGCTAAGACGGCAGCTACGCAACCCAGCAGCATGATTCCGTTTATGCCCTCGGCGGACTTCCGGCTTGTTGTTCTGAGGGCAGCGCTTTCGTGCTGGTCTGACTAGTGGTCGTCTCTCCGCAAGAACAAGTTCAGGGAAGTTAAGGATCTGCCTGTAAACTGGGTAACCTCCTCTCGTATATCTCGTCGGGAGGAGGTGATATTGGCTCGTTTGCGGATTGGTCACTGCTTTTTTACACATAGCCACATTTTTAGGAAAGAACTCGCGCTGTGGGGCGACATTGTCAGTGCGGCATGTCCTGCTGGAGTGTGTTACATTAGCAACCCTTCGCTCATTCCTGCAGCTGGCGGCTTTCCTTTTTTTTTTTTTTTAAACAGTAACGGAGTCTGATCAGGACTCCGGTACTGTATCCCTATTTACATTTCCCCCCGTAGGTTTTACTGATTACTGGTTTACTAGTTTTACTGTTTCTTTTACAAACATATACACATTGCACAAACATATAACATCCATGCCCAAGGCGGGACTCGAACCCACGATCCCCTGCCCACGAAGCACCAAAGCGAGACGCTTTTGCGAGCGCGGCCATGGGGACCGGCACCTTAAGGAGGTTCTTGCTGAGCGGCAGAGAAGATTTTATCGTTTTTATCTCGGATGACATTTCCAATAAGTGTTTAGGTTTTATTTATTTTATCCAGACAGTTTTAATGGAGCGACAGTTCTTGCATTTTGTTTCCCCACTGGTTACTTTTAACCAAGGTGGTGGTTTTAGTCACCTATTTTGATCCTATTTGGCCTTTTTAATAAAGCCCATTTTAAATGCATCTGTGGCCTTAGTCATGGGTACTATTATCAGGATTTTATACCTAACCCCCTTTTTTAGTTTATTTTTGTTTTTTACATTGTCTTTTACCTCTGGTGTTTTTATTGGAACTTGCTTTTATAAGGGCGCTAATGGCCATAGTAGTCAAATACCCCTAAACACCAACCATCATCATCATCATCATCATCTTGCTTTCAATTATACAGCGTAAATTGTTATCAACATTGCCACAAAGTGGCAACATTATGAACTTTAGACCTTTTAATAACATTGTTCTTGCCCATGCCAGACCCTCTCTTTATTTTTCGACAGACATCAATGTATTTTTCTCTTCCTCGTACCTGCTGAACATTTCTTTATAATATTAAAGTATGCTTATCCCTTAAGCTACCTATTATATTTTCTTGTTTCTCTATATCGTCTATTCTAGCTTTCACTTTATTCCATTATTTTTGTCCCCCTGATGTCTGAAGATTGTCTAGCTCCCCCAATCCAACTTCTCTTACAATAACTGCAGCAGTTAAAGAATATCCATAAATAAAACTTCATTTTATTTCCATGTACACTAGCTTGTTGCTAGTTTCAATAATCTTAAGACCTTGAAAACATTTCATCTACTTTTTTAATCAGTCAATCAAATATGTTGTCTAATTATTTTATTTCTTCTACTGATCTGTTTCAATTTGTCACTTCCCTGCATTAAAATGCTAAGCTAGATTATTTATATTTTTTTGCTTCCTTTCCTGTTGGTTGAAATTATAGATATTTAAAGCTATTAATTATATGTTTCTCTTCCACAGGTGTGGTCCTGAAATTTAAGAACAGTACTGTGAAGTGAATTAGATGTAAAATGGATAAAGAAGCAGAAATGAAAGAAGAATTTCCTTTCTCAGAAGTTTCAGAATGTTTTTCACAAACGAAGAGAGAAAACTTCTCTGAAGTTGTTACAGTGAATTTGTCCAGTGAAGCTATTATATGTGATGAACTGTATGAAACAGAAATCAAAGAGGAGGATCCTCTCTCAGAAGTTATTTCAGAGATGGAGAGAGAAAGTTTCTCACAAGACATTACAATGAAACTCAACAGTAACATTACTGTATGCAATGAAGTGTGTGACACAGAAATCAAACAAGAGGGTGTTGATTTAGAATCTAGTCCAAGAAACAATGAACATGAAATGGAAATCAAAACAGAAATCAATGAAGCACAGGTTGACACTGACTTTTGTTCACAAAATGAGAGACAGTTCTTTTCTGAAGTTCCTGTGACAGTTATTCCATGCATCAAAGACTCTGAGCTGGACACCAAGATAGAAATCAAACAAGAACTGTGCTGGCTGGACAGGACTCCTATAGAAGCTCTATGTGTTGATGTAACTAAGGTTAGTTTTGCTAGTAAATAAATTAACTGTAGAAGTAATAAGTTGGACTTGTTAACACTACATCACTTAACTATTTTTTTTTACTTCAACAAGTTTTGGAAACAGTTTGTTTCCATCTTCAGTAGTTGTCCTTCGTGGTGTAGTGGTTACCATGCTAACTTCATATACCCAACGTCGTGGGCTCAAACCTGGCGGAGGAGAATGGATTTTTTCTGGTGTAAAAATCCTTAGCATGGCTTCCTTCAGAAGGGAAGTAAAGCCGTTGGTTCCGTGTCGTAGATTTATGGAACGCAAAAGAACCTCAAGCCTGATAGAGAGGCCTCTGATCAAAATTAAGCGGTCTTTCATGCCCAATTTAGAATGGGACGCTGAGAATCACAGTAGTTAAAGAGCTTCCATAAATAACACGCCATTTCCATCTTCAGCAGTTATTCAACTGGTTTGATCTGTGGTTTGTTCAAGTAGGTTAACTGTATTGGCATCTTGTGATTGTGGGATGAACTTTCATAGTGAATTTCCTGGCAATAAATCAAAGTTTGAAGTATGTAATTTGTTTTTTATGATGAGTATCTTTTCCTGTGTGTCGAGTTCAGCTGCATATCTGGCTGATTTTATCAGTTTTATAATTGATGGATTTCATGACTGGTAGACCATAAATGATTTTTCTATATGTTTATATTTCACACATCACATGTGTTCTTGTAGTCTGGTTTGTATACTTGTTTTTGTTTTTCCAATGTAAAACTATTGCAATCTGAACAACTCTGTATACACCTGATTTAATGTTCCCGAATGGAGTCTTTGAAATTACTGCACGGTAAGTTTTCAACATTAAAACTGTTTCTTGCAGCTAAGATAGTGTTAAACTTCTTGAAGATGTTGCAGAATTTTCGTTGAAATGTTGGATTATATGTGCATGTTCTAAATGGCATTTTATGTTTCTGTTGTACCACTGTTGAGTTCCCTTTTATGTTAATATTAACCAATTATAATTGTAACAATTCTCCACTTATCTTTTTGAAATCCAAGAACTAGTTTTGCAATAAGATGATCTATTGCATCGTCAGCTCATTTTCTTTTTGATCTTGTTTATTTACGTTGTTATGGTTACTGTCACTAAGTGAATTGTGTACTAAGGCATTGCTAACTACTGGAATCAAAACAAATTTGGTGAGAGAATCAATTGGTGGTATGTCAAAATTCATAAATTGTAACCTACCAGATCACGCAAACTGTTCTCAAGATTGTTAACTCACAATAATGTTATGAGAGAGTCTATGATCAAGACACGGTTGCTATTGAGTAGCTGGTTTATTATTTCATCTGAGGGTCTATAAAAGCCTTTTCGAGGTATTTCCTTAATTTTGGGAACCTTTGGCTGTGTGGACCATAATGTTTCAATCATTCTTCATCTCTGCAGATGAAACAAGGTGAGATGTTGGGTTATTATCTTGTACTGTTGGATCATAAAGAAACAATCTTTATTTAACATGCAAAATGAAAATTTTTATACAAATTATTTATGGAATCCTTTTCCCCAGACAAGACAGCTCATTCTGTTACACTATGATTTATTTTTAACCAAAAAAGATGGAATATTCAAATCATAAGTTTCTACTGTGATCAAAACATGATTGAAATAATCAGAATTAGTCATTGAAGGAACTGATTGTTGAACTTCAAATTCCAAATTTAAAACATTTTACTACTTCATAATAGGTCATTCAGAGATGAGAAAGCCAGCAGATAATGTAATGGCTTTAAAAGAATTGTAAAGCAATATATCTTAAAAATATTGATAAACAGGAATGGAAATTATTCTTTTTCTGAAGAAGAGTAAATTGAATAATGTTGTTGAAATTTATATGTTACACAGTATGCCTGGTTACAGTGAAAGTTTTGTGAATTGAGGTGTAACACTTATTGTTTCACTTACTGTTATTTTTTAAAGAAGACATGTTTCAAAAGCTGTTGCTCATATTTTCAGCTGTAGTTTTAGACTGGTGTGGATGATGTCCTCTCAATATCTATGGTGTGTAGATATAATGTATTTGTCAAATACTCTGGTGCCAGTATTTCAAAATTCATGATGCAACAAAAGTTCTTTATAATAAATATTTTTCCCCAAAGATGTAGGTCTATGAGGTGGTTCACATGCATTATTTACTCTGTGTTTTTGTTTATTTTGTGGTTGGAACTCCAAAACTGTGCTGCAACTGCTGACTTGTTTATTTGTTTTTTATGTTGTATATATGTTCCTTGGTCTGGTTGCTGATATTTCTTCTGGTTTTTCCAATGCATACTTCTGTTGTCCTCCGTGGTGTAATGGTTACCATGCTAACTTCATTTATACAAGGTCTCGTGTTCAAACCCAGCGAAGAATGATGGAGTTTTGTCGGCATAAGAATCCTAAGCATGGCTCCCTTTGTAAGAGAAGTAAAGTCGTTGGTCCTGTGTCATAGATTTACAGTATGTAAAAGAACAAGTCTGATAAAGAGACCTCTGAGCAAAATTAAGCAGTGTTTCATCCCAGTATAGAATGGGATGCTGAGAACCACAGCAGTAAAAGAGTATACATAAATAATGCTCCATTTCCATTTGAATGTATATTTTATTGCAGTTTATCTGATAGAATGCTGGTTTTTCCTTTTGGGGTATTAATGAAATACCGCCACCAGACGTATTCAAAAAGTAAATTATGCCATCTACAAACCATAAATATAGAAAAGGCAATGTTATTCATGCCAGTCAAAAAACTATAGCTGACTTTAAAACAATGGCTTTTGAAACATATCCTGTTTAAAAAAGCAGTAAGCAAGGCAAGAAGTGTCTACACCTTGATTTACAAAATTAATTCAGTGTTGCTTCACTGTCTCTAAACTTTTAGAATATTACTTTTCAGTAAAAGTGTTACATAATCTGTTTATAATCCAGGCAGTCTTGGCACTTATCAATCTGTTCCAGTTTTATTTACAATTTGAACATTTAATTGCATTTTTAAATATATTAATGTGCATAATTATGTTACAGGACTGTGAGGATGAGAGTTTCCCTTCAACAAAATCAATAAGGTAAGACTTTTAGATCATGCTGTACTGCTTATGATCCATAATTTCATCGTGTTAACCATATTCCTTGTTAATATAAGTGATGATACTGTTCTGCAAACATTATCAGTGTAGCAAAATTCATTCTCCAAGTTGCGTCAGTACTGTCACCACATTAACAAAAGTTAATATTGTGACAGCGTTGTCCATATGTGGCCGCTCTCATATTCACCTTGGTATGTGAGTTGGTGGAAACAAAGACCTTGAAAAGCAGAAACACATGCTAGTAACTAGAAGTCTTGGAAAGTGGTATGTCTGATGCATATGAGTAGGTTCAGCTTCCAAAATTTTACCTAATTATGATATCATTTCTAGCTATAAAAAGAAGGAAGAATTAGAAGCCAATTTGAATCATTATTTGAATTAATATTTATTTGTACAACTTCTTTGACATAGCTTTTACTTTTTTTGTACTCTAAACTAAACCATGTACAAATTTTAATGCCTTCTTGTTACCTCAGTTTGCATGGCACCCAGGCTATTAGCTCTTTCCACTTTATCTTAATTATCCCTCTCCTCCACTCTGTCTTCTTTTGCACTCCTTAGTTTTCTTACCCATTTTTCTCTTACTTTCTGCAAGAACCCACCTATGCTTTTCATCTTCTTTTCTTCCTTTCCTGTTAGCATTTTCATAGTTTTCCCCTTTTATTTTTTCCCATTCTTTCTCACAAAACCTTTTTTCTTTATATAGCTAGTTCCTTGCATTCTGTCATTTAATGTTCTATATTTCACACATTCCTTTTTCACTGTCTCTAATCCTTCTTAAAAATATTTTTCATCCAAGCTAGTTCTTTTTCTTGTATGTTACAGTATTCTACATATGGTTCTCGTCCCCAGTATGTTTTTATTTTTTTTTATAAAATTCTATCAAGTTCCTGTTTTCGAAATTTCCCCACTTCTCCTACTTTCTGTCTGCTACATTTTATCAGTTTATTTTCATTTATTTTATCAAGCTTGCATGTATCTCCATTTTGTATTCTCTCCATAATGTTTCCAACCCCTGCCTAGCAAGTATTTGTGTGCTCCAGATTTTTTTGTTGCTTCATACATTGCTTTAAGATTTTTCCATCTTCTTTTGCCAAACACTTATACCAAATTTATTATTCTCTCCATTATTCCATTCTTTCTTGTTTTCCCAAGGTTTGCCAAGGTACATGCCAATTTACATTCCCAAATAAATTGTGAACAGCACACAGTGGAATGTCAACTGTCTTCATGTTGAAGTATTCGTAAATTCTTTGCAGCAGTGATTAAAGACTTTTATTCCTAACTAATTTTGACTCAATAAAGACATTTGTTACACTGGTGTGAGGAGTGGGAGTTTTACACTGAGTTGAAGGTGATGGTAAAAAATTTGTTGAATGAAATGAAGAAAATGAAATCCAGAAGAAGAAAATGGTTGGGAAAATTAAATCTGGAAAGAAGAAATGAACCAAAATAGAGAAGAAGATGGAATCCAGCATTTGAAAAATGGTGTGATTGGCTAATGCTCGGCATGTTGGAGTTCTTCCAGTTGCTTTCTTGCTTCCCAGTAGCACAATGAGTGATCTGTGGCTGTTAAATTTTGACACTTGAAAAATGAGTCATATTCATTGTAAAATTGTGTTCTCTACAAAGTATGCAAATTGGAGTTGGAAGGATGTTTAGTTTATGTAGATGGGCAGCCAAACAATCATGTCCTGTATATAATTGAAATAGAGCAACAGCTTTTGATCATGGTTATTCTGGATTTATTGTTTGTTGAACAAGATTTTCCATTGTTGATTTATACTTTCTTGATATAAACTGACATGTTTTTGCTGGATGGTTTTCTGTATTATTGGTTTTGATGAGTGAAATAATGCAGATGAGTTTTTAATTTGGTAAGTTGTATCTTTTTTTGCTAATGCATATGCTTTTACTTTACCAAGGATACCACAGATAAAAAATTTAGTTAACAATGGAGGACCTGAAAAGCAAACTTTCCACCAAAATTGAAGAACAACTGGCTGGACTGAAGTACATCATAGAAGAATTTGTTGGAATAGAGAAAAACCTTTACCTGTGCCTTAATGCCCTGGAGAAAAAAGTTGACAGTGGTGCCAAGGAACTGAGTGTAATAATTGGAAAGATGCTTGATGGAAAGTTGAGATGTTAACCTTCAAAGACTTCTGCCGACAGTTCAGCACCATCGTTGCCCTCCACTGATGGTCAGCAGAAGAGGATACCATACAGCTGATAGTAAAGCCTCCAGGGATGCAGAAGCACTCAATGTGATCCTGATGTTGGCAAAGTCCAGAGATATCTGGGAGACCCCCAAAAACTGCTTAAGAAATCATCACTTGGCTGCAGTCTACCACAGTTGACTTAAAGCAGGGCTACAACAGCAAGGGGAGATGATGTAGGAGTTCACCCCGGAGATCGAAGAACTGGTGAATAAAGTCCTGGTAAACCTACCACCTAGTTAATGTACTTTCTCGTTTGTCAATGAGATGCATGATGCCGATATAAGACCGTCTGACACTCGATTATAAGATGATCCATGAGGTATTAATGGCAGCTTTTTTAATGGAAGCGGGAAAGACAATATCTGCATCCACCTTGAAAATTAGGAGTATTCAGTAAGGCAGGGAGAAACAACCCAGTTATGACCTTGAAGTAGTGTATGTTGGGTGTAGCAAGCCAAGTCATCCAGTGAAAGATTTTCCATTACAAGATGACAGGTAGACAGAAAATAAGTAAGTACCGGTATGGCAGGGGGCACAAGGGCCACAGACTGGCAAGTTTGGTCTTTGGAAGAGAACTGTGATTGCCATTCAACCTGATGTTTACAAGTCCTCCTGGAACAGAGCAGCCAGTAGTCAACTACATGGAGCAACTTGCAGACCAACTTCATGACATGCCGGAGATGGCCCAGCAAGTAGTGAGCGATTGGATAAAGACCCATTACAACCAGCAGGTCAGCAGCTGAGGTTTCCAACAAAGTGATTTGGTGTGACTGTATCACCCTTCCTAAACCAAGGGATGCTGCCTCAAGCTTCAACAACCATGACAAGGGCCTACCTTGTAAAGAGGATATCTACCGCATCTAGAGGCTACCATGAGGGAAGAAACTGGTAGTACATTTGAATTGTCCAGCCCATTATAATGGTGCTAGTTGAGATGACCAGCCCTATGGAGGGAGCAGTTTGACAATGCCGTCTGGTATGTGATCACACTCATGTTTGCTCTGGCATCTGACAATGGAGATGGAATGTGGGACATCACATTTGGATGTGTAAATAGCGGCGTTCTGCAACAGGATGCTTCTGAACCCAAGATTCTTCTAATGACATGAGTTTTTCCGATATTCAAGAAGTTTTCTCCAAGCTTGGTTTTTAGTGCCTTCGATAAATTTCCAGAAAGCATGTGATATCATTTTCTCACTATAAAAAGGAGGAAGAATGGCAGTGAGTCATGTGTTGTGAATTCTATCGAGCCGTCTTGGTGCAAGCCATGACTCCATTCTGAGTCATTAAAGACAATTTGTTGCAATATTGTCTTCATGGCTGGAAATGTTAGAAATGTTATACATATAGACTGCAGGCTTGACAAGTTTTTTGTAAACAACCAACAAAGTTTTACTTCTATACAACTAACAACTACAAGCATGCAAGACAGTGAAGGAATCTAATTAACTGGGGCTGAAATTTTTCAGGCACTGTAATGTGGAAGATACCGGCTAAATAAATACAAATGAAAGAAAAACTAGTCATAGCATAGCTTTATATAAAACTCCAAAGGAATAATTGAATATTTTATGAAGCTGTAATTAGATTAAAGATGTTACCTTTAAATTGATTAATATTGTTTTCATTTGTTTCAATTCTGAAGTTATTTAGTGCAATAAGTTGCTATGTACCTTTTAATAAAAGCGCTTCCATCTCACCAATTAAAGTATCCAGAAATGTGAGAGACACCAAAGATTGTTGTACTTGTCAATGCTTTGTAGTCAAGTTATCAAGTGCAGACATCAAAAAGCATCATAGTGGGGAAATTTTTAAATATTGGTCCAGAGGTTTAAAATAAATAATTAGAAAATAATCATAACACTTTCAAAAATATGTGATAGGAAGAAAGGGTTGTTGGAAGCTGCAAAATACATCAGAAGGAGATAGATAATTCACTAATAAATGGAGGCCATTATGATGTAATATTGCACACACAGAAAAATTGTATTTAATAAATTATGTAATCGTTAAAAATTGGAGGGATAAAATATGAAAAGGAAAATGGAATGAATTAACCAAAATGGTGTCACATTTAAATGATGGGAATTTTAGGAAGTCTAACATAATTAGGAAAGGGCTGGAGGGCAGAATTGTGTAATAGTAGCTTTACGGAATATAAAGGTCCTGCCTAAGGATTCAAATATGGGAATGTTCTAGAGCTACATATTATGTATATTTTATTGTATTGAAGAAAAAATCTGATGTGTTACACTCGCATGACTTTCTCTAGCTGTTCTACAATCACACTCCTTGCAAATGGTTATTAGTCTTTCTACATCATGCTAATTGAGATAAACATTAGCAGCATGTTCATATTATTTAGCCCCTTATAAGTAGAAGAGAACTAAAGGAAATCACTAATGTAAAGTAATAGTCAAATGTTTTAAAAGCTGTGATTGTGTGATTGTCATTGTAAATTGCTTCTTTGCTTGTCAAGGAGTAGAACGAAAGAAAAACCACACTTCCTGTTTAAGAAAAGCATAAGTACTTTACAATTGAAACTAGTAACAAAGAATATTCCAGAAAAGGTTACTTCTACAACAAAGATGTAAAGGACATAATTTCTTCACATTTTGTACAAGTAAGCTTCTGTGTGTCTCATATGGTTTAGCAGTTAAGCAAAATTCATACAGAATTAAGAGGTTGTTAGAGGCAATTCCCAAAGAATTCAAGATATACATTTTATTTGCAGTGTACCTAAATAGCTTTAATATATGGTGCTTTAATCAAAATTGTTAAAGCCAGTTTTGAGAAAATCAAAATTTCCAAAAATTTTCTACATTAAGGGGTAGTTTGTGGTGGGAGGATTTTCTTGGAAATCTTCCATGTCACTTCCTTAGAAGATACTAAACCTAAATACCAAATTTGGTATTTAACAGTGTTTTTGTTTTTGAGCTATTCTGTCCAAAGACACGCCTTTTTTCGGACTCGGGGGACCCCAAAACATTTATTTCCAGTGAAATCTTGACATAAAATTTTTGGGTGGAATACAATATTTTCTCTATCCACTATATACATTGGTCCTAGAGAAAGTAAAAAAGGAAAAAGACTATGAATATGTTTATATGATAAACCTCTACAGGCATTTTCGTTAAGGGTAGCCAAGTTGGTTACACACTGGCTTTTTGAACTTATGGTCATGGGTTCTAACCCGGCCCAGACTGATGGTTTTTAAGTGTGCTTAAATGTGATAGCCACATGTCAGTATATTTACTGGCATGTTATAGAACTCCAGCAGGATGAAATTCTAATGCACTGGCAGAGCTGCTATGATCTTGGCATTTGACTGCATTGTTAAGTTTTTTGTTTTTTTTGTTTTTGTTTTTGTAAATCTAGAGCCATTTACTATTTACAATATAAATAGCATGTTGAGATTTTCTTTCCACCTTGAGAGCTATCACTAACTTCCAGTCCCCTTACATTTGGTTTTGTGTGAATGAAATTGATATCCTTATAGACCCTGTGTTGCTGTGCTCCATGTATGAAAGATCAATCTTATGTCAGTGCAGTTATCTGCACATCTGCCAATCTCTTATTGTGCTACTACAAATAAATACTTTGGCTCTCACAGTTAAATATGAGATTATTTTGCTATGTTTCTTATGATCTAGCAAAATTACATTTTGACAGAAAGGGAACACAAAATTTTCAATATATGTGTGTGCGAGCATACATATATTTATATTTTGTTCCATTTGTGCGCATTGCTCAGAAAGTGCATCAATATTCTACTCATTATTGCCCTAGAATTTCATTTTATCAGTATTTTAGCTGCATATCAGAATAGGAGATTTTTAATTCATTGACCTTTTTATTATTTGATTACTCTCTTGAGTGATTAGTCACTAAAGCTTCATGCTTATCATCTAAATTAATGTGTGCTCTTTTTGTCATTGAATAGTCAAATACCTAGATATTCTGACAATCTTCAAGATTAGAATTATTGGTATTATGGTTGTAATGAAGTGCATTTATGATTAATTTAGTAGATATTCTTCGCTAATTTACTCATATGTGAAACATTGTTTTGTTATATCTTGGTAGTTGTAAATAATATTCCCTTTCAGGTTGTACAGAGCAGAAGCATCCAGATATAAATCAGGTTTATTCTCTGATGGAAATTCTGAAAATAATGCAACATTGACAAAGGATGATCCTGAATATGAAATAGCCAGAAAATATACATGTAAAGAAATTGACCTATCAGAAACATCTTCAGTACAGAAAGATGATTGTGCTGAGTCAGCTTTGGTTAGAGATAATATGGACAGAAATTATAAGTGTGAAATTTGTGACAAGAGATTTACCTCACAATCACATTTAAGAACACACAGAATCACTCATGATGGCAAAAAGCCACATAAGTGTGAAACTTGTGGGAGGTGTTTTATTCAGTTGCGATCATTAAAAATGCATAAATTAAATCATGAAGGCATAAAGCCTCACAAGTGTGATACCTGTGGGAAGCGTTTTACTCAATTGAGGGTAATGGTAACACACAAATTGACTCATGAAGGCATAAAGCCACACAAGTGTGACATTTGTGGTAAGAGTTTTACTGTGTTGAGAAATTTGAAATTGCATAAATTGACTCATGAAGGTATAAAGCCACACAAGTGTGACACGTGTGGAAAATGTTTTAATCTAATGCAACATTTGAAAAGACATAAATTGACTCATGAAGGCATAAAGCCACATAAGTGCGACACTTGTGGAAAGGGTTTTAATCTATCAGAACATTTGAGGAGACATAAATTGACTCATGAAGGTATAAAGCCACACAAGTGTGATACCTGTGGCAAGTGCTTTGCCTTGTTGAACAATATGAAGGTACATAAATTGAGTCATGAAGGCGTAAAGCCACACAAGTGTGATACTTGTGGTAAGAGTTTTACTTTGTTGCACAGTTTGAAAAAACATAAATTATCTCATGAAGGCATAAAGCTACACAAGTGTGATACTTGTGGGAAATGCTTTACTTGGTTGAGAGATCTGAAACTGCACAAGTTTACTCATGAAAGCATAAAGCCACACAAGTGTGATACTTGTGGGAAGTGTTTTATTTTGATGAGAAATTTGAAAAGACATAAAATGGCTCATGAAGGCATAAAGCCACATAAGTGTGATACTTGTGGGAAGTGTTTTATTGTATTGAGAAATTTGAGAAGACATAAATTGACTCATGAAAGCATAAAGCCACATAAGTGTGATACTTGTGGGAAGGGTTTTACTCAATTGCAAGGTTTGAAAAGACATAAATTGGCTCATGAAGGCATAAAGCCCCACAAGTGTGATACTTGTGGGAAATATTTTACTGTAATTCAAAGTTTGAAAAGACATCAATTAGCTCATGAGGGCATAAAACCACATAAATGTGATACTTGTGGAAAGTGCTATGCTAGGTTAACAAATTTAAAAACACATGTGCTTACTCATCTAGGCATATAGGTAAATGTGTAATTCTTATGCGAGTTGTTTTACTAGGTTGACATATTTCAAAATGCATGTACTTACTCATCTAGGCATAAAGCCACACGAGTGTGATACTTTTAAGAAGTGTTTTTCTGAAATTCTAATTTTAAAAGATACTAGTAACCTATGAAGGCAAGGGAAACAAGTTCATGTAATCGACAAGGGCTGAACTGAAATCACAAGCAGCCGAGATATGATATAGCCCTCTCAAAGGTACAGCTGAAGACCAGAAATCAATTAACCCTAGAAAGGTGGCACTAGTATGTCTTACATTAGTGGTGGCGCAGGGTCACCTGCGACCCCAGGAGTAAAATGGTTGTTTTAAGGAGCTAAATAAATATTTTTGTAAAATTATTGCATATATTTACCAGTCAAAATATAATACATTAAAATAACTGTTGGTGGTATAAAGATTAGCTGAAAAGTGAAAGTTAAACTATTACATTAGATATTGCCTTCTAAACTTACAGTAACTTGAAACTGAGGTGCATCACAATACACAGACTTCAGGGTTCACTTCACTAGTATTATAATAATAATAGTAATTATAATGTAATTTTTTTTTTTACAGTAAAAACACATGTTTTTAGCCTCTTTATAATATAAACACAGCTCTTACACACGATTACATTGTAGTCTCTAAGGTGATTTTGCATTTTTTTGCTGCAGATTTTATACCTGGTTGTGGAAGCAAGTGCACGAATTTTGAGTTCTTCCTTTTCTGCTTTTTGTTCACTTTCAGTATTTGAACTCACAATTTCAAGTTCACCTTCGGTTTCACCATTTTCACCACCTAATATTTCCTCTTCTTCCACTTCCCTTATTAGGGCTAACAACCTTGCCTGTTGTTCCTCATAGCTCATAATGAGATATAAAACAACACTACGTTGCAAAATAAGTATGTATTATAGGCACAACTTCTCGGAGGACGAGCTATAACTACAGAAACAGTATGCCAAACGAGATACAATAAACAACAGGAGAGATGGCATGGAGTATTTACCGTCCTTCTTTGAATTGATACTCACAAATAGTCTACTTTCTAGGAATGTGCGGGCCTGTACTCCAATGTTAATTACTTCTAACAAAGGCCAAGGAATGCAGTGAAAGGTAAGGGAAAGACAGAGTGCAGATATCCAAAAACATTATTCACATCTTGTTAATAAAATTGACTGGGGTCAGAAAATACCCTATGGCACCTCTCTAGGGCTAATCAGTGTAAACAATGTATAGGGTAGTCTCATCTACAAGGATGTGAAAGGAACAGTTACCTAGGATCTGTGTAGCTATCAAGGGTATTTAGCTTGATTTATTTCTTTTTTCACCTATTATGCTAGGCTATGAGGCAAGAGTGGCAGGTGATATTATTACATATAAACCAAAAATTCCTTAAATATTTGGGGGAAAAAAAAAAACATTTCTAAATATATTATCATGTTCTTCTTTGTGTTGGTTATAGGAAAATAAATATATGTGCCTGTGTTTGAAAGACAAAATTGTCTTTAAAGCTTAATATTTCCATTTTTACCGCACCCACCAAAAAAAAAAAAAAAAGTAACAAGCTGGACAGTTAGCTGTAATAAGGCAATGGCTAATCTAAATTGAAACATGAACCATTTTATAGAGAGTAAAAAGTTGCTGTGATTTGGCCTATGAATGAGCAGCTTTAAATGTCATAAAAGAAACTTAAAAAGCTAAGAGTTTAGCATGGAAACATTTTTGCAATAGTAACTATACTAAAAAGTTATACCTATTTTAAAAATATGGAAATCTATATAACTTCTTCCAAAATAACAAGGAGCAATTCCCTCATCTACAATCTATATTACAATCCCATCATGCACCAATACTTTCTCAATTCAGCCTAAATATGTTTCACAAGATGTAATGACACCTATGTGCACTTATACCTGCTTTCACTTTCCTCCTCAAGTATGCAGTAAGTATCTAATGTATCCAGGTAAGAAAGAAAAATTCAGGAAATCTTACAGAAGAATAGAAATACCACTTGAATATATGATTTCCTCACACGGGGAATATGACTATGTTAAATCCTATACAAATGCCCAATATTTCTTGGAATAGCTATTAGCCATGGGCCAGTAAGTTTATCTTTGTTTTTAGGAAGATATTGGGAAAAATTTATTACAGGTTGAATTAATTTTTATTTTGAACTCTATGCATTTTGGCCAGTAAACCAATGTGGCTTTAGAAAATAATTTAGTTAACAATACTTTCTTTTTAATCAATTCGAAAATATCAAGCCATGGATAATAAAGTCTTACAAGCAATCAGCCTAGATATATCTATGGTCAGTGATAATGCAAAGTATTATTAGCTATTAGGCTTCTTAGAGCTTTCATAGTGTAATGACTGTACTTATGGACTACAACAAGGTTCATCTCTAAGCTTATACTATACCATTTGTACAGTTCACACCTAAAGATAGTCAATATCTGGTAATTGCTGAATGACTTCATTTTTAGTCTAAACATAAGAAGTGAATAGAAGATAAATTAAAAATGCTTTAAGCACTATCAATTTTTTGGGATCTTTAGTTTCATGTGTAAATATAAATGGATCATATTCTAAAGATTATAAAACATTCCTATTGAAGTTAGCAATTTAACAATCCCACCTTTTAATGCAATATCTAACTTGGTTAAGACGCTCTTGTGATTACAAGATTTATTTATATGTCGAAACTGCAATGATTATCTAATATTTTCAGCCTCTTATCTGGACGTAACTGGAGAGCTGAGACATTATGCCTGTTAATCCTTTACAATTAAGTGTCTTGTAAATCTTAATTTTGGGTTATATTCTTTCTTGAAATTTCCAAACTAATCTAATCAAAATTAATGTAGGTATAATTTAAATATAAACATTGATATTGGGATTAAATAGCAAAGCTAGCATTATTGTCACATTAAAAGAAAGTGGTTGTTATCCTTATCAAGAAAGGAAAATCAAATTTATAAGCTATTTTATTGCAAATGTATGGCAAAACTCACTGGATTCTGTACATCGTACACTGCACTAACTCCAGTCCAATGTTAAAAATCTACTGAACTCATAATATATCTCAAAATCTCTCATTCTAAAAAGATATTTGGAAATCATCCGGAAAACATCCCAAAATCTTCCACATATTTAATGGATTGGAATGTCCTGTACACTGGCTCTGAAATTGAATTTTCATATTTTAATAAACATGACATTGCATTATACAAAAATTTAAGAAATCGATATGCCATTGAACACCATTATGACAATACCTTTACACTAATGAGCCTATAGTGGAATACACCTCAGCCAATATATAAGAATTAATAGTCATAATAGTGACGGTCAAAACTATCCAAAACAATAAATTCCCCCATAGGTAACTTTTTGGCATGTGAAGAAATGTTTTTTAAAATCTAGTTATGTTTGGATAGTCTAAGAGTTTACTATTTTAAGAAACTGAAGAGATACATTTACATATTTTTATACAACTGCAGAGTATTGAAATCAAAATTCAGAAAAATCCAAATTTTTATTTAATTGAAAATAGAAATACACTATTTTTAGACCTTGAAGACCGTTGTAAACGTTATGCATTTGATGAAAATATCTCAATCAGTGCTCTAATAAATCGAAATTTGCTTCAATGAAGATTGTGGGAGATTTACGGAATTTATATAGGTTGCTCCATGCTTAGGAAAACTGGCACCAGATGTCCATAACAATGCTTTTGAGGACTCTTCCAAGCCAATGAGAAAGCATCACCGCAAGTACGATAATATCTGCCCAATAATAGAGTTCCAGCAAATCAATTAACTAGCCTTTAAACATGGCATCAGATTAGCGAATAAATACGATGGTTGCTTCTTACTTTCTTAAAATCTCAGACCCGGAGGAACTGCTGCAAGATATTGCAAAACATATGAAATGGTTTTCTTAAACAGCGCACTAACGTGTTTCAAGAGAAGTGTCTTTTAATGTGCTGTAACAAAGTATTTCTCAATTACTCAAACAAATAATTGTTTAGTATAAAAAAACTGGTAACAAAAATATTTATTTCAATGTTTTCACAACAATTCTGCAGTGTAATTTTTATCTCCTCGCATTGACGCACAGACAGTAGTTATCTCGCGTTGAGAACTTCATACAAAACTATATTTGCTGACGATCGTTCTCTTCTTTTTACAGCTGTTGTTCATTTGGCTAGAATTCTCTAGAAGTCGTGAGCATTCTAGCTCGAATTCATTGCACCCATGTGTCGTACTCCAAACCTTTGAAGCAGTGCCGTAAGTCTTTTTCTGGAGCTTGTGTGACATTTCCAGTGGAACTATCAAAACCAAATGTAGATGCAAAAACTACCATGCGATTAAAAGCAAGTCGCCCATTCGCATGCGGCGATCATGGGTGGCAAGGTACAGTGACTCTGTCCCCCTCATCAGGGCTAGTCATTCCGGCCAGCACCGTCGTAATAGGCTAGATGATCCAAGTGTACTAGCAATCTCTTCCCTCTGGGTAGCCTCTCGATGCGGTAGACAACATCGTTAATTCTCTTAGGCCCTGCCAAGGTTGTTGATTGGGGCGCGTCCGTTGGTCCGGATAGGACGATACATCTTCTCTATTGCACGGGTAAATCCGCAAGAAAAGCGGATAGGTATCGTGTCGATTTTCCCCCGCCCGAGGCGACTAGTTCCTGCTCCTGTTGGAAACCTTGGATGTTGGCTTGTGGTCGTAACGGGACTTAATCCTGTCCATCGCTAGTGGGTGTGTTAAAGGACCATCTTATGTAAGTCGTGAAGTCAGCATGCGAGATGTTCCAGCACCCTGGGACCAACTACAGTAGATTGAGTTTGACGTACCTAGTGCATCGAGCCATTCCTGACTTCTTCAGTGTGGGTCCCTCTTAGTAGTGAAGTAACAATTACAACGCAGATATGTCCGCGTTTTGGTCGAGTGATTAGACCACTAATCTCTCACCTAGACGGACCAGATTCGATCCCAAGCAATCACATGTGAGATTTGTGGTGGACAAAGCGGCGCATGGGCGGGTTTTCTCCGGTTTCCCCCGCCATCGCATTCCACCGGTGCTGCATCTTCGTTCCACAGATCATTAGTGTCATCGCCAGCTGTGCCATTTGTAGCAACAAAAAAAAAAAAAAATAAACGGGCGTTAAACACAAGATTCACGAGTAGACCACGAGTGCAGACCCCTATCGGTGGAAGGATATGCTCATTGGTTGAGGGATGCATATCTCTAACCAGGGAAGGTGCGCAATCTAATAAATCGCTTTTGCCCCTCCTTCACATAAACGGAAGGTTAGAAACTCACCCACAACTAGCCAACTGGTCAGGACTATCACAACTAACTTAAGGTGATTGGGACGTCAAGCCGGCTATATCGCCTTTCATCCCAGTGAAGTGACCCCCTCATTGGGCTCGCGGTGTGTAGAGAGCTCCGGCGTTTGGATTTATTCCATTTCTTGTGACTAAAACAAATCTAAAAATCTCATGTGTTCCATTCACATTACTTTCTCATCATTTATGTAACAAATTATTGTTAATAAGCTTATTCTTCTATCTATTTCATGCTAAAGGAGATACACAGTAGCAAAAACGGGCTTATTACTTTGTTCCTTATAAGTAGAAGGGAAATAAGGGAATACACTAGGCTAAACCGATAGTCAAATGTTTTAAATTGTGGTTGCTATGGGATCGAAATTCGTTTCTTTGCGTGGCCAGGAGTTGAAAAGTTCCCGTATGAGAAAAGATAAAGTATTTTAAAACTGAAACCAAAAAAAGGAATATCTCGACAACTCCATGGTCAAGTCCACGAAAAACAGATGTATATGACATAAACTGTGTATTTTAAGGAAATCTTCATTTTTATGTAATAAGTTATTTCTATGTCTTACAGTTTACTAGTTAGGCAAAAGAAATAAATAAACATCATCCACAATAAAGCGGTATACAGATGCTATTCCCAAAAAATTAATGATATACATTTTGCCATATAAATAAAATATCTTAAAAATAAAAGATTTTAATCAAAATTTTCAGAAAATAAAAAAATTCGTAATATTTTCCACGTGAGAAACTTCCTTGAAAAACTTCGTGTTGCATCCTTGGAAGATACTGTGCACTTAAGTATCAAGTTTGGTATTTAACGTATTTTTCGTTTTTGCTCTATACTGTCCAGGCACAGACGTACACAAAGACGAACGAATGTGTTTTTTTTTTATTCAGTGGGTCCTTAAACATGTTTTTCTGGTGAAATCTCGGTATCATATGTTTGGTGCAATACAATACCTTCTCTATACACTATGTACATAGTAAGTGTAGCGGAAGTAAAAATACTGTCGTGTTTGGAAAAGAAGTACTCCAGTCCACACAATGTCACACTCTTTTTGTTGTACCAGTTACAGCATCGCAGTAGAGAAAATACTGAGAAGCAATATGTTAGGTAGCTACTCGGTTACGGTCGAGGTGCACATCATCATGAACTCCTCGCTCGGTTTTGTAACCACCCGCGCATTGGACAGTTTGACCAATGAGAAAATTCAAGAAAATCTGGTGGAACAAGGCGCCACATTTGTTTTTAACGTTCAGAGGAAAGAAATTGCGACTTCCTGCTTACCCATGCCCTGATCCTTGATCGGGAGATCTCAAATAATTAAGGCAGAGTACGAAGACATCGAGGTTAGGTCTTAAATTCTGAACTCACTCAGATGCCACAAGGGCCAGCACTTCAAGTAATCAGTCGCTCTCTGTGGCGTAGTGGTTACCATGCTGACTTCATGTACCCAAGGTCGCGGGTTCAAACCCGGCGGAGGACGATGGGTGTTTTTTTTTTTTTTTTTTTTTTTTTTTTTTTTTTTTTTTTTTTTTTTTTTTTTTTTTTTTTTTTTTTTTTTTTTTTTTTTTCCGAGCGTAAAAATCCTTAGCATGGCTTTCTCCCGAAGGAAAGTAAAGTCGTTGGTCCCGTGTTGTAGATTTACGGCACGTAAAAGAACCTCAAGTCTGATAGAGAGGCCTCTGAGCAAAATTAAGCGGTCTTTCACGCCCAATATAGAATGGGACGCTGAGAACCACAGCAGTTAAAGAGCGTCTATAGATAAAAAAAAAAAAAAAAACGAAAACTTCAGGTACTCAAGCGATTTTTGCGCTGCTCAGTCTATATGTGGCTTCTGTTGGAACGTCATGCACGATGGAGCTTGTATATCAATTACATCTTGAGTTTACTGCAGCGGAGAGCGCTCCCTTTCTGAGAGGAGAGAGTAATCCAGGAGACACGATTCACATAGAAGGTGTACTTCTTTGTAGCCCGGAAGCACCGAGTTTTCTTTTTTTTTTTTTTTTTTCCGTTTTCCAGTTCTTATAATTAGCCACTTCTCTCTAAACTGTTGAATGTATGGAGGTATCTTCAACATTCTTACGCAAAGAACGAACGGCTGCACCCGGGTAAAGGAAAAGCTTACTGCTTGCTCAATTCGAAAAAAAAAAAAAAAAAAAAAAAAAAAAACGATGTTAATCTAAAATAACTTAATGGGCGACTGTAGGAATGTAACCAAAGGCTATACCATATATTACCATATTGGTTTAAAGCTTTAGCACAATATGTTATGTTAGGTAGGAAAATTGCGATAATTACCATTGCATTCCGTGTCCGAGGAGCACGTCCCATATTATCGGTTCTGGTATCATAAACATATAGTTTGATAGTAATTATTACTCGCGATAGCTGCTAAATGGGCAAAATAGCAACAGATATTTTTATAAACGGAGTACGTTGCCAGTTTTCTCTGCTTCTCAAAGGTCTTTCCAAGATGAAAATCTAACAACAATATAGAATCGTTTGTTGATAATATATAACATTTTTCACTAAGTATACAACTGAAAAATCACTTAAATAAGACTACTAACCTCCATATTGAAATATTTCACGAAGTATCCCACAAAAAACCCTTAAATAAGTACACTACTTATATATTGAAACACATTTGCCTTTACTTAATTTTGCTTCTGGTATTCCATAAATTACAACCTAATACCCCACAATTATTCACCATTATACTGGTTTAAAACTTACTATCTAAATTTACTGCATATTCGAACATGTAACACCGCAAAAGCATTTAAATATGTACCACAACCTATGTATTCAAACGAATTTCCCTTTTCTTGTTTTTGTTTCTGCTATTCGAGAAACTGCAACCAAACACCCAAGCCCCTACACGTCTAGCTGCGCAGACCGGATAAAGTTTCGTAATATGAAGAAATGTGGTTGCGCGCAATACATTGGTTGTAATGGGAAAACATTGAAATTTAAAACAACTATAATCCGCCATAAGTTATGCGTAGGAAATAATTGCAACAGCACGTACATTATGATCCTCAGCATCTATGCACAGGTATTAGACCTTGAATGCCTTGTTGAAATTTGAATAAAATCACTGCACTAACTAGGCGGAATTTCACCTCACAATTGAACAAAACAGAAGTAAATATTATCATTGAACTTGAATATCGCATACCTGAATTTAAAGTGTTTTACGAACAGAATGTAAGCATCACAGATGGTATAGTTCAGATTTAATTCCGTTTTGGCAGTTTCTTCACAGTGATTCATGTATACTTTCTTCTTTTTCTTTAATGCACAAAATCGTCAACAAGAACTATGAGTGTTTGTCAAGAGTATCTCTGCAGTAAAATGGTCAAAATGCTGAATTAAAAATGCAAAATATGCTGAATTCAATTCTAGGTTAATGAAGCTATTCTTAATCCCCACCCTCAAGAGCGTGAAAATATGAATGGGATACTGAACGTGTGTTAAATAAATCGAGAAGTAGGTACAGTTTTAATGTACACTTCAAACATTTAAGCAGTTGTTATAGAAGGTCAAAGTGGTAATACGAGATATTACCTAAGGTGGTATGTAAATAAATAAAATGATTTGCAGAAAAAAAAAAACATATTCCATAATGGATTTTCAGAGATGGTATGTACAGTATAAAAATAAAATAAACGTGAAATTAAGTATCTGTATTCCTCTTCAGTAAACTATATTCAAGACGTTAAGTAAACGTTTTCTACCAGTTGTTGTGGTGTAATTGAGTTAGATAAGATAGGATGTGCACAACAGGAGAGTATGGTGTGTGCTTCCTGAAATAATTTATAAACAAATCTAAAATTAGAACCGATTATTACTTAATATTCTTTATGTTCTAAAATTCCTTTTTGCACCCTGTGGCGTAGTGTTTCAGTATGAAATTACAGATTTGAAAAATTAACTTAATCGAGATTTCGGTTGTCTTTTTATGCGGGACAAATTATAATATTGATTCTAATATTTTAGAACTGTCTTCTAATGCTAATAAAACATATACAAAATAGATATAAGAATGATATTAGCGTTCCATTACCTTTTTCAGATGAGAAGGGGAAAAAAACTGAAGGAACTGTGTCAGGGTTTAGCATCATCTTGGCTTTATTCTCATGGAAACAATTTTTCGCAAAATGCACTGAGTATAGCCTATGATATTTCGATGGCACAAATTTGTTACGTCTCGGAGCAGCTAACGACTTACTCAGTAATTCTAGTTTATGTATTAGGAACCTAAAATATCATTATCATTCGCTTAGTGACCGAAGAAACCCATGAGAATAAATCGGAATTAATTTGCTGCACAAATATTACAATTTACTCTTACCAATGGAAAGATATCTTGAAATAATCTTTCCAGTGGTTGGTACAGCTATGCAGCATAGAAGTGCACCATGTTAATTATTGAACCCTAATACCCTTAAACCACTTCAATTTAAAAGCCTTTTAAGCATACTGAACATACGGCAAAAAGCACGTTTGCCCTTCACCTACCAATGCGCGAGAGGGTTCAATTAGTGACAGCGCACCAGCGCCAGCAGTGAGTCTAGGTAATATAATTCCAAGGTGTTTGCAACACCACGCACGTATTCACCATTATACTGGTTTAAAACCTACAGTACAAATGTACTGCTTAATAGACATTTAACACAACAGGACCCTATTTTAGGCCACACATCTAACTCACAAAGGCGTACTCATCTCAGAATTGTGGGACCAAAATGTGGCGGCTTGACAAACACCACAATGCATAAGGGTAGAGCATTTCCTATCTATTCTTCCTATTCCTGTGTTCTGGCGTAGCCTACGTCATTATACCAGGCCTTACAATGCCGTCTGCAAAGGTATTACAATAGATATAGTTCTAACTTGGCCGCTAGATGTCAGGTGTTTTCCCTGTCGTTCATCATGTGTGTTAATGGAAGTATACGCTAATTTGTGGCATATTTTGTGGTAATATAGTTTTTATTTTTGTTTTCACAAATAAAGTGAACATATATAAATTAAATCATCCAAGGATGCGACTCGAAGATTTTCAAGAAAATCTCCCCCCAACTACACTTTATATGGAACTTTTTTCGAAAATTTTGATTTTCTCAAAAATGGCTCTAACGCTTTTGATTAAAATGTTGTATATCAAAGATATTTACCTGACAAATAAAATGTATATCTTGAATTGTCTGGGAATAGTCTTTGAAGACAACTTTATTCTGGTTGAATTTTACGGAATTTTGAATAACTGCTAAATCGTAAGAGTTGGACAAAAGCTTACCACAGAAAAAATGTAGAGTACATTAAAACACAACATTTATGTTATATACATTTTTTTCGTGGAGTTGATCGTTTTTGAGATATTCATTGTTATTGGTTTCAGCTTTAAAAACGTAAAATTTTCTCATACGGGAATTTGTCAACTACTGTCCATACAAACAAAGCAACTTTATTCACATAGCAACCAGCTTTTGACTATCACTTTAACATATGTTACTCCCTTATTTCGCTTCTACTTACAAGGAAGCAAGTAATGAAACTATTTCTGATAATTTTTCTCTCTCGATTAGCATGAAGTGAATAGAAGCATAAGCTTAAGCTTTGTAACAATTTGTCGCAGAGATGAGAAAGTCATGTGAATGAAACACATCAGATTTTTTTTTTTTTTTTTTTTTTTTATTTATTTATTGTTTCATTTTTGTAGCCTCCTTTAACGTCTCAGATGATTTCGGGGCTTTTCATTAGAAACAACTCGTATGAAGGTTCTTTATGTTGGGTTTAAATCGCTTTTTTTTTTTTTTTTACTTTCTCAACACATACTATGTACATAATGTATAAACAAGGTATTGCATTCCACCCAAAATTCTATACACAAGTATTTACCGGAAAGACATGTTTTCCGTCCCCCTGAATAAAAAGCACATTTTTAGAAAAAGGTGCGTGTGTATGTGGACAGCATAGCACAAAAACGAAAAGACCGTTGAATACCAAACTTGGTATTTAAGTTTGGTATCTTCCAAGGATGCGACACGAAGATTTTCTCCCCACACCCAACTACCCTTTACATGAAACTATTTTTTTTTTCGCCCTCCGTGGTGTACTGGTTACCATGCTGACTTCATATACCCAAGGTCGCGGGTGCAAACCCGGCGGAGAACGATGGATTTTTTTTTAGCATGGCTTCCTTCGGAAGGGAAGTAAAGCCGTTGGTCCCGTGTCGTAGATTTACGGCACGTAAAACAACCTCAAGCTTGATTGAGAGGCCTCTGAGCAAAATTAAGCGGTCTTTCACGGCCAATTTAGAATGGGATGCTGAGAAGCACAGCAGTTAAAGAGCGTCCATAAATAACCCGACATATTTATGGAACTTTTTTCGAAAATGTTGTTTAACTCAAAAATGGATCTAAAGATTATGATTAAAATATCGTATATTAAAGATATTTACCTGAAAAATAAAATGTATATCTGGAATTTTCTGGGAATATCCTCTGATGGCTACTTTTTATGAATGAATTTTATGGAATTTTGCATAACTGCTAAACCGTAAGAGGACAAAAATTTACCACACAAAAAATGCAGAGCACGTTAAAACACACAATCTGACATATGCATTTTTCCGTGGAGTTAATTGTTTTTGAGATATTACTTATTATTAGTTTCAGCTTTAAAAAACGTATACTATTCTCGCACGGGAATTTGCCAACTCCTGTCTATACAAACAAAGAACTTCAGTCGCATAGTAACCAGCTTTTGACTATCACTTTAACCTATGCTCCCTTATTTCGCTTCATATAAGACTATTTCTGCTTATTTTTCCCCCCGATTAATATTTTGTAGTGTTTAACGCCTGCTTTTACTATTGTGCACACTAGGCGAAGACACTGGTGATACATGGAATGCAGATGGAGCACCGGTAGAATGTGATTTCGGGGAAAACCGGAGAAAACTCAAAATCTCACATGCGGTCGCTTGGGATCGAACACGGACGTCTAGATGAGTGGTCTAACCTCTCGGCCACGGCGCAGCCTTTTCTCAATTAGCATGAATTAACTAGAAGCATAAGCTTTTAAACAATAATTTGTTGCAGACATTTGTTCACTCTCACTTCCAGACTCTGTGGGGGATAGTTAAAGAAACCCTCCCAGCCCCAGCCGGGAATTGAACCCTGGACCTCCGGGGTAAAAGTCACTGACACTCGACCACGGAGACAGTCCAGCTACATTCTATTGTTCAAGAAAATCTGACTTAAACGTTAGCCTTTTTTCGTAAACTTATTACACTATCTAACCGCAATTTAACCGAAAATGCACTTAAAGGCAGAAATGTATGTTTTATTTGGCTTAGTATACATATTTTTTCATCATAAATATTCTAGTAATGATATAAATGTGGTAAAATCCTTATTTTTGGTCTGACGCTATTTGTTCTAGTGTTAATTGCCTAATTTTGACATTTAATGTCATTTAAACGCGTGTTAAAAGGACAGGGATAACGCCTAACATCTTGCGGTAGCTGTAAAACTATTACAATTTGCCAGTTTCTTTTGGTAAAAATTGCTTCATTCTAAGGCCTGGTATAATAGCGTAGGCGACAGTTCTGGACATAGTTGCTCTCTCAATATCAGTGAGTTGCACTACCTCGAGGTTGGTAGTGGCTTCACGAAATAACACAAGAACTACAACAACAACATAACATGAGCCTGCAGAATGTTTGTAACTTTTAGGCAACAGTTTTTCAACGAATTAATGGAGTTAATCTCAACAAAACTAAAAGTGCTGGAAGAGAGTTTCTTCTGTGAGATTCTCTACGTCGTGGAACGTTGCACACGAATTTTGGTTTAAGATTAGCAGTTGGAATGGATTGTGAATTGAATACATAAGTGGCAGGGAAGTTGACTACTTATAGTACCCAGGTATGTGGTGATGGGTTGAATACCTTGAGCAAATGCCTGAGTATAATGTATGTAATGATAAAGCTATACGATGGTTCCACCACACATACGGACATGTGCGCGGCACGCACGCACGCGCGCGCACACACACACACACACACACACACACAAGCGGTCTTAAGATTTTCACTGGCGATCCATATTTGAAAGTGTTGAAAACATTAAGTTGTTCAGATATGACAGTTGCCAGATTGCCGAAATGTTTACTTTTTCTTGAGATCATTGGTATTTTAGCTCCACAAATCTCTCGGCTGCGCTTTGCGCCTTATGGCCCTCCACGTTGAGCTATGCTTTGCAGCATAGGACCCTAAATGTTTATAACAGGCCAGTAAGTAACTACAATGCGGCTCTAATGATGGAATAACAGAAGTGCCCGCATATAGAAGTAATGCCAAATGGTGGAACCATTGTATGATAATAATAATAATAATAATAATGTAACTTGTTTATTTAGTAATGTACCATGTTTCGAACACAGTCGTGTAGACTTTAATGTAAAATGTCAGAGTAGGTTTTTTGTACCTGGCTAGCAGTAGCTGTATCAAACATTGATATTGACGAAAACAAGGAAATGGTTAATAATACATAACTAAATAGAAGGTAGAACTCTGCATAAAATGAGTGAGTAATTGCTTCCTTATCCAAACTCTAATCCGTTCAGACTGTTTTTGTAAAGCAGTAATTAATAAAAAAGGTGAGTGCTTACTTTAACTATGGAACATATTTCAGATTTTGTTCAAAGTTGGGATGTACTTACCATTCATTTTGAGTAATAGTTGTATTTGGACTGCTTTTTGCAAATACTCTGATATTGAGACATTAATCTTTAAAATTTTCACTTACTTCTTGATTTTAGAACATTTTGGGGGGATTCTCTTGAACTTCTGATGCGAGATGGCAAGAAATATTCTAAGGTCCGGCAATGCACATGCGCAAGTACACAAAACAAATGAAAAACTGTGCATTTTGTATTGAAATGAATAGCCGATTTTTAGAAATTCCATTTACCCTTACTTTGATCCAGTTCATTTACACACACCTACCCTAACATAACCTAACCTCGACGAAATCTCAAAACCAGAGAAACCTGTCGTTCACAGTGGCTTGCTACAGCTTCTACTTACCTGATATTCGTTGTTAAAAAACACTGCTTAATAATGTAGGAAAATCAGGTAATGCTGCTGATTGAGGATGAGTTTGCTGTGTAACTCAGGAAAGCAACTTTTGCACCAAAAAAGTGCTGAAATACGTAGTGATCTGTGTCATACAGTGTATAGAGTTGCTCCTGTACTCTTATTTTCTTCCTCATACACTGTCAGGGAAGTATACCCAGTTATGGTGTCTTTGTTCAATTGGTCCCACTGCGAGCAATAGCTCAGGGACGTTGAACACATCATACAAATGGAAAATACATCATAACCAATAGAACACCCATCACCAATAATACTATTATTTCTCTCTATCTTTCTAATAAAGAAAGAAGGAAAGGGAATTTTTTTTTTTTTTAGGCCATCAGCACTGCAAGAGTACATTTCATGCAATAAATTCCATCATGTATTATTTGCCATATATTTAACATTTACTTGTAGGGATATTAAGGAATTCCTCAACAGTAAATGGGGAGTTAGTATATAAGATAACAGTAAAATTCAAATGCATTTTTTATATCCTTACTACCTTCTCCTGCTCATCTGGTTTAAAATTAAGAAAGAAAAACCTGCTTATTCCACATATAAAGTATATTTTGGTTAATTCAAAATCTTCTCGGGCTTCTAGCCAGGTAATAACTTGGCTTGACACCAACGTTTCGAAGAAGTGCATCTTCCTCGTCTTACTAACCCACCCCTAGTCAATCGGCCAGGACTAGGTATTACACCGAACTCCAGGGTGAGTGGGACGGCGAGTCCGCTATATCCCCTGTGTAGCCCTGTCACCCCAGTGGGGTGACCCCTCCTTGGGCTCCGTGGTGGGTGGGGAGCACTGAGGGATGAATTTACACCTTTTTTTTTTTTCTATGGAACAACATAAACCAAAGTCTGATATGCGTGGAAAAGAAGTAGTCGAGCCTCAAGGTCCTCGCTACTTGGTTATATCTAGGACAGAGGAAGGAAAGAAGTTTTCGTCTGTTAGCCCTTTCGCTATCCAAAAGGGATTAGACAGCATCGCCGGTTAATTCTTGTGTTAGAGCTCGAAATGGTTCCCTTCTGGTTGAGGCAATTTCAGCCTCCCAGGCAGCAAAAATTCTTCGAGCTAAAACGTTAGGCAGCTACCCAGTTAAGGTTGAAAAGCACAAGACTTTGAACTCCTCGCGTGGCGTTATCACCACCCGCGCATTGGACGGTATGTCCAATGAGGAGCTTCAGGAAGATCTGGCAAACCAAGGCGTATCATCCGTCTATAGGGTTCAACGGAGAGTAAATGGTGAATTCGTGCCCACCCGTACCCTGTTCCTTACCTTTGACCGGGTAGATCTGCCTCAAAGGATTAAGGCAGGGTACGAAGCTATCGAGGTTAGGCCCTACATTCCGAACGCCTTACGCTGTTACAAGTGCCAGCAAAAGTGTCATACGAGCGAATTTTGTACTGGTCAGTCCACCTGTGGTGACGCTTCGCACGATGGGGATTGTGGCACCTCTCCAACTTGTGTGAACTGCAGCGGGGAGCACCCATCTAGTTCCCGAGATTGCCCCCGTTTTGCTGAGGAGAGAGCGGTCCAGGAGATACGGGTGAAGGAGAAGGTGTCTTTCTCCGAAGCCCGTAAGCTCCTGCGTATCCGACAACCCTCTGTCCCGCGTTCCGGTTCTTATAGCTCTGTTGCAACTAAACCGGTGCCGAGGCGGGAGATCGCAACACAGACCTGCGATATCAACGGGGCCACTATTGCCGAAAGAATTATCGTTGCCAGGACTAGTACGAAGACCTCTACAGCTGCGTCAGTGTCGGCATCACTATCTGCCAAATCCGCCAACGTAAAGCATACTCCAGGAAAATTGTCCGCCCAACCATCCACATCAGGCAATAAGACCGGTAAAACCGTAGGGTATTCTGCACCACAGAAAACTTTCAAGACCAGCTATGTTAGGACTGATTTCCTTAAAGAGCGTGTTTCGCCTGCACCCAAAACATCCAAGGGTGGTAAAGCTCCACGTCACTCTCCTCGTGGATCCTCCTCGGAGGAATCTTCTGGGAGGAGTTCCGATCGGCGACGTCCATCTTCGCCGATCAGTACCTCAAATAGGTTCGAGATCCTCGAACCGAGGTTCTCTATTGGTAAGGGCTCCTCTCCTGTGGAGGAATTGGAACAGGACGATCCTGCCTCGGCTGCCAAACGGACAGTCCGTAAGCGGCAGGATCGTGCTCCTGAAAAAAGTGTTAGTCTGACGGCTAAAAAGAACAAACTAAACCGACCAGCACCGCCCAGTATGCAAAAACGTCTTATCTATTTAGAACTTATCCCATATTATAGACCTTGGCTATCCTACAGTGGAACATACGAGGCATTCGACCACATCGAGCAGAGCTTGAACTGTTACTCCACGCGTATCAACCTCTAGTCGTCTGCCTACAAGAGACAAAGCTCCGTCCACAAGACAATGTTACCTTCAGGCACTATTCTTCTGTTCGGTTTGATTTCAATCCGACAGAAGGTTTTCCCGCACACGGGGGTACTATGATGTTCATCGGGAATGATATTTATGCTGATTCCGTTTACTTACAGCCTGGCCTCCAGTCAGTTGCTGTAAAGATCACACTGCCATCTGCCAGATTTACTATTTGTAGTATCTACTTGCCTCCCTCTAATGACCTCTTGCGCACCGAGTTGGAAGACCTCGTTTCCCAGCTACCAACGCCATTTGTGTTGGTGGGGGACGTGAATGCCCTCCATCCACTCTGGGGTTCTCCTCGGGTTTGTGCGAGAGGTCAGCTGATTGCCGACTTCTTGGACACTAAGAATCTTGTTCTCCTGAACACCGGAGAGCCAATCTTTCTTTCTGACGCCTTTCACAGTTTTTCACACCTTGACATAGCGATTTGTTCACCACAGTTAGCGGTCTCATTATCCTGGAATATCATCTCTGATTTGCACTCTAGTGACCACTTTCCCTGTCTTATTAGTCTCTTGACACACGCTGCCTGTTCCACTCGCTTACCTAGATTTCGCTTCGATCACGCCAACTGGGACCTGTATTCCCGCTTGGCTAACTTCAACAACGATGAGCACGACTCCGTGAACTATTTAGTCGACCATCTCACCGAGACAATTCTTTCCGCTGCTGAGCAATCCATTCCGCGTTCGACTGGCAAAACCCGTCGCTTTCCAGTACCCTGGTGGACTGATGACTGCCGGAATGCAATTCGTGCTCGCAGACGAGCTCTCAGGTTCTTCCAACGTCGCCCTACACTAGATAATCTAATACAATATAGAAAGCTGCGTGCGAAATCTAGACACATTATTAGGGATAGCAAGAAGACATCCTGCAGTAATTTTGTAGCATCTTTTAACCGACATACACCTTCCTCTGTCGTATTGGATAAGTTACGGCGTGTGGCCGGAAAATCGACTCAAATGCCTATCGCCGGTCTCAAAACACCTGCCGGTGATGTTGAAACGTTTGAAGTGGCGAACACCTTAGGCAGAGCATTCGCTCAAGTGTCTAGCTCAGACAATTATTCCCCTGACTTTGTTACAGTTAAGACTCAGGTGGAATCTCAAGGACTCTCCTTTCGTTCTGGGAACCTTGAAGCCTATAACCGTCTTTTCACCATGGTAGTGCTAGACAATGCACTTTCGTCTTCCCGACACTCTGCTCCAGGACCAGATGGTATCCACGTTCAAATGCTGCAACATCTCTCTCCTGACGGTAAGGTTTTCTATTACCGTGTCTGGGTTGAAGCCACTTTTCCAGACAAATGGCGGGAGGCCACCATCATACCCATTCTTAAACCTGGAAAGGACCGCCGTCTTCCTACCAGTTACCGTCCAATTTCCCTCCAGATGCGTATGCAAGGTGATGGAACGCATGCTCAATGGACGGTTGGTGTGATGGTTGGAATACCACAACCTTCTGACGAACATCCAGTGTGGCTTTAGACGACGATGTTCAACAACTGACCACCTTGTTTCTTTGTCAACTCAGATTATGGACGGGTTTCTTAAGAACAACCCCACAGTTGGGATATTTTTTGACCTCGAGAAGGCCTACGACACGTGTTGGCGGGCGGTAATATTGCGTTCTCTCCACAACTGGAACATACGTGGACGCCTACCGTTGGTCATTCAGGAGTTTATGCGGGACCGCGTTTTTCGAGTGAGGGTCGGCTCGGTTTTTTCTAACCATTTTATTCAAGAGAACGGAGTGCCGCAGGGCTCGGTACTCAGCGTGACTATTTGCTATTGCGATAAATTCCCTATCACTAAGTGTGCCTCCAGGTGTCTCTTCCTGTTTATTCGTGGACGCCTTTACCATCTTCTGTACTTCTCAGCGTACACCGTTTCTGGAACGCCGTCTCCAGCGGTGTTTGGACAATCTCTATGCTTGGAGCTCGAAACACGGTTTTCGTTTCTCCGCTGAGAAGACAGTCTGCGTTAACTTCTGGCGCCGTAGGTGGCAAATGCCGCCGTCTCTTCGACTCGGGCCAGATTTACTTCCTTTCGCAGATGAGGCGAGATTGCTTGGTTTGATCTTCGATCGGAAACTTTGTTGGGCACCACATATAGTACAGCTTAAAGCACGATGTGACCGTTCTCTAAATCTTTTGCGGATACTAAGTGGCAAATCTTGGGGTGCGGATCGGACGGCATTGCTCCGTCTGTATCGTGCTGTGATTCGTTCGAAGTTGGACTATGGTAGCATTGTGTATTCCTCAGCCCGACCTTCAGTGCTCAGAAGGTTAGACACAGTCCATAATCAGGGCATCCGTGTGGCCGTTAGAGCTTTTCCAACGAGCCCAGTTGTTAGCCTCTACGCCGAATCGGGAGAACCTCCTCTGCGATGTCGGCGTGATGTCCTGATTGCTAATTATGGCTGTGGGCTGAAGTGTATGCCTGGGCATCCAACTTATCACGCGTTTTTCTCCCCTGAGCTGCACGAGCGATACTGCCTCCGCCCTCTGAGCCCCAGGACAGCAGGTTTTCGTTTCCGTGAGCTTCTACGCCAGCACCATGTTTACATTCCTCGGCTGTTATCCAAGGGAGAGAGTATATACCCCCCTTGGTTATGCGCTACCTCCCATGTCGATCTCGGGATGACGCTTTACGGGAAATCTGTTACGCCTCTTGATAGTATTCGTCGTTGTTTTTTAGAATTTTTATCCAAATACAGTGGCCGTACTTGTATCTACACCGATGGTAGTAAGAGTCCCGACGGTGTTGGATGTGCCTTTGTCACTGGCACCGCATCTTCTACTTACGGTTTGCCTAGTAGCACATCTATATATTCTGCCGAGCTATGTGCTATTTATCAAGCCCTTCTGTATATTCGGCGTCGAAAATTAGGCGACTGCCTTATTCTTAGTGATTCCCTTAGTGCCCTTCAGAGCATTCGTGAGCTGTACAATTACCATCCTTTGGTGCAGCGCATCCAGGACGTTCTCCACATTTTGCATGCTTCTGGTTTTAATGTGGAGTGCGCCCGGTTCCTGGACACGTTGGCTTGCCAGGGAATGACACGGCGGATTTGGCAGCGAAATCGGCAGCCACAGCGCCCAGTGTTACGATTACCCATTCTACAGCAGAAGATTTTAGAGTGGCTGTACGGAGAGCCGTTTTTTCGACTTGGCATGCGGAGTGGTCGGCTCTCCGTGGTAATAAGCTGCGAGAGGTGAAGGGCCTCCCTGTCAACTGGGTAACCTCCTCTCGTTCATTCCGCCGGGAGGAAGTAGTACTAGCTCGGCTAAGAATTGGCCACTGTATTTTTACTCACAGTTACCTTTTTAAACGTGAACCTGCTCCTGTCTGTGCGCTCTGTGGGGAGGCACAGACAGTTCGTCATGTGTTTCTGGAGTGTGGTCACCTGGCACACATTCGGTCATCTATGGACATGCCGGCCTCTCTTGAGGTCCTGGCACATGACCCAAGAGCAGTGGACAGGATTTTTAAATTTTTAGCAAAAGTTTCTTTTACCTTGAAGTTTTAATGTGATAGCAGTGTTTTTTTTAACTCTTTTGGTTTTAATGTGTTGGTTTTAGATGGAGTTTTATATCCAGCTCTGGTTAGAGGGCTGGACAGTTCTGTTCCTTCTGTTTCAACTCTTTTAGCTCTTTTACTTGTGTGTACTTTTTTGCCATGGCATTTTCTTAGTCTATTGCCAAGTTTTAATCATAAGGGTGCTAATGACCTCGGCAGTTGAGCGCCCTTAAACACCATTATCATCATCCAGCCTTTTTCATTTTTTAAACTTGGTGCGGATTAGCGATATTGCATAGAAAACTCAACCTCATTCAGCAATATTACCAAAAGTTTATTCCATTAAACTGCCTGGCACAAGATTGATGAATATGGGAGAATACTCACTATGTGAAGGTCCTGATTTAAACTTTAATTGCAATGCTTGATCCTAAATTTAGGTAACTGATAATTTGGGTTGAATTTAGTAACATAATGCATAGGTAACATGGTATCACATTTAACCTTTCCTTTAAGAAGCAGACAAATGCAGAACCAGAGAGCCTGCATTTCTTTTTGGTGCCTTTAATAGTTCCTCACACTGGATATAGCAGTTTGTTCACCACAGTTAGCAGTCTCCTTATGATGGAATATCATCTCTGATTTACATTCTAATATTCACTTTCCATGTCTTGTTAGTCTCCTAACACAAGATGTATGTTCCATACATTTACCTAGATGGTGTTTAGATCAAGCCAACTGGAACCTTTACTCCCATGTGGCTGTTTTTACCTAAAACGAGCAGGATTCTGCCACAGAGAGAGTAATTGCTGCTGCTGCTGCTGCTGCTGAGAGGAAATCTGCGCTTGACTGTTCAACCCCCATCCATTGCTGGTACCATGTTGGTCAGATGAATGCTGGAATGCCATTTGTGACCATAGGCATGCCCTACACTGGATAGCCAGATTCAGTATAAGAAGATCTGTGCCAAATCTAGACAGAATATTAAGGATAGCAAAATGTAAGTATAGAGTAATTTTGTAACCTCCGCTAATCGACATACATGTTCCTCTGTTTTATGGGATAAGTTTAGGCATGTGGCTGGAAAATTGATGCATATGCCAATTGCTGCTCTAAAAACAGCTGCAGACACTGTTATTGATATGTTTGGCATGACTATTGCTGTACATAGTGCTTTTGCTTTCGCTTGAGTTTCTCCCCATCTCAAAGATTCTCCTATCATTCCAGAAACCTTCAAGACAAGTATTGCCTCTTCCCTATGGCCGACTTAGACTATGTGATTTCATCTATGCAAAACTCTGTGCTAGGTCCAGATGGTATCTACATCCAAATATTCCAACATATCTCACCTGAAGGTAAGACTATCTTATTCAAGGTCTATAATCTTGTTTGGGTTGACCCCTGTTTCAGAAAAGTGGCCGGAGGCCACAGTGATGCCCATTTTGATGTCTAGAAGGGATCGCCATCTTCTATACACTTACCATCCTATTTCCCTCACCAGTTCCATTTGCAAGGTAATGGGATACAAGATCAATGGACGGCTGGTATTTCACAATCTATTGACCAACACCCAGTGCAGTTTTTGATGAAGTTGGTGAGCAACTGATCACCTTGTGATGCAATTGATGCAAATCATGAACCAATTAGTTAAGAGCTGTCAAACAGTCAGGGTATTTTTGACCTTGAGAATACTTATGATGCTTGTATCAAGCAGGGATGTTACATTCCCTCCACAATTGGAATATGAGTGGATGCCTACTCTTGTTCAGGAGTTTATGAGGGACTGCATTTTCCAAATAATGATCAGCTCGGTTTTTTTCAAATCTCATCATTTAAGAGAACAGAGTGCCACCGGGATCAGTACTAACCATCACATTGTTTCCTATAGCAGTTCTACATCGAAATGTGTTTGCCCAGGTGTACTGACACACTTATCCATTGACGACTGCCATCTTTTGTAGTTCTCAGTGTTTTTGGAATGATGCCTGCAGGAGTGTTTAGACAATCTTTCTGCTTGGATTTCTGTAAATGGCTTTCATTTCTACACAGAGAAGTCACTCTACATTAACTGCCTTTGTTTCAACTTGGTACAGAGTTAATACCATTTGCAGATGACACAGTTTCTTTGGGTTGGTATTTGATGAAAAACTTTGCTAGTTACTACATGTAACACAGCTGAAAATGTGATGTGACTTTTCCCTAAGTGTCTTAGGTATCCTAAGGTGATCTGACAGTGTTGCTGCATCTTTACTACTTTCTGATCCAATCTAAGTGAGATTATGAATGCATTATTTATTCGTCAGCATGACCAAATTGCTAAGAACATTAGATACTGTCCATAATTTGGGCATCCCTGTGGTTATGTGAGCTCTTTATACTGAATCAGAAGAAGCCTCTCTGCAGTGCAGGCATAATGTGCTGTCACATTATGGCTGTGGGCGTAGGTGCATGCTTACACATCCAATGTCTCCTCCCTTTTCCCATACCACATTGGACAAACATAGAAATCTCTCGCATACCTAAAGGTCTGCAGGTTATCATTTCCGAGAGCTTTTTCGAAAGTAGGAACTTGAAGTGCCTAGCATGTTTACCAAAGGTGAGAGGATCCACCCTTCTTGGTCTCGCGTGCTACATCCCATGTAGTTCTCAGGATGACAGCCCACAGAAAGTCTACCATACCTGCGTGTAGTATCCAACATGCGTTTTAGAATTTTTATCACATTACAGTGACCACATTTTTATATAAACCAATAGGAGTAAGTGCATTGAGGTATTAGATGCACCTTTTTTTCATGGAACTGATGTATATACATTTGGTTTGCATAATAGCACATGTTTATACTGCAGAGCTCTATGCCCTATACCAAGTCATACTCTATGTTCGTTATAATTTCGGTGACTCCCTAACTCTGAGTGATTCTCTTAGTGCACTTCAGAGCATTCTTGAGCTGTACAACTCATACAGCACATTCAGGATGCCCTCCACATTTTGCAGGCTTCTGACATAAATGTGGAGTATGTGAGGATTCACAGAAATGTTGGCTTGATGGGAAATAAACTGGTAGATTTAGCAGCAAAGATGGCAACCACAGCATTACTGCAATTCCTTGTGTAACATCTGCAGACTAGGCTTTTTGTGCGGAGAGTGGTGTTATGAAGAGTGGACAGCTCTTCACATAAAGAAGCTTAGAGAAGCAAAGAATCTTCCTGTAAACTGGGTTACTTCTCGTTTTTCTCACAGAGTGCAGGTGATTTTGGCCACTGCAGTTTTATACATACTCACTCACTTAAGAAAGCACCTATTTCTATCTGTCCATTCTGTAGCGAAGCATTTCTGTCCGTCATGTGTTATTGGAGTGTGTTGCTCTAGCACACATTCAATCATCCCTACAAATGTCAGCCAGTCTTGCAGAGGTTTTGGCAGATAATACATCATTAGATAAGATTTTCAGATTTTTAGTATACGTTTTTTAACTGTAAAGATTTAATTTGTTATATTCATCTGATGGGCAATTGCTGTCATAGGGCTTTTGGTTTGGTTTATTAAATTTTACAATTTCTTATATTTTAATTCTATGTGGTCTTTTAATGACTTCATATATTAGTCGTCCTCCATGGTGTAATGGTTATCATGCTAACTTCATATACCCTTCAAGGTGCAGATTCAAACCGGGCAGAGGATGATGGATATTTTTTGGGCATAAAAATCCTTTGCATGGCTTCCTTCTGAAGGGAAGTAAAGCCGTGGGTCCCGTGTCGTAGATTTATGGCACGCAAAAGAACCTCCAGCCTGATAGAGAGGCTTCTGAGTAAAATTAAGCGGTTTTTCATGCCCAGTATAATGGGATGCTGGGAACCATAGCAGTTAAAGAGCTTCCATAAATAAAATGCCATTTCATTTCGTTTTAACTATTTATATTCGCCCTTTCACTCCATTCCTGGAGATAGTTTTATAGCTTTATCCAATTTTGATTTTAATACTGAAGTTCAGTTACCCAGTATTTTATGACTCCATTTTTATTTTGTTAATTTAATCCTCCTTTATTATTTTCATATGCTTTTTATGAGTATTGGCATGATTTGTTTTCTAAGGTTGCTAATGACTGAGCAGTCAATCATCCTTTATCTCACTTATCGTTAACATCATCAAATAGAGAACTATAGGCATCAGTTGGTATATTTGTTTTAAATTTCTCCAAAATGCAGTAGTATCAGTTCCCCAATTTGTTTAACGCACTATAATTTTACCATTTTATGCAATCTATATTTTGCAATTAGTGCCACTTTGTAGTTGTTTACTAAGTCTTGTTCGCAACAGTTGTCATAAACTTTAGGACCCTAATCTGTAAGGTGTGGCTCATTGTGGAGTGCCTTAAGCTGTAAAATGAGTCAATGGATTCTTTTATAGTGGAGGAGTGAAGCAGTCACAGTTTATAGAATGATGACAGGCAATAGGGTCTGTGAAGCTAAAGCACTGATAATCCCAAGGAGAAGTTAAAACCATAGCAGCCTTGTGGATTTCAAATCTGGAAATGTTAATTTTTTTCAACACTGACAAAATCTGGACTGCCTGTAGAAGTTTTACATATATTACAAAAAGTGCCAATCAACATTATTGGCTATGCATTTGCCCCTCTACAGGAACTTTGAGATTTACATGTTCTTCCTTTCTCTGTGGACATCAAGAAAGAGAAGTGGAGATGCTTTACACTCTGTGGAATGAGGTTGACATCATGATGATAGTTGTCCTCCATGGCCAAGCGGTATCATACTAGCCTCTATTTCCCAATGTCCTCGTCCAAATCCAGTGGAGGGTGATGGATTTTTGTCAGGCATAAAAATCTTATCACGGCTTCCTTCAGGAGGGAAGTAAAGTCATTGGCCCCATGTGTCAGATTTAAGGCACTAAAAGACTGCAAGCGTGACAAAGAGGTCTCTGAGCAAAATAAAGTGGTTTTTCACATCCAATATAGAATGGCATGCTGAAAACCACAGCAGTTAAGGAGATTTCATAAATTAAACAAATCAATCCATCATGATCATAACAGTACTGGTTCAGCAATTTAAACAATTTAAAATTAGATTAGAATAATCAAATACTTAGCAACCAATAGTATAGTAACTGCATAAATTACAGTGAACACAAAGATATTTGAAAAATCAAATACTGTGCAACAATTGAATAAATACTTATTTTGTTTTTATTCAATAGTGTCCATCACCACTTGGCAGATTATATGTAAATGTGAACCAAATGCAAAACTGAATATGTTTTGTTTTTTATATGGTACTCAGATGTTTTGTGGATATATGTTACTTGACATTCATTTTCTTAGAATTAGGAAATTCCCTGAATAAACCTTACCTGAATAACTCACCTAAGGAAGATTTGAACTCAACCTGTTGAATGTGAGGCAGACATGCTACCCCCACACTAATGAGGCAGGCTTATTTTTTAAATAAACACACAACTTTGGTCTTATAAATTATTACAAGGTTGAAGTATAATATTTTTGCATATTAGTATGATCTAATGAGGAATTTGTTTCCAATCTTTTTAATGTGAGTAAATAATACCTTAAAGACAGTTCTTTTTCCTGGGGGGAAGGGACTTAATTATACTAAAAATGTTTGAAAAAGCAGAATTACAGCATGCTTGTGTCTCCATTACAATACATGGGAAGACCAAAGGCAACAGAGTATTCTGAAAGTGCATGAGGTGTATTTCTCTGAAACTTGAATTAAAATTGTACGTGAGAACTTTAGTGTCTGGTAATCTTAGAAACCACTCAGCCAGCTTTGATAACTCAGTATTAAGAACTTAATTTACTTTGATGAACGTGTGTTAAATATAATTTAATTTCATTTGATAAATTACTGATAAATATAAAAGAGGTATAAAGATCTCAAATTTTGGTAAAACACATTGGAATTAAAAAAGAGCATTCTTCTTACTTTTAAATAACAATGCTATGGAATATAGAATGATACTATCACTGCACAGAATATCCATATAAAATACAAATGTAGCAGCACATATTTCATTCCAAAGATTTATGTTTGTTGGATCTAAAGTTAAACACATGATAATGAAATCATTCATTTTCTTGCACTCCAATATTTAGCTGGCAGGTTGTAATCTTCTGTAAACTCAGGCAATGTAGAGATGATCAGGATCCATTTCTTCATTTAAGTTACAGAAAAGAAATAAAGGAGCCTCTGCTATGCCATATCTGTAAAAGTATTCAGGTCACATTAGTAGTCTGAAGGTTGGTAATGTAGAAACATTGTAATCTGGTGTATTTTTCCATTGTATTTCAGATGTTCTGTTTGTATATTCTTCCTGATTTTGTGTTCGATACTCACAATTTAGCACTTTATGCTCGGCTAAACAAAGGAAAATCAAATCTGTTTATATTACTATAATACACATCTTAAACAAATGCCTGCACATTTAAATAACCATCATGAAAGAAAGTTTTGCTTTATTTGTTTTGTACTTAAGATATAATTAGCTTTGTTGGCAGCTTATACTAAATAATTGTATAAAGAGAGAAAACTGCTCACATTAGAAACAGTGAGCCAGTATTTTCTATGATAAGAAAATGGTTTTCCTTTATATTCACATACTGTATTATATATTTTTCCAAAGAGGTTACCTTGGTGGCATTAGAATGGGAAAGCCTCATATTCACCAACTCCACCTATATTCCATTCTATATGTTAAGTGTTTGTGTATAATGCAAAAGCTGTGTGCATTTAGTGTTATTAAATAACTACAGGATCAAAGCGAATGTGAAAGTTTTAAAATTTCAATTATGTTCCAGGTTACTCCATGATTATGCCACAGCCAAAGTGTACTTATAGACTATACAGCATTACAGAACTTGGAACACAGTTGGCTGGGAGCTTAAGTAAGCCAGATGTTCCACATTATTTTGCATGAATGTCAGAGAATATTACATAAGTTAGTAGGAATTACCAGATTTGTATGAAATTACAATGTTAACAGGTAAAGTTGAGGATTCACCTTAAAATGTTAAAGAACATTAAACAGTTCTTAAAAATAAAAGGGTATAAAATGAATTAAATTAATTGATCATTCAGGTTTAAAAGGCTACATCAAAGTCAGCTAATCCAATATATTTAACTTAAGATAACAGGATTCGTGTGTACATGAAATGTACTTCACATAAATCACACCTTATTCTGACATGAAATGATCACCATGACATGAACAATATTCTTTCATTCTGCCAATGTGTGTGTAGCTTCAGTTGGTTTCACCAATTATTATATGCATTTAATTTAATATTTTCTCAGAGAATAAGTAAATAACATGAGCTACACATACTTTTTCTCTGATTTCCAAAGGTGTAATGAGGTACAAGCAAGTAAGTAGGTATAAAACTTTTCATTTTTAATTTTTGAACCTAAGATTTTCTCTAAAAATGACACGCCAAAACAGTTTTAGGATATGATTTAAGACATATAAGCATGGTTTAAAATAGGTTGGTCGCAAGGTATAAACCTAAAAATTGGAAATATACATAACATAGAATAAATATACATTTTAATCTCTTGTAGTTTTTTCTTCTTTTACTTTCTCAAGTACATATGTAAGCCATTGTACATAGTAGAGAAGGTATTGTATTCCACCCAAGAATTTGATGTCAAGATTTCACCAGAAATATATGTTCTGAGGTACCCTGAGAGTGTGTGCGTATTGGACAAAGACAGAAGTTTACATTTTGTTTATGATCATTAACATTGGTTGAAATTGTATTCATTTAATGCCATACATAATGTTTCTTTTCTGCAGGTTTTATACTGAAATTTAAGAACACTACTGTTAAGTGTGGCAAGATTTAAAATGGATATTAAAATAAAAATCAAAGAAGAGGTTCCTTTCTCAGAAATTTCACAGACTGAGGTAGAAGGTTTCTCACAAGATGTTAAAATGAAGTTGAACAGTGATGCTAATGTATACAGTGATGTGTGTGAAAGAGATAAAGAAGAAGAGGGTGTTAATTCATGTTTTAGTCCACAAAATGATTTGCAGCAATTTTCTGAAAATGTTGTAATGAAGATTGAACAATGGCATGATAACCATAAAATGGAAACCAAAACAGAAATGAATGAAGCACATGTTGATTAAGACTTTTGTTCACAAAATAATTCACAGCACTTTTCTGAAAATTTAGTAATGAAGATCAAACAACACCATGATAGTTATAAAATGGAAACCAAAACAGAAATGAATGAAACACATGTTCATTCATACTTTTGTTCACAAAATATGAAGCAGTTTTTTTCTGAAACTCCTGTAGACAATCCATGCAACAAAGACTCTGAACTAAACACTAAGATAGAAATCAAAGAAGAACTGTGGTGGCTGGACAGAACTCTTACAGAAGCTCCATGTGTTGATGATGTATCTAAGGTTAGTTTTGCTAGTAAATAAATTAAACTACACACATAGTTATTTGCCAAATCTAGGAAATTCAGTCTGCAAAAGTATTCTAGTTGTGTTACACAAATAATTTGCTGAGTTTAATGTTTAGGAGAGAGATAGGGACAGAGTTACCTGCCACATTAAGTAAACTGCTTCCTAAACTGTTAATGTATGATAGTGTAATTTAGTATCTGCTTGTATTGGTGTAGCTGGTTTGTTATCTAATCTGAAAGTCTGATTAAAGTCTTTTCCATATATGTCTTTAATTTTGAATAAACAATTTGGAAATTCTCAGATGTAAGGACCAAAGCCTCATTTGATTATTCATTTCACACATTTAATGTTTCATATCTGCAGACGCAAACTGTTGGTTAAACAGGGACAGATGTTAGATTTCTCTGTCATACAGTGCTGGACCATGACAAGAAAGCAACAGGGTTCTGAGGATGAGAGGGAACTATCTGATCACATAATTTATTTGTTTGGTATGAAATATGTGAATACATTTTAGTCACCCATGATGCCGCATCTAACTCCTAGAATACTTATAATTGCTCATTTCATGGTTCTCATTGTTAGCATAACTAAACTATATAACAATGTGTATATTTATCAGTTTGAGCATACAAAAACTTTGCCACCAGGGCAGAAAATGTTTATGCAGCTTGCCTTCTCTTCATGGTTGTGACAGTAAGCAGACTTTGAAGACTTTTATAAAAGAAAGACGTGGTAATTCAGCATCTTAGTAGTGTTCCCTGCAGGGACCTACTTCAGTAACTATGATTTTTGTGCTCTAGTGTCCTGAGCCAACTTGGCCTTCCTTGATGTGAGTTCTTCTTTGTGGCGAGGGAGTCACTTGAAATGCCCACTACATATAGGCCATGTGTCAAGACCCATATCAGTGGAAAGTGATAACCTGGTTGTTGAGGGTTGTTTATCTGATCCTGGGAGTTCTGCTGTTTGAATAACCATAGAAGTTGTGCAACCTAATACACTACTTTGGTTCCTGCTTCACCTAAATGGGAGCTCTAAGATGCTCATCACAGATGATATCTTCACTGAATCCATATCCTTAAGTATGATATCCAGTCAGTTGGGGTACCCATTCACCAGACTCGCCACTTATAGTATATATCTGCCTCTATATTAATACCTCTCACTTACTGGTTTAGAAGACCCAGTTTCCCAGCTAACAACACTTTTTTCTTGGTATGCAATATGAATGCCCACCATTCACTTTGGGGTTCATCTGGTTCTTGTTTGAGATGTAATCTAATTCTAAATTTTAGACAATCCTAACCTAACTCTCGCGAAGACTGGAGAGCCTGCATTTGTTTTGGAAGCCTTCAATAGTTGTCACTCCTGGACTTAAGAGTTTGTTCTCCACAGTTGGCAGTTTCATTTCAATGGAATATAATTTCTGATTTCATTCTAGTGAGCATTTTCCCTGTTTTATTAGCCTCATAATACAAGATGTTATGGAGTAAGTTTGAGCAGTATCTACAAGATACATCTTCCCTGGGACTTACATCTATGGGATAAGTTAAGATCTGTGGCCTGAAAATGACTCATCAATTACCAGGGAAAAAGGAGCTATAGATGCTGTTGTATATACGTTTGGCAAGGCTAATTCTTTTGGCAGTGCTTTCACTTCAAGTGTCTAGTTCAGATAATTATTTGCCCGAGTTTCTTCCAGTTAAGGCTTAGGAGGAATCTCAAGCTCTCTCCTTTTGTTCCAGAAACTTTAAAGATTACAATTGTCTTTTAACCATGGCCGAGTTAGACCATGTAATTTCATCCTTTTAAAACTCTGCACCAGGCTCAGGTGGAATCCACATCCTAACGTTGCAACATCTTTCACTGAAGGCAATGCTTTCCTGCTGCAGTTCATAATTGTGTTTGGGTTATGCCACTTTTCAGAAGGTTACATCATAAGGGCACTTATAAACTAGTAGTTTAACGTCCTTAAACACCAATCATCGTTGGTAAGGTGTTTCTTTCTATGTGTAACTGTAGCATTATATCTTGTTCTGCTGCTTTTTATCACTTATAATCCAGTGCCTAAATTTGGTTAAATGCAATTTTAAATACATTACTTTTTTCACTTGGTTTCAAAATACCTCAACATAAAGAATGTGCTGACATGAAATCATTAATTTCCATTTTTATGTTTTATTTTCTGTTGTTAATCTGTTACAAGCTTTACATACTAATATTCAAATAAAATATTCAGTGAATATATAAAGCAAGTCTGCTAATGCAATCCCAAGGTGAGGTTATTTTTGCATTAAACATAGTGTTATACTCATACCTTTTTATAGTTCTATGTTATACAAACAAAATAAATATGTTTTGTGTTTATTGCATGGAATCTACATCTGTAGTTTGTCATGGGTCATAGAATACTGAGATTTTAGTATTATGAATATTTCCTGTGCAGTTTAGCAATCTTTTTTATACATTTAGGATGTTATATTATAATTTTTATAAGGCTGCTACATGGCCACTGGTTTTTTGCATTTCTGTATGGTGCAATGCTAACTAGTAAATATCTTTCTAATGTGTGGTAGGAGTTGAGCAAATAACTACTTCAGATTATTGTTCCAAGCATTTTGTGGATTGCAATGAAAACTTAGTATTGCATCTTTTTAGTATAATTTAAATCATAGTGTAACTGAACTGTGCATTCGTTTCTGGTTTTCACAAATAAGTTATGCAAGAAATTTGAATTTACTGAAATAAAACATTTAAAATACATTTGTGTGACTAATTATTGTATAATATTGTTGTAATTTCCATATTGCATAGTGTCCCTCTGGTTACACTGACAGTGTTACATAATCTGTTTATAATCCATGCAGTCTTGTCAAATATCCATCTGTTCCAGTTTTACTGACAATAGTTTGATCACATAAGTGCATCTTTAAATATGTTAATGTACATAATTATGTTACAGGACTGTGTGGATGAGAGCTTTCCTTCAACAGAATCAATAAGGTAAGACCTTTATATCACAGTGTATTCCTCTATTCTCCATAATTTCATCTTGTTGACCATATTCCTTATTAATGTAAGTCATGGAACTGTTCTCCAAACATAATCAGTGTAGTGCAGTTCTTTCTCTAAATTGCACCAATAACTGTCCTGTATCAACAAAAGTTAATATTGATATCAAATAATATCAGTCATAAACTTGCACATTGAAACCAGTAATACTATGTAATTTTCAACATATCTCTCACCTTGTATGGCTGGCACCATTGCTGTTATATGGATTACATTGATTCATATGGTCGTCATGACTAGCTTGTTACTACTAAGTGTTGCTCTCTATGTTCCAAAGACTAGATTGGTTGTTTTTTTGCTGTTACATGCATAATTTGAGTCACGTTATTGTTGTGGCTAGCTTATTGCTACCAAGTGTCTCTTTCTATCATCCAAAGACAGGTAGTGTGTCAGTGAGCTGTGTTTTCAGTATTACATGGATTGCATTGATTCATATTGTCTTTACGGCCAGCTGTTTGCTACCAAATGCCTCTTTGTATGTTCCAAAGACTACATGTATGGTGAAGTTTTCATTGTTGCATGGATATTGATTCATATTATCTTTATGGCTAGCTTATTGCTACCAAGTGTATCTTCCAAAGACTATATGTGTTACTTTGTTTTCACTATTACATGTATTGAAGTTATTCATATTGTCTTTGCACCAAGCTTATTGCATCCAAATTTCTCTGTATATTTAAAAAACTAGAGTTTATTGCTTTGTTTTCACTATTACATGGATTACATTCTTCTATTAACTAGTAAGTCTCTCTTTATGTTTCAAACACTAGTTGTATGGGTGCGTTTTTACTATTATTTGATTAAATTCATTCATATTGATTTTATGACCAGTTTATTGCCCGAGTGTCTCTGTATGTTACAAACATTAGATGCATGGCTGTGTTTTCACTATTATATAGATTTTGATTCATATTCTCTTCACACTTCTCTTGCTGCTACCAAGTGTCTCTCTGTAAGTTCCAAAGACTAGATGTGTGGCTGTATTTTCACTATTACATGGATTACATTGATTCATATTATCTCATTTCTATTAAGTGTCTATATATTCCAAAGACTAGATACATGACTCTATTCATAGTATTGCATATACTATTATAAATCCAGAATCAGGTTGGGCAAATAAGTCTGAAAGCAAGCTTATAAAGATAGGTGTGGGTATACTTATGACCAGCTTTGTGCTAAATGTAAATGGCATTTTATATATGGACACTCTATAACTGCTGTGGTTCTCAGCATCCCATTCTATATTGGGCATGAAAGACCACTTAATTTTGCTCAGAGGCCTCTCTATCAGGCTTGAGGTTCTTTTACGTGCCATGAATATATGACACAGGACCCACAGCTTTACTTCCCTTCCAAAGGAAGCCATACTAAGGATTTTTATACCCGTAAAAATCCATCGTCCTCCGCCGGATTTAAACCCACAACCTTGGTTATATGAAGTTAGCACGGTAACCATTACACCATGGAGGGTGACAACTTTGTGCTAATATGCTGTAGAACATAACATAACATGTTGGCCTCTTGTAATCTAGTATGACTTTTTTAACACCAACCTCCGAGATTTTTTTTTTTTTTTTTTGTGCCAGTAATGGCTATCAGGAAGGAAGCAGACATTTGTTTATTGACAGCGTTCCTTGGGAACTTCTCAAATAGCAGTAGGGGAAAAGTATTTCAATTTCCATAAGGAACTGGGTTAAAATCCTCCTGGAAATTGAGAACATCATCTCTGCAATACAACCTAGCAATTGAGTATCCAGTGCTATATATGTGGAAAAGCCAAGGACAAGCCTACAAGGAGAACAATGCAGCAAGTGCAGAAGTAAAATATGTAGCGATCATTCAAAACTGCTATGGGCAGCAGGATATGAGTGAATAAAGAACCATTTTCAGTTTTGTTATTTGAAACTATATTTCATTTTGTTATTGTAAGTATTCAGTTGAAAATAATTAATTTGATTTTCAAATGTTATAGTTCAATTTTTGTGCTGTTGCCAATTATGATCATCTGAAAAAACTCGGAATGAGCATTCAACAATACGCATCATGAAAAAATGCACATCATACACAAAATATGAAACAGGTGAATGTCAGCATCCAGAGATACGTGTACAATGTCTAATAACAGTACATCACTTTTCTTGATTATTTCTTATCCAGGATTGTAGCACACAAGTTTATTTTATAAATATGAAGCAAACACAAATTATCTTATTCAATATTTATTTCCACAGCCTTGAATTTTAGTAAAGTAGAACTCACAAGTTCAAAGGTTCAAAGATGGGGGAGAGCAAGTGATTTTTTTCGAGCTTAATAATCCTTAGCATGTCTTCCTTTGAATGGTCCTGTATTCTAGATTTATGACACATTTAAAAGCTTCAGTCCTGAAAAGAGGTCTCTGAGTGAAATTCAGCAGTCTTGAATGCACAATATAGAATGGGATGCTGAGAAGCGCAGCAGCTAGAGAGTGTCCATAAATGAAACTCAATTCTTATTTTATAATGCACAATTTTCGTACTTTAAATTTGAACTCATTTTTAATTTAAATTAGATAATATTGCCTGGATTTCTCCTTTTTGCTGAAGTGTACCTTGTTTTTATAATGGCGCTAATGGCCATAGTAGTTAGATGCCCCTTAACACCAACCATCATGACCTCATAGACCACTGGTTTCCAATTTCATATTGATCAACTAGGAATTTTCATCTGGCAATAAAATTCATACAATGCTATTCACTTGTACATATTACAAATTTGTTAAATATATTTCAGAATTTATCAATTATATTCCCATTTCAGGTTATACGGAGAAGAAACATGCAACAATGAATCAGGATTACTCTCTGGTAGAAACTCTCCAAATAAAAGATTCAGTAAGAACAACTGTAGTTCTAAATGGGAAACAGTCAGAAAGGGCACAGGGCAAGAAACTGATGTACCAGAAGCTTCATTAATACAGAAAAGTTTTTTACTCTGAGCAGTATGAAGATGGGCAATTATTCAGCAAATCCTCATGTTTGTCAGATAAAAGTATAACACCTCATAAGTGTGGTGCCTGTGGGAAGTGTTTTACTACGTCAACATATTTTAAAAAACATAAGTTTACTCATCAGGATATAAAACCACATAAATGTGATACCTGCAAGAAGTGTTTTACTTCATCAACATACTTGAAAACACATACGTTAACTCATGAGAGCATAAAACCACATAAGTGTGATATCTGTGGGAAGTGTTTTACTACATCAACACATTTGAAAATACGTAAGTTCACTCATCAGGCCATAAAACCACATAAGTGTGATACCTGCGGAAAGTGTTATACTGGATCAACACATTTGAAAGCGCATAAGTTGACTCATCAAGACATAAGACCAGGTAAGTGTAATATTTGCGGAAAGTGTTTTACTAGTTTGCCAGAGTTGAAAAGACATAACTTGACTCATCAAGGCATAAAACTGCATAAGTGTGACACATGTTTCAAGTGTTTTGCTAATTTGCAAAGTTTGAAAAGACATAGGTTTACTCATCAAGGCATAAAACCAAATAAATGTGATGTCTGTGGGAAGTGTTATGCTTCGTCAACATATTTAAAGACACATAAGTTTACTCATCAAGGTATAAAACCACATAAGTGTGATTCCTGTGGGAAGTGTTTTCGTACGCCAATACATTTGAAAACACATAAGTTAACTCATCAAGGCATAAAACCACATAAATGTAATACTTGTGGGAAGTGTTTTACTACATCAACACATTTGAAAACACATAAGTTGACTCATCAGGGCATTAAACCACATGAGTGTGATTCCTGTGGGAAGTGTTTTCGTATTCCAATACATTTGAAAACACATAAGTTAATTCATCAAGGCATAAAACCACATAAATGTAATACTTGTGGGAAGTGTTTTACTACATCAACACATTTGAAAACACATAAGTTGACTCATCAGGGCATAAAACCACATAAGTGTGATACATGCGGGAAGTGCTTTACTGCAACATCACATTTGAAAACACACAAGTTGATTCATCAAGGGATAAAACCACGTAAGTGTGATACTTGCGGGAAGTGTTTCACTAGTTTGCCAGAGTTGAAAAGACATAATTTGACTCATCTAGGTATAAAGCTGCATAAGTGTGACACATGTGAGAAGTGTTTTGCTGATTTGCAAGGTTTGAAAAGATATAAGTTTACTCATCAAGACATAAAACCACATAAGTGTGATACCTGCGGGAAGTGTTATGCTTGGTCAACATATTTGAAAACACATAAGTTGAATCATAAAGGGATAAAACCACATAAGTACGAGAGATGTGGGAAGTGTTTTACTACATCAAAAATCTTGAATACACATAAGTTGACTCATCAAGTTAATAAACCACATAGGTGTGACACTTGTGGGAAATGTTTTACTTTGATATCATATTTGAGAAATCATAATTTGACTCATCTAGGAATAAAAGCACATAAATGTGATACCTGTGGGAAGTGTTTTACTACATCAGCACATTTGAAAGTGCATAAGTTGATTCATTAGGGCATAAAACCACATAAGTGTGATATCTGAGGGAAGTGTTTAACTACATCAAAATATTTGGAAATGCATAAGTTGATTTATCAAGGCATAAACCCACATAAGTGTGATACGTGCAGTAAGTGTTTTACTGCATCAATAGATTTGACAAGACATAACTGTTTTGTTGGATTGAAATATTTGAACTGACATACATGTGCTCATCAAGGCATAAAGCCTCATGAGTGTGATACTTGTGAAATATTTTGCTGAAATGAGATATTTGGAAAGACATAGATCAAGTTCATGCAGGATTAAAGCCATATTAGTGTGATACTATTAGGAAGTATTTTACTATATAGGCAGATTTGAAAATGCATAAAGTGGCTCATCAAAAAATAAAACTCACATAAGTGTTACATTTATTAGAAGTGTTTATTAGATTTGCAGTCATGAAGCCACTCCTCTGTGAGAAATATATTCCTAGATTGACCAATTTGAAGAGACATAAATTAGGGCATGAAGCCCAGAAATGATACTTGCGAGAAGTGTTGTATTCAAGTACTACTTTAGAAATCACATAAATTGACTCATAAAGCTACACACATGTAATATTATGGGAAGTGTTTTACTTCATTACTAAAATTGGAGATGCATAAAATGACTTAAGAAGACATAAAGCCAATTTACAAGTTGCTTTTGAAACTACAAGTGTACCTTAAGCTACCTACCGTGACATGAGCAAGACTTATTAATTGCATACACTATGCATAGCTTTTAATAAAATGAAAGTTCTGTGGTACAGATAATAGTGTTTTAAAGCATATTGAATATTGCTTAATGTGTTACAAGCAGGTTGTGTATATTTGTAATTAGACATCCACAATGGTACTTGGTGTTCTTCTCTTGGACCATTTTATTTGATTTATTTGTAAGTTATATTTAGTAATAAATTCAGCTTATGTCACCATTTTAAATATTAGCTGAATTTTTAAAAACTTAAAAGCAATAATGTAAGATGCCTTGTTCAAGCAGACATGTGGCTTCAGTCCTAGTTGAAAAGAAAACTATGTAACTTATATCTAGTTTAATAGATATGTCAGTATTAAATACCTAACCAAAAGCAAAATTCCTGGATTTAATCATAGACAATAAAATTCATGGGTGCCATGCATTAACCACATTACCGCTATGCTCTAAAAAGTTGTATTTCTAAAGAACTTAAAATGGTGTACTTGATTTATATTTCAGATCACTGTACTTTTTATAACACAGCTTTATATCAAATGACAGTTGACTATGGGGGTAAATAAGTAACATTAAAAATATCTTAATTGGAAAAAAATTATTTGTGTTATGACAAATTCAATTTGGCACATTGTAAACCACTGTTCAATCAATTAAAATTAATGACTGTAGTTAGCATATATATAATAATCTGGACGGGAGCTGTGCTAATAATTACGTTTTAGAGTTCATGTAACCTTACTTTTGTGTTACTTTTTGCTTATGTCCATGTTTCCTAATGCTCCTTCTCCAACGGCCACAATTAATACATACATGATATTAGAGAGAGCATATGTGTATGTATGTCATTGTTAAAAACCACATATTTTGACAATTCTTTCAGTATTGAAAAGTCCAAGATTCTGTAACTGGATGGGCTATAAAATGCCTTGAATTCATAAAATACTAATAAAGGTTTGTAAAGCCTGTGTTTTAGAATATGAACACACTGAATCTATAAAAGAACCTATTCCAATGACTGTCGTGGTACAGGTTAAGAAGTCAAGATGTTTCACTTAGGTTAGTATCAACATTTTTTATTCATTATTACTAGAAATCTCTGGACTTTTAGGATTAGAAATTTTAAGGGACAAAGGGAGAGGATGAACCAAACATCCACTAAATTGTTCAGCAATTTCAAGTTTTAAAAACTACCTGTGAGGGGGTATAAAATCCAGTATTACTTTCTTGCCATCGTCCAATAAATGTAATTTTGAATTTCTATACACGTAATATGTACATAGTTTATAGAGAAGTTATTGCATTCCACCCAGAAGTTTGATACCAAGATTTCACCGGAAATACAAGTTTCAGATTTTTAGAAAAAGATCTGTGTGTCTATAGTGGAAAGTCCATAAAGCATGGTATTTAGGCATCTTCCAAGGATGCGACGCGAAGATTTTGAGGAAAATACCCTCACCCCAAACTACTCTTACATGGAAAAACTATGAAAATTTTAATTTTCTAAAAAAATGGATTAACGATTTTCATCAAAATACTGTATATTAAAGATGTTTATATGTCAAATAAAATGTATATCTTGAATTTTCTGGGAATAGGCTCCAAAGACCTTATTTTGGCTCAATTTTGCTGGATGTTGCATAACTAGTAAACTGTAAGAGAAAGACAAAAACTTACTGAAAAAAATTTAGGTCTCGCAAAACACACAATTTTGGTCTTATAATTTTTTCGTGAAGTTGACCATTTTTTTTTTTAGATATTCCTTATTATTGGTTTTAGTTTTAATATACTTGAAACTTTTCACAACCAGGGATTTGTCAACTACTGAAATGCAAAGAAACTGATTTCATCCACATGGCATCCAGCTTATAAAAGATTTGACTATCATTTTGGCCTAGTATATTCCCTAAGCTAAGAATAAGCTTATTAACAGTAATTTGTTACAGAGAAGTACAGCAAGACATGTGCTAGGAACGCTTCAAATTTTTTTCTTAATTACTATTATGAGTGATGATTCTGAGACGTGATTGTGAGAGGAACTATAACGTCAGTAGACTACAGCCATGGAAGTCTGCAGATATATCTAGTAAAAAATTATTTGTTGGATAATAGACGTATCGTCAACTCCAAAACTTATTGACCGAAATATCCGAAAACTTATTGGCAAAGATATTTTCCGAGTAGCGCTATCAAGAGACTATAGAACGTTCAATCGCCTAGAAATCAGGTACATAGCTGTATCAGCAAGTTATCAGCAAATTGTAGAACCGGCCCTTATGCATTTTTTAAAAAGCATGGCCGACTTAGTCTAAATCGAAGTAATTCGATATAAATCACTGGTTCAACCATACAGGGATATTTCTATATGTTTGCTTAAAGTAGCATTTGTAAATTTTTCCAATAAACAGTTGCTCAGAGTAGAAAGTCGTTTTTAGTTTTTCGAGTAGTGCTATTTACATTAATTGTGCCGGTAATTGCAGCAAGATAACAAGTAAGTATTACGAATCTTTGACAAGATATGCGATAATTTGGCTATTTTCTGTTCTCTAACTAGCTACAACAGAAAGCTAAACCTGGCAACACTGCGAACAGCTACTATATATCAGCGTGAACAATGTTTGTAGCTTTTAGTAAAGTTAAAGAATAGGTGTTGAGGTCTGCAATGAACGGTTAAGTAGACGCACATATACTGCACCATTACCGACAGCTTTTGTACAGGTTATCGGAATTATCTCTCAAAACTAAAAGTGCGAGAGGATAGTATCTTCTGAATGATAGAACATGGCACAAACATTTTGATTTAAGATTAGCAGCTTGAATGGATTGTGCATTTAATACTTGAGCGATAGGGAAGCTGACTACATATGATGATAGGGTGAATACTTTGAGCAAATCCCTAAGTAATATGTATATAATTTGTTAATTTTGTTATATACCATGTTATGGTGTTACTGAACATAGTGATTTAGTGTTTAATGTCAAGCTTAAAAGTAGGGCATCTGTACCTGACCAGCAGTCGATGTATGTTGATAAATGCAAAAGTATAGAAATAGTATATAAACACCACTAAAAAGAAGACAATGATGTGTGTGAAAGAAATAAAGAGGAAGAGGATGTTAATTCAGGTTTTAGTCCACGAAATGATTCACAGCACTTTTCCGAAAATGTTTTAATGAAGATGAAACAACACCATGATAGTTATAAAATGGAAATCAAAACAGAAATGAATGAAGCACATGTTCATTCAGACTTTTGTTCACAAAATGAGAGACAGTTTTTCTCTGAAGTTCCTGTAGTGAATCCATGCAACAAAGACTCTGAACTGGACACCAAGATAGAAATCAGAGAAGAACTGTGGTGGCTGGAAAGAACTCCTACAGAAGCTCCATGTGTTAATGAAACTAAGGTTAGTTTTGCTAGTAAATAAATTAATGCTCAAGAGTTTGTATCAAATCTCCTGCATGTGTCAGTAGTTACAATGAAGTCATATCTTTCATTTCACATATTTAATTTTTTATTTCTGCACACTGGAACTGTTGGTGAAACAAGGACAGGATTTAGATTTCTATGTTATACATAGTTGGATCATGGGCTGAAGACAAGGTGGCTCTGAGTTATGAGAGGGAGCTATCTGCTCACATAATTGATTTGTTTGGTTTGAAATATGTGTATAGCTGTGAGTTACCCATGCTGCCACATGTAACTATTAGAATACTTTTAACTGCTCGTTTCCAGGTTCTCATAGCTGACAATGTGTATATTTATCAATTTGAGCATACAAAAACTTTATCACCGGGGCAGAAAATGTTTATGCAACTTACCTGCTCCTCATGTTCAGACAGTAAGTAGGCATTGAACACTTTTATAAAAGAAAGACATGTAAATTCAGCACCTTGGTACAGCATTATGTGCAGGGAGCTGCTACAGTAAGTACGGTTTTTGCACACCCACGGTCCGGAGCCAACTCTGCCTTCCTTGGTGTGAGTTCCTCTTTGTGGTGAGGGGTCACTTGAAACGCCCACCGTGTGTAGGCCGTGTCAACACCTCTGTCCGTGGAAAGGGGTAACCTAGTTGTTTAGGGTTGTTTATTTGAGCCTGGGAGTTCTGCTGTTTGAGTAACCATAAAAGTTGTGCAACCTAATACACCACTTTGGTTCCTGCTTCATCTAAATGGACAATTAGGGACTAACCCATCCCTAGCCTACCGGCCAGGACTAGGTATTGTAATGAAGTCCAGGGTAAGTGAGACAGTGAGCCTGCTATACCCCCCTACACTTGAAAGGCTGTCCACTTGTGAACTCCATTTTGTTATTCACTTTTTTGCAGCGAAAAATTAAATGGCTATCAATATTCATCACCATTTAATGTGTATTTATGGAGAAGGATGTATGAGCATCCAAGTGGTTCACCACTGGTGTTCATAGTTCCTGGTAGATTTCATTCTAGTGAGCACTTTCCCTGTCTTATTATCCTGTTAATACAAGATGTTATGGAGCAAGTTTGTAGCAGCATTTATGATGTACATCTTGCCCTGGGACTTTCATCTAGGGATAAGTTGTCCTGTAGCCTGAAAATGACTCATGTATCAAACACGGTTGTAAAAACAGCTGCAGATTTTGTTGATACGTTTGGCAGGGCTAATACATCTGACAGTACTTTCACTCAAGTGTCCAGCTCAGATAATAATTTGCCTCAAGTTCTTCCAGTTAAGGGTGGAACCAATGTTTCTCCTGTTGTTCCAGAAACCTTGAAGATTACAATTTCCTTTTCACCATGGCAGAGCTAGACCATGTAATCTTTGTGAAACTCTGCAGCAGGTCAGATAGAGTCCACATCCAAATGTTGCAACATCTCTCATCTCTGCTCGAGGTATATCATCGTGTTTGAGTTAATGCTACCTTGCAGAAGGTTACATCATACGGGCTCTAATAACCTAGTAGTTTTAACGCTCTTAAACACTGATCATCATTGGTAAGATGTTTCTTTCTATATGCAACTGTAACATTGTATCTTGTTCTGCTGCTTTTTATCACTTATCCAGTACCTAAATGTGCGTAAAGCACTTTTAAATATATTACTTTTTTCACTTCGTTTGGAAATTCCTCTTCATAAAGAATGCTCTGACATGAAATCATCAATCACCATTTTAATGCATTATTTACTCTTGTTAAAATGTTAAAACTTTACATACTAATATACAAATAAAATATTCAGTGAATGCATAAAGCAAGTCTGCCAATGCAATCCAAAGGAGAATGTATTTTTGCTTTAAACATAATGTTATAGCCGCATAGCTTTCTTATTTCTACTAAACAAAAGAAATCTGCCATGTATTAATTGCATGGAATCTATATCTGTAGTGTGTTATGGGTCATGGAATATTGAGATTTCAGTAAAATAAAATTTTTCCTGCAGTTTAGCAAAGCTTTTTATACATTGGGATACTATATTACATATTCTATAAAATCATTAAAATAGCTGCTGTTTTTTTGCATTTCTCAATGATTTGTGGTTAACTAGTGAATATCTTTCAAATGTATAGTTTGGAGTTTGGCAATCATGTTGTGCATTACAATGGTATTGCATCTTTTTAGTCACAAATTAATCAGAGTGTAACAGAACTAGTCTTCATGTCTGGATTTCACAAATGAATTATGCAAGAAATTTGAATTTACTGCAATGAAACATTTAAAATACATCTGTGTAACTTATCTGAAGAATTATTATGTAATATTGTAATTTACATATTACATAGTGTACCTCTGGTTACCCTGAAAGTGTTAACATAATCTGCTTATGATCCATGCAGTCTTTTCAAATATCCATCTCTTGCAGTTTTATTGACAACAGTTTGGTCACATAATTACATCTTTAAATTAATTAATGTACATAATTATGTTACAGGACTGGGTGGATGAGAGCTTCCCTTCAACAGAATCAATAAGGTAAGACTTTTAGATCACGGTGTACTCCTCACTTCTCCATAATGTCATCTTGTTGACCATATTCCTTGTTAATGTAAGTCATGGAACTGTTCTCCAAATATAATCAGTGTGGTGCAGTTCTTTCCGTAAGTTGCATCCCACATCAACAAAAGTTAACAATGATATAAAATAATATCAGTCATAAACTTGCACATTGAAACCACTAATACTATTCATTTTTCAACATATCTCTCCTTATATGACTGTGTTTTCAGTGTTACATGAATTACATTGATTCACATTGTCTTCACAGGCTGCTTTTTGCACACATGTGTGTTAAGTTTGGCTGTGTCTTCACTACTACATGTATTACATTGATTCATATTTTCTTCACGACCAGCATGATGCCTTTCTAAATGTTCCACAGACTAGATGTGTAGTTACTGTGTTTCTCTTTTCAGAATTACATAGATTCATATTGCCTTCATGATTAGCAACATGTCTCTCTAAGATTTCATTAGATTAGAAAGCATTCTGTAGGTTCGTTTAGGCCAGGAAGTCACTGAACATAGAACTTATTAAGGGTTACACATGTATGCATTTGTTTATATACTATGAAAGAACAGAAAAAAGAAAACAATGTATAAAGCTCTAGTACTAAAAGCACAGGTTACAAAAACAGCAGAATAGACATATAATCATATTATTTGCTTTTGAGGCCTGGAAGTCACTGCTCTATACTTAATGTGCTCCATAAAAGCATATGTACTTCCTTTTTTGCATGCACATATAAACAAAGAGTATCAAAAATTAATGTTAAAATGTATAAATAAATATAATGTTATTATGCAACTCTGTTGCAAAGTCAGATGATAGTTTTCTAATTATCAATATAATAGTTACTACTAGTAGTTATATAAAACTAAAATATGATTATTATATTATATACTCTCCATAAATGTCAACAAATTACAATACATATTTAAAAATATGTTATAGAATTTACAATGCAAAAAATGCACAAATTTATATTAATGTACTAGAGTGTACTAGTATTAATGTACTAAAGCATTAGGCTTTACAGACCTTGTGTCATTGCTAAATACTAAAAAATTCATTTGACACATTCATGCAGTATACAGTAGTTTAATTTGAGTATAAAAACATACACAAAATTGCACTTATAAGTACAATGATTATTATGCTAATGTCAGACAGATTTGTCACTTAAATATTCATCTACAGAATAAAATGGTTTATTGCAAAGGTACTCCTTAAGAGACGCCTTAAAAGCCCTGAAATTACCAACATTTTCATTGAGATTACTGGGGACAGCATTAAATATCTTGATTGTTTCATAATATACACCTTTCCGAAAGTAACGAAGATTGGCATTCGGACCATGAATATATCCCTTTTGTCTAGTATTAATGTTATAAATGTCCATGTTTGTTATAAAACAATGTGGATTAATTGCATAGAATTTTAAAATGGATAATGTATAAACATGAGGTAAGGTGAGTATGTCCAGTTTTTGAAATAGTTCTTTGCATGACTGTCTGCTGTAAGCATTACAGATTATTCGTATGGCTTTCTTCTTTATCCAAAATATGCATTTACTATTCACTGAATTACCCCAGAATATTACTCCATACTTAATGGAATTATAGCAGGCAAAATACACTAATTTAAGTGTATCGATTGAGTGAAATTTAACCAGTGCTCGGAGAGCATAACATGCTGAGCTAAGTTTAGGTATGATGAGCTAATATGTGACTTCCAGTCCAAATGCTTATCTACCTGACAGCCAAGAAATTTGTCTCCATTTAGCTGTTCTAACAATGTATCACTAATTCTTATTTCTATATGTGTGTTTGGTTAGAGAGTAGTTACAAATTTAATTGCTTTTGTTTTTTCAAAGTTTACTGAGAGTTTGTTTGCTTTGAATTAAAATCTTTACTTGTTACTAGAACACTGGTGTCATCTGCGAATAAATAAACACTTGCAATACTGTTAATGTACAATGGGAAGTAATTTATGTAAACCAAGAACAAAAGAGGCCCTAAGATTGATCCTTGGGGAACACCATGTTTTATTGACTTCCATTCTGAGGCACTGTTTTGATACCCATTGGAGCTATTATTAATTTGGACCCTTTGTTTTCTGTTCTCTGGGTATGAAATGAACCAATTTAATATGTTATTCTTCATTTCATAGAAATTTAGTTTTGCTATCAGAATCTCATGATTCACACAGTTAAAAGCTTTTGCTAAGTTACAAAAGATCCCACCAACATGTTCTTTTTCATTTAACGCTATTAACACTTTATGCGTGAGCTTGAAGGTCGTTGCTCCTTTTCTAAAGCCAAACTGTTCTTTGGCAAGCACGTCATTCTTTTCCAAGTAATTATAAAGCCTATTGAACATTACTTTCTCAAATACTTTTGAGAAAACAGACAAAAGAGATATAAATCTGTAATTTGAGGCATTGTCTTTTTCACCTTTTTTAAAAAGTGGTTTGACAATTGAATACATCATTTGTCAGGAAATATTCCACTCTAGAGTGATTCAGCAGCACAAACAAAAATTGTACAGTACCCTATTATTTTATGCCATTTTCATTTTTAGTTCTATTATGCTTATGTGCCTCCCTGTTTTTGGTAATTTTTTTTCAGTTTTCAGCCTTCAGATTACATGAATTTAATTTTGTATTTTAACAAGTAAAACACCAAACCAAAACACATTGCTGTTTTAGTATAGAAATATCTGTATTTTTCATTTCATAAGCCTGAACTTTCTGTATACTAAGGTTTTGTATACCTAATCATTGATTATTTTGGGGCTTTTTATTCTATTTTCAAATTTTTTAAGAATATTGACTCCACTTCTCATCCATATAATATATATTATACAATAGGCAAAAGGGCTTACTAAAACTAAAAAAAATTCAGCTCCCTATGTCTTTGTGACTCATTTTACTTATAAAGCTGTGCCATGGCAGAGTGCTTACACCAGTCATCCCTCACCAAGGCAATTCAAGTTCAATCCCAAGTGATTGCATGTGGGATTTGTGGTGGACAAAACGGCACAGGGGCAGGTTTTCTCCAGTTTCCATCGCATTCTACCAGTGCTCCAATTTCATTCCATGAAACATAAGTGGCATCGCCAGCGGTGCCATAAAGCAGACGTTAAACATTATCAGAAACAGAACAAACCATATTACTATTACTACACTGTGAATCCTGGGAATTAAAGTACTTACAACATTGTAAGCTGCCATCGGCATTGTCATCTCAAAATAATTTGAGATCACCTTCTGGTTTACCTTGAAACATGCAAGTCAGTTGAGAAATTCAATGCTATGCCGGCATGTTGCCATGGTAGCTCAATGATAGACCAACTGGCTAGAGACTGGGAGATCCATGGTTCAAATCTCAGCTATGGCATTGAATTTTTCAGTATGACTTTACCTATTCAACTCCTGTCCTACACCCGGTTTCTGTGAGAAAACAATTCAATCTATCAATGTTACTAATAAGTTAATTTAAGGCCAGTACCTAACTAACTGAGGTACCCAGACCAACCAGTTAATGGTGCTTCGTAATACATAATCTTCAGACTTTGGAGTGTGATGAGTACGTCTTGTACTACAATCTGCTTTATTTGGCACTACAAAAACACATTCTTGCAAATACAGATCTACAGATTCTAATTTGGGGCTGCCGTCTATTGCGGTACCTTTTGCTTTAAATCCATGCAGCTTTGCCAAGATGCATATCAATGTAGTGTTGTGTGTGAACACAACTAGAAGATGAGGGTCTTGCCATGGCTGAGTAGTTAGACCACTTGCCTCTCACTTAGATGGCCTGGTTCAAACCTAAGCGACTGCATGTAAAATTTGTGGTGCACAAAGTGGTGTAGGGGTGGGTTTTCTCTGGTTTCTCCTACCATCACTCTATAAATAATAAAAAATTCAGTATGACAAACTGTAGTCCTCAATGTGAAACACTCAGAAAATACACAAGACATGAAGCTGATGTACCAGAAACTTCATCAGTACAGAAAAGTGTTTATTCTGAACAATATGAAGCTGGGCAAATATTCAACAAACCCTCATGCTTATCAGATATAAGTTTACAGCCTCATAAGTGTGGTACCTGCGGGAAGTGTTTTACTATGTCAACAAACTTGAAAACACATAAGTTGACCCATCAAGCCATAAAACCACATAAGTGTGATACCTGTGGGAAGAGTTTTCCTAGGTCAAAAGATTTGACAAGCCATAAATTGACTCATTAAAGCATAAAGCCTTATAAATGTGACACTTGTATGAAATCTTTTACTCAATTGAAATATTTGAAAAGCCATAAATTGACTCACCAGGGCATAATGCCACATAAGTTGACACATAAAGGCATAAAACCACATAAATGTGATTCCTGTGAGAAATGTTTTAGTACTTCAACACATTTGAAAACACATAAGTTAACTCATCAGGGCATAAAACCACATAAGTGTAATACCTGTGGGAAGTGTTTTACTACATCAACACATTTGAAAATACACAAGTTCACTCATCAGGGCATAAAATCACATAAGTGTGATACCTGCGGGAAGTGTTTTAGTATCTCAACCCATTTGAAAACACATAACTTGATTCACCAAGGCATAAAACCACATAAGTGTGATACTTGTGGGAAGTGTTTCACTAGCTTGCCACAGTTGAAGAGACATAATTTGACTCATCAAGGCATAGAGCCACATAAATGTGACACTTGTGACAAGGGTTTTGCTGATTTGCAAGTTCTGAAAAGACATAAGTTTACTCATCAAGGCATAAAACCATATAAATGTGATATCTGCGGGAAGTGTTATGCTTCATCAACATATTTGCAAGGACATAAGTTGGCTCATCAAGGCATAAACCCAAATAAGTGTGATACCTGTGGAAAGTGTTTTACTACATCAACATATTTGAAAACACATAAGTTGACTCATAACGGCATAAAACCACATAAATGTGATACCTGTGGGAAGTATTTTACTATTTCAACACATTTGAAAATACATAAGTTAACTCATGAAGGCATAAAGCCGCATAAGTGTGACACATGTGGGAAGTGTTTTTCTGGGATATCAAATTTGAAAAAACATAATATTACTCATCAAGCCATAAAACCACATACCTGTGGGAAGTGTTTTACTACATCAACACATTTGAAAACACACAAACTGACTGAAATGGGTATAAAACCACATAAGTGTGATATCTGTGGGAAGTGTTTTACTACCTCAACATATTTGAAAACACATATTCTGACTCATCAAGGTATAAAGCCATATAAGTGTGACAATTGCGCAAAGTTTTTTACTGAAATATCAAATTTGAAAAAACATAAAATGACTCATCAAGGCATAAAACCACATGAGTGTAACATATGCGGAAAGTGTTTTACTATGTCAACACATTTAACAAGACATAACTTAACATATCAAAGAATAAAGCGCTAAAGTGTGATACTTATTTGAAATGTTTTGCTGGATTGAGATATTTGAAAAGAAGTAAATTTGCTCATAAGGAAAGCCACATAAGTGTTACATTTATAGAACATGATTATTGAGTCCTGAAGCCGTACAAGTGTGAAATGTGTTAGAAAGGCTTTGTTGGATTGACCGATTTTAAGAGAAATAAAAATGACTCTTTAGGACTTAAAGCCACAGAAATGATTCTTGCAAGAGCTGTTGTATTCAATTACAGCTTTAAAAAACACATAAACTGACTCACAAAAGTATAAAGCCACACATGCTTAATACTTATGGGAAGCGTTTTACTTGGTTATTAAAATAGAAAATATTTAATTGATGTTCTAGATCTGAAGGAACATATACTTACTAATTTACAGGTTGCCTTCAAAACTACAAGTGTAGGTTAGGCTACTTTCTATGACCTTAGCAAGGCTAATTGATGATTTAAACCATGTATAGCTTTTAACAAAATTAAAACTCTGTGGTATAGATAATGCGATTTTAAAGTGTATTAATTATTACTTAATGTGTTACTAACAGGCTATGTATATTTGTAATTAAAGATCCAGATTGGTTAAAATAAAATGTGGGTATTTAATTCTCTTTTCTTGAGCCATTTTATTTGATTTATTTGTAAGTACATGCATATGCAGCTTATACCACCATTTTAAATATTTGGTGAATGTTGAAAAATTTAATACCTAAAATGTAATTTGCCTCCATGAAGCAGACATGTTGCTTTAGTCCTAATTGAAAAGAAAACCCTACAACTTATATTTACTTTAATAGATATGCCAGTATTAAGTACTTCACCAGAGGCAAAATTCCTGTATTTAATCATGGATTATAACATTTTGTGGGTGCCTTGCATTAACTACATCACTGCTACGCTCTCAAGCATTGTATTTCTAATGAACTTAAAACTCTGTACTTGATTCATAATTCAGATCAGTGTACCCTTTATTTCATAGCTTTATTGTAAACGGCAGCTAACTCTGGGAGTAAATAAGTAACATTAAGAATATCTTGAGTGCAAAAGATTATTTGTGTTTTGACAGATTCAATTTGGCACAATGCAAACCACTGTTCAATAAGTTAAGACTAATGACTAATTAGCCTATATACATGTATATATAAAGAACTTACCTGACCAAAGAATATACATAGTTATAATACAATGAATAATAACCAAACTTATAAGCTACCTAATTGTAAAGTTTTGATGTAAGGTTATACATTACTGCACCAGCTGTTTTGATTCAGTTAGTAAATCCAAGACTTGAAAGCAGATTTTAAGAAAGATTGCTTGCTAACCTGTATTATTCCATATATATCATTGCATATCTGAGCCTGGGCCTTCTGTTTTTCAGTGACCAGGGAGTGTGCATAACCTAATACACCACTTTGGTTTCTGCTTCAGCTAAACAGGAGGCTAGGGACGAACTTACCCCTAGTCAATCAACTAGGAATAGGTACTATACCGAATTCCAGGGTGAATGGGACGGCAAACCTGCTATATCCCCTGTGTGGCCCTGTTAAACTAGTGGGGTGAACACTTGGGCTCTGTGGTGGGTTGGGAGCACTGAGGGTTGTGTTTCTATCCATTTTATGGACAAAAACAAAACAAATCCAAATACTTTGGGGAAAAGATATTGATAAGTCCAGTGGAGCTCACAACCTAATTTTAACTAGAATGGAGGACGAAGAAAGTCCACATCTGTCAGCCCTTATATTATCTAAAAGTGCTTAGATAAATTTCCTGGCACAGTTCCGTCTTGCAGTGGCACACTCCTGGTTGAGGCAATATTGGCATCCCAGGTAATGAAAATACCCCAAGTTTCCACATTGTGCAGCTGTTAGCCCTGATGCTAAAGCCTTTAAATGGTTTCAACCCTAAAATGCCACCCTTCGATATAGTCGGCTCTGTTATATTGTGCAACAACTGCCAGCGTTGATCTAATCGACACAGGGTTTGAGAGAATGTAAACTTATTTTTCAAACACCTTATTTGGAAGTCCTTTATATTACTGGAAACAGTATGTTTCAAGGGCATTCAGAAGTGTATTTTGTTATTTTAAAGTCAGTATTTCCAACCCTAGACAATTTTTTAAACCTAGCCCAAAACAGTTCTATGCTTACTGTATAAAAACGAACATGACAAGTTCTTCTGGGAATGTTTTTCTGCCAGAGAGGGTTGACGTATTATGACATGTGTGATATTAATGCAAATGATGTGACAGTAACAGGGATGATTACATTTCTAATACACCATGCAAAAAGGAGGTTGTTCAATGTGTGTATGAAATTGCAAATATGTTACCAGGAAGAATGTAACTAGTTTTTTTTATTTATTTTTTTTTATTTAATGTGGCAGTAGTTGAATAAGTAGGCTCACAATGGTTTATGTTTCATCATACACTGTGTGAAATTATTGCCAAAGAAGTAGGAATAATATTATATGCAATGGCAAGGAAAACATTGCATACCGTGTGCAGAAGATTTAAAAAAGTATTACAACCCAAGTACATTAATTTGCATACATGCTCTAAATAAAAAGATAATTAGTGATGTGCAACCGAGTAATGACATAATTTACCTTGTTTTATAATTTCTGTGTACTCCTTTGTTTCGCCTCTCTAAACCTTTAACTTATAATGAAATTCGTTTTTTAATTACTGATTTATTTATAGTTCTCTGATGGCTATAAGTGAGTAATTACTTTTTTGTATGTGTGTAAATTGAGAGTAGCAAGATCCATGATATAGTTTTAAAACCAGTGTGGGAAAACAATTATCATAACAATTTTAAGTGCTTATATGCTCGATGTAGACTAACATTAATACCAGTGAGTTAAATTTGGCATATTTTAGTTAAAGATAACATGGTTTTGAAAGTATGTTTATACTTATTTGGTTTGCAAGTAAATATACTTTTATAGTATTAAAAGATATTCCTGTTGTTTTGATACTATTCGTTGATATTTCATCTCAAAATACCATGCAATAATTAATCTTTGTTGTACTAATTGAATATGCGGTGGATGTTAATTCAAACCTTATAATTCCACTAATTACTAGCTTATTGAAGGGAAATTAATATGAGAAAATCCATTTCTTAAACGTTCACTGTAGTTTTAAAATTACTTAGTTCTGATTTGATTTCTACTAGAATGTGTGGAATCCCGGTATTTAAACACTGGGTAAGCAGCATCGATCTAATCAATGGTAGAACAAAGGTTAAGGTAACGATACATAAGACCTTGAACTTCTCGCGTGCCGTTGTAACTAACCGCAAAAAGATTTGCGATTTAATAATCTAGTGGAACAAGGCGTTACATCAGCTCAAAGTAAATTCTGAATTCGTGCCTACCCATGCTATGTTTCTTATATTGGAACGGGTAGACCTCCCTCAAAGGATTAAGGTACGGTATGAAGCCATACATTATGAACTATCAGATGCTACAAGTATCTTCGTGGTGCACAGGATCGTGGGTTCGAGTCCCGTCTTGGGCATGGGTGTTTCTGTGTTTGTAAATGTGTCTATGTTTGTGTATGTATATGTAAAAGGAAAACGTTAAAAATAATAAGGTCTACTAAGGAAATAACTGGAAAAAATTGAGAAAAAGGAATACAGAATAAAAAAAAAAAAAAAAAGTATCTTAAAATTACAGATTATGTGTGTAAGAACACTGCTTAAAATAGGACATAGAACATAATGTAGACCGACTTTTATAAAAGAAAGGGTTTTAACTGTAATAATTTCATTGTGTGTGATAACACACAGACACACACACACACACACACACACACACACACACGCACGCTTTTATATATATATTTTGTACAAAAAATGAATTCAATGTAATTAGTGTAAACAGAGATAGTACATTATATGATTATAATACTAGAGGATGTGATTACTTTCACAGAAATTCAGTAAGTAGTAAGTCAACTTAAAAAGAGTTATTATTGAGATGTATTATATTTTATAATAAATTACCAAACAGTTTAAAAATTTTAAAAGGAAATGTATTCAAGAATGAACTAAGGAAGTGCTCAATTGAGAGATGTATATATAGAATTGATGAATTGTAATGAATATTCTTGTGTGATTATTTTTTGTAAAATTGTTTTATTAGTTTATGACGATGCTTGAAACTACAGAATGTATGTCTATTGGCAACACAACACTTATACTTAAAGTATCAGCGCTTAAGTGAATTTTGTATTGCTGGATCTAGATGTTCCATCTGTGGAGATGTCACGCACGATGGAGCTTGTACGTCAACTTCATCCTGCGTAAACTGTGGCTTTGCAGAGGCGAGAGCGATCCAGGAGATGCGGGTGAATCATGAGATGTTCATCGCGCAAGCTCCTGCGAATCTGTCCCGCGCTACGGTACCTATAGGCTCAGTTCAGCTAATCTGACACCGAGTCGGGAATTCACAATTCAGACCTGAGATATCAACAGGGCCACAATTGCGGAAAAGATTCTCGTAGCCAGACCACACCAAAAGTCCTCAACATCTACGTCAACAGCTGCCAAGTTCATAATTGAAAAGACTAGTCTAAAAAGATCGCCCAATCCTTCAATCTTGGGCACTAAGACCATCGCGTATTCTGCACCAATCAAAAGTTTCAACACCAGTTAGATCTGAACCGACTTCCTGAAGGAAAATGCGAAGTCTCCTCCCAAAACATCTAAGTAAAGGAAAAATCCACACCACCCTCCACATGCATGCTCTTCGAAGAAGTCTTCTTGGTGTAGCACAGGTCAGCGACCACCATCTTCGCCGATCCGTACCTCTAATCAGTTCGAGAAGAAAGTCTCTACTGGGAAGAGATTCTTTCCCGTAGAGGAAATAAAGCAGGTGCATTCTGTCAGACGGACAGACGAGAGCCTTAGTCCGAAGGCGAAAAAGAACAAATTAAACCAACCAGAACGGCCAGATATGAAGAAATGTCTTTCGCTTTTTAACTTATCGCATAATAAATTTGATGGCTATCCTACAATGGAGCATAATACGGAATTAGACCTCATCGACCAGACCTTAAACTGTTGTTCAACCAGAATAAACCTTTGGATGTCAGTTTACAAGAGACAAAGTTTCGTCCACAAAACAACATTAAATTCAAGCAGTACTTTGCTGCACGGTATGATTTGTCACAGGAAGAGGGTTCATGCGGTATGCTGCTGATCAGAGATGATATCTTTGCTGGAACCGTACTCTTACTGTCTGACATCCAGTCAGTGCATGTAAGGATTAAGCTGCCATCAATGAGATTCGCCATTTGTAGCATACATCTGCCGCCATCTGATCACTCCTCGCTCCCTGAATTGGAAGCCCTGGTATCTCAACTACCAACACCTTTTCTGTTGGTAGGTGACGTGAATGGTAACCCCCCCCCCACTCAAAATTTCCTATTTCTTGCACAATAATAACGTGTCTCTCCTATACATTAGAGAGCCTGAATTTTTTCTGGAGCCTTCAATAATTTTTCTCACTTAGATACAGATGTTTGCTCTCCAAAGTTGGCAGTTTTCTTACATTGGTATGTCATCTCCGATATATATTCTACTGACCACTTTCCAATTCTTATCGTTCTCTTAGCACAAGAAATATATTCCAACCGTTTATCTAGATGGCACTTTGGTGACCCGCTTTACTCCCGTTTGGCCGTTTTTAACTTCACTGATAAACGACACTATGAATGTCGTTGTCAGCCACCTCACATAGGTCATTATTTCAGCTGCTGAGCGGTTAATCCCGTGGTACATTGGCAAACTCTATCGGTTTCCGGTACCTTGGTGGACCGATGAATGCCGGAATGCCATTCTTGCACGCAGACGTGCTCTCAGAGTTCTGTAGCATTGCCCTATGCTAGAAAACCTGATACACTATAAGATTCGTTTCCAATCTAGACAAGTTATTAAGAACAGCAAAAAGGCATCATGGGGTTAATTTTTAGTTGCATTTAATCTTGTACCCTTTTCTCTGACATATGGGAAAACTTAAGGCATGAGGCCGAAAAATCGACCCATTTGCCAAACGCTGGTCTCAAAACTACTGCCGGTGCTTTGACACGTTTGACACGTTTGACGTGCCTAACAGTACTTTCGCTCTGGTGTGTAGGTCAGACTGTAAGAGCCTGCGTTTCTTCTAATTAAACCTCGGGTGTTATCAGAAATGTTCTACTTTCGTTCCGTAAATCTTGAGGACTACAATCGCCTTCTTCGCCTTTTAGCTGTATTATGGAAACAGCTTTCAAGTTCATTCAGCTGTTTCCTTGCAATGGATATTTTTACGCTCGATTATCTACAATTTGAGATATTCTTTTACTTAAGCTTGTTTTTCCATTGGTTTTATCGCTTGGTGTATGTCTTGTTCGCTATTGTTTTGTACCTTCTTCTATGGCTTTTGCCATTAATAGTTTTATTTACACAGGTTTTATAGCTCACTTTGGCTGTCATTTTATTTTACGATTTATTTTAATGAAGCTTTTTATTTCTGGTTTTTACTCGGCTCTTGTTTTATAAGGGCTCTAATGACATTGGTAGTTGACGGCTCTTAAAGACTAATCATCTTCTTCTTCATCATCATCATCATCATCATCACAACTGAATACAACAATTTCTTCTCCACAGTTGGAAGTGTCTCTAAGTTGGAATATCATCTCTGAATTGCATTTTAGTGACCACTTTCCATGACTTATAAGTCCCGTAACACAAGGTTTATGATCCATCTGCTCACCTAGATGCCCCTTTGAATCAAAGCAACTGGCACCTTAACTCTCGTTTTTACGACTCTGTGAATTTCTTAGTCGAAGACAAATCTTTCTGCTGCTGACTGGCCAACCCATTCGATTTCAGGTTCCTTGGTGAACAGGTGCAACCGAAATTCCATTCTTGCTTGCAGGCCTGCTCCCAGGGTTCTGCAGCGTCGCCATATACTGAACAACCTTATACCAGGTAAGAAGTTGTGTGCCAAATACAGACAGGTTATTAATGTTAGCAGAAAGACATAATGGAGCAAGTTTGTAGGTCCATGTAATGACATGTCCCTTCCTCTGTCGTGTGGAATATGTTTAGGCGCGTGGCGGCATAGTCATTCCATATGCCAATCGCAAGTCTAAAGACAGCTGCAGGTTGTTGATAATGTGGCTAATACCTTTGGCAGTTGTTTCGCTCAATTGTCTTAACTTTAACAGTTATTTGCCTGAATTTCTTCCAGGTAAGGCTTAAGTGAAGTCTCAAAGGTTCTCATTTCGTTCCGGAAATCTAGAGATTATAAAAGTCTTTTCATCGCGGCGGAGCAAGAACATGCAATTTCATGTTCTCGAAACTCTGCAACAGGTCTCAGTGGAATTCTGGTCCAAAAACTGCAATTTCTCTCTCCTGAAGTTTAGATTAACCTGTTAGATGTTTATAATCCTTTTTGGGTTGACAGAAATTTTCCCTATAAGTGGTGGGGGCCATCATACCCATTTTGAAACTTGGAAAGGAACGTCATCTTCCGTTGAGGTACTGTCCTATTTCCCTCAATAGTTGCACTTGCAGGATCAATGGACGATTGGTGTGGTGGCTGGAATCGCACAATCTTTGGACCAGCATTAATCCTACTGAGCTAATCAGACCGATTGTCACCAGTGATTAGACAGTATTTAACATTCAAGTTCTAAAATAGGCTTTAGTTTATCAACCGATAAGTCATTTTGGGTTAATTTCTGGCGCCGTAGAAGGCGATCACCACCTCGTTGCGATTTGTTCCAGATTTCTTACGATTCGCAGAAGATGCGAAATGCCGTAGGTTGATATGCAATCTGAAACTTTGCTGGTGGCCACAAAGACCACAGTTGAAAGCGCGACTTTACCTACTCTGAATATCTTACGGACACTAAGTGGCAAATCGGTAATGTTGCCGTTTAAGGATCAGTTGGCCGCGCAATGCCGCAAAACCATACAAACTTTAGAAATTTAAAACCCGCTGCACAACTGAGCACACAGTGCCAAAGGAATGCAACCGGTTAACAGTTGCAAGATGGCAGTAGTAGCACGGTTATGTGTTGCTAAATGGCGCGTATATGACGTAGCCGAAGGGCGTAGCAATGCTAGTAGACGACGGCATCTATCATACCCCATTACCCGTACTTATTGCAGATGTTGGTTATTTGAGGTTATGTGGTGCCTGAGCTAGCTAAGGGAGATTTCATCAAAACATAAAGATAACCCCATTTACGTCACAATGCAATTGCGGTGCTCTTAATACGTTTGATCAAGTAATATTTTTGATTAATGGAGAAATTAAATGCACAAAGCTAATGCTAAATAAGAAGTAATCGATTGCTTGTTTCTTTTTAACGAAAACAGGAGCATTAATAGTAAATAAAAATTATTATTATTTATATTATTATTATTATTTTTGGTGGTGGTGGTGATAGTATGATGATTATGATAAGTATTATTATAATATTATTAGTTGTAAGAATAACTGTCAGCCCAACCAGATCTACTTGCTCTTTAGTTATGTTATTGGTAGCCTTAAAATAGGCTGTTTTGTCATTGAAGAAAATATGAAAGAGGTGGAGAATAGTAGGAGATATTCGGAAGAATCATGAATGTTACTTTGTGAGGGAAGAAGGGTGCAGGTTGTTTTGAAGGAAATTAGGATAGTTTAAACTGGAGGATAGTTTTCGGAGAGTGTCACGAGAAACCTCTGGAACACTATTCGATTTGGGCAGCCGCATCTGTACATAAATTCATGCAGATACGAAGCAAACAGGTCTCTGGAGGTTCCAAATTGTCTTTGGAGCCTGCTCTTGGAGCGCATCCACATATTTTTCGCCTTCTGCGTGTGCACGTTGGGGTTGTGAGGATTGAGCAAGTTCTCATTGTGGAGAACAACTGACTGCATATAAACACCATTATTTATGTTCTACAAATTGGCATATGCTACCCAGCCATCAGATCCGATGTGGGAACCCGGACATATGAATTGCTGGATTAGCCCTTCCAGCGTTTGGGCCCTCCTATATGATACTTCCACCAGGAAGCACCTTACAGATCTTCTTTTTACACCGTCGAAGACCCAGTGTCCTTCTTTTCATTCTCCTCGGTGATACTTCCGGTGGAAATACTTCGATTCGTCGATTTCGACGATGAGAGGAACACCATTTTTATCCATACTACCAATTTCTGAGGCATGCCTTACCAAATAAATTGGACATTCCTCCCGGCAACAATTGGCCCAGTTCACTGACGTATGCCAGCGACCAACGCTGGCTTCGTGCCACTCTGATATTGCAAGAAATCACACGCCCAGCAATATACAAATACCAAAATCTGCTTTAGTGCCAGATGACTGCACTCAAAAATGAATCATAACGCACAGTTCGGCGCAGTTGGCAATGGCAGCAATTCCAACCCTTACCTTCTGGGCTCTGTACGTATGCCTGAAGACGACATGGTTGCTGGAATCTTACACATCTTGCCTCGTTGTGCAATAGACCCCGACGTGCACACCACATCATAGCAAGCTCAGCATTAGCTAGCTCGCTGCGGAGATCCTCGAGCTTCCACTCTTCTTGCATTATTGCATCCACTGCCTTCCCTCCTTTTCGCAATACCAACTATATATGCTCCATTACGCTGAAAATTGCACCTTTCAGATGCGAAGGTTGGCTGCCTGACTTTACGCGGCCAACTGACCCTTAAACAGCAACATTACCGGCAAATCTTGGAGAAATAGTCGGACAGTGCATCTCCCTGGTCCGATCCAATTTAGATAACGGATGCATCCTTTATTCTTCGTACACCATTTGTGCTCAGAATATTAAAAACTGTTTATTATCTAGGCATCCCTGCGGCTGTTGGAGTTTTTCCGACTAGCCCAGTTGCGAGCATTTATGCCGAATCCGCAGAACTCCCTCGGTAATGTCGGCTGATATCCTGTTAGCAAATTATGACTGTGAGCTGACGTGTATGCGTGTGCATCCAATGTTTATTCCTTTTTCCATAGCGAACCAGACGACCGTTACAGGAACCTCTCACATAATCCAAGGGCTGCAGGTTTTCATTTCCGAGAACTTTTTCGGAAGCACGATATCGAAATGTCCAGGGTGTTTCCCAACGGGAGTGGGTACACTTGGTTACTCATCCTGGTAGATCTCGGGTTGACAGCAAACGGGAAGTCTTACGGTGCCTGAGTCTAGTATCCATACTTGTTGTTTATAATGTTTTATTCCATTACAATAATAACAGTTATGTAGGTATGCCGATGGAAGTAAGTGCACCAATGTGTTGGAAATGCCTTTGTTAATGGAACCAGAGCATATACTTTCAGTTTTCATAGTAGCGCATCCATTTATGCTGCAGAGTTCTATGTACCGAGCCATTCTCTATGTTTGGCGTCGCAATTTGGGTGACTTCTTTACTCTGCGTGATTCCCTTAGAGAAGTCGGTTTTCGTAAGCTGTGTAACTAGCATTCTATGATAGAGTGGATTCAGGTTCCAATCCAAGTGTCAGTTTTGCATAATTTTCAATTTAATGTCTGTTTCCAAAACCCTACATTCTTAGAGTATTCGTATTTATTATATTTACAATGTTACATTATTACCAGTGTTTTTGATTGAATGAAATCCTCCTCCGTATAGAAGGTGTGAGTAATAAGGTATCTTTATAATTCTGATCTAAACTTCTTTTTTGTCATTTGCAATCCTTTAATAGAAGAGGGAAGTGAATTAAACAAAACTTGTCCTTTATAGTAAACCCCTTTTTGGAATAACTGCAAATTACTCGTCTATCTAAGTTCTGCCTATGTCTGGTCTCTTCGTTATGCATAACTGTATTTTTGTAAACTTTTCTGTGCTATTTATTACAAACACCAATATGGCTAGAATATATTCACAGGCTAATGGTAACTGCCTGCGGTGCCATAAGTAGTTAAAGCACTACAACAAAAACAAAAAAAGGCTATTGGTAAAATTCCAAACTTTTTGAAAAGCTGTTTGCAGTGAGTAGATCGTTTTTCCCCTGCCATTATTCTTATTACTTTCTTTTTTCATGAATATATTCTTAGCATTTACTGAATTTCTCCAAAATATTATTCCATAAGCCATCAATGAATGAAAATATGCACAATAAACTGTCTTTAATATGATCTTATTTATAAGCTGAATTAAAGATCAGATTGCAAAGCATGCAGAGCTCAGTTTGGGTAAGATATAATCAATATGGTGTTTCCAATTTATGCTACGATTCATCATAAGACCTAGGAATTTTGTATTACAAGTTCCTGCAACCTGGTTATATATTACTTAATTCCTTATAAGTAGGAGGGAAATAAAGGAATTCATTAGGGTAAAGCGGTAGTCAAATCTTTAAAAATCCAATCGCTAAATGAAGACAGTGAAATTCCAATGTCTTCGCATGGCCTAGAGCAAAAGAGAGAGCTACACTGGAATGGCCGCATTACATTTGAGAAAAATGTAATTATTGGAAAATTGAAAACAACTAGTACTAATGTTTCGGAAGAGGTTAACTTTGCAGCAAAAAAAAAAAAAAAATGGTAAGGATGATGGCGCTGATGATCATAATAACAAAAATAATAGCAATAGTAATAATAATAGTAATAGTATTAATAAAAGTAATTATAATAATAGTAATAATAACTAATATCAATGTATACAACCTAAAGTGTGTTTTAACGCGTTTTGTGTAGTAAGTTCTTTGTCTATCTCTCACAATTTACCAGATATGTAAATATTATTCAGAATGAAGATATCTTCACAGGCTATCCCAAGAAAATCCTATATATAATTTGATTTGGCATATAGAGACATTTAATATACGTTATTTTGTTGAAATCCTTAGAGCAAATTTTGAAAAAAAAAAAATCAAATCTTCGTGTCCCATCCTGTAAAGAAGCGGAAATTATCAAATCTAGTAGTTAACCGACATTTCCTTTCGGATTATGCTATCCTCCCTCTCTCGCCCTCTATCTCTCTCTCCCTCCCCCTCTACCTCTCACATCCACACTTAACCAAATTTTCCAATTTGGTCATAGAGCACCCTAAAACACTCGTTTTCAGTTAAATTTCGGTGTCAATTTTTTGTTTCGGAATTCAATATCACTATCAGACTTTGAGATATTTTGCATTCATGACTATCTTTTTTTCTCTGAAAGTAGCCATTTAAAAGCTTTGCGACCGGTGATTAAACTTGCCTATTAAAAAATCAGTTGGCGAATATATGGCTGTTGTCTAACTTTTCAAATTAAGGAACTAAGGAATTGTCGGCTTTAATGTGCAGAAAAGATACTTCTAGCGAGCTTTTCTTTACTATAAGTCAGTAATCAAGGAATATTAACAATGGAAGCAACACACACACACACACATATATATATATATATATATTATACAGGGTGTTAATGAACTATACCGAAATGTTTTCACAGAATATGTAGATTACTTAAATAGGAGACTTATGGCCTGATTATTGATATTTCGAAATAACGGCTATAAGTTTATGAAGTGCCAGTACGCCACTGGCTAATTTATCAACCATTCGAGAGCATAACACGAAAAACAAAGGGACATATCACAGCGAACCTCTCTAGCGTAGTGGTTTTGATACTGGCTTTCAAGTGGAAGATAGTTTCCGAGTTCGGGTCTCGTACAGAGCAGTTCAGAAAACGCCTCCAAAGAAGGCTACATAACTGAAGAACGTAGTTAATGAATGCTTAGTGTCGTACTGTCAAGTGATTAGTTCGAGATTTTATAGATTTTTTTGACATTAAATCTTGAGAAAGCTAGTAACAAGCCGCTAAAAATCGATTTTTCTATACTTACTCGAGCAGCAGTTTTAGACATTCTAAGCCTTTTTTTTTTTTTTTTTTCCCCAACCTGCTTTGCTTTAACACCGACTTCAGCACCGTTATGTTTATGCAGGGACCGTGCATCGCCGATCTCAAATTGCTTATATCAGTCACGTGCACAATCTCGCAAATTATTTCGGTGTAGTTCATTCCTGTGTATGTGCGCGTGTTTTAATAATATTAGTTTTAAAAAGTCGTGTCGTTTAGTTTAAAAACAATAAAATCAAACGCTCATTCCTAATATTTTAAAAATGCCCTTATTTCAAAACACATTTGTTATCACTTAAGCTCTCTAGGGCTAAATACTGTAATAAAGAAGTGTTTGGAAGGTTCAATAATTCAATTTATTCCAACACGTGACAATAGCAATTCTAAGGTAAATGAGGTTAATGTAGCAGTAATCGAGGTTCTTAACAGTTATTAGGATGATACTGATACATTTAAAATCCAAGCAAAGATGCTGTTTGGTGTCGTTATAATGTATTTTATTGCTTTTAATTAAATCAGAATTGCTATTCATTTTTAGTTGTTAATTCACTAAATAGCTTACACTTTAGATATTAAATTCTTCTTTTTTTTATTTAATCAATGTTATAAGGTCATGGTCATATTTTGGTTATAATTGTAATGACTCCATTGGAAAAGACAAACCTAGCAAATCTTACAGAAGCATGTATTGTTTGCGGTTACCATTGACTTACTGGAGCCCGTACAATGAACGTAGAATTTACAGGAGAAAAAGTTGAATGACAAACCTATACTCATTCGCGTTTCACAAAGACAACAATGTAAATTTGTGCTGAAGTAGAAAATATTAGTTTCCCAGGCCGTGATTATAGAAATTTAATGTTTATTTGCTACTAAAGTACACACTCTGTGTTACAAGTTTACAAATTTTGTATCGAATTCTTACGCTAAACTTTAAGTGAGTAAATAGCTGTATTTGGCGGTTATGCATTATTTATATTTTGAAATCGTGTGAAGTCATTGTAGAAATACTTTTTCGTTTTCTTCTGATGGTGAAAGTTCAGAGAATTAGAAACTTAAACCTCAGCGACGAAGATGGTTATTTTGGAATAAATAATGTTGAATTTGAAAGTATAGTGGAGTTTAATGTTTTTTTCGGGAGAACAGAAAAGAAGTGGTATTGCTTGTAGGATCTCTGTTCTCTTGAAAATTCATAGTAATAATCCTTTGTCTCCTTAGCATAGCCGACTTTATATAAATCAAAGTATATCGATATAAATCGCTTGAACAACCATACAGAATATTTATAAATGTTTAGTTAAAGCAGCAGTTCAAATTTTGTCCAGTAAGCAATTATTTTAGAGTGGAAACCTGTCGTGTTTTGGAGAACTTCTCTGAATTCTGTGGTTGGAAAATGTACTATTGACATTAATTGTACCGGCAATTGCAGTAAGATAGGTCAGCATCGACGAGATAAGCAATATTTTCTGTTCTATAACTGGTTACAACGGAAAAGAAAACCTGGCAACACTGCTAAACACTACTAAAACACCGACGGACGCAATGTTTTTAGCTTTTGTTAAGGATGTATAGCATAGGTGCTGTCGTCTACTATGAACGATATGAAGACGCACCTATACTACACCATTACCGACAACGTTTGTTCAGGTTATCGGAATTAATTTCACAAAACTAAAAGTGCGAGAGGATAGTATCTTCTGTGTGGTTCTGTACATCGTATAACGTTGCAAACATTTTGGTTTAAGATTAGCTGCAGCTTGAATAGATTGTGAATTGAATACTTGAACGACAGGGAAGTTGACTACTTATAATAGCCAGATATGTTATGACAGGGTGAATACTTTGAGTAAATCGAGCAAATCCGTAAGTAAAATGTACATTACTTTTGTTATATAGGTACCATGTTTTGGTGGTACTGAACACAGTGATTCAGTGTTAAATGTCAAGCGTAAAATTAGGGCTTCTATACCCGGCCAGTAGTCGATGTATCAAGGATATTGATATAGACAAAAATATAGAAATGGTTTCTAATACACCACTAAAAAGAAGGAAGAACTCTGCATGAAAGAGTGGGTAATTGCTTCCTTAAGCACTCAATTCATAATCCCTTCAGACTAGCATGTATAAATTTGCAATGGAACTGTTTCTTTTTTCAATAAATGTATATAAAGTTGTTAAGGTTATCTGCTTATGCAGAGTTGTCTACAGTTATGGTTTGTTTGTTTTGTTTGTGCAGTTACACCATTTTAACCACCACCAGTAAATATTCAACTGCAGTTTCTACTACAATATACTGTTCTCCAGGGGCGGATGGTCATTAAGGACCAGAGGGACCGGGCCCCACCGATAATAGCACACAACTTGTTGGCATTTTAGTTATGAATGAAGAAATAATTTATTTTTATTTTATTCAATTGTAATAATCATTGCAAACAATAATTTATTATACAATGATTCTCAATCATTACCCAAGCTTGCATTGCGGTATATGACATTACGAAAGCACAGTGTTGTACATGGGACAACCGCGCCAGTCTTCTTGTCCTTTGGCGAAGAAGAACGTGGGGCCAGCTCTCACGGGCCTGTGGTCACCCCTTACCAATCTTGTGTCTATATCTCTTTCGCTTCCCTTCACTCCTCTGCCAGCAACACACACAGCAATGCTTGGGGATGCAGTCACCTGACCCGTTACATGAAGTTTAGCATTTGTGTGATTGTTGTTGTAATTGTAATTGTTTAGTGGACAAAGTAGTGTCATTTTAAAATGAATAGAGTGGATTATTTGTTGAAAAATCCCTTTCACTCATTAAAGGTAAAAGACAAACTTAAATTAGCGATTAGGTGCACATCAACCAAATAATTTTACATTTATGCAACAAGATGAAAAAAAACATAGAACTTTCTGTAACAGTTGGTTTAGTAAGAAATGGTGGCTAACTGCAAGTGAAGAGAAACAAAGTGTCTTTTGTTTTTATTGTCTGTTATTTGATGATGAAGGTCTGTGGACGACGGTTGGTTGTAAGGATCTGAAACATTTGAGTGAACAAATTATGAAACATGAGGCAAGTGCACTTCACTTACAAAGTACCTATAAATTTAAATTATTGGGAACTGTAAGCTTTGCTGCACAGATTGATTCTGCTCATAAAATAGCAATTGAGAAACAATGAACTAGTCACTAAGAATAGACACATACTGAATAGAGTGATAGAGTGTATAAAATTTTGTGGAACCTATGATCTAGCATTGGGAGGTCACGATGAAACGCAGGAATCAGCAAACTGTGGCAATTTCTTAGATTTGTTATCTCTCCTCGGTAATTTTGACAGTGTGTTAGACAACCACTTCAACAATGCCAGTACTGCAGTATGTAAATACACTTCACATACTATTTAGAATGAACTATTGGATTGCTGTTTCAGGTTTACATTGAGGAGTTAATGAAAGACATAAATGCAGCAGATTATATTTCTGTGCAGGCTGACGAAACACACAGTCAATTTGTGATAATTTTAAAGTACATTAACGCGTGTAAACCCGTTGAAAGATTTCTTTCCTTTGAAGAGATTCATGATCAAACAGCCAGTGGTCTCTGTGATGTTGCAGCCTTACAATGTTGAAAAAAACTCATATTACAAGCATATGCAGACTTTGATGCAGGAGTCTTTCCCTCATGCCAAGTATGTACACTGCTATGCTCACCAATTAAATTTGGCTATACGAAATGCTTGTTCTAAATACATAAAAGCAGTTAAGTGGTTTTTCGCCAACATTGGTGGATTCATGGCATTTTTCTCTTATTCGTTAAAACATAGTGATTTGTTGCGTTCAGTTTGCAACAAACACATTCCAGCTGCTTCTACAATAAGATGGAATTTTCAGTCACAGGCTGTGAATAGCGTTCATGAGCACAAAGCTTATTTACTAGAGTATTTTGAGAAGATTGAGCAAGAAGATGGGTGGGATGATATAACTATTAGGGAAGCTCTTGGTTTGAAAAATGTACTGAACATTCCAGAAGTTTTGTTTCTTTTAAATTTTTTCTATGACATTATGAAACATGTTGACATTCTGTACAACATAATCAACATAATTCAGATGCAGAGTGCCAATAGTGTTACAGTATCTAATGTTTTACAACATTTTGAATCAGCTGTGTCTGAAATTCGTGTCAACACTAGAAGATACCATGTTGATGATAACTTTGCTCCTCCCTCAAGAAAACAACTGAATTACGGTTCTGAAGTGAACTTGAATTCAGATGCCAAAGAACTATGTGACACAGTGATCAACCAAATGAAAGATCGGTTCCAACATTCTCATATATTTAATAATTTTGGAATTATTGAACCAAAGAAATTTATTACATTCAGAGAAAATTTCCCTGCTGACTCTGTAAGAAAATTTGTATCAGATTACAGTCCCATTATATCCCACAAAAAGTTAAACAATGAACTGTCAGTGATTTATCATAATGATACATTCAAAAATATCCCTTCACTCTGTGAACTCTTCAGTTTTTTCACACAACACTCCTTTGAGGAATCATTTTCTGAAGTACACAAAAGTTTGCAAATTGCAATAACAGCTCCAGTTTCAACAGCTGAGACAGAGAGAAGTTTCAGTACATTGAAAAGAATTAAGTGTATCCTTATAAACACAATGGGTCAAGATATCCTTAATTCCTGGGCTGTTTGTTCCATTCACAAAAAGGAAATTCATGAAATCCCTAACTTCAACAACAGAGTGATTGAAATGTTTGCCGCCCAGAAGAATAGACGTGCTGAGCTCTTGTACAAGTAACACTGTCACTTAGTGAGTTCTATTTTATTTTCTATTATTATTTACTTTATGTTTAAATATATATGTTATACCCAATGCTTTACCACATTTCTTTTACTGTAGTCTTTTTGGCAGTGCAATTAAATTGGCCTTGTTTTAAAAGGTGTAACCCCACTTTTACTTTCATTACAATCATGTTCTCATCTGGCCCACCAAGAAAAATACTCACAAGCTGCCAGTGCTGTTCTCATTACCATAATTCATGAGTAACATACAAGATCAATTTCTGGAGAATGCAGTACATTAAAACCAATCAAATAATATATTACATTTCCCTTATGGCAGATCACATGGTTTCAAAGTTATCTGAGGTTATATTGTGCTAATGTAGGCAACCACTCTAAATCCTTATATCCATACTACATTCATATCTATGCAAGCATTTTATTATCAAAATGTGGGGTACACACACCAGCTCATTCACTTATATATTGCATGTTTTAAGGCTTTATTAATCAATACTTTTCACATTTGATATAAACACCTGACATACCTATTGGTGGATATTATTTTGTGGTTATGTTTTAAATTAAGTCTACAATAAGGGTCAAAGTTTGTTGCAAAGCGCCCATGCCAAAAAGGGTCACAAATATGGAATAATACCTATTACATTGAAGTACTCTTAATCTTTAATTCCAATGTTCAGTCTTAAATTTGAGCAACCAATATTCTGTTGAATATTGTTCTGGTTGAATTTAGGAATGTAATGCATAGTACACCTGTACACTTCAGGGAAATTTTAATAAAAGAAATATCAAGTCTAAATAAGACATTCCCTAAACCTTCCTATTTATGTTGTGAATATGTGACTTTGAAACTTCTCAGCAAAGAGAAAGTATAATATAAGACCTGACTGTAAATTAGTGTAAGACTTGCAGAGCTTTTCCTACTCTCAGTAATAGCTTTTCACGGGTGTCTTTTGGAAGAACCTACCAGAATAACATCTGAGAATACTGTGATAGTGAAACTTTGAATCGGACACAACAAATTAAATTCCATGTGCAGGACTTAAACCATGGATCTTCCACTGCACATGCAGTTATCTTATAATTTGAGCAACAACACCCAAGTGTTGAGAATGGTTAGGTGCAGAAAGTTATAGTTTTGGACATTCCTTAATGTCCCTTGTAACATCATGGTTTTTTTTTTTTTGGGTAGTGTTTAACGCTCACTTTAACTACTAATGGCACCGCAGGTGGTGATACTGATGATATATAAATGAAGATGGAACACAGGGGGAATGCGATGGCGGGGGAAACCAGAGAACCTGGAGAAAACCCGCCCCAGCGCCACTTTGTCCACCACAAATCTCACATGAGGTCGCTTGGGATCGAACCCGGTCCGTCTAGGTGCATGGGCAATTTAATACCCCTTGGCTTTTGTTCGAGCTGCAAAGGCTCTTAAGGTATGTCCACAAGTAACAACACAGAGTTGTGTTTATGTGCTTGTGTAGCAACAAATGCTATGTGCACCATCTTCTTTGAAGGTGCAGTGTTCTGATAGATTGTTGCATCTTGCAAACATTTCACCGAACTCTCTTATTCAGCCAGTTAGAAAATATGCTGTGTAAATATTTTATTTTTGCTACTTAATCTTTATTTACTTTCAGTGCTTCACTTCCCTGCAGTATAATTCTTAGTTGGGTAATTAACATTAACATTGGTTTAAATTGCAGATATTTAATGCCTTTCATATGTTTCTTTTTAACAGGTTTAGTACTGAAATTTAAGACCACTACTGTCAAATGTGGCTGATGTAAAATGGATATTAAAACAGAAATCAAAGAAGAGACTCCTTTCTCAGAAATTTCACAGTCTGAGGAAGAAAGTTACTCACAAGATGCTAAAATGAAGTTGAACAGTGATGCTACTGTATACAATGATGTGCATGAAAGAAATAAACATGAGGGTGTTAATTCAGCCTTTAGTCCACAAAATGAGAGACAGTTTTTTACTGAAATTCCTGTAGTCAATCCATGCAATAAAGTCTATGAACTGGATACCAAAATAGAAATCAAAGATGAACTGTGGTGGCTGGAGAGAACTCCTACAGAAGCTTCATGTGTTGTTGATGTAACTAAGGTTAGTTTTGCTAATAAATAAATTAAACTACATGCTTAGTTATTTGCCTAAATCTAGGAACTACAGTCTGTACAAGTTTTCTAAATGTTGTATTACAAAGCTGAGTAACTTGCACTTGGAAGTAGTAAATGATTCTATTCTAATAAAGGACTTATGACAGGTGTGTTACATACCATCAACTTAATTCTGAGTTTAATGTTTAGGAGAGCAATAGGGACAGAGTTACCTGCCACATCAAGTAAACTGTTCCCTAAACTGTTAATGCATGATAGTGTTATCAGGATCTGCTTGTATTGCTGTAGCTGTTTGTTATCTAATCTGAAAGTCTGGTTAAGGTCTTTTCCAGATGTATTCTTAATTTTGAAAAAATAAAAGGGAAACTCAGATGTATGAGCCATTGGGTCATTTGATCATTCATTTCACACATTTAATTTTTCATCTCTGCAGACTTGAACTGTTGGCGAAACAAGGACAGATGTTAGGTTTCTCTGCTATACAGTGTTGGACCACGAGATGAAGACAAGGGGGTTCTGAAGTATGAGAGGGAGCTATCTGCTGACATAATCAATTTGTGTGGTATGAAATATGTGTATAAATGCGAGTTACCCATGCTGCCACATCTAACTACTAGATTATTTATAATTGCCCATTTCCAGGTTTCTCATCGCTAACATGCCTGCTATCTGACAATTTATCAGTTTGAGCATACAAAAATGTTATCACCAGGGCAGAAAATGTTTATGCACCTTGCCTTCTCCTCATGGTTAGACAGTAATCAGACATTGAACACTTTTATAAAAGAAAGACATAGAAATTCCGCACCCTGGTACAGTATGCCTCACAGGGACCTACAGTACGTATGGTTTTGGCACATCAGGGTGCCGGCCTTCCTTGGTGTGAATTCCTGTTCATGGTTAGGGAGTCACTTGAAATGCCCACCATGTGTCGAGACCCATATAAGTGGAAACGGATAACATAGTTGTTGAGGGTTGTTTATCTGAGCCTGGGAGATGTGTTACTTGAATAACCATGAAACTTGTGCAACAGAATATACCACTTTGGTTCCTACTTCACCTAAATGGGCAGTTAGAGACCAAGTTACCCCTAGCCTACTGACCAGGACTAGGTATTTACTGAACTCCAGGGTAAGTGGGACAGCTAGCCTGCTATATCCCCTGTGTAGTCCTGTCACTCCATTAGGGTGACCCTTTGGTGGGTGGGGAGCTGTGGGGGATTTATTTATTCCATTTTTATGAAAAAAAAATTAATAATGTGCATGGAAAAACTAGTTGAGTGTAGTGGCCTTCACTACTTAGTCATGAACAGAACAACAAAGGAAATTTATGCATCCTATATGTAATCTAAAAGGGTCTAAATAAGACAGCTGGTCAAGTGAAGTGATGTATTAGATCTTGCAATGTCACACTCCTGTTTGAAGCATCACAGACTATGAAGATACTAAGAACAGAAATGTTAGGCAGCTACCCAGTTATAGTGGAGATGAACATTTTGTGTAGCATTGTCCAATGAGGAGATTCAAGAGAATCTGCCAACACACAGTGCAACCTCTATGTATAGGGTTATGTTGAACTTAATTCTACCGTTACCTTTAATTGTGTGGATCTCCCTCAAAGGTCTAAGGCAGGGTATCAAGCCATCAAAGTTACGCCCTATGTTCCAAACATACACAGATGCTACAAGCTATAATTGTAATGGTCAGTGTACATGTGCAAATTGTGGAGACATAATGACTGACGGAGCTGGTAGTGTCAACTGTGGCAGTGAGCATCCATCTATAGTTCCCGAGCATATCCCCATTTTGCAGAGGAAAGAGCAATTCAGCAGACTTGAGTAACAGAGAAAGTGTCCTTCTCAGAAGCCTGTCTTGAAGTCCAGTCGGCACTCAAAATATCTAAGGGAAGGAAATGTCCATACCACTCTCAATGCAGATCCTGTTCTGAGGAATCTTACAATGGGGCAGTAGTTTTCTGTACAGTGTGATTTATCACCAGAAGAGGGTGTGTTTGCAAATGGGGGACTATAATGCTCATCACTGAATCCATGTCCTTACAATATGATATCCAGTCAATTGTTGTAACCATTCACAAGATTCACCACTTGTTGTATATATCGGTCTGTATCTGAATACCTCTCACTCACTGTTTGAGAACACTCAGTTTTCCTACTAACAACACCTTTTTCTTGGTGTATAATGTGAATGCCCACCTGGGGCTTGTGTGAGAGGTAAACTATTTCCAATTTTTGGACAATCCTAACCTAACTAGGAGAGTCCAGAGAGCCCACATTTCTTACAGATGCCTTCAATAGATTTCACACTGCACATAGGAGATTGTTCTCCACAGTGGGTAGTTTCATTTTAATAGAGTATAATTTTTTATTTCATTCTAGTGAGCACTTTCTCTGTCTTATTAGCTTCTTAATGCAAGATGTTATACAGCAAGTTTGTAGCATCATTTACGACATACATCTACGGGATAAGTTGTCATGTGGCTGGAAAATGACATTCACCATTGTAAAAATAGCTGCAGATGCTGTTATCGATACATTTGGCAGGGCTAATTCTTGCTTTCACTCAAGTATCTAATTCAGATAATTAGTTCCCTGCCCTGAGTTTCTTCCAGCTAAGGCTCGGGTAAAATCTCAAGGGTTTTCCTTTTGTTCCGGAAACCTTGAGGATTACAATTTCCTTTTCACCATGGCGGAGTCAGACCATGTAATTTCATCTCTGTGGAACCTGCACCAGGTCCAGGTGTAATCTTCATCCAAATGTAACATCTCTCACCTGAAGGTAATGCTTTCCTGCTCGAGATGTATAATTATGTTTGGGTTGATGCCACAATTCCAGAAAAGCAGTGGAATATTCCATTATAAGGAACATGCCACTAATAGCCTATTAGTTGTATGCCCTTAAACTTCATTCATCATTGATACATTGTTTCCTTCTATATGTAACTATAGCATTGTATCTTGTTCTGCTGCTTTTTATTAGTTATCCAGTGCTTAAATGTGGTTAAATGCACTTTTAAATATATTACTTTTTTCACTTGGTTTGGAAATACTTCTACATAAAGAATACAATACACGAAATCATCAACCTCCATTTTTATGTATTATTTACTCTTTTTACTCTGTTACAAGTTTACATACTAACATACAAATAAAATATTCAGTGAATGCATAAAGCATGTCTGCCAGTGCAACAAAGCAAAATTTATTTTTCCATTAAACATAGTGTTTATATCTGAATACATTTTTTAGTTCTATATTATACTAAACAAAGCAAATCTGCTTTGTGTTTATTGCATGGAATTTATATCTATTGTTTGTTATGGGTCATAGAATACTGAGATTTCAGTAAAATAAGTATTTTCTTTGCAGTTTAGCAATGCTTTTTATACATTAGGATACTATATTACAATTTTTATAAAGCCATTACATTAGTTACTGGTTTCTTGCATCTCTTAATGATGTGTTGTTAACTAGTAAATATCTTCAAATGTGTAATCTGGAATTTAGCAAATAATTACTTCTCATTATTCCAATCATGTGGGTTATAATGCAAAGTTAGTGTTGCATCCTTTTAGTTACAAATTAACTCACATTATAACAGAACTGAGACTTCTTGTCATGGAGTAAGGATTTCACAAATAAATTATGCAAGGAATTTCAATTTACTGATGTAAAAAATTTAAAATATATCTGTGCCACTTATCTAAGGAATTATTGTATAATATTGTTGTTTACATGTAATATAGTGTGCCTCTGGTTTCACAGAGAGTGTTACAAAATCTGTTTATAATCCATGCAGTCTTGTCAAATATTCATCTATTCTAGTTTTATTGAGAACAGTTTAGTCACATAATTACATCTTTAAAAATATTAATGTTCATAAACATGTTACAGGACTGGGTGGATGAAAGTTTCCCTTCAACAGAATCAATAAGGTAAGACTTTTATATCATAGTGTACTCCTCACTTTTCCATAAAGTCATCATGTCAACCATATTCCTTGGAACTGTTCTCCAAACATAATCACTATAGTGCAGTTCTTTCTACAAGTTGCATCAGTAACTGTCCCCACATGAACTAAAGTTAATATTGATATAAAATAATGTCACTCATAAACTTGTACATTGAAACCAATACTACTATGTCATTTTTCAACACATCTTTCACCTTGTATAGTTGAGCTTTCATTGTTACATGCATTAAATTGATTGATGTATTCAGCAGCTTGTTGCTACTGAGTGAATCTTAATATGATCCTAATACTAGATGTGTGGTCAGTTTAGCTGTGCTTTCACTGTTACATGGATTACATTGATTCATATTGTCTTCACAACCAGCATGATGTCTCTCTGAATGTTCAAAAGACTAGATTTATGATCAGTTTTGCTGTTTTTTCACTAATCGCATGGATTATATTGTTTCATTTTGTCTTCATGGCCAGTTTGTTACCAACAAGTGTCTGTGTATGTTCCAAAGACTAGATATGTGGCTTTTTTTTTTTTTTTTTTTTCATTATTACATATAATTTGATTCATATTATCATTATGGCTAGCTTTTTACTACTAAGTGTCTCTCTATATCTTCCAAAAACTAGATGAATGGCTTTGTTTTCACTATTATATAGATAATTTGATTCATATTATATTTATGATCAGCTTATTGCTACCAAGTATCTCATTTGATGCATGGTGGCAGTTTTACTGTTATTGAATTAAATTTATTAATATTGTCTTCATGGCATGTTCATTAATAGTTCTACTTTGATTATATATGTGTTGTTTTTTTTTTTTTCTGGTTTCAGCCTAAAGGTTACATGAATTAATTTTTTATATTAAAAATAAAACACCAAAACTGAAACACATTGCTGTTTTAGTAAAAAAAATATCTGGATTTTCATTTCAGTGACCTGAACTTTCTATATAGTTAGGTTTTGTATAAGTAATCATTGATTATCTTGGGATTTTTTATTCTATTTTCATTTTTTTTTTTTTTTCTTTTTTTACATGTTTTAGTTTTTTAGAAATGTTGAGGCAACTTCTCATACATACAATGCATTTTATACAGTAGACAAAAGGGCTTACTAAAAATACAAAAAGTTCTGTTTCTGTCTGTCATTTTAATACTAATACGGCCACACCATAGCCGATTGGTTAGACCAGTCACCTCTCACCAAGGCAGCTAGGGTTTGATCCCAAGCAAACACGTGTGGGATTTGTAGTGGACAAAACAGTAGAGGGGTGGGTTTTGTATAGATATTCCAGTTTTCCCCACAATCACATTCCACCAGTGCTCCATATTCGTTCCATGTATCATCAGTGTCATTGCCTGCAGTGTCATATATAGTAAAATCGGGCACTAAACACTATCACATCCACACCAACAATCAATATCACTAATAATTTAAAATGTTGTATTATGCTCTAAAATTGCTTGGAACTTTTCAGATAGCATTTTGTTATTTGTGCTGGCACAAAAAGTGTTAAGTATACTTAAAAACCATTCCTCTTGGGTAGGTGCAAATCCGTTTAAATTCAGAAAGCCAAAGCCTAACTAACTTAGCTATCCAGACTGACAGGCTAATAGTTCTTCTTCCAGTGTATGTAATGCATAATCTTTAAACCCTGAAGTGCAATGGGTACATCCTACACTGCAATCTGTTTCATTCAGAACTACAGAAACACATTCTTGCAAATCAGATCTACAGATTCTAAATTAGTGTGATGGGGCTGCTGTCTACTGGGGTACCTTTCGCTTTAAATCCGAACAGTTATTGCAAGATGGCATTCTCCTTTGGCAAGATGTGTATCAATAGTGTTGTGAATGCAAGGCAAATAGGAAATCAGACATGATTACCGAACACTTAAGTAATAAACAGCTACTGTATGGTAGTGTTAGTGTCTGCCAGGTATACCAAAGTCATCTATTGGCAGCATTAGCAATTCGTCATCCTACCATATAGGTATTCAGTGCCTCTTTTGGGAAGTTGCAGTACTTAGTGCTATTTCTTATTGCAAACTAACAACTGTGTCAGTATACATTCCTTCAGCCTTAGCCATCACATGTGAGAGGAAGCACAGTAAAGAATACCCTGCGCATTGATGGTGCTAGTTTGTAATTTTAAGGCATAGTGTAATATACTGCTCAAAAGATGTAAAAGAAATTAGAAAAATAGTTTGCCCAAATCCAAGTTTGAACTTGATTCCCCAGATTTATTTAGGTTCATAATCATTCTACTTAACCATGCAGCCAAAATACAACTATCAGAATAACCCTATGCTTCTTTAGCTGTTTGCCACAACCTGTTATCTATTGCATTGCTGTGCAGCCCCATATTAGGTCTGTAATTTAAGCAATTTTCGTATCTATTTATATAACAATAAATAATTGTAACAATTATTAATTGGTATATTAAGATTTGTGTTACTTCACTGTTACTAGCTTTCTTTTAGCATATTATAAATTTTGGTAATGTTAAAATTTAGCAATTCTTCACTCAGAGAGAGAAAAGACAGGTTTTACTAAGTGCATAAAATGCTCTAGTTTTAATTCAAATGCAAACTATTAACATATTTCTTTCTTATTACAGTTTATTGATCCCAATCACTAACTACTTTGAGTACAAGTAACTTAGTAACTTTTCCTTTTAGACCATTGGTTTCCTATCTCATATAGATCTACTAGGATCAATCTTCTGGCAATAAAATTTCTGCAGTGTTACACCTGTATATATTGAGATTTTGTTAAATATATTTCTGTAACTATCAATTATATTCCCCTTTCAGGTTATACAGAGATGAAACATACAACAATCAATCAGGATTATTCTATGATGAAAACTCTACAAATAATAAAAGATTATGTAAGACAAACTGTAGTCATGAATGCGAAACAGTCACAAAATGCCCAAGGCAGGAAACTGATATACCGGAAGCTTCGTCAATACATAAAAGTGTTTACTATGAACAATATGAAGACGGGCAAATATTCAGCAAAACGTCATGCTTGTCTGATGAAAGTATAAAGCCTCATAAGTGTTCTACTTGTGGGAAGTGTTTTATTATGAAAACATATTTGAAAGCGCATAAGTTGACCCATCAAGGCATTCAAGCACATAAGTGTGATACCTGCGGGAAGTGTTATGCCTCATCAGCATATTTGAAAAGACATAAGTTTACTCATCAAGGCATAAAACCACATAAATGTGATACCTGCGGCAACTGTTTCGCTAGGTCAACAGATTTGAAAACACATAAGTTGATTCATCAAGGCATAAAACCACATAAGTGTGATACCTGTGGGAAGTGTTTTACTACATCAACACATTTGATAACTCATAAGTTGACTCATCAGGGCCTAAAACCACATAAGTGTGATACCTGTGGGAACTGTTTTGCTACAGTAACATATTTGAAAAAACATAAGTTCACTCATCTAGAAATAAAACCGCATAAGTGTGATTCCTGTGGGAAGTGTTGTAGTACATCAACACATTTGAAAATACATAAGTTAACCCATCAAGGTATAAAACCACATAAATGTGATACCTGTGGGAAGTGTTTTAGTACATCAACACAGTTGAAAAAACATAAGTGGACTCATCAGGGCATAAAACCACATAAGTGTGATACTTGTGGAAAGTGCTTTACTATCTCAACACATCTGAAAACACATAAGTTGATTCATCAAGGAATAAAACCACATAAGTGTGACACTTGTGAAAAGTATTTTACTGAGATATCAAATTTGAAAAAACATAAATTTACTCATCAAGGTATAAAACCACATAATTGTGAGACTTGCGGGAAGTGCTTTACTAGTTTGCCAGAGTTGAAAAGACATAATTTGAGTCATCAAAACATAAGGCCCCATAAGTGTGACACTTGTGACAAGTGTTTTGCTGATTTAAAAGTTTTGAAAAAACATAAATTGACTCATCAAGGCATAAAACCACATAAGTGTGATACCTGTGGTAAGTTTTATGCTTCATCAACATATTTGAAGGTACATAAGTTGATTCATCAAGGCATAAAACCACATAAGTGTGATAGCTGCGGGAAGTGTTTTACTACGTCAACATATTTAAAAACACATAAGTTGACTCATCAGGGTATAAAACCACATCAGTGTGTCACTTGTGGGAAGTTATTTACTGATATATCAAACTTGAAAAAACATAATTTGACACATCAAGGCATAAAACCCCATATGTGTGATACCTGTGGGAAGTGTTTTACTACGTCAACACATTTGAGCACTCATAAGTTGACTCATCAGGGCATAAAACCACATAAGTGTGATACCTGTGGGAAGTGTTTTACTATCTCAACACATTTGAAAACACACAAGTTGATTCATCAAGGTATAAAACCACATAGGTGTGATACTTGTGGGAAGTGTTTCACTAGTTTGCCTGATTTGAAAAGACATAATTTGACTCATCAAGGCATAAAGCGACATAAGTGTGACACTTGTGACAAGTGTTTTGCTGAATTGCAAGCTTTGAAAAGACATAAGTTTACTCATCAAGGTGTAAAACCATATAAGTGTGATACCTGCGGGAAGTGTTATGCTTCGTCAACATATTTGAAAGAACATAAATTTACTCACCAAGGCATAAAACCACATATGTGCGATACTTGCGGGAAATGTTTTACTAGATCACCATATTTGAAAACACATAAGTTAACTCATCAGGGCATAAAACCGCACAAATGTGATATCTGTGGGTAGTGTTTTACCATCTCAGCACATATGAAAATACATAAGCCTAATCATCAAGATATAAAACCACATATGTGTGACACTTGTGGGAAGTTTTTTACTGAGATATCAAATTTGAAAAAACATAATTTGACTCATCAAGGCATAAAACCACATAAGTGTGATTCCTGTGGGAAGTGTTTTACTACATCAACACATTTGAAAACACATAGGTGGACTCATCAGGGCATAAAACCACATAAATGTGATACCTGTGGTGAGTGTTTTACTACGTCAACATATTTAAAAACACATATGTTAACTCATCAAGATATATAACCACATACGTGTGACACTTGTGGAAAGTTTTTTACTGAGATATCAAATTTTAAAAAACATAGCTTGACTCATTAAATCACAAGCCCATATAAGTGTGATATATATGTAATGCTTTGCTGGATTGAGATATTGGAAAAGACATAATTTGACTCGTCATGGCATAAAGCCACATAAGTGGGATACTTGTGAAAAATATTTTGCTGAATTGAGAGATTTGGAAAGACATAAATTAAGTCATGCAGGCATAAAGCCACATGAGTGTGATACTTATAGGAATTTATTTACTAGGTGGACAGATTTAAAGAAGTATAAAGTGAGTCATCAAGGTTATAAAAGTCACATAAGTGTTGTTATATTGGGAGTATTTACAGATTGTTAAGTCATTACACCGCAAAAATGTGATATGTGTGAGAAATGCTTTGCTGGATTCATCAATTTGAAGAGTAATAAATTGACTCATTAGGGCATAAGCCATAAAAATGATATTTGTAGGAATTTTATATTCATTACAACTTTTCTCACAACTACAGAAAGCCACACAAGTGTAATATTTATTGTAAGCCATACAGATGTAATACTTGGTTATTAAAATTGAGAATGCATAAAATTACCTATGAAGACATAAACCCACCTCAATTTGTTACTTGTGGTAACTATTGTCATAGATTTTGAGGAATATAAATTTAGTCATTTACAAGTTGCCTTTGTAAGTACAAGTGTAGCTTAGGCTACCTTTCTAAATAATTGCATTCATCATGTAATAGCTTTTAACAATATTAAACCTCAGTGATATTTATAATGATGTTTTAAAATTCAATAAATATTGTTTAATGTGTTGCCAACGGATTGTGTATGTTTTTAATTAGAGATGCACAATGATTCAAATAAAATGTTGAATTTTTAAGGTTCATTTCTTGGACCATGTTTATTTATGCTAGTCATTTTTAAGTACATTTAGTACTCTATTCAGCTTATATTACTATTTTAAATATTAGCTGAATCTTGAAAAACTTGAAAGCAATAGTGTAAGTTGCCTCACTGAAGCAGACATGTGGCTTCTGTCCAAATTGAAAAGAAAATCCTGCAACTTATATCTAGTATTAAATACATCACCAGCGGCAGAATTCCTGCCTATAAAATGTCATAGGTGCTTGAATTAACTACATTACTGCTATACTCCGCAATAGATACGAATTATTGGAGAAATACCAACAACCAGCATGGCCAGATTTGGCAATATTTTGCATTCTTGACTATCCTTTTTATTCTGAAAATATTCATTTAAAGGTTTTGACGACTGGTAATTAAAACTTGGCTATTAAAATCAGTTGGTAATATTTGACTATTGTCTAATTTTTCAAATTAAATACATGTACTAAGGAATTATCAACTTTAATGTCCACAAAAGATGTTTATAGCAAGCTTTGCTTCACTATAAGACTGTACTCAAGCAACAATATCATTATTGACAATGCAGGAACAACGGTTATATTTTTGCATTAACTTGACATTATGACCATTAGAAATAAACTTTAACTTGCTATCCGGTTACCTCCCATAAAGAATTTTATGCATTCAAAATTGTTACTTTGGTGATTAGATGACCCGAAGTAGGGAGCATGGAACTATTATTACTTGTTGCTGCTGAAGCATTCATTAGCAAAAGGTTTCAGATTGGAAACTTTTGTCGTGGTGGAAATATTGTGAATTTACGATATTATTTGCATTAGTCGTACTGCTTATAGTAAAGATCATGAGCATTAGGAAACACCTGAAAGAATGGGAATCGGAGGAATGGGCGAAACGTGGGATATATGTTATTGTTTTTGTTTTTTTTAATTCTAGTTTCAAAAAGTGGTGTCATTTAGTTTAAAAATAAAATCAAACGATCGTTCCTAAACTTTTTTTTTTTTTTTTTTTTTTAAATATCCATATTTCAAAATATATTTGTTGTCACTAAGGCTCTAATAATTCTGTGTGTAATAAAGGAATGTTTGATAGGTTCAATAATTGAATTTATTCCAGCTCCTCCCAATAATTGAATTTATTCCAGCTCCTCCCAAATTTTGAATCATGTAGTAGTTAAAAATATAACCGAAATGACCTATATCATTAATCAAAGATAAAAGAAGAGCTTGTATCTAAAATGTAGGCCATGTAGTGCATTAACAAATAAACATTAATAGTAATCCTGTGTTAATTAAAAGCAATAAAATGCATTACGACACCAAACAGCTTCTTCTCTTCAATTTTAAAGTTATCAGTATCATAATCACATTTTTGGGAATTACTATGTCAAGCATTGCCATAATAACTGTTAACATTGGTTGACTCCTACGTACTTTACATGCGAATGGTGCTTCAATATTTTTTGTTTGTATTTATTATATGTAAATAAATACAAACAAAAAATATTGAAGCACCATTCGCATGTAAAGTACGTAGGAGTCAACCAATGTTAACAGTTATTATGGCAATGCTTGACATAGTAATTCCCAAAAATGTGATTATGATACTGATAACTTTAAAATTGAAGAGAAGAAGCTGTTTGGTGTCGTAATGCATTTTATTGCTTTTAATTAACACAGGATTACTATTAATGTTTATTTGTTAATGCACTACATGGCCTACATTTTAGATACAAGCTCTTCTTTTATCTTTGATTAATGATATAGGTCATTTCGGTTATATTTTTAACCGTAACTGGCTACAATAGAACAGAAAAACCTAACAATCCTCACAGAAGTATGTATTGCTTGCGGTTTCACTGGCCTACTGGAGCCCGTTTAATGAAAATAGAAATTACAGGAGAAAAAGATCATGACAACCCTATATTTATTCGCGTTTCACAAAGATAACAATGTACATTAGTACGTGAACTGAAAAATATCATGTTCCAAGCCATGCTAATCGAAATTAAACTTTTGTTTGTTATAAATGCATACATTTTGTGCTACAAGTTTACAAATTTTGTATTGAATTCTTATCCTTCACTTGATGTGGGTAAACAGCTGTTTTGGAGGTTATGCATTATTTTATTTTTAAATCACGTTAAGTGTCTTTAGAAATGCTTTTGGTCTTCTTTGATGTGAAATTCCACAGAATTAGCATCACAACACTCGGCGACGAAGAAGATCATTTCGGCATAAATTAATGTTCCATTCGAAAGTATAGTGGTGTTTAATGAATTTTCGGGTGAACCGAAAAGAAATAGTATTGTTTTTAAATGTTATTTTTTGCTATCCCGAAAATGCATGGTAATTATCCTTTGCCACCTTAGGCCTACCTAATGTATTTTTTGAAAAGCATGATCTACTGTATAAATATCGAAATATATCGATATAAATCATTGGTCCACCGTACAGGAATATAGCTTAATATTTACTTAAAGTAACATTTGTAAATTTGCTCATTAACCAATTGCTTCAGAGTGGAAAACACGTGTTTTGGAATACTGAGATTGGAAAATGTGTTAGTTACATTAATTGTGCCGGTAATTGAAGTAAAATGGCAGGTAAGCGTTAGATGACCAACGAGATATGCGATATTTTGGGCATATTCTGTCCTATAACTGACTACAACGGAAAAGAAAAAGCAAGCAACACTGTTAACAACTACTAAAACATCAAAGTGCACAATATTTGTAGGCTTTTGGTAAGGGTGTAGCATAGGTGCTGTCGTCTGCTAGGAAACGGGGATGAAGACGCGCATATACTACACCGTTACCGACAACTTTGGTACAGTTTATCGGAATTAATTTCACGAAACTAAAAGTGCGAGAAGATAATATCTTCTGTGTGGTTCTGTACGTCGTAGAATGTTACAGAAAATTTGGTTTAAGATTAGCAGCTTGAATGGATTGTGAATGAATGTTTGAGCGACAGGGAAGTTGACTACTTGTAGTAGCCAGGTATATGGTAAAAGGGTGAATATCTTGAGTCAATACTTAAGAAAAATGTATGTAATTTGTAAGTTTATTTTTATATACAATGTTTTGGTGTTACTGAACATAGTGTTGTCTTGAATGTCAAGTGTATGGGTAGGGCTTCTGTACCCGGCCAACAGTCGATGTACCGAGCATGTTGATATAGACAAAAATATAGAAGTGGTTTGTAATACACCACTAAAAAGAATGTAGAACTCTGAAGAGTGCGTAATTGCTTCCTTAAGCACTTAGTTCTAATCCCTTCACACTAGCAAATACAACTTTGCAATTGAACTGTTTGTTTTTTCAATAAATGTATATAAAGCTGTTTAAGTTATCTACTTATGCAGAATTGTGTTCAGTTAGGATTTGCTTGTTTGCTTTTGTTTTGTACATCTAGTCCCAACATTGAGCAAGGCTTGGGGGACAGTGAACAATCATTCAGAAGACTAACTACTATAAATTTATGCAACATAACCACCACTAGTAAATATTTAACTGTGTTTTATACTAAAATATGTAGTTCTCATTACCATAATTGATAAGTAACATACAGAACAGAAACTAATGTTTGTGGACAATGTAATACAATAATACATTAAATTTCACTTAAGGCAGAGCACATGGTTACACAGTTATTTAAGGTTATATTATGCTATTGGTTAGGATAGGCTTCCAATGTAGCATCCACTCAAAATCCTGTTATCCATACCACATTTACATCTGCGCTAGCATTTTATTATCAAAATGTGGGGTGCACACACTAACTCATTCGCTTATATGTTGCATGTTTTAATGCTGCTTTAATCGAAACATTTCACTTTTTATATAAACTCCTGACATATTTACTTAATGGTGGGTATTACTTTGTAGTTATGTCCTAAATTAAGGTTACAATAAGGGGATAATGTTTATTCCAAAGTGCCCCTGCCAAAAAGTGTGAAAAGTATGGAAGAATACCTATTGCATGTAAGTATTGATTTCATGTAAATGCACTGGTCAGTCCTAAATTTTGGTAACCAATGTTATGGTTGAATTTAGGAAAAGAATGCAAAGTGCACATGTACACTTTGAAATTTTAATGAAAGAAATGTCAAATCTAGCTAATGACATTCCCCAAACCTTCATGTTTATGTTGTGAATATGTGACTTTGAGACTTAACAGCAAAGAGAAAGTGTTACATAAGACCTGAGTGTATTTTATATAATACTTGCAGAGCCTTGCCTACTCCCAGTAGTGATCCTCCAGGATTATCTTTTGGGAAACCTACAAGAATAACATCTAACTTGAACCAGACACAAAAAAATGTAATTCCATCAGCAGGACTTAAACAATGTATCCTCCACTGCACATACAATTGTCTTACACTTTGAGCAACAAACCTCAAGTGTTTAAGCCTAAAGTTATAGTTTTGGACATTCTTTATTGTCCCTTGTAACATCATTGTGGATTGCATGGGCCATTTAATACCCCTTGACTTTTGTTCGACCTGAAAAGGCTCTTAAGGTATGTCCACAAGTAACAACACAGAGTTGTGTTTATGTGCTTGTGTAGCAACAAATGCTATGTGCACCATCTTGCTGAGGGTGCAGTATTTTGAGAGATTGTTGCATCTTGCAAATATTTCACCAACTCTTATTTAGCCAGTCAGAAAATCTGCTTTGTAAATATTTTTTTTTTCTATATATGTTTTGTTTGCTTTTAGTGTTTCATTTCACTGCAGTATAATATACAGCTGGGTAATTTACATTAACATTGGTTGATATATATTTAATGTCACCCCCCCCCCCCCCCCCCGCAGTGGCCTATTACGGAAGGTACAGATTTGGCGCACCCGGGTCCCACGCCAACCTTGACTCCCTCGTGTGGGCAACCTCTGAGTGGCCGAGTGGTGAGGGAGTCAGTAGGTCAAAATGTCCACCCATGTATAGGTCGGTGCAAAAGAATATTCTGGTTGTTTGGGGGTTGTGTGCCTGAACCTGGGTTTCTGACTTTCAGTAACAGGGGAGAATGTGCAACCTAATAAGCCTCTTTGGTTTCTGCTTCGCCTAAACGGGAGGCTACGGACTAACCCACCCCTAGTTAATCAGCCAGGACTAAGTGTTATACCGAACTCCAGGGTAAGTGGTACGGTGAGCCTGCTATATCCCCTGTTTAGCCCTGTCACCCCAGAGGGTGACGAAGCCATTGTGCTGCTACAAGTGTCAACACTTTGGTCACACTAGTGAATTTTGTAAGGGTCGGCATATATGTGCTAACTGTGGAGATGTCACGCGCGATAGAGGTTGCACATCGACTCCATGCTGTGTTAACTGCGAAGCTGAGCATCCATCTAGTTCCCGTGACTGTCTCCGTTTTGGAGAGGAGAGAGCGATCTAGGAGATTCGGATGAGGGAGAAGGTGTCTTTATCGGAAACTCCTGCGAATTAGCCACCCCCCCGATCCGTGGTCCGGTACCTACTGCTTGGTTGTAGCTAAGCCGGTACCTAAGCAGGAAATCGCAACGCATACCTGCGATATAACCGGCCCACAATTGTAGGAAAGACTCTCGTAGCCAGATCACTAGCCAGGCCCAGAGCATCTACGCCTACGTGGGCGTCGCCATCTGCCTCTTCCATTTCTGTAAGGCCTATTCCTGAAGAAGTGTCATCCAAACTTTCGACCTTGGGCAGTAAGTCAGGCGTAACCGTCGAGTATTATGCACTAGCGAAAGTCTTTAAGAGAAAATATGTCCAGTTTGGCTTCCTAAAAGATAATGTAAAGTTCCCTCCTAAAATATCTATGGGAAGGAAAAGTCCACTTTTTTCTCTGCATAGATCCTTTTCTGGGGAGAGAACTGGTTGGCGACCATCATCTTTGCCGATCAGACACCTCTAATCGGTTTGAGGTTCTCGAACCGAAATTCTCTATGCCGAATCTAGGCGATTTCAAATCTAGACATATTAATATTACGACCTTTAAAATCCAGATTGTCTGTAGCGTTTCACCCTCAGAGCTAACTTAACCTAATGTTGCCTTTAGTCACCAGTTTAAATTCATATATTGTATTACATTTTTAACCCTTCAAATTTCCAAATATAAAGGTTTGCATAAATGAAATCGGCAGTTAGGTATATAAATTATAGAACGTCACTGGTTATGATATACTTCACTCATTCCAGTTTGAAAAGTTATAATAAGATAATTTTACCTACCCTTGACTAGTAAGGTTTGGGTTTCAGAAATCTGAGGTCCTAAAATTTTTAGCACTTATCCAGTGAGGGCTGTTCAACCTAGTTAGTCCAAGAATTAAAAAAAAAAAAAAAAAAATTGTCTTAGTCGACCCTTCAACACTTCCTTATGCATTGAGCACAGTTGCAAATAAAATGAAAAACATTACTCAACCAATGCACTGAGGCACAACTATTGCACATAGGTGTGTGCTAATGCTCCAAAAATTGTTGTTATTGTGTACTTTGAGGTATTTTCTTAATATGCCTTCATATTTATAACTTTAATGATATATAATCTCGTGGAGAATCACTGATTTTGTGTATTAAAGAAGTGCTTACACGGCTCTATCTCGAGAAGATCGAAAGAAAGAGACCGCCTTTGCCAAGTATAGTTCTGGAAATAAAATACTGTTCTTTCTCGTCCTGGGAGGTTTTCACTGCCTAAAACCAGAAACAGTAAACCTATACATCTATTTCACTATATTCTTTATACAGCTGATATTACTCTAGTCTGCTATGCAAGGGTAGCTGGTATTCCATGTTGCCACTTTTTTGGCCGAGTTTCCGGTATTGGTACTGAAGAATGTTTGTTCTTGTCTATCTTTTCTGTAAGTAGTCATTTGAAAGTTTTGGCGACTGGTGATTAAATTGGGCTATTAAAAACACAGCTGGCAAATATATGGTAAATTGAATACATATACTAAGGAATTATCTGTTTTAAAATCCACAAAATATGTTTCTACAATAAGTTATAATGCTAGCGAGCGTTTCTTCACTATAATGCAGAACTCAAGTAACAATGATAATGTTGTCAATGCAAGAGCAAAACTTTTATCTTTACATTAGCTTCATACTATGACCATTAGAAATCAACCTTAACTTGCTATACCATAAAGAATTTTATGCATTCAAGATTGTTACTTTGGTGATTAGATGAACCGAAGTAGGGAGCATGGAACTATTATTACTTGTTGATGCTGAGGCATTCATTAGCAAACTGTTTTAGAGAGAAACTTTTGTCGTGGGGGAAATATTATGAATTTACGATATTATTTGCATTAGTCGTAGTGCTTATTGTACAGACGATGAGCATTATTAAACACCGGCAAGAATGGGAATCAGAGAAAAGGACGAAATGTGTGATATATAATGTATTAATACTAGTTTTAAAAGGGGTGTCATTTTGGTAAAAACAAATAAATAAATAAATAAAAAATAAATAAAATAAAACTACCATTCCTAATCTTTTAAAAATACCCATATTTCAAAACATATTGTTATCACTTTGGCTCTCTAAGGCTCTAATAATTTTGTGTGTAATAAAAAAATGTTTGAAAGGTTCAACAATTCAATGTATTCCAACACCTGTTAATAGCAATCCTGAGGAAAATGAGAATAGTGGAGTAGTTATCGAGGTTGTTAACAGTTATTATGACAATTTTATTCATGTTTCACAAAGATAGCAATGTAAAACTGTACATGGAGTAGAAAATATTAGATTCACAAGCCGTGATTACACAAATTCAATTTTTAATTGTTACAAAAGTATACATCTTGTGTTATAAGTTTACAATTTTTATTGAATTCTTACTCTACTCTTGATATGGGTAAACAGCGGTATTTGGAGGTTATGCATTATTTATATTTTAAATCACGTGAGGTGTCTGTAGAAATTCTTTTTAGTCTTCTCCTGATGATGAAATTGCACATAATTAGCACCGTAACCCTCGGCGACGGAGATTATTTTGGGATAAATTAGTCTTCAATCCAAAAGTATAGTGGAGTTTAATGAATTTGGGGGGGAACAGTAAAGAAATTGTATCACTTTTAGTACTTATTTTCTGTTCTGAAAATTCATAATAATAATCCTTTGCCACCTTAACTTAATGTATTTTTTGAAAAGTTTGAGCTACTTCATATAAATCGAAGTATAGGTATCGATATAATTCACTGGTACAACCATACAGGAATAAATGTTTGCTTACAGTAGCATTTGTAAATATGTCCATTAACCAATAGTTTCAGAGTCGAAATCTGTGTTTTGGAGTAACTTCTATGAATACTGTGATTTGAAAATGTGTTATTTATATTAATGTGCCGGTAATGCAGTACGATAACAGGTATACATTACGGCTTATCGATGAGATATGCGCTATTCTGTCCTATAACTGGCCACGACGGAAAGGAAAAACCTGGCAACTCTGCTAACAACTACTAAAACATAGGCGTGCATGATGTTTGTAGCTAGGAAACAGCGATAAAGACCCTACACCATTACCGACAGCTTTTGTACAGGTTAACAGAATTAATCACACAAAACCAAAATTGCGAGAGAATAATATTTTCTGTGTGCTTCTGTAAGTCTTAGAACGTTACACAAACATTTTTGTTTAAGATTAGCGGCTTCAATAGATGGCGAATTGAATAATTGAGAGACAGGGAAGTTGATTATTTGTAGTAACCAGGTATGTGGGTGAATATCTTAAACAAATTCCTAAGCAAAGTACCTATATTTAATTGTTTAATTTTCTTATAACATGTTTTGGTGTTAACTGAACATTTAGTGTTTAATGTCAAGCGTAAGAGTAGGACTTGTGTGCCCGGCCAGCAGTCAGTGTATCGAGCATGTTGATAAAGATAAAAATGTAGTTGAGCAAGGCTCGAGGGACATTGAACATGTCATAAGAAAACCAAAACTACAAATTCATGCAACATAACCCTCACCTAGGCGTCCCAGGTTCGATCCCAAGCGCCACATATGAGATTTGTGGTTCTCTGGTTTCACCCAACATCGTATTCCACTGGTGCTCCAACTTCATTCCATGCCTGCAGTGTCATATGTAGTAAAAAGGGGCGTTAAACACTATAAGAAATGCAACATAACCATTTTAACCACCACCACTAAATATTCAACTGCTACAGGATTATGATTTCTTGTGCAATTTGTACTACAATATACAGTTTTCGTTATCATAATTCATGAGTAACATACAGGATAAAAACTAATATATATGGAGAATGCAATAGGTACATTAAAAGCAATACAGTAACACTTTATGTTTCCCTTATGGCAGAGCACATGGTTTTACAGTTAGTTGAGGTTATATTGTGTGATAGGTTAGGATAAAATTCTGATTTAGGTAACCGTTTGAAATCCTTATATCCACATCACATTCACATCTTAAGTAGCATTTTATTATCAAAATGTGGGGTGCACACACCGACTTATTTGCCTTTGTATATTGTATCTTTTAATGCTTTTATAATCAAAATCTTTCACTTTTGATATAAACTTCTAACATAGTGGATTTTATTTTGTAGCTATGTCCTAATTTAAGGTTACAATAAGGAAGCAGTGTTTATGCCTTGAAAGTGCCCCTGCCAAAAAGGCTGATAAGTATTGAAGAATACCTATTACATTGAAGTACTGATTTAATCTTTAATAACAGTGCTCATCTTAAATTTTGGTAACCAATAGTTCTGGTTGAATTTAGGAATGTAATGATTAGTATACATGTACACTTTGGGGAAATTTTAATAATAGAAATGTTGGGTCTAACTAATGACATTCCCCAGTCATTCCTATTTATGTTGTGAATATGTGACTTTCAAACTTCTCAGCATAAAGAAATGTAAAAGTGTACCTGAGTGTAAATTAATGTTAGATTTGCAGATCCTTTCCTACTCTCAGTAAAGGCTTTTTGTGGGAAAAATCTAAGAATAATATCTGAGAATACTGTCATGATGAAGTTAGAATCAGAAACAGATGATGAAGTTTGAACCATGTTTAAACAGTACTTAAACCTTGGATCCTCCAATGCACATGCAAATATCTTACAGTTTCAGCAACAAAGCTCAAGTGTTTAGGCCTCAAGTTAGGTGCATAAAGTTATAGTCTGGACATTCTTTAAAGTCCTTTGTAACATCATTGAGAGCTACATGGGCCATTTAATGGCCCTTGGCTTTTGTTTGAGCTGAAAAAGCTCTTAAGGTATGTCCACAAGTAACAACACAGAGTTGTGTTTATATGCTTGTGTAGCAACAAATGCTACATGCCCCATCTTGTTGAAAGGTGTAGTATTCTTTGAAATTGTTGCACCTTGTAAAAATCTCATCTAAGTCTCTTATTCACCATTCAGAAAATGTGCTGTGTAAATATTTTATTTTTCTACTTATTTGTTTACTTTCAGTGATTTACTTCACTGCTGTAATACATAGCTGGGTAATTTACATTAACATCAGTTGAAATTACACATATTTAATACCATTCAATGTTTCTTTTCTGCAGGTTTAGTACCTGAATTCAAGAACACTACTGTCAATGTGCAAGATGTAAAATGGATATTAAAACAGATATCAAAGAAGAGGTTCCTTTCTCAGAAATTTCACAGACTGAAGGAGAAGGTTTCTCACAAGATGTTAAAATGAAGTTGAGCAGTGATGCTACTGTATACAATGATGTATGTGAAAGAGATAAAGAAGAAGAGGGTGTTAATTCAGGCTTTGGTGCACAAAATGATCTACAGCGCTTTTCTGAAAATGTTGTAATGAAGATCCAACAACACCATGATAGTTACAAAATGGAAACAGAAATGAATGAAGCGCTTGCTGATCCAGACTTTTGTTCACAAAATGAGAGACAGTTTTTCTCTGAAGTTCCTGTAGTCAACCCATGCAACAAAGCCTCTGAACTGGACACCAAGATAGAAATCAAAGAAGAACCATGGGGGCTGGACAGAACTACTGCAGAAGCTTCATGTGAAGATATGATTAAGGTTAGTTTTGCTAGTAAATAAATTAAACTACATGCTTAGTTATTTGCCAAAATCTAGAAACTATAGTCTGCAAAAATATTCTAGATGTTGCATTACAAAATTAAATAACTTGCACTTTGAAGCACTAAATGATTCTATTAATAAAAGACAGGTGCATTGCATACCATCAACTTAATTCTGAGTTTAATGTTCAGGAGATAGCTAGGGACAAAAATACTTGCCACATCAAGTAAACTGTTCCCCAAACTGTTAATTCATGATAGTGTTATTTAGGATCTGCTTGTATTCGTGTAGCTAATTATCTAATCTGACAGTCTGTTTAAAATCTTTTCCACATATTTCCTTAATTTTGAAAAAAGAAATGGGAAATTCTCAGATGTCTGGTACATAGATCTGATTATTCATTTCACATATTTAATTTTTCATCTCTGCAGACTTGAACTGTTGGTGAGACAAGGACAGAGGTTAAGTAGCTCTGTCATACAGTGTTGGACCATGGAATGAAGGCAAGGGTGCTCTGAGGTATGAGAGGGAGCTAACTGCTCACATAATCTATTTATTTGGTATGAAATTGTGTATAGATGTGAGTCACCCATGCTGCCCCATCTATATGCTAGAATACTTATAACTGCTCATTTCTAGGTTCTTATATTTAGCAATTTTTTATAGTGTTTAACGCCCAATTTTACTACTTAAGACACCATAGTCGATGACACTGATGATACATGGAATGAAGATGGAGCACCGATAGAATGTAATGGAAAATCAGGAAAAAATCCACCCCAGTGCCACTTTGTTCACAACAAATCTCATTATTAGCATGCCAGCCATTTGACAATGTTTGTGTTTATCAGTTTGAGCATACATAAACTTTATTATCAGGTGCAAAAATGTTATGCAGCTTGCCTTTTCCTCATGATCAGACACTAAGCAGACATTGAACACTCACCCGATGAGTTCCTCTTTGTAGTGAGGGAGTCACTTTAAATGCATACCACATGTACGTCATTTGTGAAGACCTGTGGAAGTGGAAAGGTATATCCTGATTGGTTGAGTATTGTTTATCTGAGCCTGGGACTTCTGTTTTTTGAGTGACCAGACAAGATGTGCAACCTAATATACCACTTTGTTCCTGCTAACCCATATCTAACCTTGTGGCCAGTATTGTACTGAACTCTAAGGTGAGTGTGATGACAAGCCTTCTATATCACCAGTGTAGCCCTGTCATCCCAGTAGGGTGACCCCTTGTCAGGCTCCATGGAGGGTGTGTAGCTGAGGGGGATTCATTTATTCCATTTTTTATGGCAAAATAATAATATTCATGGAAAGGAAGTAGTTGAGTCTAGTTGCCCTCACTTCTTTTGAGCAGAATGAGGGCGGAAGGAAATTTAGGTCAGTTAGCTCATATATAATCTAAAAGAGTCTAAATAAGATAGCTGATTCAATGCTTGGATGGTTCATCCAATGAAGAGATTGAAGAGAATCTGGCAAAGCAAGGCATAACCTGTGGTTGTGCTGCAAGTGAACGTCAAATTTATGTCTACATGCAAGTCAGTTGAGAAATTTAGTGTCTGGTAGCTCAATGGTAGAGCAACTCGCTAGAGGCCAACAAATCTGTGGTTCAAATCCTGGCTATGGCATTGAATTTTTCAGTTTGACTCTAACTCCTGTCCTACACATGTCTTGTGTGAAAAACAAAACTAATTGCTCACAATAGTTGGCTATACTATGAAGCCCAGAACTTAAGGTGATTATGACATTGTAAGTCCCCATTGAAGTATGTTATCTCAAAATAATTTGAGATCACCTTGTGGTTTATCAGGAAACATGCCTGTCAGCATGTTGCCATGGCAGCTCAGTTGTAGAGCAACTAGCTAGAGCTTGGGAGATCTGTGGTTCAAATACCAGCAATGGCATAGAGTTTTTCAGTCTGGTATGACCTATCCAAAAGAAACCTGCTTTGTTTTGCATCATGGAAGCTATATTTCTAGTTTATGGGTCATACAATACCAAGATTTCAGTAAAATAAAAATGTTCTTTGCAGTGTAGCGGTTTTTTTTTTTTTTTTTCTTTTTAAATTAGGATATATATTACACTTTTATAAAGCCATTATATTCGATACTGGTTTTTTTAATCTCTAAATGATGTTCTTAACTAGTAAATATCTTTCAAATATGTAGTTTTGAGTTTAGAAAATAACCAGTCATGTTGTAGATTACAATAGAAGCTTAGTATTGCATATTTTAAGTCTTAAATTAACTCAAGAGTATAACAGAACTGAACTTTTATGTCTGGATTTCACAAATAAATTAGGCAGCAAATACAAATTACTAAAAATACATTCAAAATACATGTGTGTCACTTAATCAGAAGAATTATTGTACAATATTATTGTAATTTCCATGTTACATAGTGTGCCTCTGGTTACACTGAAACATAACTGTTTATAATCCATGCAGTCTTGCCAAATATCCATCTGTTCCAGTTTTATTGACAACAGTTTGGTCAAATAATTGCATCTTTAAATATATTACAGGACTGTGTGGATGAGAGCTTCCCTTCAACAGAATCAATAAGGTAAGACTTTTAGATCACAATGTACACCTCACTTCTTCATAATTTCATCTTGTTGACCGTATTCTTTGTTAATGTAAGTCATGGAACTGTTCTCCAAATATAATCAGTGTAACGCAGTTCTTTCTCTAAGTTGCATCAGCAACTGTCCCCACATCAAAAAAAGTTAATATTGATATAAAATAATGTCACTCATAAACTTGCATACTGAAACCAATACTACTATTGAAAGTAATTAGTGAGTAAATTTTGTAACACTGCGTTACTTTGATAGGTTGAGTCAAACTGAAAAATTCAATGCCATAGCCAAGATTTGAACAATGGATCTCCCAGTCTCTAGCCAGTTACTCCACCACTGAGTTACCATGGCAACATGCTGGCATAGCATTGAATTTCTCAACTGACTCACAAGCTGATCTCAAATTATTTTGAGATGACAACCCAAATGGCAACTTACAATGTTGAAAGTACTTTTAAGCCCCAGGATTCATAGTATAGCCAATTATTATGGTCAATTAGTAGTATTGGTTTAATTATTTTTTTCACTCAAACTATGTGTAGGACAGGAGTTGGATAGGTAGAGTCAGACTTGTGGTTTACCGGGAGGCATGTGAGTCAGTTGAGAAATTCAATGCCATGCTGGCATGTCGCCATTGCAGCTCAATGGTGGAGCAACCAGCTAGGGACCAAGAGATCTATGGTTTAAATCCCAGCTATGGCAATGAATTTTTCAGTCTGACTTTACCTATCCAACTCCTGTCCGTATGGCTTGTGTGAAAAAAATATTAAATCAACGAGGGCAGATCATATATAAACGAGAATTTTAATGTAACGCTGCTGTTGGTCATAATTTTGAGGAGAGACTTCGTCAGTGTGTTGGTGGGGGCATCTGGAGAGGGGTATTGTGTGCGTGTGCAGCGTGGAGAACAGGGCTGTGTCAGTATGCCATGAGTGAGTAAGAGGTACACACGTCTGTTGCGCAATGCATCATCATCAGATTTCTTGCAAAAGAGTGTACCAAACCTTCGAAAATTTTTAGATGCCTCTGCGCACAGTTTGGGGAACAAACACTTTCGAAGACTTAGTGTATGAGTGGGCTAAAATTCTTGTGGCGGGAAGAGAAGCTGTGCAAAATGAACCTCATAGGAGGAGACTGTGGACAAGTATTACTGCAGACAACATTGTTGCCATCTGTGACGTTATTGAAGATCAGCACATAAAAATATCCAAAATTGTTTTTGCCCTAGGAATAAGTTACAGAAGTGTTCAAACAATCATCCGAGATGAGCTCCATTACAGAAAATTGTCTGCCAGGTGGTTTCCTCATCTCCTCTGCCAGGAAGTTTGTCAGAGACACCTGCATCGCTACGGGTAGGAGGGAGAAGATTTCTTGAATCTTATTGTAACTTGTGATGAAACATGGGTGCATCATTACACCCCAGAATCAAAGCAAGCGAGCATGGAGTAGCAGTGAGGAGACGAAGCAGCTCCAGTCAAGGTCAGAACACGCCCATCTGCTGGAAAGGTGCTTGCAACTGTTTTCTGGGACTCTGCGGGCATTTTGCTGGTGGATTTTCTTCACGAACAAAGGTCAATTAATGCAGCCTATCACTATTGCATTTTAGATGAAGCAAAAGCTGCATATCGCAATAAGCAACGCTGGTACCAATCCGAAATGTCTTTCTTCTCCATGACAATGTGAGGCCACATACTGCTGCTTTAATGCAGGAAAAGTTGCCAGTTGGGCTGCTGTTCATAATGAATCTTAGTGCCACCAATTCTTATCCCAATGTCCCACTTAATATCAAAGAATCACTCAAAGTATCCTAGGTTAAAAACAAACTCTTCAAATACCTACATGAACAATACTGTAATTCATACCACTTTGACAACAGCAAATCCTTATGGTGTTTGTTGAAATATTTCCTTAAGGTTAATCATACACCCACTAAATACTGTATTTTTTCGGACCATAAGATGCAGTTTTTCGTTATAAAATACTCTTTAATGGTCCAAAGTTCACATATGAAAACCAGCTAAATTTACCGATAGTTTTGACAATATATGGATCATTTGCAAAAGAATGTGAGTCTTGTGAACTGTATACTTGCTATCTAATTGAGTTTCAAGGTTCAACATAACATAAAGCACCATTAGAAGAATATGAGGCTTAATGACAGACATACCTAATAGCAGTTTTGCCCTATAATGGGTTAAAGAATGTGATAGCAAGGAAAATGTTCTCTCATAGCCTCTTTCTTTTATGTTCAAATGCCAGTAGCAAGTGTACCATTGTAAATTTTTCTAAGCTCTCATGTCTGTATATGATGCTGCCTAAACAGAAGAGATTCTCATACAGTGTTGCATTCAAATTAGAAGTTGTGCAATATGCAAAAGAGCATGGTAATGGGTAGCAGAAAGGCATTTTGGGCCCCCCACCAACTGAGAGAATGATCTGCAGAAAGTGAAAATTTAGATATGAGAGTGAAAATGAAGCCTAAATAACACTGTAGAACTTCAAAATAGAGTGAAATGTATAGGATACCTACATCATGTAAATGATAGAGAATGAAAATGTTATTATTTTTATTTCAATTTTTTTTTTAACAAAACCATGAGTGCACCTTATGGTCCAGAGTGTTTTATGGTGTGAAAAATATGGTAGTTAAAAAAAAGATATATATATATATATATATATATATATATTTATGTACTCCTTTTTATGTATATTTATTTTATTCTTTGTATTTACCAAGAACAATATACTGGTTGGAGCATTCTCTTTAAATAAATAAATAAATAAAATGTTAATCCAGTCCTGTGTTATCAAATAATTATATTGATCTATTTCATGCAAGTTGTGAAGTATGTCTACGATGTGTCCTATGTAGTTGTCTGCTAGTTGTTCTTCTCCAGGAAGATTCCCAAACATGATATGTTGACATGCCTTCTCATGTAAGTTGTGACATGCTTCATATGCTTGGTGGTATGCCCAAACTTCAGTCATTTGACAGCATAACTCTGTCAAAGGCCAAGCTGGTTATCTCGTGGATTGCAGAGCAGTAGACTAGCAAGAAAAGTGGCACTCTGATTCTCAGTCTCCTTCGTACATGGCCACAAGTTTCTTCAAATGTTCTATTACAATTTTGATGAACCTCTGATTGTGGGTGGAGAGACATTGTGCACTTCAAGTCGCATCAATTTGAGACAAAGTTTGTGCTCTGACTGTTATGAAGCTTACCTCTGTTTGACGAAAGGAATGGCCCAACTGCATCAATGGCTATGCATCCAAAGATTAGTTAGATAAGTATGGGGTTGTTCAAGTCTTTCGGCTTCTTTAATAGATCTATTACGAATATTGTACTATGTAAATCCCAGTTTAATTTTATATTCTGAAGTAGTCTATAATTTTCCTGGGTGATGTTAAGGCAATTTGTCCTGAATCTGGAAAAGCAGATTCTAGGAGCTTTATTCTTTGTTGGGCAATTGTTTCGCATTTACAAAGTATATATCTTGCCATTTCTTTTTCTGTTTAACTGAATCTACATATATTCACCTCAACTTTGCCCATTTTAAAGAGATTGTCTCTAAGAGAACAATGTACATTAAAGAGTCTATTTGATATCCTCGGCTCCTGTCTAGCGAGGGTGAGTGTTCTTTTTTGCTGACAATCCAATGAATTGTTTCATATCGTTTAGTTTTGGAATTTGTTCCCAATAACTATTTACTTTTTTACATTCCCAATCTTTAAGTTTTCCTTTGATGTAAGATTCTGGCAGTCATTGTTCTGGGCCAATGAATGGAGTATTAGCTCTTTCATCAGCGATTTTGTTGCCTTCAATTCCTTCATATTCTGCAACCACATTAAAGTAACCTTGTTGTGAGTGACCAGTTTATTTAATATCTGCAGATAGTTCTCAACTAGCTTTGAATCAATAGTGGGAGCACTGAGAGCCTTTAATGTTGCTTGGCTGTCCAATAATGTATAGATGTTTGCACCACAAATGCCTTTATTAACATTTATATGTACACATAGTTCTAAAATATATACTTCTGCTTGAAATATGGTGGGTTCATGACCAACATTGGTCCCATACACTCCTAACTGGTTCTCCCATCCATCTTTGAACCATCTGTATTCCATACAAGCGACCCTTGCACTCAGAGATTGCTCCACATTATACTGCTGCATGCAACCCCACCTAGGTAGTCTGTAGGCTATGGCATTGTCAGCATCACCTCTCAGCATCTGCCCACAGCCTTAGCTTTTTAGTCTGGTGCCAAATTCCCCACATATACTTCCATCGCCTTACGCCAAGGAGAATCAGCCCTTCTCTCTAGGTTTTTCCATCAGATACTTCCATACTCGAAACAGTATACCTTCCTTGTTCTTCAATGAGCTCCATTGGGCCCAGTAGGATAACTTATATCTCAAATAATTGTTTTTTGTATTACAATAATTGTAAATGATATTCCCATTTCAGGTTATACACAGAAGAAAAATTCAGGGCTGAATCAGTATTCTTTGATAAAAATACTACAAATAATGCAAAATTACATATGACAGACTATATTCCTGAATATGACACAGCCAGAAAATACTCCAGACAAGAAGCTGATGTACCAGAAACATCTTCAGCTCAGAAAGTGTTTGTTCTAACCAACCTGGGCAAATATTCAGCAAATCTTCAGTCCTGAAATATAATTTCTTTCAGCTGAATAGCATACAGGTCCATGACTTGAACAAAAGTTATTGTAATAAGTCAGTTTTGGATAGAGATATTACGGATGGAAATCAAAAGTGTGAAATTTGTGAAACGAGATTTGCCTTCCCATCCCTTTTTAAAAGACATAAATTTATTCATGATTGCAAAAATCCATACCAATGTGATATTTATGATAAGTGTTTTACTCAATTAGAATATTTAAAAATTCATACAATGAGACATGAAGGCAAAAAGCCTCACAAATGTGTTACTTGTGGAAAGCCTTTTGCTAGGTTAACAAATTTCAAAAGACATAGATTGACTCATCAGAGCATAAAGCCATTTAAGTGTGATACTTGCGAGAAATGTTTTGCTGGATTCACAGATTTGAAGAGACATAAATTAACTCATCAAGGTATAAAGCCAAATAAGTGTGATACTTGCGAGAAATGCTTTGTTGCATTCACAGATTTGAAAAGACATAAATTAATTCATCAAGTTATAAAGCCACACAAGTGTGATAGCTGTGAGAAATGTTTTGTTGTATGGACAGATTTGAAAAGACATAAATTGACTCATCAAGGCCAAAAACCACATAAGTGTGATACTTGTGGGGAGTGTTTTACTAGGCTAACAAATTTGAAAAGACAAATTGACTCACCAAGGCATAAAGCCATATAAGTGTGATATTTGCGAGAAGTGTTTTACTCAATTAGAACATTTAAAAACACATATGCTGACACATGAAGGCATAAAGCCACACAAGTGTGATACCTGTGGTAAGCGGTTTACTATGATGACAAGTTTGAAGATACATAAATTGAGTCATGAAGGCATAAATCCTCACAAGTGTGATACTTGTGGTAAATATTTTAGTAGGTTGGAAGGTTATAAAATACATAAATTAAGTCATAATGGCATAAAGCCACATAAGTGTTCCACTTGTGGGAAGTGTTTTACCAGATTGGCATATTTGAAAAACCATAAATTGAGTCTTGAAGGCATAATGCCGCACAAGTGTGATATCTGTGAGAAATGTTTTGCTGGATTGAGAGATTTGCAAAGACAAATTGAGTCATGAAGGCATAAAGCCACATAATTGTGATATTTGTGAGAAGTGTTTTACTAGATCTACAGATTTAAAAAGACATAAATTGACTCATCAAGACATAAAGCCTCACAAGTGTGATATTTGTGGGAAGTGTTTTACTAGATCCACATATTTGAAAAACCATAAATTGGGTCATGAAGCAACTCAGGTGTGATGTCTGTGAGAAGTTTATACTGAATTGACAAATTTGAAGATACATAAACTGGCCACTAAAGGTATAAAGCCACACAGGTGCTATAATTTTGGGAAGTGTTTTATTTGAAAACTCACAAAATGGCTCTTGACTCATTAGAGTATGCATCACAAGTGTGATACTTGTGGAAAGTATTTTATTAAGGTTTGAGATTTGAAAGAACATAAATTGATTCATGAAGGCATGAGACACTCAAGTGATATTCTTTTGGTTATTAGGCTGCTATTTAAATACAGAAATTTATTTGTTTACACATTACCTTTGAAATTACAGGTGTAGCTCAGGGTATGTTCTGTGCACCTAGCCTAATAATTTGAGATTGTAGTTCTCAAGTTTCTATTTTTGACCAAGTTTTATTTGCCTTTTTTTCTAATGTGTGTACACCCTTTTGTATCTGCCAAATCTGAGAATAACTTTAAGTAAATTCCCGCAATGACATTTTATACAAGCACACTGTATAATTTAACACAATTTACCTTTACACTCCTAAAACTTTGGTGACTAAATTGTCACACAAATGGCCACACTATGGCCAAGTGGATAGACCATTCGCCTCTCACCTAGACAGCCTAGTTTCGATCCCAAGCGACCACATGTGAGATTTGTGATGGACAAAGTAGCGCAGAAGCAGGTCATTTTATCCTCTTCTTCCCTCCTCCTTTCTTGCAGATTTGTTTTCCCTCTACAGAGCTGGAAGACTTATTTAACTCTTTTAGTGCCAATCATGATCCGAAAATTCTGTGAGAATTGCCAATCGAGATGCTATTTTTAACACTTTCCAGTGGTAACATCTGTATACTTTCTATGTTATAGCCGTAGATAAAAATTCTCTGGAGCATTTCAGGACCTTGGCTTTACATGCCAAAGCACCAAATCAGTTCAAAATTTAATTTCCCTAGCCGGTGTTTGTTTATGTTGGTTGAAATATGGCCTGGTCTCGCCAAAGGTTACAAACTTGAAAGGAAATAAGAGCTACACTTCGTAATGTATTAGAAGAAAGTGAGTGATTTTGAATTTTCAGATCTTTATGAAAGAGTTTCTGACATCGACATAAAAGTGGAAGATATATTTTCTAACTTCAGCAATGAAAATGCATCCAATTTCAACAGTCCTCATACGCATGCAAATAATCAGTGTACTTATCAAAATGAACTTACAGAGGTGTAAGCAGACAATGAATACAATGTGAATCAACTATTCAGCTTCGCAATAACACAAGTACTGGATTGAACAGAAATGTGTTACATTTGTATCCTATAGCTTTATAGCATTTTCATTAATAGTGGTATCAAGCTTATGTGTGTGTTTCATGTTACATGAATTCTTTTATTTTTTTTGTATTTTAAAAATAAAAAACAGCAGTTCCAAAACAGAATGCTGTTTTAGTAAAGAAATGGCTGTATTATCATTTAATTAATCTAAACTCTCTGTGTAGTAGATTTTGTATGCCTAATTGTTTATTTTGGGATTTTCAATTTTATTTATTTTTCTTTTGTTTTCAATTTTCAACTTTTTTAAAAACATACTATACAGTAGACAAAAGGGTTTACTATGAAAAGTAAAAATGAAAAAAGATTCAGTTCTCTATGTCATTAGGTACTCATTTTATTACTAATAATTTAAAACCCAGCATTCTCCTCTAAAATTGCTTGGCATTTTTCAGACAGCATTTTGCCATTCAGGCTGGCACTAAAAGGGTTAGATAAGCAGGAAGGTAAGAAAACAGTTAAGGAAACCTCTCAAAGCTTGGGTCTTTTTTGGGAATTTCTTCTTGTTGCCTTGTTCATCTCCATAAGCACATCATATGGCACAATCTCCTTCTCTTCAAAATGGTTTATGCATACTACGGACCACTTTGTTGGGGGCCCTTCTGAGTTTGATGGAAATTTGAAAAACTGATGTAAAACCATTTTTACTTAAGTTGTAGCTGCTATTACAACCAGGTATACAGCATTTTTCTGGTATCTGCAAAACAATGCTTTATTAATGGGTATGGTTTAATACATACTTTTTATATTGAAGAAATAATTACTTACCTGTTGATTTAATTGCTTTTCATACAAGCCATGTGCAGGACAGGAGTTAGGTAGAGTGCAACTGACAAATTCAATGCCATAACCAGGTTTTCAACCACAGATCTCCTGGTCTCTAGTTGGTTGCTCCATCAATGAGCTACTATGGCAACATGCTGGCACAGCATTAAATTTCTCTACTCCTGTCTTATGCATGGCTTGTGTGAAAAAACAAGTCAACACTAATTGACCATAATAGTTGGCTGTACTATGAATCCTGCGAATTAAAGTACTTACAACACTGAATCACCATTAGGGTATTTCATCTCAAAATAATTTGAGATTATCCTGTGGTTTACTGGGAAATATGCGAGTCGGTTGAGAAATTTAATGCCGTGAGGGTATATTGCCAATTCAATCGAGCTTCCTTGAAGCTGGCTGTGCCTAAACCACAGATATAGAGTGAGATAATCCTGATGCATTGTGGTTGGAGAAGCTGAATTTTCGTGCAGCCACCATTGTTAGCCATTACACTTTTGGGATGAGTACACCTTGTGTAGGTTAAATGTGCACAAAAATAAGATTTTGTGGTGTTAAATGTTCAATTAAGCAGTAAATTTAGACTAAGTTTTTAAACCAGTATAATGATGAATGTGTGTGTATGTGGTATTTGTAGTTTCTCGGATAGCAGAAGCAAAAACAAGGAAAGGAAAATGTTTCAATACACAGGTTAATGCACTTATTTAAGTGATTTTCAGTGGTACACTCAAGTTTTAAACCAGTAAAAGTTAATATGTGTGTGCTGTTTGGTTGTAGTTTCTAGAACAGAAGAAGCAAAACAACAAGAAAAGGGAAATGTTTCTGTATCACATATTAGTGTAGTTATTTAAGTGATTTTTCGGTGGTATACTTAGTGAAATATGTTATACATTATCATCCAAACGATTCTATATATTATTTGCTGAATTTTAATTTTTCAACTTGGATAGACCTTAGAGAAGTTGGGTAAAAACAATTTACAGACAAAATTGGCAACCTACTCTGGTTTGTAAGGAGCCTCTTGCTACATAATTCGCCCATTTAGCAGTTATCGCGAGAAATAATTACTATCAAATTATGTGCATGATACCAGAACCGTGAGAATAGGGAGCGTGTTCTTCGGACTCTGAATGCAATGTTAACTATCGTAATATTCCTCGACCGAATTTTCTTGATTAATATCACACATTCTACTAAGGCTTGAAATCAGTGCTGCAATATATGGTACAGCCTTTTGTTACATTAGTGGTAGTTTTTAGACCGAAAAATTAGAACAAAATCCTGCTGCGATGTTTACAGCAATGATACCAATTTATCAATAATAATTTCTGATAGGCCAAAAATGATTGAATTTATTTTCCTTAAACTAGAGATCTCTTCCCTTACATGGTCCTTTACTTAAAAAAAAACTTGCAAAAAGAATTTGACAGAGGTTGCATACGAGGTATACGGTTCCATATTGCCCTACAAGATGGCGGCTGAGCGCAAGACTTGCTACGGCAAAACGCCAGCATTTCGACCAGATCTTAGCGACATTTTCACAGGTAATCTATGGGTTGGCAATATTTATTTATCTCTATTTTTATGTACTCAGCAGAGATGTAGTTGGTGATAGAGTTAATTGTCGTGGAAATATAAGTGAAAGGGGGATGAGTAGACAACATATCTTCTGCTTCATATATTCCTTACTCCATAGTGAATATTCTGTATAATAGGTATTGGAATCGCAAGTAGAGCACTAGTTCCTAATTCGGGAATTAGACCGCGATTCCAAATGGGAGTTTATCAATCTCCCCTAGCTTTGCTCCCAGTAGGGAGAGTGCAGTATGGCGACTAGATTAGACCACCTTTCCAAAGAGATACACTTAAGGCAACGGCTAATTAAATACACAGCAAAACGCATATTAAACAACTGTCATAATAGTTAACACTTTGATTTTTTGCAGCACGAGTTCAATATTTACAGTTTCAAATCATAACAACATGCTCACTGCCTGTTGGAAGCAACTCATTTGTCAGCTTGGCTAACATTCTTGTAGTTGACACAAGAAAATGTATGTGGATTCAATAAGTATCTGAAAATTTGTGGTTAGTTTCGTTGATTTTTGGAGTGTTTAAAGATTGGTGTATTTTATGACGTTTTTGTCGATACCTATAGTTCTGTAGAAAGTAGGAAAACATAGTGAGAACGGTCATAGGTTATTTGTGTTAAGACGTGCAGATCCCTCGCGTACACCCTGTCGTCGCTCCGCAAGGCCGTAATTGCTTCACTCCTGTACTTCTGAAAAACATCCCTCGGCTGTGTTTTGCTGCTTAGGGACCTCAATACCACAGTTATAGAGAGAAATTAGATCGGAAATGCTTTATCTTTATGCATTGTTGGTCAAGCAAGTTTTTGCCAAGCCGCCATATTAGATACTACGTTTTTGAGATGAGAACGCTTTGTGTGGGTTAATTGTACACCCAAAAAATAAGAGTGTGGTGTTAAATGTTCAATTAAGCAATAAATTTAGAGTGTAAGTTTTAAACCAGTAAGTTAATATATGTGTGATGTTTGCTTGTAGTTTCTCAAATAGCAGAAGCAAAAACAAGGAAAGGGAAATGTGTTTCAATGTATAGGTTAGTGTTCTTATTTAAGTGATTTTTCAGTGGTATACTTAGCGAAATATGTTATACATCATCACCAGAGTGATTGTGTGTATTGTTTGTTAGATTTTAATTTTCTAACTTGGAAAGATGTTAGAGAAGCTTGGTTAAAGGCAATTTGCAGAAAAATTGGTAACCTACCTCGGTTTATAAGAAACCCCTTGCTAATTCACCCATTTAGCAGCTATTGTGAGAAATAATTACTGTCAAATTATGTGCTTATGATACCAGAACCTTGAGAATAGGGGGCATGCTCCTTGGTTTGGAATGCAATGGAAATTATTGGAATATTCCTCAACCAAAATTCTTGATTAATGTGTCACAGTCTACTAAAGCTGCAATATGTGATACAGCTTTTTTTTTGTTCACAGTAGTTTTAGACCAAGAAATTAAAACACAATAGCTTGCTATGATGTTTATGGTAATAATACCAATTTATCAATAATAACTTCTCACAGGCCAAAAATGTGATTGTGTTAAATATTCCTTCAAACATAGATCTCTCCCTTTCCATTATCCTTTGTTTTTTACTTCAAAAACTTGGAAAACAATAATTTGACAGATATTGCATATGATGTATGTGACAGTTTGAGTACCACAAGATGGCAGCTGGGCATAAAATGTGCTTCAGCAAAACACTAGCATTTCTGCCCTGTGCTCAACTTGGACTATGCTTTGTGGCTTATGACTCTAAACATTTATGTATGACAGTGTTTCTTAGTCTGTGGTTGTTTATATCAACCGTAATAGCTAGGAAGCACAACTGTAGGGAGAGGAACTGTTTCGGCTAGCAAGTATAGGCATCAAAGAATGGCCTATTTTATTTATTTATTTTCTGGTACTATTGGCACCTTTCAACTCATCTTACTGAGTCCATCTTGCTTCATAGTATAGTATATACTCTTGTAAATTGTTCCTTATATAGTACTGTAGTATTGTTTTATAGACAATCTCAGCTATGTTATATAATTATATAGACAGGATACAAATATTGATGCCCAAAGCAGGACTCAAACCCATGACCCTTCCATGTTGAAACATCAATGCTAAATGGGCCAGCAACTGTGACCAGCAGGGTTGGCTTTGGTGTATTATACCTACCAGCGATTATATTGCTTAAGTGTCTTTGGTCAACATGTGACACATCTGGTACACTTGAGATTCATTTTCCAGAAAGTCCTGTGACTTCATTTTCTTGCTATAAAAGCAGGAAGAATTGCAAGCCTGGTAATGTAGTGAGTGCGTTGTGAATTGTACTGAGTCATGAGTGGTTGGAGTATTTGCGCAGTACTGCACAAGCCTTGAATAGTGTGCAGCCATCAACTGTCTATTCGCAACAGTGGATATAAGATTTTATTTATAACCAATTTTTGAGTCAAAAGAGACATTTGTTACAATATCCAGAATTGTCACTCACAGTGCTCTAATGGTGCTGCAAATGTAAGGGGAATTATAAGGAGCTTCAGACAAGAATTTCACAAGTTAATGAATGACTTCATGGGATAGCAACCAAAATAAATTGGAATCAAGAAATTCAAGCTTTCGACCATTTTGATTCTGTGGTCTTCATCAGGGAACTGGCAAAACTGCCATGAAAAACCGATATTTATAGCTTGGAGGTGTACCTGTAATTATCAGCCATGGCTTCCTGGTGTGAGATTTGCGATAGGTTAACACACGCCCATTTTCTACAATCTCTGCTCTTGGTGTTGTGTAGTGCTCTTCCATCCAAGTGCAGACCATGCCCAATACTGCTTAACTTTCTTGATCTCCAACAGGTCTATGTGCAGCCTCCAACATAATTTTCTCTGCAGTCCGCTTCTGGAGTAGTATTGCAGTCATCCATTCATGTACTGTCTACTCCTGATACTGCATGACTTCTCTTAGTACATATCTATTGACAGGTCTTCGCACAGTTTCTGGCTTAGGCCTTTCCATGATCCACCCTTAGTCTCGCAATGCATCCACTCATTCAGTTGCTGATCACATCTAATATTGCTTCATTACATTTAGTAGGGCAACTTCTAGATATGTGTTAACCTTATCACTGCTACGGTCAAGGTAACTCGATCACAGAAAAGTATCCCAGCCATGCTATGGTCAAGTTAATGATTGAAGGTTGGAGCAACTGTAAGTCCTAGAATTTCATATGTAAAAGCATTTGAACTACATGGGCAGAATGGTACATCTGTTAAGATTCAAAAGAACTAACTCTCAAACCTTGTCCCTTCATGGTTACAACATTTGAAAGTAAATAGAGCAAACCAGTGCAGGAAAACTATTCCAATATTGCTCTTCATTCACCCTTTAGTGACCGCATGTGAGGTTTGTGGTGGACAAAGCAGTGCAGGGGCAGGTTTTCTCTGGGTTCTCCAGTTTCCCCCACCATATTATTCAAATAGTGCTCCATCTTCATTCTAAGTATCACTAGTGTCATCGCTGCAGTGCCATTGTAGTAAAAGCAGGTGTTAAACACAAAAAATAAAAAAACTCACCGTTAAGAATTTCTAAATCAATTATATCTGTCAGCTGTCATGGACTGCTTGCACTAGTAATATATAAAGCGAGGGAAATCTGCAAATCATTTGGTACGAGTCAAGCTGCACTCTGCCTCCAAAACAGTTTTTATTTCACGGCTGGAAATGTGATGTTGGTGTAAGCAGGCAAGCTGGGTGCCCTTTCTCACCTGTAGTTTAGGATCAAGAGGGTCTAGAGTAAACAATCAGTGGTACATCATGCCTGGATGATGACTGGGCAAGTAGAAGCACCTAGTGTGAGACCTTTTTGTAAATTTTAAAAAACATTACTATTCACACTTTATTTAGTTATTAGTACATATTATTGCACTTTTAATAAATGAAAGGGAAAATTATATATGTTATTAATCAAACCCAAATTTGGATTTTTGGCATTTTTCACCATAATGTCCCCCTAACTCCAAAGGAGGTATTTCTCAATTGAAAATGTGTTAGCAGTAAAAAGGTCAAATACAACTAAAGATTTGATCAATATAATAAGAGGGTCTCTATGAGTTGTATGCAGCTGATGATGTAGGACAGATCCTACAATACAGTTTATGTTGTGTTAGTAACAATTTTGATAAAGCTTTTTGTAAAACCATTCCTAGTACTTTACTATTAACACATTGAAGCCCAGATGTTTCTTTAGTTGAAGAGCCAAGAAACCCAGGGTTTTTACACCTATTTTGAATTATTATTTACAGTAGATCAATGAGATATGCTAAAATGCCTTGGTATAATCTAAAAGTATGGTATTCAAGGATTTCTCAACAAATAAGAAAATAGTCATATCTTCGGTATTAATATTTTATTTTAAATTTACAACAAGTATAATATAAATTTGAAAAAAGCATAAAGTAGCTTACACTACATTTATTGAAAGCTCAAAAATCTCTCCCCCAGAATCAGAATTTTCCAGAACTATTAGCATCCTGAATTTCAGCTTCAGTTCACAGAGGAAAATGCTGCATTTTAGCATTTAACAACACTAAAGTAATAAACAGACCTTCAAGGAAGATGATGCAAGTGACCCAAGAGCAGCCAATATTACCAAATTTCCTAATAGTTGACTAAAGTGAGGACAGATGGCAAAATCAGACAACTAAACAATGATTGATGCATGATCTTTGCCACATAACCCAAGACCGAGTTAGAGTCGTGAAATGACATTAAAAAAATTAGAAATACCTGCCAGAGCTATGCTCGGGTGTGCGCCGCATAAACACTTCTCATATACTCGGGCTTGGGCTTCGATGTGTTAACCGAGCTTCATAGTGTATTACTTCCAATTCTTCATTATTATTATTATTATTTTTATTGTTATTGGTGGTAGTGGCAGTAGCGGTTGCATTAATGCTTCTACAAACAATTGTAAAATAGTTCTATGATGTCATAGTTGCAAGTTTTAAATAATTAAGTATGCCATGAATCTTTAACATTAAAACTGTTATGTTTTCCTTCCCATTAGAAGAGAAATTCACATAAACATTTCCTGATACTAATGATGTGTTCCTTTTTTCATAGATTTACTGTTGATATCTCAGAGCAAATTTATTCAAGTGCAACAACTATAACAGAATGGATATGTAAGTAGAAAGCAAACAAGAGTGTTATTTTGCAGACTTTTGTTCAAAAAATGAGGAAGAGCTTCCTCCCAAAAACCTTGTAAACAAAACTAAGACTGAAGCAGTTATAAGTGACTATGATATAAACATTAAAACAGAAATTGAAGAAGCAGCTCTGGTGTAAAAGTTTTGTTCGCAGAATGAGATAAAGTTTTCTTCACAAGAGCTTGTAATGGAATTTAACAAAGGTAGTGAAGTTAGTGAAATTCAAACCAAAATAGAAATTAAAGAAGAACAATGGTGGAAGGAGAGAACTTCAAAAGAAACTCTATATATTTATAATGACATTAAGGTAAGTTGTTCAGAAAAACTATCTCAGATTGTTTTTCTGATTATTTAAATATCTCCTCCATTACTGAATTACAATTTGTAAGAGAATATTAATTATTTACAGGAAATTGTCCATGTTTGTTTTGTTTTACTGCTGGCTATGCAATGATGCAAATTTCAATGGCAATCATATATCAACAGATTTTAAAAGATTTGACTATTGTTTAGCCTAGTGTATTTCCTTAATTACCTTCTACTTATAGGGAACTAAGTAAGACAACAATTTGTGGTAATGTTTATCTTGTTATGTAGATAAAAGAATTATCTTCTATAAGAATTGTTAGTTTGCAGAACAGATATGTAACTGTAAATTATTATTCTGTTACAGGACAGAACAAAAGAAGACATTTATTTAACAGAATCACCATGGTGAGTCCCCTGGATTAGGGTGGTTCATAACACACAGGTAATAGTAACCAGAATGGGAGGCCAAGCAGCATTTAACATTTTGATTCACAATAACCTATTAACAAAAATAAGAATGCATTAATTTGTTGGTTATTGACCAATAAAATCCTCGGTTTAGCCAGTATAATCTGTGAATTCAATTAACATAATACAGATGAGTCAACTTCAAATTTCGATAGAGAGATTTTTCTAAATGGAAGCAGCCAAACTGTATGCTATCAATAAACAACAGATGCTCTAACTATTTGAAATAGAAGTAGAACACCTTTGCTAGAATTCTTTCTGGTTTGAACTTGCGATTGTGGCTAGAGAGAGCTCTAGCTTATGACATAGCCACCTGGAATAAATGCTGCAATGAAGAGCCCTTAACACTTTTAGTGCCAATCATGATCTAATTGTGATCTGAAAATTCTGTAAAAATTGCTAATCAGTGCCTAATTGTGATGCCATTTTCATGTTTTAATTCTTTCCAGCAGGAAAGTTTATGTACTTTCTATGCCATATCATATAGAAAGGTTTTCTGGAGCATACAGAACCTTATGTTTACACTCCAAAGCACTAAATGAGCTCCAAATTTAATTTCTCTACCTAATGTTTCTTTATGTTGGTCAAAACATGGCCTGGTCTAGCCAAAGGCTATGAACCAAATAGGAAATAAGAGCTACAGTTTGCAATGTATTAGAAGAAAGCGAGCAAGTGATTTTGAATTTTCAGGCCTTGATGAAAGCGTTTCTGATGTCAATGTAAGAGAGGAGCATATATATTCTAGCTTCAGTGATGAAAATGCATCTGATAACAATGGTCCTGGTATGCATGCAAATAATTCGTGTCCTTATCAAAATGGATTCACAGAGGGGGAACCAGCTGACGAATACAATGTAAATCAATCATTCAGCTATGCAGTAACACAAGTGCTAAATTTTATAGTAATCTACATTACGTTTCTATGTTATTGCTTTATGCCGTTTTTATTAATAGTGGTATGCTTATATATATGCGTGTATTTTTTAGTGATTTTGTTTCAATTTTCAGCCTTCAGGTTACGTGAATTCATTTTTTGTATTTTAAAAAATAAAACACCAGACCAAAATATATGTTTTAGTAAAGAAATATCTGTACTTTCATTTAATTAACATAAACGTTCTGTGTAGTAAGGTTTTATATGAATAATTATTGATTATTTTGGGATTTTTAATTTTACTTTCAAAATTTTCTTTTGCTTTTAATGTTTTAAAAATATTGAAGAAACTTCTCATCCATATAATGCATATTATACAATAGACAAATGGGTTTACTAAAAATTAAAAAAGATTCAGCTCTCTATGTCATTTGGTACTTATTTTATTAATAACTTAAAATCCTGCATTCTCCTATAAAACTGCTTGGCACTTTTCAAACAGCATTTTCCTATTCGGGCTGGCACTAAAAGTGTTAAACTTGTGCAAGCCTTGCTTTTCGTCCAGGTATCCAGGAACGCTTTCTGTCATTGTGAACACCTCCATTGAAATACATGTATTTTAACATTCCTGTTTCTTGTTTTGGTTACTGTTACTGGTTGTTGTAACCTCCATATTTTATTAATGTTTCTCCTAGGGTTTCTTACTTTAGGTATGGAGCTAGTTTCCAGACTTAATAGTATGGTGGCATTGCTTTACTAGTTATGTGATCATATCCACACATACCATATACAGTAGAACCTCATCACTTATATGTTTTTCAAGGGAGACTAAAATATTGTATAAATGACAAAACGTATAACTAATTTTCTCTTCTGGTATAGACATTTTAATTACACACAAATAAAATTAGTGCACACACTGTGCACTTTACATGGCTTTAAAAAAATCTTCAAGTTTTGTCTGCTTTTTGGATTATAAGCACTAATCACTAACATCTTCATGGCCACGCCGTGGCCGAGTGGTTAGACCACTCGACTCTCACCTAGATGGCCAGGGTTCGATCCCAAGCGACCGCATGTGAGATTTGTGGTGGACAAAACGGCGCTGGGGCGGGTTTTCTCCGGGTACTCTGGTTTCCTCCGCCATCGCATTCCTCCAGTGCTCCATCAGCTTTCATGTATTATCAGTGTCACCGCCTGCGGTGCCGTTAGTAGTTAAAGTGGGCATTAAACACCAACAAAAAAAAAAAATAACATCTTCATCATTAAGGCTTTGTAAAGACAGAAATCGTTGTATTATTTCTAGGGCTTGAATTGCTTCATGCACACTAGGAACTTTTTCACAATATTCCTCTTGATCACCATCATCAGAATCTCTAACAATTTCTGAAACAATTTTACTGTCACTTTGGATAACACAGATGGAGAGATTAATCACAGAACAGATATTCTTCAAAATCCAAATGACTCCATCCTGAGGGGCCTGGTAAAGTGGTTTGCACTTCCCACTCTTCATCTTTTTTGCCTGTCTCCTCTGCTTTCTCTTTAAGATCCCAGCTTTAGTGAAACACTTGTGGATGGATTCAGATTTTAGCCTATCCCAGGCGCACCGAATGAAATTCATAGCCTGCAAATAAACAGAAGCACAATAATCATATTGCAGATGTACATGTGAAAAATGGAAGTTAAATTTAATTTAAGACTACATTCCATAGTTTATGGAAAGAAAAGGCAGTACAAACCTGAAGTACATTTATCTTCGGCACATCCTTCCCTGCACAATTATCAGCAACCACATGTACCAGCAGCTTCCCATACTGAACTTTCATAGCTACTATTATACCCAAATCAAGTGGCTGCATGTGACTGGTGCACTTTGGTGGTAGAAAGGCAAGTTTTATATTATTAAAGCTCAACGAGCTGGGATGTACAGGGCAGTTGTCCAAACACATCAGTATTTTTCGTTTTTCACAACACATTCAAGCATTCAGTTTATCCAGGGAAGTAGTGAAAATAGCCCCACTCATCCAGACCTTTTTATTGGCCTCATATTGGACCGCAGGACTGCAAGTGATTTGATACCTTTCAAACAGTGAGGTTTTACTGATTTCCCAATGACCATACTTATCTGTTCCATCGTCATTTGCTGTAAGCAATACATTTAATCACTCTTTACTTCTTTTGCCCCCATGGTAAGGATCGCCCTTTACTGCGAGCGTTCTCTCCAGTAGGAGGTAAAAGAATAATCCCATCATCCAATTGTAGATGTGAGAAATTTTGAAATTTTCCACAATTTTAGGAACTTCATCTTTCCAGCGACGCACATCTTCCTCATCGACACTATTGGCCTCTCCACAAATTCTCTGGCCACTTATGTCATATCTCTTCTTAAACTTTTGGAGCCAGCCAGCAGAAGCTCTAAAGTCATCTGTCATGTTAAGCTGCTTTGCAAAATCTAGTGCCTTCTCTTGTAACATTTTTCCATCAATGGAATGTTTTTCTCAAGGTGTTAATTAAACCACACTATAAGACATTTTTCTAAATCAGCAAAAAGCCCTGTTTATATTCTCTTTACATTTTGACAGCTACATCCAGGCTTTGATATGTTCCGTATATCCTCTTCATTTTTTATTATGTTTGTCAGTGTGGAGTAAGATAGGCCCAAACACTCACCAATATTCTTCTTCGTTTCTTTAGGACTGTTTTTAACCTCATCCTGAATTTTTAATTTTTTACCAAGAGTTAAGGATTTTTTTGTTTTCTTCCTTGCTAGTTGATATTCATACATGTTTCTTCTCCTGTTTGTAACTCGAAGCTCCACATAAAATAGATAAGTGACTGTTGGAACAATGTGACGACAATGAAAGGATAAATGACAATGAAAACAGCACACTAGCAGTACTCAATTTAAAGCAGAGAAGTGACTGTTGGAACCTAGGTTAATAGATTGTTGGAACAATATGACAACAATAAAATGATAAGCATCATTGAAAACCGCAAACCAGTTTTTTTAAAAAAACATATAAATGGGTACATTTTGTGTATAGAGATAAAAAATCGTGACACATTACCGAGAAAATGTATAACCGAAAAAAGTATAACTGAGCAAAATTTTAATGGAGAACGACTGGTTCTTAAAATTTTAGCGTATATGTGCCAAAAATGTTGAAATGAATAACTATATAAGTGAGTTTCAACTGTATAATCTATTCATTCTTAAGTTTATACATGTCCAAGTGTACCATGGTACAGTGCAGCAAAAAAATCCCATGCTAATGTCTTAACTTCAGAATGAATTTATTCTTTAACTGTATCATTAATTGAATTGAGAAGAGCTGGGAGGAAGGGATCCATACTAGAAGAAAATAATATCAAAGACTGTTTTAGGGTGCAAGAATCAGCAAAATGGGAAAGAAATTGGATATGTCAAATAAAAAAAATTGTAAGAAAAGTTGGATTGAGTGAGCTAGCCAATCAACAGACACTAGGACAAAAATAATGGAATAAAGTGAAAGCTAGGATAGACTATATAGGGAAACAGGGAATAATAGGTAGCTTAAGGGATAAGAGTCTTTAATATGATATAGAAATATTAAGAAAGAATGGGGAAGAGAAAAATACATTGAGAAAATGGAAAGAGTGGGTCTAGCATGGGCAAGAACAGAAATAATGCTATTAAAAGATCTAAAAGTTCATAAAGATCTACGCCCATTATGTGACAATGTCAATAATGATTTACACTGTATAACTGAGTGTAAGGAATCCAAAATGTGGAGAGAGGTAATGTGGAATAAAAGCTGGGAAAAGTTACCAGCAGAGATATTGTACTTAAACTTTTGGAAACAGTAGGAAAGAATTTCTGAAACAACTAGGTTATTATTCAAGGAAAGTAAGAGAGAAATAGGGAAGGAAAATCACCAAAGAAAGAGAGGATCTTAATAAAACATGGATCCCTCAGCTACTCTTTGCAGCATAGGGCTTTTAACCCTTAGCTATGTTTTGTGGCTTAGGGCCCTCTAACCTCCACCACACTATATGACTTATTCCACTAAGTTCAGATTGTGAAAATGTTGGCAATACATAGGGAGACAAGGATAGAAGAAACAATGTTGTCATTTGGCCATAGGTAAGACATCCATTATGTTTAGAAAGGAAAGTGATGAAGAAGTGACAAGAGTGAAAAATGTATGATTATGAACATATTATAAGTAAAAAATATAAGTGAATAAGTGTTGCAAAAGTGGTATTAGTATGTATTCACATTTTGATGCATGCACTTGAAACAAAGTGTGAGTAATACCAAACTCCTGGGCAACACTCGTCACACTTTGTCTTTCTCCCAGTTTCCTGATAATTCTTCCGCATGTAAAGTCATTCAAATATAGCGTATGGACTACCCATGTTGTAAAGAGAAAAACCACTTGAGGTGGCACGTATGGTCAAATCTCTTCATTGATATTTTGTTGTCCTCATTGTCATCCTCCGGCTAGCTATACAGGTGGTCATTCTCATCCTCCGGCTAGCTATACCAGGTGGTCATTCTCATCCTCCGGCTAGCTATACAGGTGGTCATTCTCATCCTCTGGCTAGCTATACAGGTGGTCATTCTCATCCTCTGGCTAGCTATACAGGTGGTCATTCTCATCCTCCAGCTAGCTATACAGGTGGTCATTCTCATCCTCCAGCTAGCTATACAAGTGGTCATTCTCATCCTCCGGCTAGCTATACAAGTGGTCATTCTCATCCTCCAGCTAGCTATACAAGTGGTCATTCTCATCCTCCAGCTAGCTATACAGGTGGTCATTCTCATCCTCCAGCTAGCTATACAGGTGGTCATTCTCATCCTCCAGCTAGCTATACAAGTGGTCATTCTCATCCTCCGGCTAGCTATACAAGTGGTCATTCTCATCCTCCGGCTAGCTATACAAGTGGTCATTCTCATCCTCCGGCTAGCTATACAGGTGGTCATTCTCATCCTCTGGCTAGCTATACCAGGTGGAAGGGAAGTCATTTAAACCAGTTAACTTGATATTTGGAACACATTTGTTGTCTTACGTTCTTGCCTCTGACCATTTCCTACAGAGATATTTTAGTTTTATCAAAGACAAGAGAAAGCCAAGCTGGCAATGCTGCAGGTTGTGTGGGTGTCATTTGCACTAGGTCAGTACATAAACATGCCTCACTAGGATGTTGAAGGAATTCCTTCCAATTATTTTACTGTGCGAGTTTAGACCAATCAGAATGCCCATTGCACTTGTTATCTCCCAAAACATTATACTACCCTGCATTGTGTTTGCAAGTGACCAACATGTTTACATTCAGAAGCCGGATTGGAAACCTGACCAACTTCAATGCAAAATTGCCGAATTACTTGACATCTGAAAAACTGCTCGGAATACTGCTTTAATTCTTTTGAGTGATTAATTATTTCAAAACTCTATGTGATCTCCCATAATTCCTATCAAAACTAATGTCAAAAATACATTATTCTATGCATCTTACATGTAACAAACCATTATCTTACTACATTCTTGGGAATTATGCACCCAATTTGGAACAAAAACCGTTTATTTGTTCAAAATCGGTTGATCAAAGAACAAAATGACGTTAGACTTTTTTGTTCTTCTATGAAGCACATGTTAGAAGGAATGTAGTAAGTTTCCTTTTGTCTGGTATATGGGAACTTGTAGATGTTGACAGGGAGAAATTAAATAATCCAAAAATTGACTGCTTCAAAGCAATGATCTATTTAAAATATATTTCCCTTTATCTATATTTTGCATAAATATTATAAGTTTCCAGGTATCTGATCTATTTTGAATTACACTTCCTAGTGCTTGACTTTACTATAGAGTAACTTAGATACTTGGTGGTGCAAAGTTGACTAGGAGCAACATGAAATCTGTGCATGTTATGACAAACTACTCCTGGATTTCATCAAGAAACTATATATATTAACTGCAACCCACACTGATTTTGCCAGTTTGAAAACTGATGCTTGACTAGGATTGGCAGTCATTTTTCTTTAAATTTAAAGATTATTGTCCCATTGGCTCAAGGGTAGCATTGGGAAGCCTTCTCAAATGGATCTTAAGTGTGGTGGAGTGGGATGGTGCCTCTGTGTCAGAGGGCCAGATGAGAGAGGTATACTCTCCATAAAAATTAAATTTTGCATACATATACAGTTTTACTCAGAAACAGATCTTAAATTATGTCACTAGTTATTCCTCAATGTAGTTCAAAGTTATATGCTCAATATTGCACTGGCTTTCTAATGGTATGCTTACCGATTTATATTAATTTGGATGTTGGTTTTTCATAAATTATTGCTAAATTATTATTATTATTATTATTATTATTATTATTATTATTATTATTATTATTATTATTATTATTATTATTTAACTACTTCTTTTTGGTCAGTATAATGCATCACCTCACACTACAATTTATTGTAATGGTTTATTCACATAGAAACATTAATGCAAATGCGAATACATGAACAAATAACATGAACATGAAATTCACTTTGCCATTCACAATCATAACATAAATGTTAACACTATAATAAAACAATTGTAGTGTGAAAGTGATTAAAAATGGAGGCTGCAAGTGCTGACAAAGATGCAGCAGTGTAGTTTATGCTACTACAATTTGTTCTGCATTATCTTGTGTATATAATCTACTGTATTTGAAATAATATTCTGTATTAATATTTTAAAGTCAAATGATGCTAATAATATATTATATTTTCTTACATGCATGAAAGAAAATGGATAGCTTGTAACATATCCTAAGTTTCTCACTACCAAGCAAACACTTACTATTGAAACCTACCATCACAATTCATTACACTCGCAATTATGTTTCCTAATATTTTGTTTTGGCAAATTATCTTTGTATGACTTATGTTTATGACGATGATTTTGAAATAAAATGAATTTCTCATTATATGACTCCATATTTTTGCTTCTTTTTTTCTTGTGCAGTGCAGTGCAGTAGTGTTTTGTTTTTCGTCTTGAATCACTTCCACATGAATGCATAAGCTTGGAGTTTGCAAGCTTCAGTGTTAGTGTCTGGCAATAATGTTCATGTTAACGAAATTGATAGTGAATAGTCTCATTTATTAACCTGGTCTTAGGCCTCAGTGTTCATGTTACATTTGCATTAACTTTTCTATGTGAATGGACCTTAACAGCTTACTGATTGCCACATTCTGTCTTGTCTTGTTTCTTCAACCGCCCCGTATTGCAGGACTAGACCCATTTGGCACTATAGTTTCACTACACTCATACCATGTAACGTCTAGCTTTCTGTATATGTATGAGAGTCCTCTGGTAACATGCTGCCGCACTTTCATTTATTTCCACCAAGCGGTTCATGTATTATATACGGTCTGGCAGTGGGATACATGATTTTTACAGCTCATTTATAGGATACTCATAATGAATTAAAAGAAAACACATAAACTGAAAGTAATATAGAACAATGCAATTTATTTTTGTATTATCACTTTTTAAAAGCCACTTTGTAAGTGGCCTCCACAGCAATGAATACATTCCTGCAATCTGCTATGAAAGCTCTGCATACTCGTGTCAACAAAACAGCATCAATTTGTTCCTTATGTTTTGTTTCAGCTGAATGATGGTACGAGGCTTGTGGCAATACACCCTACTTTTTAGATAACCCCATAGGAAGTAATTCAGCTGCAGTCAGTTCAGGAGATCTTGGCAGCCGAAATGTCTCTGCATCGTGAAATTAAGCATCCTGGAAACTTGTTTCAGAAACAGTTCATTGAACCATAAGCAGTGGGCGCTGTGGCACCATCTTGCTGGAACCATAATTCGTCTCTAAATTAATTTCATCAGGAATTTCCAAATTTGCAGAACGAGTTGGACAAGTTGCACAGCTTCTCTAACTCTCGCAATGTTTTCAGGTATGCAGACTGTTTTTGCACTACCAACAAATTTATCATAACATTGCCAAAATTGCTGAATTTACTCACCCACTTTAGGGTAGTGTTTCGGGACAGAATTCTTCCAGGCTATGTGAAGTTAAATTCATTTCTAAATCTTCTCTGCACACCAATGATTGATTTCAACTCAAAATAAGTTCTTACTGTGAACAAGGTTCTGCTGTAGGCCTGTTATCCATATTGTCTTTCACAACAATTGCATTGCATCCAGATCACATTACCAACATTGCTAATTCCTTCACTCACTAGCAATGAGATCATTTTAAAAACTGTTATATCCCACTGCTGGACCTTGTATTAATTTATCCATCTCATTCTTAGATTTTGTATACCAGTGCTGCATTAAATACATTTGAAAGAAGGATAGAATACAAAGTTAAGTTTTACAATGATTTATATGGATATTTATTAAGTTCTAGATGTTTCTTTACAGTGTAAAAGTAGTGCTCCTACAAGAAAGCCTTTGTTCTGGTTTTAAATGCATTGTAGTTTTCTTTATTTTTATAGCATTGGGAAAGTAATTTTTTTACTTACTGAAGTGCAGTACTCCATTATTTACTTTCTCTACTTGCATATAAGTAGAGAAGGTATTGTATTCCACCCAAAATGGTTATATCAAAATTGCACTGGAAATAAGGGGTCCTCTGTAACCCCAAAAAAAGGTCTGTATATGTGTGTGTGCCTGTGAACAGAACTAAAAAACAAAAAGTTGCTAAAACACCAAACTTGGCATTTAAGCTTAGTATCTTCCAAGGATGCAAGACAAAAATTTTGAGGAAAATTCGCCCACCCAGGTTACCCTTTCAAAAATTTTGATTTTCTCAAAAATGGCTGTAACGATTTTGATTAAAATACCATATATTAAAGATATTTGCGTAACAAAATGTACGTCTAAAATTTTCTGGGAATATCCTATAAAGACCTTGTCATACTAGATAACTTTTGCATAATTGGTCAACCATAAGAGATAAACAAATTTACTGCACAAAAATTGTAGATCTCATTAAAACATATAATTTATCTTTACTTTTCATCATGAAGTTGACCATTCCTGAGATGTTCCTTTTAAAATACTTAAAACTTTTGCCATATGGGAATTTGTCAACTCCTAGCCATGATAAGAAATGAATTTTAATCACATTGCAACCAGCTTTTAAAAAGATTTGACTATTGCTTTAACCTAGTGTGTAAGGAAGTAAGTAATAAGACCATTTCTGTTAATGTTTATCTTGATTAGCACGAGGTAGATAGGCTTATTATCAATAATTTGTTATAGAGATATAGAGGTCATATAAATGGAACCCATAAGATTTTTACATACTGTAGTTCTGGCAGAGATTAAGTGAATACTCTTTTTATGCATAGTATAATGTATGTGTACTTTTCATTAATGTGGAAAGTAAATCTATTCCTTTTCAAAAATAATACTCTCTCATATTCCCCACATAAAATTCAAATGGTTTGTTTTGTTTAATAAATGCTTCTTTAGCTTCTGGTAAATAGCCTCAAAATATTATTCCATATTTCATTAAGCAGTATATCTTATGACCATAATAATCTATTAAGTACATGAGGGCAGACATTTTTGCTTAAGATTCTTAAGCCATATACATATATCTGCTTAATTTGCTTTGAAGGTGTTTAATATGAGATTTCCATTTTAAATTACCCTGTTTTCACAAGCCTCAAAATGCTCTATCAGTTTTGCATGAGATTATTTTATTTAAGTGATATTGTTTTATGCAATCAGTAAAATGAAGTTTAAGACAAACTGTTTTATCAGTATTTAACCCTTTTACTGCCAGCCCAGATAACAGAATTCTGTGTGAAAAGTGCCAAGCAATTTTAGAGCAAAATGCAGGGTGTAAATTATTGGTAATAAAATGAGCACCAAATGACATAGAGAGCCGAATTTTTTTTTCATTTTTACTTTTCATTGTAAACCCTTTTGTCTACTGTACATTATGTATTATATGAATGAAAAGTCTCTTCAATATTCTTAAAAAATTAAAAACTAATAAAAAATTTAAAACTAAAATTAAAAATCCCAAAATGATCAATAATTAAGCATACAAAATTTTACTACACAGAGAGTTCAGGCAAATTAAATGAAAGTACAGATATTTCTTTACTAAAATAGCACTCTTTTTTGGTATTAGTGTTTTAATTTTTAAGATACAAAAAAATAAATTTGTATAACCTGAAGGCTGAAAATTAAAAAAAAATCACCAAAAATGCACACAAACATACACATGCACATAAGCACATGCACTATTAATGAAAATGGCATAAAGCAATAGGATACAAATGTAATGTAGATTACTGTACAATTCAGCACTTGTCTTATTGCTTACTGAATAGTTGATTCACATTGTTTTCATCGTCTTGTTACACCTCTGTAAATCCATTTTTGGTAGTGTTTTTACGCCCACTTTAACTACTTATGGCACCGCAGGTGGTGACACTGATGATACATGAATGAAGATGGAGCACTGGCGGAATGCGATGGCAGGGGAAACCAGAGAACCCCAGCGTCACTTTGTCCACCACAGATCTCACATTGGGTCGCTTGGGTTCGAACCCGGGTCGTCTCAGTGAGAGGCGAGCGGTCTAACCACTCGGCCATGGCGCTGCCTTAAATCCATTTTGATAAGTACATCGATTATTTGCATGTGTATAAGGTTATTGATATCGGGCGCATTTTTATTGCTGAAGCTAGAATATATATCTTCTTCTCTTATGTCGATGTCAGAAACTTTCATAAAGGTCTGAAAATTCAAAATCACTGCAGCTCTTATTTCCTCTTTGGTTCATAGATTTTGGCTAGACGACGCCATATCTCAACCAACATAAACAAACACCAGTAAGAGAAATTAAATTTGGAGCTAATTTAACGCTTTGCAATGTAAAGATAAGGTTCTGAAATGCTCCTGAAAACCTTTCTCTATGGCTATAACATAGAAAGTACATAGACTTTCCAGCTGGAAAGAGTTAAAGCATATGAAAATGCCCCCCAGGGGCCTACTTCGGTAGGGTCGGGTTAGGCGCACCCGGGGTCCGAGCCACCTTTGACGTCCTCTGTGGGCAACCTCTTAAGTGGTGAGGGAGTCATTAGGTTAAAATGCCCACCCACGTGTAGGCCGTACGTGGAGACCCGTGTTGGTGGAAAGGACAATCCTGGTTGGTTGAGGGTTGCGTACGTGAGCCTGGGCTTCTGACTTTCAGTAACTGGGGAGGGTGCGCAGCTTAATATATCACTTTGGTTTCTGCTCCGCATAAACGGGAGGCTAGGGACTAACCCACCCCTAGTCAATCGGCCAGGACTAGGTATTATACCGAACTCCAAGGTGAGTGGGACAGCGAGCCTGCTATATCCCCTGTGTAGCCCTGTCACCCCAGTGGGTTGACCCCATGGTGGGTGGGGAGTACTGGGGGATGAATATAAACCATACCTTTTATGGCAAAATTTAAACCAAGAAAAAATTTAGTATTGGGAAAGGAAGTAGCTGAGTCCGATGGTCCTCACTACTTAGTCGTATTAAGAACAGAGGAAGGTAAAACCTTTACATCCATAAGCCCTTTCGCTATTCAGAAGGGTCGCGACAAAATTGCTGGTCCAGTTAAATCCTGTGTTAGAGCCCGAAATGGAACCCTCCTGGTTGAGGCAATATCAACTTCCCCGGCAGGGAAAATACTTAAGGCGAAACTTTTAGGCAGTCATCCGGTTAAGGTCTAAAAGCATAAGACCTTGAAATCTTCGCGTGGTGTTATCACCACCCGCGCATTGGACGGTTTGTCCAATGAGGAGCTTCAAGAGAATCTGGCAGAACAAGCGTAACATCCGTTTATAGGGTTCAGCGGAAAGTTAATGGTGATTTTGTGCCTACCCGAACTCTGTTCCTTCCCTTGATCGGGTAGATCTCCCTCAAAGGGCAAAGGCAGGGTAAGTAGCCATCGAGGTTAGGCCCTATATTCCCAACCCCTTACGATGATATAAGTGCCAGCGGTTTGGGCATACTAGCGAATTTTGTTCTGGTCGGTCAACGTGTGTAATATGTGGCGAAGCATCCCATGACGGGGATTGCGCTAAAACTGCAACTTGTGTGAACTGCGGCGGGGAATATCCATCTAGTTCTCGAACCTGCCCCAGTTTTGCAGAGGACAGAGCCATCCAGGAGATACGGGTGAAAGAGAATGTGTCCTCCGAAACCAGTAAACTGCTGCGTATTCGACAGCCCTCTGTCCCGCGGTTCGGTTCTTACAGCTCTGTTACAGCGAAACTGGCACCGAAGCGGGAAATCGCCACACAAACCGGCGATATTAACGCGGTTACAGTTGCGGAAAAGATCATCGTTGCCACACCACTACCGAAGACCTCAACATCCACGTCCACGTCGGCATCACCATGCGCCAAATCCGCCACAGTAAGACATATTCGAGAACAATTGTCACCGCAACCGTCGATCTCCGGCAATAAGACCGGCAAAATCGTAGACTATTCTGTATTAGCAAGGAATTTCAAGAAAACTTACGTTAGGACTGACTTCCTTAAAGGAAGTCTGCACCCAAAACACCCAAGGGTGGTAAAAGTCCCCATCATTCTCCATTTAGATCCTCTTCTGAGGAATCTTCTGGAAGGAGCTCCGATCGGTGCCGTCCATCTCTGCGGTCAGAACCCAAAACCGGTTCGAGATTCTCGAAGCGAAATTTTCTATGGGTAAGCGTTCCTCCCATGTGGAGGAGGTGGATCAGGAGGATTCTGCCCTCACTGCCAGAGGGACAGTGCGTAAACGGCAGGATCGTGCTCCTGGAAAAAGTGCTAGTCCAACGGCTAAAAAGAATAAATTAAACCGACCAGTACCGGCCAGTATGCAGAAACGCCTTTCTATTTAAAACATCTCCCATTCTAGAGACCATGGTTATCCTACAGTGGAACATACGCGGCATTAGACCACGTCGACCAGAACTGGACTTGTTGCTCCACCAGCATCAGCCTTTGGTTGTATGCTAGCAAGAGACCAAGCTTCGTCCCCAAAACAACCTTACCTTCAGGCAGTACTCTTCTGTCCGGTGTGATATATCTCCGGCGGATGGAGTACCTGCACATGGGGGCACTATGATTCTTATCAGGGATGACATCTTCGCTACATCTGTACCCATTCAATCTGACATACAATCCATTGCTGTCAGGATTAAGCTACCTTCCATTAGCTTCACCATTTGTAGTATATATGTAACTCCTCCTGATGGCCTCTCGCGCACTAATCTGGAAGACCTAGTCTCCCAGCTACCATCACCTGTTTTGTTGGTAGGGGATCTGAATACCCACCACCCGCTTTGGGGCTCCCCTCAGGCTTGTGCGAGAGGCCAATTGCTCGCCGAGATGTCTTGGATCAGATTAATCTCACTCTCCTGAATACCGGAGAGCCTACTTTTCTCTCTGACGCCTTTAATAGTTTTTCACACATTGACATAGCCGCCTGCTCTTCGCAATTAGCAGCTTCGTTACAGTGGAATGTCATCTCTGATTTATGCTCTACTGATCACTTTCCGGTCGTTATAAGTCTCTTAATCCATAATTTATGTTCCACACTTTTAACTAGATGGCACCTGGATTACGCCAACTAGATCTTTTATTCCCGTTTGGCTGTTTTTCAGTACAGTGAGCACGACGCAGTTGATTCCTTAGTTGAACACCTCGCAACCACCATTATCTCTGCTGCTGAGCAGTCTATTCCACGCTCGACTGGCCACTCTCGTCGCTTTCCTGTTCCTTGGTGGACAGATGACTGCCGAACCGCCATTCGTGCTCGGAGACGAGCTCTCCGGATATTCCAGCGTCGCCCTACACTGGATAACCTGATTCATTATAAAAAGCTACGTGCTAAATGTAGACAAATTATAAAGGACAGCAAGAAAACATCATGGAGCAACTTTGTAGCGTCTTTTAATCGACGCACACCTTCCTCGATCGTGTGGGATAAGTTTAGATGTGTAGCTGTTAAAGCGACCCATATGCCCATATCCGGTCTAAAAACATCCGCAGATACTGTAGTAGATCCGTTTGACGTGGCTAACACTCTTGGCCGGTTCTTCGCCCATGTATCTAGCTCAGACAACTATCCGCCTGAGTTTCTTCCTGTTAAGGCTCAGGTGGAAGCTCAAGGGTTCGCCTTCCGTTCTGGAAACCTTGAAGACTATAATCGTCTTTTCACCATGGCGGAGCTAGAACACGCCCTTTCATCTTCGCGAAACTCTGCGCCCGGTCCGGATGGCATCCACGTCCAAATGATACATCTCTCTCCTGAAGGTAAGGCCTTTCTCCTCGAGATCTATAATCGTGTCTGGGTTGATTCCACTTTTCCATCTCAGAGGCGGGAGGCCACCATTATACCTGTTTTGAAACCTGGAAAGGACCGTCAACTTCCTTCCAGTTACCGTCCTATTTCCCTCACCAGCTGCATATGCAAGGTGTTGGAACGCATGATCAATGGACGGTTGGTGTGGTGGCTGGAATCCCACGATCTTTTCACCAACATCCAGCGTGGTTTTCGACGACGTCGTTCAGCAATTGACCACCTTGTTTCGTTGTCAACTCAGATTTCTGACGGCTTTCTGAGGAACAGCCAAACAGTTGGGATATTTTTTGACCTCGAGAAGGCCTATGATACGTATTGGGGAGCGGGAATATTACGTTCCCTCCACAGTTGGGGTATTCGAGGACGCCTTCCGTTATTCCTTCAGGAGTTAGTGCAAGACCGCGCTTTCCGGGTAAGGGTCGGCTCGGTATTTTCTAACCCTTTTAGTCAAAGAGAACGGAGTGCCGCAGTGTTCGGTACTAAGTGTCATGCTGTTTGCTATAGCAATTAATTCCATATCGCATTGTGTTCCCCCAGATGTCTCGTCCTGTTTATTCGTGGACGACTTTGCGATATACTGTACTTTTCAGCGTACACCGCTTTTGGAACGCCATCTCCAGCGGTGCTTGAACAATCTCTATGATTGGAGCTTAAGAAACGGCTTTCGTTTTTCCCCTGAGAAGACGGTCTGTGTTAACTTCTGGCACCGTAGGTGGTGCATGGCACCTACTCTTCACCTTGTGCCAGATTTCCTTCCTTTCGCAGATGAGGTGAGATTCCTGGGGTTGGTATTTGACCGAAAACTCTGCTGGTCACAACATATAGCACAGCTTAAGGCGCGGTGTGACCGTTCTTTTAATATTTTACGGATACTAAGTGGTAAATCTTGGGGAGCGGATCGGACAGTATTGCTGCGTCTTTATCGTGCACTGATCCGATCAAAGTTAGACTATGGATGTATTGTTTATTCTTCGGCACGACCATCTGTATTGAGAAAGTTAGATGCTGTCCACAATCAGGGCATCCGTCTGGCTGTTGGAGCCTTTCCCACTAGTCCAGTTGTGAGCCGGAACCGCCCCTTCGATTTCGGTGTGATACCCTGTTAGCAAATAATGGTAGTGGACTTATGTGCAGCCTATGCATCCAAAGTTTCCCCCTTTTTATTCTACTGAGTTAGACGGCCGTTATTGCCGCATAACACATAGTCCCAAGCCTGCAGGTTTTCGTTTTAGAGAGCTTCTTCGGAACTACAATATCGTAATGCCTTGTATGTTTCCCAAGGCAGAGAGGGTGCACCCACCTTGGTTACGTGCTGCCTTCCACGTCGACCTCGGGATGTTTGCATTCGGGAAGTCTGTGATGCCCTCCATTAGTATCCGTACTTGGTTTTTAGAATTTTTATCCCGTTACAGTGACCGAATTTGTAATTACACCGATGGCAGCAAGTCTATCGACGGTGTTGGGTGTGCCTTTGTAACTGGCACGAACCACATACTTTCAGTTTGCCTCGTCACACATCCGTTTATACTGCGGAGCTGTATGCTATTTATCGAGCCATTCAGTACATTTGCCGTCGAAATTTGGGTAACTGCCTTATTCTGAGTGATTCGCCTAGCGCACTTCAGAGCGTTCGTGAGCTGTACAGCTACCATCCTCTAGTGCAGCTCATTCAGGATGCCCTTCACATTTTACAGGCCTGCTGGTTTGTCAGGCAATGAATTAGCGGATGAGGCGGCTAAGTCAGCAACCACGGAGCCCATTGTCACCATTACTTGTTCAACAGCCGAAGATTTTAGACTTGTTTTGTGGAGGGCGGTGATTTCGCACTGGCACGCGGAGTGGGTTGCTCTCCGCAACAACAAGCTAAGGGCAGTAAAAAGATCTTCCGGTACACTGGTCAACTTCTTCACTTCCCGTCATGAGGAAGTGGTTTTGGCTCGTCTCCGTATCGGTCACTGTCTTTTTACACACAGCTACCTGTTGAAAAGGGATCCTGCCCCTGTCTGCCCACAGTGTGGCCAAGCACTGACTGTCCGCCATGTACTGGTAGTGTGTGCTCCTCTAGTCCGATTAGAGCCACTCCACAACTGCCGGCCAGTACTAAAGAGATCTTGTTGGACGATACCGGAGCAGTAGATCGGATTTTTTAAGTTTTTATCAATCATCATTGCCTTTTAAGGTAAAAATTTAGTACTCTTTTACTTTCCAATTTTGTATGTTTCTGAACTGGTAGCTGCTGATTTTTAGCTATTTTAGCCTCTCAGGGCTGGGGTCTGTTTTAGTTATTGTATTTAGTTTCTCTTTTACTACTTTTTAGCTCTCTACGGTTTATGCAGTCGACAGTTTTATTGGCCTTGCATTTTATTTGTCATTTTATTTATAATGACTGATTTTAACCTTTTTATTCAGCTTTAATTTTGGTTTTAGCACAGCTTGCATTTTATGGCACTCATAACCATGCAGTTGTGCGCCCTTAAACTTTAACCATCATCATCATATGAAAATGGCATCACGATTAGATCGTGATTGGCACTAAAAGGGTTAAAACCAAGTGGTCATTAGCTATCCAGGCCATGCATTGGGCAAGTGGTTAGACCATTCGCGCATCTCACTAAGGTGGCCTGGATTCGATTCCAAGTGACCGCATGTGGGATTTGTGGTAGACAAAGTGGTCTGCTTTCTCCCGTTATCGCATTCCACCAGTACTCCATCTTCATTTAATATATCATCAGTGTCAACGCCTGTGGTGCCATAGTAGTAAAAGCAAGCATTAAACGCTATCAAGAGAAGATTAACTATACATGATACTAGCTTGACTTAACATTTCATTGCTGTTTTTTGTTAATTCCAGCAGATATTCTTAAATATGAGTGTAACACAGTTCCTTGACAAAGTTATCTCCATTACACCCTCTGTGGTGTAATGGTTACCATGCTAACTTCATATACCCAAGGTCGCGGGTTCAAACCCGGCGGAGGACAATGGTTTTTTTCGGGCGTAAAAATCCTTAGCATGGCTTCCTTTGGAAGGGAAGTAAAGCTGTGGGTCCCTTGTCGTAGATTTACGGCACGTAAAAGAACCTCAAGCCTGATAAGAGAGGCCTCTGAGCAAAATTAAGCGATCTTTCACGCCCAATATAGAATAGGACGCTGAGAACCAAAGCAGTTAAAGAGCGTCCATAAATAACAGGCCATTTCATTTTCCATAATTATCCTCCCTATTAGTGTTAGAATTAGAAATGCTCTCCAAATAGTGTGTAACTTTTTCTATACTTTCTATAGCATGCATGTATAATGTACATAGTAGGCAGAGAAGGTATTCGATAAAAAAGTTGATTTTGAGATTTTGCCATAAATACAAGTTTTGAGGACCCCTGAATCCCAAAAAAAAACATTTTTGAAAAAGTTCTGTATGTGGTACATGTGCATGCATGTATGCCCAATATAACTCAATAACAAAATCAGTTAAATACTAATCCTGGTTAAAGATTTTCAAGAAAATCCTCCCTGTCCAAACTATCCTATACATGAAACATTTTTTTAAAATGCTTGATTTTCTTAAGTATGGCTGCAATGAGTTTTATTAAAATGCTGCATATTAAAGATATTTATATGGCAAATAAAATGTATATATTGGCTTACTTGGAAATATCCCTTATAATTTTCTTCATTTTGAATGACTCTTTCATAACTGATAAACCTTAAGAGGTATACAAAACTTACAAAGTTCCAAGACTATGTTTGCACTGTATGGCAGTAACTGATTTATTCCAACACTTGCCTACCTTTGTACCCATTTCAAAATGCATTAACCTTGGTCAAGACATAACTGGTTGATGAACCTCAGAAAACAGTGTTACAAAACTATCAGGATTCTTTATGAAATTTTGGAACCATTTTAGTTAATTTCTGAGAAACTGATTCTGTGTATGTGAAAATTGCAAGGAAATAATGGTTGCTTATGAATCAGTTTCACAATGTAGCTGAAAATTAGGATTGTAAACCTAAACTTTATGAGAAAATCTTCACGTAACAGAGCAGTATTAACATTTTCTGTGCAAGTAGAAGCAATATGGTGTTAGACTTTTTTTTTACCTTATATAACTGAGGAAAGCACTGATGAAAGCTGCATACATATTCACACTCTGTAAACGCATAAAACAGTTAATACATTTAAGTCCTTAAATGTTTGTCTATAAGTTTTTCTTGCCCACATTTGCTATTATTCACTTATTTTCTCAACTGATGATTATTTTTTTCTTAAATTTCATCTTTATACAAAGACAGATTTTCCAGTTACAAGTCAGATTTATTCTCCAATGAAGACTTAGGAAATGGTATAAGTGACAGTATGAGAAAGGAAGCTTCTAAATGTGAAAGGTTCAGGTCGAGAAGTCAAGAAAATGATGTAACACTTCTATCTTCAATAGAAACTAGTGACTACCAAAAAACACCTGATGGTGGGAATATTGCCAGTATGACATCCTGCTTGATACAAAATCATTTGCTTCAGGAGAGAAGCACAAATGAACAATATATTATTAAGAAATGCAAGCGAGCATTAAATAGAGATAACCTCACTTCTTCTAAGTGCAGACAGGCATACAAGTGTGACTTTTGTGATAAAACTTTTGCATACTTTTCAACTTTGAAAATACATGAATTGGTTCACGAGGATATAAAGCCACATAGTTGGGACATTTGCAATAACACTTTTACTCGCCTGCCTCATTTGAAACGACACAAATTGATTCATGGGGCCCAAAAACCATACGGCTGTGACATATGTGACAAGGCTTTTAGGCAGTTTTCATATTTGAAAACACACAAATTGATTCATGAGGGCATAAGGACACACAAGTGTAGTATTTGTGAGAAAACTTTCACTGTACTGTCTTATTTGAAAAAACATCATCTGAGCCATGGAGACCAAAAGGCACACAAATGCAACATTTGCGAAAAGGCTTTTACTAGTCTCTCCGTTTTAAAAACACATAAATTGATTCATGATGGCAAAAAGCCACAGGGCTGTGACATTTGTGACAAGACTTTTACTCAGTTGGCACATTTGAAAACACACAAATTGATTCATGAGGGGCAAGGGCCACATAAGTGTAGTGCTTGTGACAAAGCTTATATGTGTTCATCTGACTTGAAAAGACATCAGTTGACTCATGAGAACAAAAAGCCACACAGGTGTAATATTTGTGACAAAGCTTTTGCTCGTTTGTCTTATTTGAATTCACACAAATTGACTCATGAGCTAACAAAGGCACACCGATGTAGTATTTGTGACAAAACATTTACTCATATCACAACTTTAATAAGACACAAATTGGTTCATGAAGACAAAAGGCCATACCAATGTGATATTTGTGACAAGACTTTTACTCAGTTACCATATTCACACAAATTGATTCATGAAGGGAAAAAGCCATATAATTGCGATATTTGTGAAAAGGCCTTTACTCATTCGTCAAATTTGAAGAAACATAAATTGGTTCAGGAAGGCAAAAAACCACACAAATGTGACTGACATTTGTGCCAAGCAGTTTACTTGTTATTCTTATTTGCAGATGCATCACTTTTTTTTTTTTTTTTTGGTAGTGTTTAACGCCCGCTTTAACTACAGATGCATCACTTGATCCATGAGGGCACAAAACCACACAAATGTAATATTTGCTACAAGGCTTTCACTGATCTTTCAAAATTTATAAAACATGAGTTATTCATAAGGGCAAAAAGCCACACAACTGCAAAATTTGTGGCAAAACCTTTACTTACTTTTCAGCTTTGAAAAGACATAGTTTGATTCACAAGGATAAAAAGGCACAGTTATGACATATGTGACAAAATGCTGTACATTAAAGCTATTTATGTCACAAATAAAATTTATACCTAGAATTTTCTGAGAATAGCTTCTGAAGACCTGTTCATTTTTACTTCTTTGTCAAATTTAAAGTCATTATTGTCATACATGGAGACAAAAATGGCATGCAAGTCTAACATTTGTCTTATTTGAAATCGCACAAATTAACCCCTTAGTGTGTGGCATAGTTTATTTTACACAAAGGTGTTTTGTTAAGGTTTTAAATTAGTAGGCTACACGTGTCCCTTGGATGGTGCAAAATGAACAACACATTACGTGCAAGGATGCCAAACGTTATCAATTGTAATGAGTTGAAGAAATTCAGTAAGGACAATAGTGTACACAAATTATATTGGTTGGCATGGCAGAAATTGAGATGATAAAAAATCCTGCACATTGGAACAACAACAACAATGACCACTTTAACTTTTAATGTTTTTGGCTTTAAATTTCTTATTATACTAACCTTCAATATAATACAGCTATTTATAGCTGTTTAAACACTTTTAGTGCGAGCGTGTATAACAGAATGCTGTCTGAAAAGTGCCAAGCAATTTTAGAGCAGAATGCAGGGTTTTAAATTATTAGTAATAAAATAAGTACCAAATGACATAAGGAGCTGAATCTTTTTTTTATTTTTAATAAACCTATGTGTCTACTGTGTAATATATATTATATGAATGAGAATTCTCTTCAGTATTTTAAAAAAATTAAAAACAAAAGAAAATTTTGGATACAAAAAATCCCAAAATAATCTACAATTAGGCATACAAAACCTTACTATACAGAAAGTTTGGGCTAATGAAATAAAATTACAGATATTTCTTTACTAAAACAGCAATCTGTTTTGGTCTGGTGTTATTTTATGAAATACTAAAAGTGAATTCATGTATCCTACAACTAAACAAAAATCACCAAACACACACACACACACACACCTCAGCGTAATACAGCTAATAATGAAAATGGCATAAAGCAATAGGATACAGGTGTAACATAGTTTACTGTGCAATTTAGCACTTGTGTTGTTGCATGACTAAATGGTTGATTCACACTGTCTGCATTGTTTGGTTACATCTCCGTAAATTCATTTTGATAAGTACACTGATTATTTGCATACGAGGACTGTTGTTATCTGATGCACTTTCATCGCTGCCTTTAGAACACATACTTATCCTCCTGTCTTACGTCAGTGTCAATAATGCTTTCATCAAGGTCTGAAAATTCAAAGTCACTTCCTTTGTTGTAATATATGGAAACTGTAGCTCTTATTTCCTCATCAGTTTGTAAGCTTTTGCTAGCCGATGCCATTTTTCAACCAACATAACCAAACACTGGCTATAGAAATTAAATTTTGAGCTAATTTAGCACTTGCCCTGAAACATTCCAGAAAAACTCTCTCTATGGCTATGATGTGGAAGGTATAGACTTTCCCACTGGAAAGAGTTGAAATGTATGAATATGGCATCACAATTAGCTAGTAATTGACAATTTTCACAGAAGTTTTGGATCGTGATTGGCATTGAAAGGGTTAATATTGTAAAAATATTAATTGTTTATAGTTACAGTTGCAGTGGTTCTTTGTTTAAGAAGAAAAAGCAGATTGCTCACAACTGCACTTAAATGTAACCATGTGATTATACAAGCTAACATCACACTGATTCTTTTACCTGGTCCCTCCCCATTATTTACCACTGGAGAACAAACTTGCTACACTAGGCTTTGAATGTATAGCTAGTACATTAACCCTCACAGCCATCTGAAGCTCTTCATTTGTGGGGCCATTAGAAAGGATATGAAGACTGATTTAGAATTAGAGGATGAGTGCAATGCATACTAAAATAGTTTCAGTATTAAGGGGTTAATTAAGTAGGTCAAAAAGCCACATGGGTGTAACATTTTTCACAAGCTTTTACTGGAACTTTCAACCAAGCAGGATAAGAATTAGTAGGAGCTGGTGAAAAACACTTAATTTTTAAACCAAGTGTAGCAGTGAGGTTTTTTTCGAAGAAACTGCTTCTATAATAAACTTAATTACCATGGTAACATAAAACACTTCAGCAAAATGTGTTTCATTTCCGCCCTGTGGTTTTGTATCCAACCACCATCTTGTACTAGAAGGGATATTTAATACAATCGCATTTTTTGGCCTGGTAGAAGTTATAATTGATAAATTGGTATTATTGCAGTAAACATTGTGGCAAGGCAATAACTTAATGTTGTTCTAATTTCGTGGCCTAAAACTGAAGGAGGGCAAAGCATCAGATTTTTACCAAACCTTATTGTTTGGCTCTCATGCCTATAGCCATTAATTCCACTACATTAACTTACAGAGTTATTCTACTCTAATTCCTCTATTGAGTACACTAAATCACAAGCCTGAATATATGTATGAGGAACTCTAACCATTAATACAGAATCTTTCTGTTGATACTATACAGCATATTTCACCACCGAAAAAGCACTTGCATAAGTGTCCTAACCTATGTATTGAAACATATTTCCCTTTCCTTGTTTTTACTTCTGCTATTTCGAGAAATTACAACCAAACACCACACACGTACTATTATATTGGTTTAAAACTTGCTGTCAAAATTTACTGCTTAAATTGAACAGTTAACACCAAAAAATCTGACTGTTCGGTGGACATTTAATCCACACAAAGCATACACATCTCAAGATGTAATCTCTAAAAATGGCGGTTTAGCAAAAACTTCACCAATCATAATGCATAAAGCTTTTCCGATCCATTCTCTCTATATCTATGATCCAACACTATTTTCGTAAATTGAGGTTTGACCACAGGCTGAAGTCCTGCACCCAGGTGCCATCTTGTGGAACTAAAAAGTACCATATACCCCATACACAACATCTGTCAAACTGCTTCTTCAAGATTTTGAAGAAAGGACAATGAAAAGTGAGAGATCCCTAGTTGAACGAATATTTAATACAATTACATATTTTGACCTGTTAGAACTCCTATTCCTTCTGTGTTTCCTATTTATCCCTCTCATTTACAGGAATGTTCTACATCTGGACGTAGACCACCAAATAGACCCCCATACTGGAAGTACCCCAATCGTTAGTGAAACGGTAACCTCCTCAGACTCGGGAAAAAATAAATTCAATATGTTTACTTTTTGCTGGTTTTTTTTATTAATAACATTCTAAAAAGGCTTCAAAATAATTTTAAACAATCCTGGCTTTTTAATTTTTTTAAAAATGCTCACCTATGGGGGACATCAGGACACTAGGTACCATAATACTCTATATGGGATCCGCTATTTAATAATATATTTTATTTATTTGTTTTAATGGTAATATAAATTGATTATACAGTAAATACAGAGTTCCACAAGAGCTTTAGAGTAGTTCACTTTCTAAACTCATACATAGGGATAATGGTAATAAACACGTTTTAGATTGTAACAAAAATAGCATTATTTAAATCAAAGTCTTATAATTTCTGGGCTTAAGTAAATATAACATAATTTTTTTTCACACTTTTAGCAAACCAGAGTCAAATTTCATGATAAAGTTTGAAACAATTGTGCGTGTCCTGCAAACACAAGAACACTTAGCAGGTACAGCATCGTATTCATGCTTTGTTAACTGAGCATCCTGGAAAATGACAGCAGTTTTTTGTGACAGGCTCAGAGAATTAGAATTCTGGGAGATGCAATGCATGCTTTGTTTGTAGAACATCTGGTGGTTGAAGAACTATAGTCTTGCGTTTGTAGCGCTTTGGTGTCGGAAGTTCATAGCTTGGATCATCCTCGGATGATGAATCATTTTGTACAGTATGACAGAGATATTCTTCATATTTTTCCCTAAACTTTAGACAATCTAAAATGTCTTTCCTGGGGAATTTTTAGGGTCAGCTGGTCACGTCTTTATTCTACCCATGAAGTGCAGATCGCAAAATCGATAAAATGCCTGATCACTCGTACAGTCCATTTTCTTGTTCTTGCCGTTATTCTATACAAGCTAATCAGCCTATCTAAGAAGTCAACACCACCCATATTTGTGTTGTATGCTTTTACGATTTGAGGACAGTTCACTTCTATGTACTTCTTTTCTTTTCGGCACCAGTGCTGGCACTTGCCAACAGGATCGACTCCTTTACTAAATATCAGCACCACAGGACGATTATCAAACCACTTCACAATTCATATTTGTCCATCATTTCGAACTGACTGATCTATTGAGCCCCTGTCCCTCTTCTGCATCTCTTTGTCACACATAATCTTGGACATTTGAATGTTCCTGTGCCCTGACACTCAGTTTCACTATCTAGCATGTCCAAAAGAAGCTCAGACGTGAAGTATCTGTCCATATATATTGTTATTCCTGGAGGAAGAGTTACTGCAAATTCTAAAACTGCTTTTCTGCCCACATCCAAATTTTTATAACGGTCATTACTTACAATTGGATCACCTTTCCCTTGATAAAAAAAGAAATCCAGTAGTAGTCCATCTGAGGCAGCTAAGACAAAATTCTTTACACCACAGGGGTTTGGCTTTGTTTTGATAACCTGTCAGGCTGGTACATGGCCCCAGAAAGGGATCATCTGCTCATCCACTGCAACTTTTGGTGGTCTTCAGTTTAATCTGCATCCATTCAAAACACATTGATAAATGGGTTGAATTTTCTGAAACTTGTTCCCTTCTTTATCGGTTTGTGGCACTTCGTCGTCATCAACAAGTTTCAGGTGCTTCCTTATCATGAAATATCTGTCACAGCTGATATTTTCTGCAATAGCACTTACTCTAATTTTGTTGGCCCAGCACATCTTAATTCTGGGATATTTGAGACATGACATCATTATTGTTGCAGAAAAAAATGTCTTCATTTCTACAATTGTACTTTCAGAGGTTTTCCAGTTTCTTTTAAATATCTTCTGTTAGTACAGTCAATTAGTGTAACAAACATATCTTCAGGAAGATATTTATCAACGTATTGTTGAGGGCTGAAATTTACAGGAATTATCTCTGGTGACTCATATTCAAGTGCTGGTGGTAGTGGAGCAAAGGTTGAAGTCTTTTTCCAGAATGTTCTTGTATTAGCAGAATGGTTAGAGGCAATGGAATTATATTCTTCTTGTGCATCTTCCTCTTCTTCACTGCTATCAACATTTTCATTGCCAAGATCAGTATTAGTGACCTCAAAATCTGCAAATGTATCGTCATCATCAGAGAGTCTTAGGTCACTATCATCTCCTTTCAAAACTTCATTAACAAAATCCTCACGTTCTTTTGAATCTGAAAGGGAAAAACACAAAATATACAGAACTTTTATGAATTTCAGGAAATGTAAACTATTTGCTTACAATCTGTGTATTTTAAACATGTATTTTATAATTGTTGGACTTTTATGGCTAAAACCAGCACAAAGAAGAGTTAAAATTCAAGAAACCTTGACAAATACATTTCTAATGTAAGAAAACCAAACACGACTTTTTACAGTGTTGAGACCCATTGTCCCGTACAGGGGACATTGAAAATGTGTGGCATAGTACGTATATACAAAACTTATTTTGAATGTTATTTGACAGTAATCTTTTAGTTTAGACATTTAACAATATAACTGAATCAAAAGAACCGTTGTAATTACTGAAATACGACTGATAAAAACTACTTACATGCTTGAGCACCAACACAACGCCTTCCTCTCATGTCAGCCATTATGTCACTGACTTAAAACTAAGAAAAGGCAAGCTGATGTGACTTGTTTTAGTTCCAGTGTGTGCTGCCATCTTCCATTTATGCGTTGAATCTTGTCACCAGATTTTTTCTAAAAGTGCATGTTCTATGTCCCGTACAGGGGTCGCAGGGACTGAGGAGGGTAACTGAAACGGCCACCCAGCAAACTGGTACTGACAATTGTGTTGTACTGCAAAGCCCAAGAAAGAGAAAATTAATGTTGCAGTTGAAGGGGAAAAAATACTGAGTTGTGTAAAGCACGTAAAAGAATAAAATTGTCGGAATATTGAGGAAATAGAATTATAGGTTATGTAGACAATGAAATGCAATGGTAATTATTGCAATATTCCTCGACCGTAATTCTTGATTAATATCACACATTCCACTAAAGCTTTAAACCAATGCTGTAATATATGGTGCAGTCTTTTGTTAAATTAACAGTAGGTTTAGACCAAGAAATTAGATAAAATTAAGTTATGACTCTGCCGCGATGTCACTACAATAATGCCAATTTATCAATAATAACTGGCAACCGCCTGCGATGCCATAAGCAGTTAAAGCGGGCCTTAAACACTATCAAAAAAAATAACTGGCCGATTGTGATTGTATTAAATATTCCTTCAACTAAAGATCTCTTCCCTTCCATTGTCCTCTATTTCGAAAGCTTGGACAGACAATAAAAGTTACAGGTGTTGCATATGGTGTGTGTAGAATTGCAAGATGGCGGCTGGTTGCAGGCTGTGTTTCAACAACAGACTCTTTCGCTTCAAGCATCTCTAACGTATGTAAATTGGAATTCCAACATGATGGCACATCCTTTATAATTTCAACTCCGCTTAATTTGAGCCTGAATAGTGCTTAATTTTTCTGCTGCAACTAAACCACTTTTAAAATATGTACCAAGGTTTTACAATTCTAAGCAATAATTCCCAGAACTAATTTATTGGGCATTAGTAATTGAATACTCAGCAAACAAGTTCATTGTGAAGGCTTTACGGGGAAAGTGACATACTCCAAATATTATATAGCAGCTTTTGTGTTCACTGTTCCATTAATTGTCCCAACAACCTCATTTAAAATGCACCAATTTTTTTAGACTTTAGTTCTCTTGCCAAATTGTCAGCAGTGTATATGTCTTGTGACTGTAGTATTACAGTAAGGGTTCAGTCACTGTAGCAGGTAAGAATTTTGGTTGGCAGCAGCATCATATAATCAGTTGGTGCTGTGTGCCGTGCGCTTAAGTATAAACTACAACAACAACATTTGACACGGTAACATGTGCTGTACTTGTTAATCCGTCATTTAATCTAAAATTCGCAAAATGGACACATCGTGGGATATGCTTGAAGTAAGACTAAGCCATGCAACACGAGAAGCAATAAGAGAAATGGGATTTGAAACTATGACGCCTGTGCAGGTTAGATTATGTTTTAATACCGTGTAACTAACATATTGTCACAGGCTTTCACGCATATGATTTGAGTTGCTATTACTTTTAGAGGTAAATCCGTAAATTGTCATTGTCTTTGATTTTCATTGTCCATATGTTAAAGATATGCACATGGCAAATAAAATGCATATTCTGAATTTCTTGGGCATAGCCGCTGTAGTCCTCTTAATTCTGAATGATTTTTGCATAACTGCTAAATTGTAAGAAATAAGCAATAGGTTATTACACAAAAAAATGTAGTTCTTGTTAAAACAAACAACTTATTGATACATAATTATTTTGTAGAGCTAACCATTTCAGAGATATTCCTTATGATTGGTTTCAATTGCAAAGTATTTAAACTTTTCTCAAACACGAACTCGCCCATTTCATACCCCTTTTGTTTAATTCCTAGCCATGGAAAAAGAATCAAATTTCAATGGCAATTGCATAGCGAAACTTTTAAAAGATTTGACTATCGCTTAAGCCTAATGTTAATCGCAATTAGCACAAAGTAGATACAAGAATAATCTCTTGTAAAAATATAGTGGAACCCCATAATTATACTCTCCAAGAGACTGCGGCCTAAACACGCAATAATTAGGATAGCGCTACACACAGGATGGATTTATTTGCGCAACGCAATATAATAAATGTTTCTGAATGTTTGATGGAGTACACTGCAAAATGAAGCACAAAAAATCATTTCTTCTGTAAAAAACCTCGAGTTCTATTCACACGACTTTCTCTATCTCTGCAACAAATTATTGTTAAAAAGCTAATGCTTCTGTTTATTTCATGTGAATCCAGAAAAAATTAGCAGAAATAGTCTTATTACTCACTTCCTTGTAAGTAGAAGCGAAATAAGGTTAAAGTAATAGTCAAAAACTGGTTGCTATGTGACTGAAGTTCCTTTGTTTGTATGGACAGGAGTTGACAAATTCCTGTGTGAGAAAACTGAAACCAAAAACAAGGAATATCTCAAAAATGATCAACTCCACTGAAAATTTTTATATAATATAAATTATGTGTTTTAATCTGCTCTACATTTTGGTAATTATTTACAAATTGGGCCGCTAACTCTCTCCGCTGGGATTTATACCAGTTTTGCTCTTAACGGGACCGGTATGGTTAGAGGGGGATTAGGGGTGGGGAGATGGTTTAAAAAATTAATGTTGCTACCTGTTTATATATACACACTAACCTAAATGGATTGGAACCTAACCTCACGCTAAATTTTAAATTGACAGGCTTTGAAATTGTCATTATAAATACAAAGTCAATCAATCGCACTTAGTTTCATTCGATTTTAGAGTGGCCGAAGTTCTGCATAATAAAATTCACTGAACAGCTGTATCTGCGTGAAACATATTTGTCATAGATCAGCACAGAGTCTAGCAACATATGCCAGTGTTGCATTCCACAACACTGTTCGCCTGCCGCCGACAATGAAACTCAGGTTTTAGGCACATTAGTGTGTAGTATTATTATATATTTACATTGCAAAAGTATACAAGACTTCTTTATTTATATTCTACTCCTTCTAGGCAGCACACTTCATAAATATTCACAAAAAAAGGATCGCTACACGCACATAATAAATTAACGTTCTCAGGTTTTAGGCACATTAGTGTGTAGTATTATTATATATTTACACTGCAAAAGTATACAGGACTTCTTTATTTATATTGTACTCCTTCTAGGCAGCATACTTCATAAATATTCACAAAAAAAGGATCGCAACGCGCACGTAATAAATTAACGTTTAACTTAATTACGGAGCTTTTCCGATAAAAAAAATTGGTGAAAACGTAACAAGTATAAACCAAACTTACAGTCAAACCACAATTTGTTTAATTTCTAGAGCGGCCGAAGTTCTCTATAATAATCTACATTTTTTGTGTGGTACGTTTGTGTCCATCTCTTATGGTTTAGCAGTTCTGTAGTCTGCAGAGGCTATTCCCAGAAAATTCAAGATATACATGTCATTTGTTAGGCAAATATCTTTAATATACAGTATTTTAATCAAAATTGTTTAAAGCCTTTTTTCATAAAATCAACATTTTCAAAAAAAGTTCCATATCAAGGGTAGTTGGGATTGGGGGAATTTTCTTGAAAATCTTTGTGTCGCATCCTAAATAACCAAATTTGGTATTTAATGGTCTTTTTGTTTTTGAAGTATATTGTCCACACCCCACACACCGCCACCCTACCACCCCTCACCCCACCACCCCTCACCCCACCCAACCTCACCACATACCATCCTCCACCCTACTACCCCTCACCCCATACACCACCCCCACCCCACCCCACCCAACCTCTCCACCCCACACACCACCCCCACCCCACCCGACCTCACCACACCCCACCCTACCACCCCACCCAACCTCTCCACCCCACACACGGCCACCCTACCACCCCTCACCCCACCCAACCTCACCACATACCATCCTCCACCCTACTACCCCTCACCCCACACACCACCCAACCTCACTACACACCACCCAACCTCACTACACACCACCCCCACCCCACACACCAACCCCACCCCACACACCACCCCCACCCCACACACCACCCCTCACCCCACCCACCACCCCTCACCCCACCCCCACCCAACCTCACCACCCCCACCCCACACACCAAACCCACCCCACCCAACCTCACCACCCCCACCCCACATACCACCCCACCCAACCTCACTATACACCACCCCCCACCCCACACACCAATCCCACCCCACCCAACCTCACCACCCCCACCCCACACACCAACCCCACCCATGTTCAATGTGCAAGTGAGAGGGAAATATGAAAAGAGTGGGGGTAGTGACCTGGCAACTCAGAGCGCGATAACACATCTCATTCGCTGCAGAGTAGAACTCTTCCCGTTTGAAAAACATAATAGACCTTGCCGAAAAAGATGAGTCACTTGGCACTAGATCTAGGCTGTATACCAGATGATGGAGCAACTAAGTAAGCAGCTGCATGGTTACCACAGCAGTATGCAGTTTCGCATTGTTGTGGATCAAAACAATTCCAGATGATGCATACCCCTTCTTTTGTTTGTATGGTTGTCTGCAGTGATGGTAGTTGTTGGCTCCACAAGCAACACAGCTGTCTGACCCCAGCCGTGGTCTTCCTGTTGCTGGACGTTTGGGGAATGTGTGTGCATCCACATGGAGCTCAAAAACTCCTCAGCAGCATAACGTTTTGATCCACAACAACTTCCATCTTTTTCAGCAGCTGTAACAAGGTCTGGAAGGACAATGGAGAACTTGAAGACTTATTTCCATACGCTGGTGACAACCGTACATGAGAGCCGTGCCATGGTCAAGTGGTTAGACCACTTGCCTCTCACCTAGATGGCCTGCGTTCAATCCCAAGCGACCGCATGTGAGATTTGTGGTGGACGGGTTTCCCCCACCATCACATTCCACCAGTGCTCCATCTTCATTTCATGTATCACCATGTCATCGCCTGCAGTGCCACAAGTAGTAAAAGCGGGTGTTTAACACTAGCAAAAAAAAAAAAAAAAAAAAAAAAACATATGAAGAGGGTATTGGAAAGCTTGTTTATCAATACAGCAAATGCCTTAATCTTGATGGTGACAATGTGAAGAAGTAACTATAATTGTACTTGACTTCTGGTAATAAAATCATTTTGAGATTCACATTTGTCTTTGTTATGCTTCATTGGAAGTTGAAAAAAAAATTGCCCTTGTAATCGGGAGCTTAATTACAGGGTTTTACTGTAGTCTATTTCCAGAACAGATAATGAAAATTATGTGATTTTTTTTGCTTAAGCTCATTTAAGATAGGCTATGACATACATGGGCATATATCCATCACATGCACCAAACTTTTACAATGACAATCTTTTATTGTATGTAGGGGTGATTGTCAAACTATTAAATACCCAATTGTTTTAACATTAATTTTTCACTGATACTTAAAATGTTTATTTGTAATTTGTATTACAATAGTATTCTTGAGTAAGCTTAATCATTTTTTTTTTTTTTTCTGTTTCATTTAGGCAGCCTGTATTCCACTTCTTTTGAAAAGCAAAGATGTTGCAGCAGAAGCAGTAACCGGAAGTGGCAAAACATTGGCATTTTTAATTCCAATATTGGAGTTGCTATGGGTAATGTGTTATAAAAAGAGTTGATATAACTTCTAAATTAATAAAGTTTCCAGAATTAGTAAATAATATCAAATCAAGGTTCCATACTTTCATTTACACAACAGTTCCTTCAAAATTGTTCCCTTTCATTATTGATTATACACTTTGGTAATGTTGCCGACTAAGGGTCTGTTGGCCACATAACGTCAGGTCTTTGCATCTGAAAAGTGCAATGGAGCATAATTATATAGTTGGTATTGTGAAAAGGAGGGAAGGTAGTGAACCCACAGCTTAGTCTGGAGAAGATGAAAAATGCAATTAACAGTGTGGGAAAGCAAGGATGCTGTTGGCATAATAACAGTAATGTCAGCGATGCCATACTGTGATAGGTAAACTCTGAAATATATAATCGTATTTTCCTTTAAAACTGAACCTGCATCGTTCTTTCCTCACAAAGTAACACTCGTGCTTCTTCCGAATCTGTTTCTTTCCTTTACTCAACTGTTTGGCACCTCTTTCTTTATTTGGTTCTATGTCAAAACAGCCTTTTTAAGTTTAATAATGACAACAAAAGAGCAAGTAGGTCTGGTCGTGTTAAAATTAATATAATAATAATTTGATTGTTATATATTACTGACATGTTTTCATTAAAAAGGAACAAAGCAATTGATAAGTTTTTATTTGGTATATTAAACTTGTCCAGTTAACCTAAAATATTGCTTGATCTGATATATTAAGAGCACCGCAATTTCATTTGGGAAGTGACAGAGGTATCTTTATGCTCTGATGAAATCACCTTTACCTAGCTCATATACCAACATCTGCAATAGCTACGTTAGCCTAAACCAGTATGCTATCTGTGTCCCATCATTTTTCCGTCATCTTTAGATTCCAAGAAGAATTATTGGTTAATGTGCATAGTTTATATGTGAAAAAAGTATGTTTTTATATCTTTATGTAAATGATGTGACCAAGAGAACGATAGTTAATATATTTGATTGTCACTATTAACTTTCGTCATTGACTCCATAGCCAGATGCATTCCCTTAGCATTGAATGGGGAAGAAAAAAATTGGATGTGTTCCATTCACATGACTTTCTCTACATCTCCGCAACAAATTATTGTTAAAAAGCATATGCTTCTCTTTACTTCATACTAATCGAGAAAAAATTAGCACAAATAGTCTTATTACTTGTTTCCTTGTAAGTAGAAGCGAAATAAGGGAGTACCATAGGTTAAAGTGATAGTTAAAAGCTGCTTGCTATGTGAATGAAGTTCCTTTGTTTGTATGTACAGAAGTTGACAAATTCCTGTATGAGAAAAGTATGTTTTATAAGCTGAAACCAAAAACAAGGAATATCTCAAAAATGATCAACTCCACGAAAAAAAAAACTATATAATGTAAACTGTATGTTTTAATGTGCTCTACATTTTTTGTGTAAGTTTTTTTTTTTTTTGTCTATCTCTTACTGTTTAGTAGTTTTTAAAAATTCCGTAAAATTCAACCAAAATAAAGTAGTCTTCAGAAGCTATTCCCAGAAAATTCAAGATATACATATTATTTGTCAGGTAAATATATTTAATATACAATATTTTAATCAAAATCGTTAGAGCCATTTTACAGAAAATTAAAATTTTTGAAAAAGGTTTCATGTAAAGGGTAGTTGGGGGTGGGAGGATTTTCTTGAGAATCTTTGTGTTGCATCCTTGAAAGATACCAAACTTAAATACCAAGTTTGGTATTCAACGGCCTTTTTGTTTTTGAGCTATTCAATTTATTGTCTTTTTTTATTATTTTTAAATCCAGGAAAGGGAATTTTGGAATATACAGAATATACAGAAAGCAAACCCACACTGATAATTATATAAAAAATAATGGCTTTAACCCTTTTTCACATAAATTTGCTGTTTTTAATAGTTTAATTTATAGGTTAATTAATTTACCCCTTAATAAAGATGAATTCTATAAAGAATATAAACACATTATTAACACTGCTTTAATTAATGGTTTTAATACTGATTTTATAAATAAAAAAATTGATAAGTTCAAATATCAAAAAGCTATTAAAGATATTTCTACGCTTAAGAAAATAAAAGATAATTACATTTTTAAAAAATGTACTTATCACCCTTGGGCAAATAAAAAATTCACAAATATTTTCAAAGAGCAAGGCATAATATTGGTTCCTCAAAATAAATACAATATAAAAAAGTTGTTAGGCTTTTCTAAAACGGATGAAATTTCAAAAAATAAAAAACCTGGCATTTATCAATTAAACTGTTTAAATTGTGACCTTGTTTATATTGGTAAGACTAAACGTCATTTGGAAACCAGAGTAAAAGAACACTTCAGGAATATTAAATACAAACAAATTAATAAATCAGCTGTAGCAGAACATTTTTGGAAATTTAATCATGAAATAAATCCAGATGTTAAATTATTAAAACACTTAAATGGGCCCATAGATTTAATGGTTTGGGAGAATATATTTATATTAAAGTATAGAAATCATGCAAAGAATTTTGACACTCTTACCAAATTTTTTTGATTGCAGTAGTTAGCAATGCATTAGTACACAATCCACCTAGTAGCAGTAACCATAACAGTGTAAATAAACAACATCAAAAAAGAGACCAAAAGGATATGTTGATAATGCAATGAAATCATTGTGAAACTAGTCCAAGCAAGGATTCCAAAAGATAAGTGAAGATTTGGTGCAACTATTATTTTTATATTAATATTTGTGTTATTCTTCACTGTTACTAGCTTCTTTTTACATTTATAAAATTAAGCTTTTGCTTTAATGTTTCCACATTTGCAGGTGAACTGAGGTATACACAGAACAGCCTAAGAAAAGTCACACTTGATACACAAATAGTAAAGAAAAAACACACCAATTTCACCAGCATCAGCATGACTAAGATTAATAATACAATAACTAAATATTATAAAACATAGTAACTGGTTATTATTCCTTATCTGTGATTTTTGGTTGCTTATGTAACAGGTTACATGGTTGACTGCCCTTTGACCTGCTTGACTATAGGTGGTGTGATGTATGTAAACACAATAGAGACATAGCTCAGGGCCATGCAACACACATTAGACCCTGAAATTTGTGCTTTATTTATGACAATGTTATTAGTTAGTGAACAAAATGAGATACTCTTAAATGTTATAGACATTGTTCTGTACTAAATATAACAAATGTCTTTATGGTCTCAACAATTAATTACAAATAAAGCTTCAAATTCACTGCTCCAAATAGTTCACTTAACGTTAGACAGTTTACAGCTGCACACTATTCATGGCTCACGCACCACTGCGCACTAACACTGCAGCCACTCAATTCAATTCACAATACAACACACCAATGCATTCTTCCTGCTTTTATAGCGAAAAAAATGTCAACCTTTCTGGAAAGTTGTCAAAAGCAGGATACCGAAGCTGGCAGAAACATCTTGAATATTGGGAAGAATCACAATGCCATGAGAACTCTCACATTCCGAAGGATCCTGTTCAGTCGCACCATTGTTTACTATCGAGTTGCAGCTCACTACCTCACACCAGAGCATAAACGGGCGGCATTGTCACAATATCAAATTAATAGCACTTATTCACCTACACATCCTATTATCTGCCCATCCTTACTGTTGCCCTCCCTGGTGTAATGGTTACCATGCTAACTTCATATACCCAAGGTCGTGGGTTCAAACCCGGCGGAGGACAATGGATTTTTTCGGGCGTAAAAATCCTTTGGAAGGGAAGTAAAGCCGTGGGTCCCGTGTCGTAGATTTACGGCACATAAAAGAACCTCAAGCCTGATAGAGAGGCCTCTGAGCAAAATTAAGCAGTCTTTCACGTATAGAATGGGATGCTGAGAACCACAACAGTTAAAGAGCGTCCATTAATAAAACTCCATTTCAGTTTTTCCATGTTACCTCACTGACAATGTAAACAAGTCAGAACATCTTCCTCTGCAAATGCACGTGTACACACCATGAGCTGGTTCATCTGCCACACAATTGTAAAACCACATACCTACGTTTGGCAGGAAAAGAAATAGCTACCCACTTTCACTGTTCCCAGATAATGATTAACAGGTAGGCGAGTCATTACATATTTAGTATGAAATGTAAAATTATAAAATGTTGACAAGTCGTTTTGAAAGTCTGCTGAAGTATTGCGCAAGTCCATCACTCCGACAGGTTTTTACAAATTTTGGCATTCACATACGCACAACCATACACTGCACCTTTCTTCAATATAGTAACATAATGCAGTGTGTTACCAGAAGAGCTAATCTGAAGAAGGAACTGTCCCACTCCTTGAAGATATAAGTCATTTGTTGCAGTTTCAATTGAACTGTCTGAATCATCACAGAGATTGATGATTATGGGCCAACAATAATGTCCACCATTCCCTCCAAATCTTACTTTGTTTACTCTTCCCGAACAATGTGTGATACAAATTCACTTCATATTTTGCTGTTATTGTTGAGAGTTGCTTGCACAAGATGTTACACCTTGGTTAATTTAAAAGTTTTGCACACTTTATGCTGCTTTTGGAAAAACCAGAAAAATGTGCCTTTAAGCTGAGAATATTATTTAATGAAAAGGTAAGATACTTTTCACAAAACTTATTATATACACTAGGAGTAATTCTTTCCTTGCTTATGTTTCACAACACTGGTATTACATGTTTTCCGCCATTACTTGCTGACTAGAAGGAGCTGTTGAACTGCACAATGGATTGCATTATTAGGTAAAGAAATAATGATTAAATGATCAGTAAATTTTGTTCCTTAATTATTCACACTATAGTATTTAGGCAATATTGTATAGTTTAATACAATATTTGTACATTTACTTGGCAATTTAAGAGGAACTATTTTGTGATGGAGAAAAGCAGTAAAACATTCTGTAACCATCATAGTCATTGCAACCTGTTTCTTTTGTTTACCTTACTATTGAAGTAAGGCTGGACAGAGTATATATATGTTTGTTGACTCTTGTTCTAGAATCGAAGCGAGAAACTGAAGAAGCATGAAGTGGGGGCAATAGTAATATCTCCGACGCGAGAACTTGCAATCCAGACAAGTGAAGTATTAGCTCAGTTCCTACGTCACACGGGAGGCCTTACTCAGATGCTATTTGTGGGTGGTAACAGTGTTGCAGCCGATGTAGAGAGGTTCAGGGAAAATGGAGCCAATATAATAATAGCTACGCCCGGAAGGTTAGAAGATTTGCTCACCAGAAAACAAGACATCAACTTACCAGCAGCTGTCAAGTCACTGGTAAGAATTTAATATACTATGTGCCTTTTGAGACGGATTATCACCTAGGTGAATAAGCGCATAACCAATATTTGTAATTGATTAAATTGTTTAGGTTAATTAGTAAGTAAGATATCATGTATTTATTGTATATTGGATGTTCAGAGATATTGTTCCTGGAAAGCGTTTCTAACTTCAACCCCAGAGTTCTCAAGCGACAAATTCAGCTGTGTACGCTATTTCTTTGTCTATTGCAAGAGGGGAAAGAAGCTATTGTGTGGTCACGACTCCGCAAGAGAAAGCGAAGGTGATATAAACCGAGAAACCACGAGGAAATTTAGGCCAAGAATCACGTGAAAGATGCATTGACCAATTACAATTAATCACGTCACGGCAGAAGCGCACCCCAAGCCACTTTCGGCGCCAAAATAGGCCAATGAGATTACAAGTTGAGGGTTTTGCACGTGGGTAGAATTTGTTATAAATATAGAGTATTTGCTGCAATTTTTAGGCAGTTGAGATGTAATCCCAAGGGGAACCTGTGAAGCGCAAGACAAGACTACGCGCGAATTAGCAGAGTCATTATAGTGATTGAGGCAGTTGGAATGTAACTACACATAGACTCTTGTGATGCCCGAAACAAGAATCCTCGTAAATATAGTAAAGTTATTACAGTGATTCACACAGTTAAAATAAATGTCATGCATAAGGAAGCCATGGCAAAAATTTAAAGTGTGTACAATAATTCTGCACATAACCGTTGCACTCGTCGCTGCGGAAAGTTTAGTTACCTCTATGCACATTATGCTCTTGTTCGAGGGAAAATATCGAAACTCAACCACGCCAGGAACATTCTCGGGAACGCTTGAAAAAGAGAAATAAACCTTGAACGAAAAGTGCCTATGTTATTTAAGTTAATTCCCGTACCACTCCCTGGAGATCACCATAGCTAAATACCAAAGCTAGATATAAATAGGTCTCAATTGCTCGTCGCTGAGCCCACCAATAGCCGAGGAGCATCGAGAATCGACTTTAGCAGCTGCAACGCTGGAGAGAGGACCAGTCGTCGCTGCGCAGCCCAGCCCCAACTAGGTATGTCCACCACCAGCTCCAAACGCCCACACTTAGATTAATTATTTCCTTTTTTAAAGAAAATGTAAATAATGATTAACACATTAAAGCCCAGGCATTTCGTTAGTTGAAGAGCCAAGAAACTCAGGGTTTTTACATTTATTTTGAATTGCTATATACAGGACATCAATGAAATCTGCTAAAATGCCTTGGTACAATATAAAAGTATGGTTTTCAAGGATTTTTCAACAAATAAAATAGTCATAACTTCTGTGTTAATATTTTATTTTAAACTTGCAACAAGTATCAAATATGATTTTGAAAAAATCTGCATAAAGAAGCTAACACTACATTTATTGAAAGTTTGGAAATCTCTCGCTAAGAATTTTCGAGGACTTCATTTATTGCATCCTGAGTTGTAGCTTCAGTTCAGAAATCAATGCTGCATTTAAGAACACCAAACGAAAAAAACAGATCACCACCTTCAAGGAAAATGTTGCAATTGATCCAAGAGCCAATCTCGTAAATTTACTAATAGTTGACTAAAGCAAGGACAATTGACAGCACAAATCAGTCAACTAAACAATAACTGATGCATGGCCTTTGTCGTATAGCCCAAGACCGTGTTACAGTCGTGGAATTGCATTAAAACCATTAGAAATACCAGCTCAGGCATGGGCCGCAAGAACATTTCACATGGCCCGAGCTATACTCAGCCTTGGGCTTCAATGTGGTAATTAACAATTTAAGGATTACAAACATGTTAGAATGTTATAAATGCATTCCTGCTGCGTTTTGCTTGCTTATTTCATATTATACAAAATAAAGCTTGATGGTAATGTATGTGGCCTGCATTGGGAGGTCCTAACTTCAAATCCCATTCACCAAACAATCTGGCTGAGATTTTTTCATGGTTTCCTTTATTCACCAAGGTAAATATCAGATTGGATCTTTAATATCATGACACAAAGTTCCACTTTCAGTTTTAAAATTATATTAAAACTGAAAATAGATATAATTGCAATTACACTTCCATCTATCCACAGATAGTGAAAGTGGTTAGATTGGATGGCACCCCAACAGCATGTGCTCACTGCAGAGCAAAGAAGTATGTTGAAAGAGATGAGCTCTTGAAAGCTGGCTGTATGCCGTCTGAGTGCAGATAATGAAAGATAAAAATATAATAGAATTAAAAAAAAACTAAATCTTATTATGTATAAAAGCCAGTGTTTATATGTGTGTTTCTTTGTTCTTTATAGGCTTCTACATCATTCCACAATTTTGACTAAACTTGACAAAGATAATCTATGACACAAGGTGAAAAATACTGCCTAGTTAGGGAATTTGAAATTCCATCCCATTCCACAGTTATTTATTTCATTTCATGTAATGCCTACAAAAGCTTGTAAGCCCCTCAATATCTTTCTCTTAGTCATCCTCCATAGTGTATGGGTAACATGCTAGCCTCTGGTTCCCAGGGTTATAACCCGGTGGAGAGAGATGGATTTTTGGGGGCGTAAAAAACCTGAACATAGCTTCCTTCAGAAGAGAAGTGAAGCTGTTGGTCCTGTGTCATAGATCTATAACACGTAAAAGAACTTCAAGCATGATAGAGGCCTCTGAGCAAAATTAGGCAGTCTTTCACATCCAATATAGACACTGAGAAACACAGCGGTTAAAGAGGGTCCATAAATAACACTCCAATTCAATTTTTATAACTTTCTCAATGATTATTGTCACTATATGGTGGTTGGTATCTAATGTTGAGCAGTTGGCAGTGAAGCCATTCGCTCTCTTGCATTCCAGTATTTTGATGTCATATTATCATGTTGAGTAAAGGTTGGGCAGTGCAGTAGATGGTTTCCATCCATATCTTCTTTAAGTGTACAGAAAGGACGCAGAGGAGATCTCACTATACCAATCTTGAATAAATGTTTATTGAGACAGTCATGGCCTGTTAGGAGTCTAAAAGTTGCTACAGAGCATTTTCTTGGTAATGTAGTGATTCTGGTCGTGTTATTACATAAATTTTCCCATGGTTTTCCTTTAGTTTGTAATACATTATCTTCTTTAATTTTGTTATATGTTGATATAATGATTCTTTTGATAGAGTGATAACTTATTGGATCTGATGAATTTGAAGTAATTTTACTACCTTTCTAGGCTAGAAAGTCAGCTGTTTCATTACCCTGTATTCCACAATGTGCAGGTATCCATTGAAGTATTAATCTTTTATTTAAATTAATTGGCTACTTTAAAATTTTGTGACATTCTGCAATATTTAGGTTACTAGGTGTTACATCAGATGTTATGGATATAATAGCTGCTTTAGAGTCAGATAATAGTACAAGTTTTTACTTTCTCTAGCCCTGTATGTACAATGTACATAGGAATAGAGAAGTATTGTATTCCACCCAAAAATTTGATACCGAGATTTCACAGAAAATATATGTTTTAGGGTCCCCTGTATCCAAAAAAAGTATTTTCACAAAAAGGTCTGTGTGTGTGTCCAAGTGTCTGTGAACATGATAGCTCAAAAATGAAAAGTCATTAAAGCACCAAACTTGGTATTTAAGCTTAGTATCTTCCAAAGATGCGACATGAAGATTTTGAGAAAAATCCCGCTACCCCAATCTACCCTTTACATGGCACTTTTTTCGAAAATTTTGATTTTCTCAAAATTGGCTCTAACGATTTTGATTAAAATATTGTATATTAAATATATTTAGCTGACAAATAATATGTATATCTTGAATTTTCTGGGAATAGCTTCTAAAGACATGTTTATTCTGGATGAATTTTGCTTAATTTGGCATAACTAGTAAACCGTAAGAGATAGACAAAAACTTACTGTACAAAAATTGGAGGTCTTGTTAAAATACACAAGTTATGTCATACATTTTTCTCATGGAGCTTCCTTTTTTTGAGGTATTCATTGTTATTAGTTTCAATTGTGAAGTACTTATACTTTTCTCAGACGGGAGTGTGCGGTTTTCTTTTCTTCTACTCCTGGCCAAGAAAAGAAGCGATTTGTAATGACAATGGCCTAACGACAGCTTTTAAAACATTTGACTATTGGTTTAGCCTAGTGTATTCCCCTATTTTATTCCTACTTATAAGGAACTAAGTAATAAGAACATTATGCTAATGAGTACCTCGATTAGCAAGATGCGGAAAGAAGAATAATCTTATGTAAGAAGTTTGTAGAACAGCTAGAGAAAGTCATGTGAGTGTAACACATCAGATTTTTCAAATTTATTTATATGATATAGTAGGTTTTGTAAGCTCTGAAGTATTGCTGAAATCTCTCCATCAAAATTTGTGGTATTTAAACTTAATCTTTTGTAGAAAGAGAGGAGAGGGCACATTGCATCTGCGCCAGTACCACTGTTATTTGGTAAGCTGGAACCATCAGTATAAACATGTAGCCATTCATTGGCAAGGTATCTTAAATTTATTAATTTGAGTCATTTGTTTCAGAACACACGAAGAGGTTTCAGATTTTGTAAATTCTTCAGCTAAGTGTAGATAGTGTTCAATATCAAATAGTTCTAATGGGTTAATATTTGTGTATATGTTTTCTTTTAAGTAAGGAAGTTTTAATCTATGTTTGATTTCTTTGACTTTGGTAAGGAAACTTTGTTGAGTGTTTAAGTTTACTTGTGGTTCTGGTCATGTCAATATGTCAGCTTCATATGTCAATATAGTAACCTTATGATTTCATGGCCTCAGAAAATTACAAAGTAACAGCAAGTTGACATATTTGTTTTTCTGCTATCTGAAATAAAACAATCAAATGATTGCAACAGCCATTTTGCTTGCACAAATGCAAAAGTGATATAGTCGCAAAATATTAGACTGTAATGACAGCAACCAATACCAGCAGTCGACTAAAGCAATTGAGAACGGAAGCACATGTTTTCCAATAATAAAAGTAAATGTAGTGTTACAAAATCAACTCTTCAATTGATAGAACACATCACTTCACAAAGTCTGCATGTATTAGTAATAAATAAATGGCTGTTTTAGGAAATGCTGGTGTTAGATGAAGCAGATCGCCTCCTGGATCTTGGTTTTGAAAAGGCTCTGACAACAATCCTACAATATCTTCCACGTCAACGGAGAACAGGATTGTTCTCAGCCACACAAACAAAACAAGTGGAACATCTCGTTAAAGCAGGACTTCGCAATCCAGTTCTTGTTGCAGTACACGAGAAAAAGAATAAGTATGTGTGTTTTATTATTGACAATGTAATAGTAGGTAGAGAAGGTATTGCATCCACCCAAAACCTTTCTACAGAATTGTTGCTGCAAATACATGTTTTGAGGACCTCAGAATACAGAACAAGTACTTTTAGAAAAAGGTTATAGTTGGTATTTAAATTCAATATCTTCCAACAATGCAACACAGGAATTTTCAGATAAATCCACTATCGCAAGCTACCCTTCATTTGGAAGACTTTTCAAAAGTTTTTATCTTTTCATAAATGGTTCCAACAATTTTAATTGAAATAGTCCGTGGAGTCTTCTTCATTCTGGAACTCTATTGCATAACCAGCAAATCATAAGAGATAGACTCTTACCAAACTACACAATTTATGTCATTTTTTGTTTTGTTAACCATTTCCTAGATATCTCTGGTTTTTAGTGTAAATTCCCCAATGCTTATGCTTTACTCAAATGGGAAGTCGTTATTCCTTTTTTCTTTCTGTTGGTCAAGCAAATGGAATGAAATCTCATTGTTATTGCTTTAGTAACCAGATTTTAAAAGATCTGCTTATCACTTTAGTTCAGTGTATTACCTTATTTCCGTTCTACTTACAAGGAACTAATTAAATTGTAACACTTATACATCACTTACTTTTTTTGTTCTTGGAAAATGTTTCTAAAACTTCCATTGCTTTCATCATCAGCCAATCAACTGCCAGAATTTTCGATTTTATGATTATCTTCTTTGGTGTTGATTTTATGAACCTCTGGGTAAGGATGTCAATAAACAGGATTCAAAGTTCATAAGTTGTTCTTTCTTCTTTCCAAATGTGAATGTTTTCCCATTCTTCCAGTTCTGCAGGGTTTCTGATATGCTCTAGTGACTCCAGGCTTCTGTTGATGTGTGCCCTTCTGGTGTTTCTGAAGTGTTTCTTGGATCTCTTTTTTGTTTTGCCCATGTATATTTTATTACAATCCAGGCAGTTTATTTTATAAATGCTTGACTTATTTACCTTGGAATTTCATTCCTAAGTTTTGAGCAAAGCAGGTTTTTAACTGAGTAATTATTGGTAGGTGCCAAGGTTATATTTTGTTCTTTGAAAATGCTCTAAAATCTGTTAAATACCCAAGGGTGGTATGCAAATTCTCTGAAAGTGGTTTCTTTGTTTGCTGTTAGTATGCTGATGTTTTTAACCCCTTCAGCGATACGGGCATGATTTGATATCCTGTGTATCATATTTAAATAACCCATTTTACTAATGACGTGATAAATCCAAAAAAAACTCAAATCGTGATGTATGGATTTATGGCGATGCAGTCAAAGGCTAACCTATCAAACAAAGGATAGCAGGATCAAATCCAGGCGAAATGTATGTCCTCCATCAAGAGAAACTGTGGGAAAGGATGGGGAAGGCCCAGGTAAAGTAATCGTGATGGTGTGGTTAGATGCTGACAGGTTTCAATTGAATGCATAACATCAGACAATACTCCACCTATCATGTGTCCAAATGGCCACATGGTCTAAGACATCGTAGGTGAGAGTTGATCATACTGATATGGTTGGAGTTTTGGGTCCCAAAGTACTGAATTTGTTTTTAATTTATTTATTGTATTTATCAGAATACAAGACGACTTCGAATGCAAGATGACCCCCATTTTTCAGAACTTAATTTTGAAATTTAGCTTATCGTCTACATAAGATATGTTTAAAAGTCATATATATATATATAAAATGAAGAATGTTTAAATTAAATTTAAAGGTTCGCCATATATTTTGGACACTTAAGCTGATTGAGTTTCCTTGTTTTACTTAATTGGAATTTGCACGAAAATTCGTGTTTTGAGCGGTTGGCAGAGACTGAAGTGTGGAAAGTGCAATAAAGATGTGATGGTAGCATAACTGTAACCACAATAATTTTATATCTAGGCAACATATTTAATATAACACATCATAATGTTTTTACCTAATTTGAATTTGTGCAGAAATTGACATTGCGAGCAGGGAGAAGAAAATGTACAGTATATGTGATGATAAACATGATGGTGGCAGCATAGCTGTAACGATGATCATTTATGGATGTTATTTTCTGTTAAGACAACATACTTAATATACTGTGAACTGCTTTACCAAGTTCAAATTTGCAGTATATGTGCAGCTAACCTCTCTCTTTCTGCAGGTTGCCCTCTGTGATGTAATGGTAACCATGCTAACTTCTTCATATACCCAAGGTCGCAGGTTCAAACCCAGCGGAGGACGATGGATTTTTTCGGGCATAAAAATCCTTAGCATGGCTTCCCGTGTTGTAGATTTACGGCGTGTAAAAGAATCTCAAGCTGATAAAGAGGCCTCTGAGCAAAATTAAGTGATCTTTCAAGTCCAGTATAGAATGGGACGCTGAGAACCACAGCAGTTGAAGAGCGTCCGTAAATAACACACTATTTCATTTCTCTTTCTGCTTGACCGTTGACTTCCAATACAACATTACACATAACCACTGATGTGAAAACAAGTCATGTAATTTTATTTTAGTCTCCGAGAATAATCTTGTTCCCAATGAGAACGCTCATAGGCTCCCTAACAGCTAATTTTCAGTGTGAAATGAAACACTCAAAATCTGCCACATGCGTAGCGACCTTGATGCTAATCTATACCTTTCTCCCAGGCTTTGCCATTACCATACCTGCGAAGTTTGAAACTTACTTTTTCCCTGTATGGTATTCGGAAAACATATATATATCACAAATGCAAGACAACCTCCGGTTCTGAACATTAATATTTCGGAAAAAAAAACATTGTCTTGTATTCGGATAAATAGGGTAATTGTTAAGTGATGTTTTGTGTTACAAACACAAATTGAACTCATACTAATAAATATTATTTTTTTTTATTTTATAGCTTCTTTTATTGCAAAGTTGCTTCATAGACAAAGCTTAACAAATACAAACATTAACAGGAACACACATAAATGGTTGAGTATAGCAATAAAAAATACAAGAAACAATGTCAAAATTTGAATTATAAGTTTACAATCAAGTAGTGGAAGAACATGAGATGATCATTAAATAAGAACCTAACTGTTGCAAATTTCAACTTAATTAGCATTGGGTTGAGTTGACAATTTATTTGAATGCTTTTTTTCTATCTTTGCAGAAATTCCGATGAGTCAGGTTCCATGCCTGATGTTTCAACACCTGCAACATTGTCTAATTATTATACAATGTGTGAAGCTGATGATAAATTAGCGACTTTGTTGGGCTTCCTAAAAGTGCAAGGAAATCATCAGAAATACATGCTGTTTCTTTCAACTTGTGCTTGCGTGGAATATTTTTCAATTTTTATGAAAAGGTAAGTATAACATACAAAGAGAGTCCCTTAAGGATTTAAATGTTTTAATTTTTTTTTTTTTTTTTTTTTTTTTTTTTCCTGCCCGTATTCCTAGGGGTCAAATGCCTGTCATTGTATCCAGATAATAGCATGAGGAAATGTATGATATGAAAATGAAAGCGAAATAGATGATAGGAAAGGTAATGATAGAGTAATTGGTGGAATGAGTGGCAGGGGAAACCAGAGGATCTGGAGAAAACCCACCCGTATGCTGTTTCATCCACCACAAATCCCACGTGCGGGTGCTTGGCATCGAACCTGGGCCATCTAGGTGGGAAGCAAGCAGTCTAACCACTCTACCATAATGATGATAATTTGTTTGTATGCAAGTATATATCTGTGTATGTACTAAGCAGCTACACAAAGAATATGGCCCAGGTTAAAGCCATATTTTCCTTTGTATCTAGTACATGTTTTTGTTTTCCTGCTAATACAGCACTACTATTACTGGCAGCAGTGTTTTAATAGTTGGTTAAAATAGGATTTATGTCATATACATTTTGTTTGTAAAATTAACCATTTCTGAGATATTCCTTGTTATTGTTTTCAATTTTAAACTACTTCAAATTTTTCTCAAAGAAGAAGTTATCTTTCATTTCATCTCTTTTTTGTTTTACTCCTGACCATGTAAAGAGAATGGGTTTCAATCATATAGCAACCAGCTTTTAAAATATTTGACAATTGCTTTAGCGTAGTGTAAGCTCATTTCCCTTCTACTTACAAGGAACTAGCACAACTATTTTTGGTAATGTCTATCTTGATTACTATAATATGGAAAAAGGAATAATCTTTTGTAATAAATAGTTTGTAGAGAAAGTCATATGAATGGAACACATCAGATTTTTTTAAAGCTTCCATAGTAGAGAGCATGAAGTAGGCAATGTAGAGAAATAGAAAATGAATGAATGTATGTATATAATGTAACCAGCATGTTTATATAAAGCCTCAACATTAATAGTTATACATCATTAATTATTTTACAATATTTACTTTAATTATCTAACATTTATTCTGTTTAAATGATCCCTAAAGTTCTTTAAGGTCAGAGAGGCTGCTACAGGCAATTCATTCCATTCTTCAATGGTCCTATTAACAAAAAAAATGTTCCTACCTCGGTTCTGTATCTTCTACCCTTAATTTTATACAAATTGTCGTTTGATCCCCAATATGCCAGGTTTTCTAACCTCCAGCATTTAAACCAACATAAGCTTTAAATAGTATGAATATGTATGTCTTTTATGCCTAACTTTTAGCTGCTCCCATTTTCACTTTGCTTATGCAAAATTCATCCAGAATAAAGAGGTCTTCAGAAGCTATTCCCAGAAAATTCAAGATATACATTTTATTTGGGGTGCAAATAGCTTTAATATACGTGATTTTAATCAAAATCGTTAGAGCCATTTTCAAGAAAATCAAAATTTTCAAAAATGTTTCCATGTAAAGGGTAGTTTGTAGTGGGGGGATTTTCTTGAAAATTGTGTCGTATCCTTGAAAGATACTATACCTAAATACCAAATTTGGTATTTAACAGTCTTTTCATTTTTGAGCTATGTTGTCCACAGACACATACACACAGACAGAAATACAAACACATACACACGGACCTTTCTCTAAAAATGCTTTTTTTGGATTCAGGGGATCCTAAATCATGAATTTCTGGTGAAATCTTGGTATCAAATTTTTGGGTGGAATACAATACTTCCTCTATACACTATGTACATAATACATGTAGAGAAAGTAAAAATATTACGCACCCAGACTAAAATAAAATTACAGGACTTCCTTTCATATCAGTTGCTGTCCATCAACTGCAGAAAGAGAGAGGTTAGCTGCACATTTGCTCTCCTCCCGTACTTTCCAGTTTCCCTCTGCACCTCTTGTGCTCCCCGCAATGTGAATTTTTGCTCAAATTTGAATAAGTAAAATGTTTTACTATGCATTATATTAAGTATGTTATCTTAACAGAAAATATCATCCATAATCTTCATTACAGCTATGCTCCCGTCATGTTCTACCCCATCCGTAGCTCAGTTATGCTACCATCGCACTCATTGCGCACATCTCTGCACTGCCTTCTCCATCTCTTTCATTCAAAATATGAGTTTACGCACATCATATCCATCATTGTCGTTATAGTTATGCTGCGTCATGCTCCTTCTGTACATCCACATACTTCCCCTCTCTGTCAACCACTAAAATTTAAATTCAGTATTAAAATAATAATAAGTAAGTTAATAATCAGCTTACTTGTCCATTAGTTTGATCAAAATATGTAGCAGGCCTTTAAATTTCATTTAAACATTGTTCTTTTTATGTAGATAAAAATGCTTAATTCCAAAATTACATTTTGAAAAATCTGATGTGTTCCATTCACATGACTTTCTCTACATCTCTGCAAAAGATAATATTAAAAAGCTTATGCTTCTATTTACTTCATGCTAAGCGAGAAAAAATTAGCAGAAATAGTCTTATTACTTGCTTCCTTGTAAGTAGAAGAGAAATAAGGCAGAACCAGGTCAAAGTGATAATAAAAAGGTTGCTATGTGACTTGTTTGTATGGACAGGAGTTGACAAATTCCTGTATGAGAAGTGTTTTTTAAAGCTGAAACCAAAAACAAGGAATATCTAAAAAACGACCAACTCCATGAAAAAAAATATATATATATATGACATAAATTGTGTGTTTTAACGTGCTCTACATTTTTTGTGCAGTAAGTTTTTATCTATCTCTTACGGTTTAGGAGTTATGCAAAATTCCATAAATTTCGTCGAGAATAAAGTAAGCTTCCGAGGCTATTCCCAGAAAATTGAAGATATACATTTTATTTGTCAGGTAAATATCTTTAATATACAATATTTTAATCAAAATTGTTAGCCATTTTTGAGAAAATCAAAATTTTTGAAAAAATTTTTCATGTAATGGGTAGTTTGGGGTCGGGGTATTTTTCTCAAAATCTTCGTGTCACATCCCTGGAAGATACTAAACTTAAATATCAAGTTTGGTATTTTACCCACTTTTTGTTTTTGAGTTATCATGTTCACACACACACATATGCATGCATGGACCTTTTTTTGGATAAAGGGGACCCTAAAACATATATTTCTGGTGAAATCTGAGTATCAATTTTTTGGGTGGAGTGCAATACCTTCTCTATACACTATGTACATAGTACGTATAGAGAAAGTAAAAATGGGGGTCATCTTGTATTCAGATAAATGCGGTATGTATATAATGATGATTGACTGGTGCTCCAGCCTTATTTGGACTTGGAAGCTTTACTCATAGCTTTATTCCCCTGGAGATGCCGGACATAGTTTTCAGTGAAACATTGGTGATGAAAACATTTGATCCACAGCCTACAAGCCTGGCAATCATATATAATGAAATGTTCACATTTATCTTTCTAGGTTGGTAGGAGAGCTACAGACTTTTGCAATCCATGGAAAAATGAAGGGGAAGAGATATCAGGTGTTTGACAGTTTCAGGAGTGCTGCTTCTGGTTGGTATATATCATATCTGTAAGTGCAAACATTTGAGATAGGAAATTTCAGATTAACCATTTTAGTGCCAGCCTGAATAAGAAAATCTGACTGAAAAATTCCAAGCAATTTTACAGCAGAATGCAGCGTTTTAAATTATTAGTAATAAAATGAGTACCAAATGACTTAAAGAGCTAATTTTTTTTTCATTTTTAGTAAACCCTTTTGTCTACTGTATAATATGTATTATATGGCTGAGAATTCTTATCATTATTTTTAAAAACTTAAAAATCTGGTCAGTTACATTCACATAACTTTCTCTACTTCTCTGCAAGAAACTATTGTTAAAAAGCTAATACTTCTATTTACTCCATGCTAATCAACAACAAAATTAGCTGAAATAGTCTTATTACTTGCTTCCTTGTAAGTAGAAGGGAAATAGGTTAAAGTGATAGTCAAAAGCTGGTTGCTATGTGACTGAAGTTCCTTTGTTTGTATGGACAGGAGTTAACAAATTCCTGTAAAGCTGAAACCAAAAACAAGGAATGTCTGAAAAAGGATCAACTCCACAAAAAAATGCATATAATATAAATTGTATGTTTTAATGTGCTCTACATTTTTTGTGTGGTAAGTTTTTGTCTATCTCTTGTGGTTTACCAGTTATACAAAATTCTGTAAAATTTATCCAGAATAAAGTAGTGTTCAGAGGCTATTCCCAGAAAATTCAAGATATACATATTATTTGTCAGGTAAATTTCTTTAATATATGATATTTTAATCAAAATCATTCTTGAGAAAATCAAAATTTCAAAAAAAAGTTCCATGTAAAGGGCAGATTTTCTTGAAAATCTTTGTGTCGCATCCTTGGAAGATACTAAACCTTAATACCAAGTTTGGTTTGTAACGGACTTTTCGTTTTTGAGCTATGCTACGCACAGGCACACGCACTCTTTTCTAAAAATGCTTCTTTTTTTTTTCGATTCAGGAGGTCTCGAAACACACATTCCTGGTAAACTCTCTGTATGGAATTTTTGGGTGCAATACAATACCTTCTCTATACATTATGTACATAGTATGTGTAGAGAAAGAAAAAACAGAAGAAAAATTTGAAAATAAACATAAAAATCCAAAAATAATCAATAATTAGGCATACAAAAGCTTACTACACAGAAAGATCAGGCTAATTAAATGAAAGTATAGATATTTCTGTACTAAAACAGCAACCTGTTTTGGTCTGGTGTTTTATTTTTTAAAGTACAAAACATGAGTTCATGTAACGAAACTGAAAAATAAATCACCAAAACTCCACACAGAGGAATGATACCACTATTAATGAAAACGGCATAAAGCATAGGATACAAGTGTAACGTGGATTACTGTACAATTTAGCACTTGTATTATTGTGCAGCTGAATGGTTGATTCACATTGCATTCGTTGTTTGGTTACACCTCGTAAATCCATTTTGATGAGTACACTGATTATTTGCATGCATACAAGGTGTGTTGATATCGGATGAATTTTCATCGCTGAAGCTAGAATAATTATTTTCCTCTCTTAAGTCTATATCAGAAACTCTTTCATCATTCAAAATTACTCGCTTTCTCCTAATACGTTGTGAACTGCAGCTCTTATTTTCTCTTTGGTTTGTAACCTCGGCTAGACGATGCTCTGTTTCAACCCGCATAAACAAACAGCGACTGGAGAAATTAAATTTGGATCTATTTATTGCTTTGAAGTGAAGATAAGATCCCAAAATGTTCCAGAAAACCTTTCTCTATGGCTATGACATAGAAAATACACAGACTGTCCCACTGGAAAGAGTTAAAACATATGAAAACGGCAACACGAATAGATTACGATTGGCATTTTTCGTAGAATTTTTGGATCATAATTAGATCATGATGGATAATTTTCGCAGAATTTTTGGATCGTGATTAGATCATGATTGGCAATTTTTGCAGAATTTTCGGATTATGATTAGATCTTGATTGACTATTTTCGCGGAAGTTTTGGATCATGATTAGATTGTGGTTGACAATTTTTGCAGAAATTTTGGGTCATGATTAGAACATGATTGACAATTTTTGCAGAATTTTTGGATCATGATTAGATCTTGATTGGTAATTTTTGCAGAATTTTTGGATCATGATTAGATCGTGATTGACAATTTTTGCAGAATTTTTGGATCATGATTAGATCTTGATTGGTAATTTTTGCAGAATTTTTGGATCATGATTAGATCGTGATTGACAATTTTTGCAGAATTTTTGGATCATGATTAGATCATGATTGACAATTTTTGCAGAATTTTTGGATCATGATTAGATCATGATTGACAATTTTTGCAGAATTTTTGGATCATGATTAGATCTTGATTGACAATTTTTGCAGAATTTTTGGGTCATGATTAGATTGTGATTGACAATTTTTGCAGAATTTTTGGGTCATGATTAGATTGTGATTGACAATTTTTGCAGAATTTTTGGGTCATGATTAGATCTTGATTGACAATTTTCGCAGAATTTTTGGATCATGATTGACAATTTTTGCAGAAATTTTAGGTCATGATTAGATCTTGATTGATAATTTTTGCAGAATTTTTGGGTCATGATTAGATCGTGATTGACAATTTTTGCAGAATTTCCGGATCACGATTAGATTGTGATTGGCAATTTTTGCAGAATTTTTGGATCATGATTAGATCGTGAATGGCACTAAAAGGGTTAATAAAAAAAGTCTGAAGTTTTCCATTCATATAACTTTAAACATTCTGCAAACAAACTATTCTTACAAAACATTATCCCCAACTGTAGCTTGAATTATGTGGAATGACTGACATTCTAAATGCGTGAAGTATTTGAAACAAATTTAATTTGTTTTTATTGTTGTATAGGACTGCTGATTTGCACCGATGTGATGGCGAGAGGTGTTGATATTCCAGAAGTTGATTGGGTGATACAGTATGATCCACCAAGCTCAGCATCCTCTTTTGTTCATCGTTGTGGAAGAACAGCAAGAATAGGAAATGAAGGTTCTGCGTTAGTCATCTTAATGCCCAATGAAGATACTTATGTTGACTTCATATATCGCAATCAGAAAGTGAGACTTTTTAACATTTTCACTGAGGTAAAACCATGAAAGTTTTAGGATTCAAACAAAATTACCTGAACACATACTAGGGGACACATACTATGCATATAGTGTACTGAGATTTCACCACAAATAGACATTTTAGGGTCCCCTATATCCAAATAAAAGCATTTTTATAAAAAGTTCTATATGAGTGGGTCTGTGAACACGATAACTCAAAAATGAAAAGTTAGTAAAATACCAAACTTGGTATATAACTTTAGTATCCTCCAAGAATGTGGCACAACGATTTTGAGCAAAATCCCCCCCACCCTAAACTACCCTTTAGATGAAAAAGTTTTTGAAAATTTTGATTTTCTCAAAAATGGCTTCATCAATTTTGATTAAAATACTGTATATTAAAAATATTTACATGGCAAATATAATGTATATCTCAAATTTTCTGGGAGTAGCCTCTGAAGACATTCTTATTCTGGATGAATTTTGTAGAATTTTGCATAATTGGTAAGCTGTAATAAACAGACAAAAACTTCCTACACAAAATGTGAAGATCTTGTTGAAACACAATTTGTCATATACATTTTTTTGTAGAGTTGACCATTTTTGAGATGTTCCTTGTTATTGGTTTCAGTTTTAAAATGCTTATACTTTTCTCATACATGAATTTATCAACTCCTGGCAATGCAAATAAACGGATTCCATCCACATAGTAACCAGCTTTTAAAAGATATGACTATCGTTTTAGACTAGTGTATTCCTCCATTTCCTTTCTACTTACAAGGAAGTACTTCTGCTAATGTTTATCTTGATTATCATGGAGTAGATAGAAGAATAAGCTTCTTAAGAATAATTTGTTACAGAGATGTAGAGAAAGTCATGTGAATGGAACACATCTCAGATTTTTAAACACACATTTTGAAATTGCGCAGAAATTCATATAGTGGGCAGGAGAGAGAGGGGGGGATCAGAATGAAAATGTGTTGGTATTGTAACTAAAATTGTGTTTATTCTCCAAACAAACACCTCTGTATTTCTTCCACAAACTGATTACAATCACAATTTGCTCACCAAAAACTTTTCTCAATGTTTTTTTTCCAAAATATTGATGTTCAGAATTGGGAGTTGTCTTGCATTCATGATGTATGTTTTCTGAATATCATACAGGGAAAAAGTAAGTTTGAAACTTTGAGGGTACGACCGTGTTCGCCACTGGGGGAAATGGTAAAGATTACCGCCAAGGTTGTGAAGTATTCGACACATTTTGAGTTTCATTTTGCATTAAAAATTAGATTACTCTCTAAGACTAAACTAAAATTACATGACATGTTTTCACATCAGTGGTTGTGTGTAATGTTGTATTGGAAGCCAACGGTCAAGCAGAAAGAGAGATGTTAGCTGCCATTTCCCCTCCTCGGACTGCACATATACTGCAATGTGAATTTACGCACAAATTCAAACTAGGTAAAACAGTTAACAATCATATTAAGTATGTTGTCTTAACAGAAAATAGCATCCATAAATGATCAACAATACAGATATGTTGCCACTACTGCTGTCGTCATGTTTTATCATCGCATATACCATACATTTTGTTCTCCCTTCTCTGTCTCTCCTGCTCACAATGTGAATTTCTGCACAAATTCAAATTGGGTAAAAACATGATGTTTTATATTAAATATGTTGCCTAAGTACAAAGTCATATCCATATCATTGTTACAGTTATGCTACTGCAACTGCCACCGTCATGTTGTACCATTGCACCAATACCGTACATTTCCATACTCCCCTCTCGGGCAACCAAGGTTTCATGAGGTTGAAAATGAAAGCATAGGCTTCCGAAACTAGTCCCTCATAATAAAAATGTAAGTGTCGTAGTGTTAAAAATACCCACTCAACAAATATAATTTGACTGTCACTGTTACTAAGTTCGTCCATTAATTTGCTCAAAATATATGGCAAACCTCTAAATTTCAATTATTTTTTTTTTATTTTTGTACACTTATGTCTTTTTAACATGTCTTATGCAGATGATTCTGAAAATTCAAAATTAAATTCTGAAAAATGGAGGTTGTCTTGAATTTGGAAAATATGGTAATTAATTTTTTCAGTCTTGATTAATTTTCATTAATTAAATGTTTATTTTATTGATAGGTTAAGCTACTGGAGATGCCAAAGCCAAAGTCAGTTGAAGGAGTTACTGATTCTCTGAGAGAGATACAGACGGAAGACCGTATCATAGTGGATAAAGCCAACAGAGCCTTTGTTTCTTACATACAAGCCTATGCCAAACATGAATGCAATGTTATTTTACGAGTTAAAGGTAAAGCATGATATTTGTTATTCTTCTAATAGATTTGGTGCCCTTGAGTAAGAGAGCAAGTCAATAAGAACTGAAAGCTACTCTATCTATCCGTATATAAGAAGATAGGTTTTTCCAAAACATTAATTTTGAAAACTGCCTAGGTACTGTATATGTAAAACATTTTACCTAATTCAATTTGCGTGTAAATTCACATTGTGGTATAGGGAAGGGAAATGCACAGCTAACCTGTTGGTTCACTTACAGTGATTTACCCAGATAGGTTTTTTTTTTCCGCCCTTGTCCAGAGAAGACTAATATCGAATAACTTTAAGCTCCATGGACCCCGAGATCATTTGAGCATCATTTCACCCATTTCAATCAGCGTTTGATATGACCAACCAGTTTAAAGGATGTTAATCTACAAATAAATAAAAATTGACTTTTGACTTCCAATATAATATTACTGCAACCACCAATGTGAAAAGTAGTCCTGTTATTTTATTTTAGTGTCAAAGAGTAATTACTAATTTTCAGTGCGAACTGAAGCACCCAAAAACTGCCGATATGTCACGAACTCGGCAGTAATGTATACCATGTCTCCAAGACTTTGGCATTGCTGTACCTGCGAATTTTGAAACTTAAGTTTTTCTGTATGGTTTTCGAAAAACATATCACAAATTCAAGACCACCCCCAGTTCTAAATATAAATATTTTGTATTCAGATTAATACAATACATCCAACAAAACATGCTTCTGGTTTGCACCTATACCATGACAATGCCTGTCCGATGTGTGCAACATTGTTACCCAATATTTGACCTGCACGCTTACTTGGCGGAACATGTTTCGAAGGACTAGTTTCCTTCATTTTCAACTGGACATCAACTAATTCCTTGTGGTGAAGCTATTGATGTCACTGCTGTCACCTCTGGTGGTGGTTCAATGAACTTGCTAAAACATCCTTCTGCGGAATGTCAAAATTGAAAACTGTTCCTATTTTTACTTTCTCTAAACATACTATGTACATAGTGTATAGAGAAGGTATTGTATTCCACCCAAAAATTTGATACCAAGATTTGACCAGAAATACTTGTTTTTGGTCCCCATGAATCCAAAAAAAGCATTTCTGGAAAAAGGTCCATGTGTGTGTGTGTTGGTGGGTGTGATGGGGGGGGGGGGGGGACAGTATAGCTCATAAACGAAAAGACCGTTAAATACCAAACTTGGTATTTAAGTTTGGTATCTTGCAAGGATGCGACAGGAAAATATTCAAGAAAATCCCCCACCCCCAACTACGCTTTATATGAAATTTTTTTAACAAATTTTGATTTTCTCAAAAATGGCTCTAATGATTTAAACTAAAATATGGTATATTAAAGATATTTACCTGACAATTAATATGTATATCTTGAATTTTCTGGGAATAGTTTCTGAAGACTACTTTATTCTTGATGAATTTTACGGAATTTTGCATAACTGCTAAACTGTAAGGGATGGACAAAAACATACCACACAAAAAATGTAGAGCACACTAAAACACACAATTTATGTTATATAAATTTTTTTTGTGGAGTTGATCAGTTTTCAGATGTTCCTTGTTATTGGTTTCAGCTTTAAAAAATGTATACTTTTCTCATACAGGAATTTGTCAAATCCTGTCCCTACAAACAAAGGAACTTTAGTCACTTAGCAACCAGCCTTTGACTATCACTTTAACCTATGGTACTCCCTTATTTCGCTTCAACTTACAAGGAAGCAAGTAATAAGACTATTTGTGCTAATTTTTTCTCGATTAGCATGGAGTAATAGAAGTATTAACTTTTTAACAATAATTTGAGGCAGATAGGTAGAGAAAGTCATGTGAATGGAAGACATCAGACTTTTTTTAAGATGATGTGTTTGCATGTGACCAGCTCATGTTTTCTTTTGTGTGTTTTAGAAGTTTTGGTTCTGAATTTATATTGTGGTGTTTTGTCCAAAAGTGGGTGGCAACTGCTGCTTTTTCCAATTGCTTTTTATTTATGTTACTGAACTGTTCTTTGGATCTTGTTTTTAAATTTCTTTTTGTTTACCAATTACAATCAATGTATTCCATGTTGTATGATTATAACAACACTGTTTTCAAACTTCCATGATAAGAAAAGTGATTGAATGTGTTCCCATCCTCCATACTCTCCACATTTGGTTCTCTGTGACTTCTATTTCTTTTTCTGTCTGAAAAAGGAACTAAGGGGGAAGTTTTTTGCTACCTCGAGGATATCATGAATAAGCATGAGGCAGTTATAAAGAAGATGTCAAAAAAGTCTTCAGCACATGTTCCAGGACTGGCAGAGGCGTTGAGAAAAGTTCATTCAACTTAACTGAGAATACTTTGAAAAACACCTCACCAATCTAGGCTAGGACTCGTGCATTGTATGTGTAAAATAATAATAATTCTCAGTCTATATCGACTTGCCTACTTATAATGAGTTTTTTTTTTATATATACTTGTGTGGTCATCATATCGGGGGCTTTGCTACCTGCTGGTGTTTTTCTTGCTGAACTGTGGGGTTTCTTAACATTGGTTTTTTTACTTTCTGTACTCATACTATGTAACATAGTGTACAGATAATGTATTGCACTGCACCCAAAAATTCCATACCAAGATTTCACACGAAGTGTATATTTTAAGACCCCCTGAATCCAAAAAAAAGGATTTTTATAAAAATGGCCATGTGTATGTCTGTCAGTGTGTGTGGGCAGCATAGCTCATAAACGAAAAGTCCATTAAATGGCCATGAGTATGTCTGTTAGTGTGTGTGGTGTGGGCAGCATAGCTCATAAATGAAAAGTCCATTAAATGGCCATGTGTATGTCTGTCAGTGTGTGTGGTGTGGGCAGCATAGCTCATAAACGAAAAGTCCATTAAATGGCCATGAGTATGTCTGTTAGTGTGTGTGGTGTGGGCAGCATAGCTCATAAACGAAAAGTCCATTAAATGGCCATGAGTATGTCTGTCAGTGTGTGTGGTGTGGGCAGCATAGCTCATAAACGAAAAGTCCATTAAATGGCCATGTGTATGTCTGTTAGTGTGTGTGGTGTGGGCAGCATAGCTCATAAACGAAAAGTCCATTAAATGGCCATGAGTATGTCTGTCAGTGTGTGTGGTGTGGGCAGCATAGCTCATAAACGAAAAGTCCATTAAATGGCCATGAGTATGTCTGTTAGTGTGTGTGGTGTGGGCAGCATAGCTCATAAACGAAAAGTCCATTAAATGGCCATGAGTATGTCTGTTAGTGTGTGTGGTGTGGGCAGCATAGCTCATAAACGAAAAGTCCATTAAATGGCCATGAGTATGTCTGTCAGTGTGTGTGGTGTGGGCACTGCTGGCACCCATGCAGACACCTCCATATGCACTTTGAAGTCTGAGATGAATTTCAGGAGCAGATTTTCCTTCTTTCACAAGGAATTCAATGACAGCACGCTGTCGAAACGAAACATCAATGTCAGCCATTTTTCAAACACCGTCTGTGGTCACGTGATAGAAGCTAATGACATCATAATATGTCAACATGTGGCTTAAAGTCTGTAGATTACGATCCTGCAATTCGTTTCGTTACATTGTTGAAATTTAAATTTTTACAATGGGTTGCTCGTGACTTTCAGTATGCACCTCGTAGCAATAATTTGTAAAAGAGATGTCATGTGAGTGAAACACACATACTTCTATGGTCATCATATTGGGTGCTTTGCTTTAGAAACAACTGCTTTTGTTTGTTTGTTTTTTGTTTGTTTTTTTTGCAGATAAATGAATTTATTTCGGGGATGTAAATTATTTTTAATTATAAAATATTTAGTATTTCTAATTTTAAAAGGAGAGTAGTATGCATGTAATTTGTAAGAAGGATATCCTTCAGTTTCCCATGAATTTAAGTGAGTCAGTCTTATTGTGACCCAGTTTTAAACATCTGACCCTTGTTTTATATGTTTCAGATTTAAATTTTGGTAAACTGGCAACAGGCTTTGGCTTGTTAAAAATGCCAAAAATGCCAGAGCTGAAGGGAAAAAACGTGTCAGATTTTGTGCAACCTGCCGTGGATATGTACAGCATTGCTTATAAGTAAGTATTGTTTTTGTGTGACTGACATTGTTCTTAAAGGTGAGTGTCCACTGCCTCGACAATCAACAAAACATGTTGACTCAGTACCATGAGCTCTACAAGTCTTGCAAAACACAGTGATTTAACACGCCTTGGCTAAATGGAATTGTTTTCCACCTGCAGTGGAAAGTGTGCTATCTATTATGTTAACTTTGTGTGCACCTGACTTAGCTTCAGCCCAACATGTAGATACAAGATATGATGGTGAATCAAATGTGTTCAATTCATTTCCTGTCTGTTTTCATGATATTAGACACATCAATATATACTGTTATACATTTTTAGATAGTCACACACACTTAAAACTAGTTTCATACATTTTTCACACTTAAGTATTCCTCTATGGAATAATAATAATAATCTTTCTTCACCTTTTGATTTATACATAAATCATGGCTTCGTCAGTATATACATTTACAGTAGTATGTACAAGTAGCAGTATTTATAATTGTATATTTTTAAATTGTTGAATGTTGAAGAGCATATGCTCTAAGAGAGCTTTAGTTAGTGAACGTTAGACCAATTGTTTATAATGTCGAGGTAATACAGATTGGTTCCACAATGCTACTCTTATTTGTACGGCAGAATGTGGTATGTGTCTAGTATTGTGTGCATGATACATGTTGTTTGTGTTAAAGAGGTTCCTGTTTTTGTGAATGTTTCAAGTATATATATATATATATATATATATATATATACATAGAGGTAAGATATTTAATTCCTTAAATACTGTTTTGCTTGGTGATTTCACCAGAACTTGCTTTATTCATTTTAATATTTTCTTTTCTAATTTAAAGATAGTATATATATTTGTAGACATGCCCCATACTGGAATACCATACGTTAAAATGGAGTGAACATTTCCAAAATACATAGATCTTAACACACTTGGGTACACACTTTACTTGCTACTCTGAATGCATAGCAGATTTTGGACAATTTGCTGGCTAGGTAATCAATATGTGAGTTCCATTTTAGCTCCAAATATCCAAACTCCTAAGAACTTTGTTTTTGGGGTGACTATTAACATAAAGCTGTAGTTCTTTATATGTTTTACGGGCTGAAGTTTATAAAAGTTGTCATATCTACATATAAGTGGAGCTTATTTCCTGCTAGCCAATTATGTAGGATTGTGTTCTTTTGATTTATGTAATTTTTCAGGGCAGAGAGGTAGACTTACTTACCAAATATGTTTTTAAGCTTTCTTAAATTTTCTGAATGATGTGATTATTTTCATTTCTGGAGGAAGTCTTATTATAGATGCATATATATAGTATTTGAAACTAAGTTCATATATATATTCTTCCCGTGAACATGCCATTGTATTCTTTTCCTAGTATATTATGATTATGTATTTCAGAACTTTTATTATAGTTTTGCAAGTTTTTCCTCATTTGTGTATGAATCTCATAAATATACATGCTAGGCAGTGTCCTGATTTGTAGTGTTTTGAACCAGAGTACTGCGCGGATAGATCAAGCTGGTGGAATGGCCAATGTGTTAGGAAGGAGAAATTAGCTTGGTTAGCTACATTGAGCCATGAATGAACAAAAGGTTCCTTTTTTAAATGAATTGAGTCACCATATTTACACTTTTTGCTCCACTTAGCTAATTATGCTATGCATTATTGTAAAGCTTGTAACCAATAAAGGGTTAAACCCTTAGATACTGTAACTCATTTGAAGGCACAGTTTGGGGATGCTACACTGTCACAGAATGTTAACCTGGGTCAGACATTTTAACAGCAGCCGAGAAATTGTACAAAATGAAGCTGATGCTTGGTGTCGAAGGTAAAGTCTGACAGATGACAACATGCATGCCATTCCGGAGCCTGTTGAAGTCACATCAACAAAAGCCTGACAGATGACAACATGCATGCCATTCCGGAGCCTGTTGAAGTCACATCAGCAAAAGCCTGACAGATGACAACATGCATGCCATTCCGGAGCATGTTGAAGTCACATCAGCAAAAGCCTGACAGATGACAACATGCATGCCATTCTGGAGCATGTTGAAGTCACATCAACAAAAGTCTGACAGATGACAACATGCATGCCATTCTGGAGCCTGTTGAAGTCACATCAGCAAAAGTCTGACAGATGACAACATGCATGCCATTCCGGAGCCTGTTGAAGTCACATCAGCAAAAGCCTGACAGATGACAACATGCATGCCATTCCGGAGCATGTTGAAGTCACATCAGCAAAAGCCTGACAGATGACAACATGCATGCCATTCTGGAGCCTGTTGAAGTCACATCAGCAAAAGCCTGACAGATGACAACATGCATGCCATTCTGGAGCCTGTTGAAGTCACATCAGCAAAAGTCTGACAGATGACAACATGCATGCCATTCTGGAGCATGTTGAAGTCACATCAGCAAAAGCCTGACAGATGACAACATGCATGTCATTCTGGAGCCTGTTGAAGAAGTCACATCAGCAAAAGCCTGACAGATGACAACATGCATGTCATTCTGGAGCATGTTGAAGAAGTCACATCAGCAAAAGCCTGACAGATGACAACATGCATGCCATTCTGGAGCATGTTGAAGTCACATCAGCAAAAGTCTGACAGATGACAACATGCATGCCATTCTGGAGCATGTTGAAGAAGTCACATCAGCAAAAGCCTGACAGATGACAACATGCATGCCATTCCGGAGCCTGTTGAAGTCACATCAGCAAAAGCCTGACAGATGACAACATGCATGCCATTCTGGAGCATGTTGAAGTCACATCAGCAAAAGCCTGACAGATGACAACATGCATGCCATTCTGGAGCCTGTTGAAGTCACATCAGCAAAAGTCTGACAGATGACAACATGCATGCCATTCTGGAGCCTGTTGAAGAAGTCACATCAGCAAAAGCCTGACAGATGACAACATGCATGCCATTCCGGAGCATGTTGAAGTCACATCAGCAAAAGCCTGACAGATGACAACATGCATGCCATTCTGGAGCATGTTGAAGAAGTCACATCAGCAAAAGTCTGACAGATGACAACATGCATGCCATTCTGGAGCCTGTTGAAGTCACATCAACAAAAGCCTAACAGATGACAACATGCATGCCATTCTGGAGCCTGTTGAAGGTATTCACCACTGCGCTGATGAAGTCACATCAGCAAAAGCCTGACAGATGACAACATGCATGCCATTTCGGAGCCTGTTGAAGTCACATCAACAAAAGCCTGACAGATGACAACATGCATGCCATTCTGGAGCTTGTTGAAGTCACATCAACAAAAGCCTAACAGATGACAACATGCATGCCATTCTGGAGCCTGTTGAAGTCACATCAACAAAAGCCTAACAGATGACAACATGCATGCCATTCTGGAGCCTGTTGAAGTCACATCAACAAAAGCCTAACAGATGACAACATGCATGCCATTCTGGAGCCTGTTGAAGTCACATCAACAAAAGCCTGACAGATGACAACATGCATGCCATTCCGGAGCATGTTGAAGGTATTCACCACTGCGCTGATGAAGAAGTCACATCAGCAAAAGCCTCCTACCAAAACAAAAGATGGCTGTGAGAAGGAAGCTTGTGAAACGAGGCCTTAGGTGTAAAAAAAATTTTAACCTGTGTGTCACACACTATTTTTAGCTCTGAATATATATAGACATATTATAACTTACCTATTTCACGGAGTTGATACTGCGATATTGAGTTGTTGCCTTGCTTAGCATCAGTGCTGATGACATGCTGACTTACTCGCACAGAACGACAGAGGCAGTGTAGCAGTTCTAATTTTGCTCTCTCCGCTGTTGGATAATTTAATGTGGTTCAGCGGATCCCATATTCATGACATTACCATGCTAACTTCATATACCCAAGGTCGCAAGTCCAAACCTGGCGGAGGACAATGGATTTTTTCAGGTGTGAAAAATCCTTAGCATGGCTTCCTTTGGAAGGGAAGTAAAGCCAAGCCGTGGGTCCCGTGTCTTAGATTTACGGCACGTTAAAGAACCTCAAGCCGGATAGAGGCGCCTCTGAGCAAAATTAAGCGGTCTTTCACACCCAGTATAGAATGGGACGCTGAGAACCAAAGCAGTTAAAGAGTGTACATAAATAAAACGCCATTTCATTTTTTTGTATGAATCGATGGGAGCTTTCAGAGTCATGGCGTACTTGAATGAGGCCGTGGATGCATAAACCAAAGTTGTTATAATTTTATAACACTGAGTGACAGAAGTTTCTACTTTTAACACTACTGACATCTGGTAAAAGACTACTTTTAGAATCAACTGTCTAAAAATACTTTTATTACAGGGAACCCCACCGAGAACAGATGCGCCAGCAGAAACTACAGAGGTACCAACAAACTGGACAGTGGACCTCGGGTAAGCACAGAGCTAAGAGAATGAAACAAACTGAGCCATGGTCTCTAACAAAGCAGCGTAAACTGGACAAGAAGCTCAAGAAGGAGAAAAGGAAAGAGAAAAAGCAACTTATGGAAGAAGCAGGAGTGAGCAAGCGCAAGAGAAAGAAAGGTTTATCCCAAGAAGACATTGACGAGCTAGCCAAGGATATTGCTCTCATGAAAAAATTAAAGCAAAGAAAGGTGAGTTACATATAGCTTTACAATTTAATTTTTGAGTTGAATTGTTACACTTATACATCACTTATGTCTTGCAAAAGCTATCCTCATCAGTCAATTTACTGCCAGAATTTTCTAATTTTATGGACATTGTCTACTCTGGTGGTAGTTTTATGAACTTGTGGATAAGGATGTCTATTGGACAGGAATTTGAAGTTCATCAGTTGTTGTTTCTTCTCCCCATGTTTCTAGTGTCTGTCGATGTTGGGTCTTTCTTTCCAAAAATGCCATGCCACGCACATCTGTCTTCTTGTTTCTGAAGTGTACTTTGGATCTGGTTATCAAATTCCTGTTTCAAAAGCAAGCCAATAATTGTTACTTTTCTATTGAAAAAATTTGTTTATTTTCGTTTAAAGTAAATAGCACGTCATTATGTATTTTCACATAGCAATGTTTTATAAATTACGTCATGATTCTTAAGAAACAAACATTTCCCTCTCCAAATGTTTAGTATATTGTTACCCTCAATTAGTAACCATACAGGAAAACACATTCCTGTAGGATTAGTTGGCAGTAATCCTATAGTGATGCTATTTGCCATTACTTCAATGTCCTCTACAGCATGAAAATCATCCATAATTTCAATATCCATTATCAAAACTGGCAATTTATTGATTTCAATGAACTACAAGGGTTACCATAACAACAATCAAGTACATGACATGAACAGTAATAGAATTAAAATTGTTCTCTGATATAAGATTTAATATGACATGTTATAATTATGGTCATGATCTAAGTTGACCCACTCATTAATAAAGCTCGACTTTTGCACTTAGTTAAATAATATACTAATTGATTTAAAAAATATGATTTGATTCCATTCACATGACTTTCTCTACATCTGCAACAAATTATTGTTAAAAACCTTATGCTTCTATTTACTTCCTGCTAATTCAGAACAAATCAGCAGAAATAGTCTTATTATGTGTTTCCTTGTAAGTAGAAGCGAAATAAGGGAGTACCATAGGTTAAAGTGATAGTCAAAAGCTGGTTGCTATGTGACTGAAGTTCCTTTGTTTGTATGGACAGCAATTGACAAATTCCTGTATATGAAAAGTATGTTTTTTAAATGTGAAACCAAAAACAAGGAATATCTCAAAAATGACCAAATCCACGAAAAAAGTATATGTAACATAAATAGTGTGTTTTAATGTGCTCTACATTTTTTGTGTGGTAAGTTTTTATTTAGCTCTTACGGTTTAGCAGTTATGCAAAATTCCATAAAATGTATCCAGAATAAAGTAGTCTTCAGAGGCTATTCCCAGAAAGTTCAAGATATATATTTTATTTGTCAGGTAAATATCTTTAATATACGATATTTTAATCAAGATCATAAGAGCCATTTTTAAGAAAATCAAAATTTTCGAAAAAACTTCCAGTTAAAGAGTAGTTGGGTGGGGGGAATTTTCTTGAAAATCTTTGTGTTGCATCCTTGGAAAATACCAAACTTAAATACTAAGTTTGTTTTTAACGCTCTTTTCGTTTTTTGAGCTATTCTGCACACACGCGCGCGCATGCACGCATTTCTAAAAATTTTTTTTTTTTTTATTCAGGGGGTCTCAAACAGTATATTTCGGGTGAAATCTCGGTAACATATTTTGGATGCAATATAATACCTTTTCTATACACTATGTACATAGTACGAGTAGAGAAAATAAAAAATTAAAAGCATAAGATTTTGAGTCAGTTTTTATAACACAAACATCACTTTTTTTTTACTTGGAACAGTTTTGGGACCTTTATTCCAACTGAATCTTTCTTTGTTGGTATCAGCAATGGCGGCGGTGGTAGTGTATTAATTGTGGAGGCATCTGTTGCTGGATCTATGATCTTCCAAAGGTTGCTGTATGGTGGTAAATCAAAATTTGTGATATGGCTCTTTTTCTTCATGATGTAGATCTTCTCCCAGACATCTAATTCTGTGTGTTTTTAAGTTTTATATTCGGTGTGATTTCATATCCGATAATGATGGGCAACTGCTGATTTCTCTGTTTTTTTTTTATTTTGGGTTTCTCATGTGTTTCTTTAATCTGGTTTTCAAACTTCTCTTTGTCCTTCCTATATATATATTAGTTAACAGTCTGAGCATTTAATTTAATAAATTCCTGGTTTTTTGTTTGCAGGGACAGGATATTTTAAATTTTTGCACAGTAGTTTCTGAAAGCTGTAGTTGTTTTTCGGAGCTAAGGTGATGTTATAATTCCTGAAGATTTTCTGAAGTCTGTTGTGTGCCCAAAGATGATAATGTGAATTTTCTGTAGGGTGGTTGTGTGTGTTATGTAGTTCAGTTTTTTGCATTTGTGTATTCTCTTGTCTACTGCACTTTTTTGGAAGCCGTTGTTGGTAGCTATTTGGAGTATCTGTTGGTATTCACTATTCTCCATGGGAATGTGTACTAATCTATACGTTAAAGTGTTCAGGACTGCATATTTGTGGGGTTGTAGCCATAAACTTTATGTAGTTATCTGTATTTGTGGATTTTCTATGCAGTCCAAATGTCAGGCTATGTTTTTCTGTTCTTTTATTTTGATGTCTAGGAATGGTAGGACTCCTTCCTGTTCGGTCTCTATAATGAACTGAATAGATTTGTTTTGTTAGTTGAGTGCATCGTTAACGAATTTCTCCAGAACTATGGCGATGACGTCATCTAGATACCTATACCATTTTTTGTATATATGTGGGAATGCCTCAGTGATGTGTGTCTCGACCGCTCCCAGTAAGTAAAACTAAGTAATGTTTGTGTTACAAAAACCGACTCAAATTCTTTTTTTTTTAATTTAATCACATTACTGTCACAAGCTTCTTTGCATATTTGCAAGTTTTCAATATACTATTTGTTTTGCCTATGCATATTTTATTACAAACCTTATTTACCTTTGTTTTGAGCTAAGCAGGTTTTTAACCGAGTAATTATTGGTAGGTGTCAAGGCAATGTTTTGTTCTTTGAAAATGTTCTGAATTCTGTTACATATCCAAGGGTGGTATATGAACTTTTTGAGATTGTTTTTCCTTTTCTTTGTATACTGTTAGTGCGCTGATGTTTTTAATACAGTTCTTAGTTTTTGCTATGTTTATTTTTTTGAGGACTAACTGTTTGTCAGAACCATTAACTTTAGCTGTTTATTATGCTCTGATAAGTAAAAAAAATAAATAAGGGTTTTAATCAGCTTAAGTGTCCATTAGTTCATTCAAAATATATGGCAAACCTTTAAATTTAATTTAGAAATATTTCTTTTTAAAGTTAAGTTCTGAAAAATGGGGGTTGTCCTGCATTCAAGGTCATCTTGTATAAATGCAGTAATTTACATCATTGTAACCTAAACACTTTGAAATAGTTAAAAATAGCTTGTTGAAAATTTCCATGCACGTAAATTAATTTCCAATTTACCTTTAAAAAGTCTTGATGCATTTTTCTTGTTCTTTTCCCAGATATCAGATGAACAATTTGATCAACAATTTGGTATAGCGGAAGCTGACTGATTGTTAGCTTGTATTGAAGTGTTAAGAAGCATTGTAACTGCATTGTGATATTGTAAAATAAAAATGTTGCACTTTGTACAAATAAATAAAGTGAAAATGTAAAATCAGTTTTTGTTTGCATTATCTTGGAAACCTTTTATCCAGTTTAAATCATTTCTTCAATATGGTGTACATATTTTCTAAAATTTATATTTTTATTTTCTCTACTACTTACCTATAGAATGTTGAAGTATTGCAATTCACCCAAAAGTCTGATACCAAGATTTCACCAGATATGAACGTTTTGCCTCACTAAATCTAGCAAAAGCAGTTTTAGTTTCTCTACATGTACTATGTAAATTGTGTTTAGAGAAGGTATAGTATTGTACCCAAAAATTGCATACCGAGATTTCACCAAGAATACGTTTGGCACCTTCTGACTCCAAAAAAGGCATTTTAGGAAGAGGGCAGTGTTTCTTTTGGGGGGAGGGGGGCAGTATAGCCCAAAATGAAAAGACTGTTTAAAATACCACACATTAAGCTATTTTCATCTCACATAAAATGTATATGTTGAATTTTCTGGAATAACCTCTGAAGATATTTTCATTCTGGATGGATTTTGCATAACTGGTAAACAGTAAGCGATAGACAAAAACTTACTCCACCAAAACTGTAGATCTCGTTAAAATACACAATTTATTTTACATACATTTTTTTTTGTGGAGTTCACTATTCTTGAGATATACCTTGTTATTAATTTCAGTTTCAAAATACTCCTGCTGGAACTTGTCAACTCCAGGCCATGCAAAGAAACAGACTTCAATCCCATAGCAACATTTTAAAACATTTGACAGTCATGATCAAAAGAATCAAAATACTGGAAGTGGTACACAGTGAAGCATAATTACACATTGCTTATAAAATGAGTTGAATTTACACTTGAATTGCTTCACTAAGTAATAAATTACCTGGACACGTTTCTGCTGATGATGAAGGCAACATATGCCTGCGAAACATGTCCAAGGTGAAGCAATTCAAGTGTAAATTCGACTCATTTTAACCAATTTGACTGTCAGTTTAGCCTGTGTATTCCCTTGTTTCCCTTCAACTTACAAGACCATTTCTGATAATGCTTATCTCGATTACCATTAAATAGATAGAAGAATAAGCTTACTAACAATAATTTGTTACAAAGATATAGAGAAAGTCATATGAATGGAACACATCAGATTTTTAGAAAAAGTTCAAAAAGTTTTCAAAAAAACTATCCTTTATGTGGGAAAAATTTTAAAGTGGACTTCAAAGGCTCTTCTTTTAATATACATTTTATTATTCATGCACTTAAGTTATGTTAATTAAAATCATTACAACCATTTTTTCTAAAATAAATGCTTTTGAAAATTTTTCTTGAAAATCTTTGTGTCATATATTTAATAGATGTTGAACTTAATTATCATTTGGTATTTAATGACTTTTCATTTTTGAGATATGTTGTTCATAGACATGAACACAGCAATATGCATGGACCTTTTTCTAAAAATGCTTTTTCTTGGATACATGAAAGTGTATTGCCAGTGAAATCTCTACATATACTATGCACTTAGTAGGTAGAGAAGGCATTGCATTTTACCCAAAAATTTGATGTCAAGATCTCACCAGAAATATGTTTTGACATCCCCTTAGTCCAAAAACAAGCATTTTTGGAAAAAGTTCTGCATGTGTCTGTGGACAGCATAGCTGAAAAATGAAAACTAAGTATATATAAGTTACTATTTTCAAAGGATGTGACACCATGACTTTCAAGAAAATCCCCCTAATCCCAAACTACTTCTTACATGGAAAGATTGTTGAAAATATTTTTCTCAAAAATGGCTTTAACGATTTTGATTAAAATACTGTATATTAAAAATATTTACCAGACAAATAAGATGTATATGTTGAATTTTCTGGGAATAGCCTCTGAAGACCACTTCAAATGACTTTTTTATAACTGTTGAACCATAAGAGATAGACAAAAACTTACCACACAAAGAATGCCATACAACACATAATTTGTCACCATTTCCAAGTTATTCCTTCTTATTGGTTTCACTTTATAGTATGTAGCTTATCTCAAGCAGGAAATCACTTTTTGTGTCATCTCTCTTTTGTATTACTACTGATCATGCAAAGCAAACTGAACTTCAATTGCTCACATGCGACCAACTTTTAAAAGATTTTTTTAATGTTTATTTAAGGTTGTTTTGACTACAAGGACTTATGACGACCAACTAAAAGATTTGATTGTCGCTTTAGCCTATGGTACTCCCTTATTTCCCTTCTACTTACAATGAAGCAAGTAATAAGTCTATTTCTGTTAATGTTTATCTTGATTAGCATGATGTAGTTAAAGAATAGTCTTTTATAAGCACAGTTTGCTTGTAGAACGGGTTGAGAAGGTCTTGTGAATGAAACATATTGGATACTTTTTTTTCTGTGTGTGTGTGTTAGAATGCAATACTTTCTCTACCTTTGTGCAATGTGCGAAGTAGAGGAAGTAACAAAATGGTAAATTCATTTGCAACACTAGTACTTATTAAACACCCTTACAGTACATTTTTGGTATTTCCTTTTAATGAAAAGGGATTCATAGGCTATTCCTAGAAAAATTCAAGATATCCATTTTGTCACACAAACATCTAAAATGTGTGATATTTCATTCAAAACCATGAGAACAATTCTTGAGAAAATCGAAAACTTTGAAAAAATTCCTATGTAAAGGGGAATTATAAGAAACAGTAATAATTACAAAAAATATGATTTGTTCCAACATTACTTTCTCTACATCTCTGCAACATTATTGTTATAAGCTTATGACTTAGTTCCTTATAAGTAGAAGAGAGATAAGGGGGCACCTTAGGCTAAAGCGAGTGTCAAATGTTTTAAAAGCTGGTTGCCATGTGATTGAAGTTCCTTTGTTTGTATGGCCAGGAGTTGAAAACTTCCTGTTTGAGAAAAGTATAATTATTTTGAAACTGAAACCAATGACAACGAATATCTCAAAAATAATCAACTAATGAAAAAAGTATATATTATAAATTGTGTGTTTTAACAAGCTCTACATTTTCTGTGAAGTAAGTTTTTGTCTATCTCATACGGTTTACAAGTTATGCAAATTACAAAATTCATCCACAATAAAGATGTCTTCAGAGGCTAGTCCCAGAAAATTCAAGATATACATTTTTATTTTCCATGTAAATGTCTTTAATATACAATATTGTAATCAAAATCATTTAGATTCATTTTTGAGAAAATCAAAATTTTCGAAAATTTTTCCATGTAAGAGGTAGTTGGGAGTGGGGTTGCATTCTTGGAAGATACGAACTTAAATACCAAGTTTGGTATTTAACGGATGTTTGGTTATTGAGCTGTGCTGCCCACAGATACACACACACACATGTGGATCTTTTTCTAAAAATGCCTTTTCCAGTGAAATCTCAGCATCAAATTTTTGGGTACAATACAATATCTTCTCTATACACTATGTACATAATACATGTAGAGAAAGTAAAAACTTGTTAAAACTGTCTCTCTAAATGAAGAAAAAGTGTTTGAACACACAGTTGTAGAATTAACTGATTTAAAACTTATCTTATACCTTAGTTTTACTTTTGTGCTTTTTGTGTCTGTAAATAAAATCAAAGGATGAAATGCACAGGCATTAAAGATGTAAACTTTAATATTACATACATATTTATTGCACACATACAAAATCATATAGTACATAAAAATCTTATCTTAGAAACCTATACAAATATTCTGTTTTTAAGTAAATAGGCAACATCCATGTTTTCTTGCCAGTACCAAAAGTGTTCATTTAGAAACCATAGTGTAAAAGTAGCACTTTTATCAGAATGCAGCATTTGGCACAAGAACAAAAGGGATGAACATTTTACAGATATCTGCATATACGAGGGCCATCCAGAAAATAACAAACAATTTGGCATAACTAAATAATAACAAAGATGTCAACATAAAACTTTATTTACAAAGTTACAGTACCTTACTCTATTTCTTAACATAATCGCAGTTGTTAGGAGAGATCACTGATGTAGCATGGTATGGTTTAGAGCAGTCAGAGAAGACTGGAATATAGTGCATTACTATCTGTCTGATGAAAGAATGCAGATGTTAGGGAAGATCGATGGTGCAGCATGGCATGGTTTAGAGCAGACAGAGAAGGCAGGAATATAGTGCAGTAAAACATCAGCACTGTGTACCTAAACATGAATAAACTAAACGATTCACAACAAGTTGCTGTTTTCTTTATCATCACTAATGAATATTAACTACTTTGTGAGTGTATGACTATACACAGCAGTGTTTGCATTTTCACTTGATTCAAGCCCCTCACTGTAAGAGACTGTATTCCAGTATTGCCAAACGTACAGGGCGTGCACCAGGAGTAGTGATGTAATACCACTCATCTGCTTGTGTTTATGCAAGCTTCCACTCATGGCCGGCCATCTGCATTCATTCTTCAGACAGGTAATACTGTAACTTTGTAAATAAAGTTTTGTGTTCATATCTTCTGTTATTGTTTAGTTACATCAAATTCTTTGTTACTTTCTGGATGGCCGTCGTGCTTTCTTGCAGACATATGAATGTTTAAACAAATGGTTAAAAGCTCTCTAAGCATTGCCATTCCCAAAGATCAATTTGGGCCACCTGTTAGCTCTATCATCACATTAAAACATGTGATGTGAATAAAGAAACATTTAAAAATGGCTGCAGATATTTCTGCCCCAGTTCCACATCCTCCTTTTCCACTAGATTCAGCTCTACTTGTTTTCAAACCCAATATTGCAAATATTAACTTGCATTGCTATCTAAAAATATATGCACAGATGTTAATGGATAGCATTTCACAGATTTAATTGGATCTTTGAGTGATAATCAATTTGAGACAAAGAAATTTCGAGAGTAAAACATTGAAACAAAAGTGAATGTAACAATAACTACTGTCTGTTCAGCAGTGTTATAGCTAGTGGGTTGGGGTGACTTATCACTCAAGTAACACTTTAACCTGTGGTAGGGGTACACATATGCTGGACTCATGCCAAATGCCCCTCTAACATATGCCTTTACCCCTCGCTTCCTTCAACACTACCTCCTTCCAATTGCTAAACCCCTATGTGCTTGGAAGGGCACCCCATCCCACTAGTTAAAACACTGCTGAACAGACAGTATTTTCAGACAAAACTATGCTTATCTTTGTAAATAAATTCAATTAATAAGGCACAAGATGTTGCTCCAATTGCTGCATATTACCTGCCCACTCTCCTTTATTTGGAATCTTCTTATATACTGCTAAGTAATGCCAAATAGTGGTAAATCAATGATGCCAACCTATGAAAATATGCATTTGTGATAATTTGGATGGGTTTAGCTCTCGCAGATCCCTCGGCTATGCCATGATTTATTGGGGATTGCTCTTCATAAATCCCTTAGCTAGCTTTTCGGCTTAGGGTCCTCAAATCCCTTGGCTATGCTTAATAGCTCTAAGCCATCTCAGCTCTACTCCTGTTCTTCTAAAAAAACATCCCTTGGCTATGCTTTGAGGCATGGAGTCCTTAATTCTTAAGCTATTCTTTAGCATTTAGGGCTCCCTAACCCTCAGCTATGCTTTTTCACTTAGGACCCTCAACCACTTAGCTACGCTTTGTGGCTTAGGGCTCTAAACCCCCTCAGTTACACTTTTTGTCTTAGGATATCAATCCCTTAGTTACCTTTGTGGATGTGGATACAACAATTTTGACTGATACCCTACATCAGGGTTTTATCCAGCAATTTCCATTAACATACTCTGTGTGTGTATATATATGAAGTGAATATTTTGCAGTATGTTCTTGCTTAAAAATAAAGCAGAGAAATGAGCATTATGGTAATAACCAACACTGAGATCTTTCTGTCATTTGTGTAAAAAAGTTTGAATATTAAAACTTGTATCTGTGAAATACTTTTAATTTACATTCATTTCCATTATGAAAAGTTTCTTATGTAGGAAGGAATGTGAGCAGGACAATGAACCGTTCACACTGAGATGTAAGCACAAGACTTTGCACCTATGCTATTCATCTAAGCATTCACATAGATGCATGCTACACAATGTAATGGAAGAGTTTGTAAACTGCAAACTTTATCCTTGGTTGCTTACACAGAGAAAGAGTTCTGCATTCCTTCCTCTATGCATTACCTACTGCTCAATAGTAGACAATCGCAATACAACATTTTGCAGCGCCTACTGGTGTTTACATACATGATCTGTTTGCCCATGCTGCGCCATCTCTCTTTCTCTTAGGAGGTTATGACAGTCTCCTTGAGAATCCTATTTTGATTTGATGGATGTGCCCATCATCTGCATCTAGATTTCTTGGTTCTCTTAAATCGAAGAAGCAGAGATAACTCTTAGTTCATTAAATGTGTAGCTTTATTACTTTCTGCAGTCTCTGTGCTTGTATTATTTTCAATATTTTGGTCAAACAAGTGACATCAGTGCTCCGAGCATCAGTTATGTGTATGTAATTTTTATAACCCATTTATTCATTTATAAAAGATTTAGTGAATTTTCATATATAGGTTGTAACTTTAATAGTGGCAACTATTTATGTATTATAAATCTACAAGTGATACCTCTGAGAAATTTCTGCAGTCCATCAATGTAACCAGCATTGTCTAAACTCATTGCCAGTGATGTGGAAGGTGTAGTATTCCTGTAGCAGCTGCTGTTCTGATGGAGAATATCGGGAAAGTCATGAAGGAGTTCCTTCATCATTAAGACTGGTGAATGTGGTGGATGGAAAAGCGCTTCCCACCCCCAGCAACGGTACAGGGTGCCACATGTGCCAGTGCATTATCTTGCAAACTGACAGGAGGGTCCAAGTGTGTTTGAGCGGCATCATACTGTAGCCATCACTATGCCTCTGTCAAATCTCAGGAACCCATCGAGATGCAAATTTCTCATTTTTAGGCATTTCTTTAGAATACAGAACAGTCATATGCGATATTTCTAATATCCTGGGCTAATTCATGTACTGTCTGTCATTGATCGATGTCTAATAGTGCAGAAACAGCATGCATCAACACTTGGACGGCCTGGCCTAGGCACGTTTGCCACGTCATCATGTGCCTCACTGGAAGCTCAAACCCACCTCGCCACAGTCATGTATGATAATGCCGCCTCAGCAAGACCATCATGACATTGTCGTGCTGTACGATCATGGGAGATTGATTTTTCAGCCAAGATTGCTGTTCCTGCTTTATGAACATGAAAGCACAATCATTTAGAGCAGACACTAACAGGAGACTAACTTCAAACTTCAACTCTTCCCTATGAGTCAGATGGTAGAGTCCATTTATAGGGGGGGGGGGGGGGGGGCAGACATATACTGACATATGGTAGAAGTGACAACAATTAACTCTGTCTCATTTCCCTTTTACAGCAGTGTTGCCATTATTAAAGTTACACTCCATGTATATGATAGTGATGGTTATATTCAATCTGAAACTTGGAAGATATCTGTGTGTAATTTACAGATCTAGGGAATTGGCATTGTGCTTACAACTTCACTGTGAATGGCTTCCCTCATGCTTTATGTCTGCACTTGCACCTCATTGTGAATGTAGCTTAGCTCTTCAAAGCTGCTGTTTAAGTGACACTGAGCTTTTGTCAGAGAAACAAATGAGTTTATAAGTAATCAACTGATTCATTATGTACAGTCCGACGTTGTGGCATGGAGACCACGAAGTTCGCTATTGATTGTCTTGAGCAGCGGGTGCACTCCACAACCACAACGGTTTCTGAAGTCATCCAAGTCGAGTGCCCATATCATTCCTCCACCAAGCCCCATGCTCTTGATGTACTGAGACTGTAACAAAGAATACACAGAATAGAAACACTTTATTTAATTCTTTAAGACTGTATAGTGAACCTGTCACAAAGAATATTGGGTAATGTTGCTGCATAACAGTACCAACTTGCAAACTGAATCAGTGCTGAAAAAACGCGCATATTAGTAACCTGTTTTTTAGAAAAATTGCTGCAAGATCGCAGCCATAGTGTTCTATTTTCTTCACCATATAATGCTAAGGGAACATACCCAGTTATGGAGTCAATGATGCAAGATGACAGTGAAATTAAAATATATTTTCAAGTACTATTGTTCCCCTGCCCTTATCATCAAATAAAAATATACTGCTTTCACAAATAAAGTATCTTTTTGGTGTCCTAATGATTAAAAATTGACAAGTTAAGATGTATGCACGCACATTAACCAATAATCTCTCTTGAAGCTAAAATGGCAGAGAAGTGATGGGACACAGATAATATGTGCTTTAAACTTAACCTGCCTATTGCACATAATGGTTATGTTTTAACACCTATTTGAGGTTATGTGGTAAATGAACTTGCTAAAGGTGGTTTCGTCAGAATATTAAGATACTCCTGTCTCCACTGCAGCACTGGTAATATTTTTGATCAACTAATTTTTGGGTCAAATGGAGAAATTTAATGCATAGGTAACAAGTTAATATCAAATAAAAGCTTATCAATTGGTTTGTTTCTGTTAATGAAGACATAGCAGCAGCAATAATAATAATAATAATAATAATATCTTTGAATATTTCAGCATTTTCCCGCCTTCCTATAATCGCTCTCTTATAATGCAGATCATTGAACTTTTCAGTCCTTTTTTGGTGCAAAGGTTGCTTGTCTAACATTTCACAGCAACATTACTGAATACTGCACCTCTGCAGCGTTTTCAGTTCAGTTCAAAGTTATTCACCAAATGATTTCTTTACAGAAATATCAGCTTCATCAGTTGCAAATAATGCAATATTACAAAGAGAAATAACTTATGGACCAGTAGGTACACATTAATGAAAGTAAATACACGAAGAACCAAAAGTGTAACATGTTTCTATTTACAATGGTTTGATGATTTCAAATGTATAATACATATGCGTAGCAAAATTAATTAACTAGACAGTTTTCAGATAATCATTTACGGAATAAAAACAACGTGTATTAAAAATTTCTTTAATTCCTTCCTAAATACACCCATGTTCAATATTTTCTTAAAGGATGGGGGGGGGGGGGAGATTTATTATACAATTTAATGCCATTATAGTGTGGATTTTTTTCATAGAGGGTTCTTTTATGCCTTATAATGTAAAGCTTTGATTTATCCCTAGTATTATGTGACAAAACTATTTAATTGATTATGTGTGAACACCAGCGTTTCATAAAGGTAAACAGATGGAACTGTTAGAATATTTAAGTATTGAAGTAAGATCTACAGCTTGTACTGCTGGAAAGGTTTAGCATTGATCATATTGTCCTCTTTAGCATTATAAAAATTTTGTTATAATTTGACTTTCCCCAGAACATTATACCATAGGATAAAGTAGGCTATTTTAATATGCAGCATGTAATAAATGAACACAATTGAAAGAAGAGAAGCTACAAAAGCTATACACATCAGGACAGAAAAATGGAGTACTTCATACAGCTGTCAAAATGTTTAATGCTTTTAAATGTAAAAAATTTGCTGTTTTTAATAGTTTAATTTATAGGTTAATTAATTTACCCCTTAATAAAGATGAATTTTAAAATAATATAAACACATTATCAACACTGCTTTAATTAATGGTTTTAATATTGATTTTATTGATAAAAAAATTTATTTGAGCAAATAAAAAGTTCACAAATATTTTCAAAGAGCATGGTATAATATTGGTTCCTCAAAATAAGTGTAGTATAAAAAATTTGTTAGGCTTTTCTAAAAAAAAAAAATAAAAAATTTTGCATTTATCAATTAAATTGTTTAAATTGTAACTTTGTTTACATAGGTTAGACTAAATATCATTTACAAACCAGAGTAAAAGAACACTTTAGGAATATTAAATACAAACAAATTGATAAATCAGCTTGGCAGAACATTTTTGGAAATGTAATCATGAAATAAATCTAGATGTTAAATTATTAATTATTGTTAATTATTAGTAAATTATTAACTGGGAGAAAATATATTAAAGAATAAAAATCAAGCAATGAATTTTGATATACCACCAATTGACTCTCTCACCAAATTTATTTTGATTCCAGTAGTTAGCAATGCCTTAGTATACAATCCGCCTAGTAGCAGTAACATAACAATGTAAATAAACAAGATCGAAAAGAAAATAAGCTGATGATGCAATAGACCATTTTATTGCAAAACTAGTCCTTGGATTTCAAAAAGATAAGTGGAGAATTGTTACAATTATTAATTATTATATTAATGTTTAATGCTTTGCTAAATAAGATAAGAGAAAACATTTAAAACTAAAGAGCTGGTGCTATGTAATGGTATTGAAATTCTGTTGTCTTTGCACAATAAATAAGAAAAAATAATTTTCCATTTGGAAAAAATATAGGAAAATTGAAATCAACACTAAGGAATTTTTCAGAAATGGTTAACCCATGCTTTTGGTTATTAGAGTTCAAACTTAATTAAATCAAACCTGTCCAATGAAACATGTTCTTCAAAGAGACCAGGAATTTAGAAAATAAACTGTGAAGATTGCAAGAAAAAGCAAAAGGAGCACGAAAATCCTTGTAAAAAACTCTGATGTGTTACATTCACATAACTGTTCTAAATAAAGACAATGTTCTTCATCATGCTAATTAAAATAATTGGTCCTATTACTTGCTTCCTTTTAAGTCAAAGGGAATTATGGGAATACATTAGCCTAAAGTCATAGTCAAATCCTTTAAAAGTTTGTTGCTCTGTGAAACAATTAAGTTCAGTTCACTTTGTATGACCCATTTGAGAAAAGTGTAAATATTTGAAAGCTGAAACCAATAACAAGTAATATCTCAAAAAAAGCATATATGACATAAAATAAGCGGACAGACTGAACAGGTATTATGCATTTATAAACTGGCATTTGACATAAATGTAACATTGAATAGACAATGGTAAGTCTAGAAAACACGTAAAGGAGCTCTTCTACAGTGTACAGCAGTTGCTTTGAAATTATATAACTTGACACTATTGGTATGATAATGTATTATTGTTATCGTTACTGACCTTTGTATATATTATTGTTTTTGTAGTATTGTAAATCAAATATATATTAATGCACAGTCATTGTGTTTCTAGTAAAGAGAATATTTTAGCATATGCTTGGATTATAACTATTTCTAGTCTTTACTACTTATATGTGTCCCATAACATGTACTTGTTCAGTTGGATGAAATAATTAATAACATCAATATTGCTAAATGTTTACATTACCTTTCTCCTGATATCTGAGACATCATCGTAGGCTACCCATTGGTTTCCTTTGTATGCATATGGACCCATTCTTCCTTGTGGGTCTCTAACTGGGGTCCAGCCTTCAGCTTTAACAGCATGACATATCTGCAAGAATTCAGAGCTTTAATTTTACTTTTGGCAAATAAACATCATATATACAGAAGGAATTAAACAGAGAGTAATTAAATATTCTACATTCTAACAATTAAGGTCTCATTAAAAATAATATTTATTTAAATAAAAAAACAAAAGAATTTGAGTTGGTTTTTGTAACACAAACATTACTTATTTTCACTTACTGTGACCAGTTTCAGGAACACTTGTTCCCATTTTCAACTCTTAATTCTAACTAAATCTTGCTTCGTTGGTGTCAACAATGGTGTATCACTTGTGGAGGCATCTGCTGCTGGATCTATGAACTTCCAAAGTTTACTGTATGGTGGTAAATCAAAATTCATGATATAGTTCTGTTTCTTCATGATGTAGAACTTCTCCCAGACTTCTGTGTGTTTATAAGCTGGTTTTAACAGTTTTATATTTGATGTAATTTCATGTCCTGATGTCCAAAACTGATAGGCAACTGCTGATTTTTCTGTTTGTTTTATTTTATGTTTCTCATGTGTTCCTTTAATCTGGTGTCCATACATCTTTCTAAGGGTTGAAAATGGGAACAGGTGTTCCCGAAACTGGTCCCAGTAAATAATTACTAGTAAGTAATGTTTGTGTTACAAAAACTGACTCAAATTCTTTTGTTTTTAATTTAATCACATCACTGTCACAAGCTTCTTTGCATATTTGCAAGTTTTCAATTTAAGCCGATTAACAAATCGTGTAGAAGCAAACTTTCCCGGTGAACTCAATGCATGTGTCACATGCTGCATAGCTAACACCAGGATAAAATGGAGGTAATACTGCATACTTTGAAATTCAGCGAAAACCTTGATGGAGCTAATGTAGGTGTAGAAACTTTTTTAAAACTAGAAGAGAAAAGAAAAAATATTTTGGCACTCATACGCTTCTTAAATCTTTGTCAACTTAAGGGTTGAAAATGGCAACAAGAGTTTCCAGAACTGGTCCCAGTAAGTAAAAACAAGTAATGTTTGTGTTACAAAAACAGACTCAAATTCTTTTGTTTTTTATTTAATCACATCACTGTCACAAGCTTCTTTGTGTTTTTGCAAATTTTCAATTAACATTTACTTATTTTTTTATTTAGTCAAGTATTAATAAAATTTAGAAGTGGACTGTCTACTGAACTTTGACTAAATGAAATAAAATGTATTCAAAATGACCATCCTCAGGATCGATGTTGACAGAAAGTGTATAGTGCTTCTTGACAGTGTTAACTCCATGAACATCAAAATGTACGAGATGAATTGGGCAGGATGAGGGTAGTCCCTTGGATTTTCCCCCTTAGCTCCCTAACTCCTCTAAATGATAGTAAAAGCACTGGGTTTTCTCGTACTTGTTTATAGTTCCCGATTTCTCCCCAAATGTATATCTCCTGCATCTTCAATCCTGAGGTCACTTGCTTCTCTCTTGCATGCACAAGCACTACAGTCGGTGAGAAATTTCCTTGTGATTGACACTTGTGGGGTGTGTCATCTGCTGGCAGGGGCTTGTCAGGTTGCTCACCAATCAGAGAGATCATGGGATTGTGTACAGGCTCAGTGGAAATTCAGGCACATGTTCTCATGCATTACTGATCTGATTGTTTGATTTCATTATGTAAAAAGTTCAGTTGTGTTATACACAGTGATTTACATTTATAACCGTTACTACCTTTTATGTATCACCGACATTGCACTTGTTCTCATCCTAGAACTATCACGAGTGACTCCGTGATTGGAAAATATCTTACAGACGTGATAAATGAGTTGAGGCTATGTTAGTCAAAATAATAAAACTTTTAGGTTTAGTGAAGTACAGGACCCAATGTTGAAAGGAGTAGGTGAGGTAACTGGTGAGAAATGGGAAAAAGTAGTTCAATATGCAAAAAGTATGATAGAAAATGCATGGAAAGATGGCATTTTATAGGAAGCAGTGGAACATGTGAAGCTATAGATGGACAGTGAGTAAATATGGCAACAGTATGCCAAGACATTGTCAGCAAGAATGTCAATTACAAGGTAATTTCTCACCAACTATAGACCTGCTCATATCCTATTACCCCCTAGCAATGCACAACTTCTACCTATCTTACCTCATAATAGGCCAAAAAGCCTCCAGCACGAGTGAATGTTCCTGCTTGTCCTGGTCCAGAAGACTTGGCATTCAGACCATGTTCACTAGAATCAGCAAGTGTGAATGACTGTCCATACAATGGCATCCCCATCACAATTTTCTTCTTGTCTGCACCTTTCTCCAGCCAATAATGGATCGAGAAATTCTGAAAACATTTATTATTATTTATGCAAACACTCCAACAAGCAAAGCTCACTTTAAGGGGCTGTATACAAATTATTAAGATCGATGTATAATACAAAAATTAAATAATGAAACTTTGGAAAGGTAAGCTAAAATATGGACATAAATAATCGCTTTCCAAATTTAATAATAATGCAAATTATGGATACCAATAATGATGATAACAATATAAATAGCACAAAGCTAATGTGTTTCTCCAATTTTAGTTTGGAATATATATATTTTTTTTAATTATTTTTTCATTTTAATAGCCCCCTTTAACTGCTGTGTCATATCAGGGGCTTTGAATTGTGAAACAACTGAATATTAACTGTCATTAATTTAAACATTTTATATCATTAAACACACATTTGCTCTCACATGCATACTTGCAGACCCTGTGGGAGATAGGAAATAATTCTGGTTAAAGAAAGATTCCCCATCCTAGCTGGGAATCAAAACTGGCCACTGCCGTTGTCCATACATTTTTGGCACCTCTTTAGGAAACTGTCCATCACTCACCAAAGTTCACGTTGAGAAATGCTGGCATTTTCCTGGCAGATATTTTGTTTTAATTCTTCCAGGGTGTGTGGGTTTGTCTTGTATACTTTATGCTTTAAGTTACCCCAGAGATAGAAATTGCAGGGGGTTAAGTTGGGGACTGAAGGGGCCACAAATCTCTTCTAATAATTCTGAACTGAAACACACTTTCAATTCTTCTCATTGAAAGATTGGCTCTATGAGCTGTTGCAGAGTGTGGTTGAAAAAAGGCAAAATCACGATCCCTGTCTATTAATTCTCTAAAAAAAAAAAAGGTAGGGGGGGGGGGGCAAAATTGTTTTCATATATGTGTGGGAGTCAACTGTTGACTCGAAAAAATTGGGCCTATAACTCTTTCTCCGCTAATGGCACACCATATACCAATTTTTTTTGTCATGAACAATATTAGGTTTCTCGGAGCTGCAATAACGATTATTTTGTGTACACATATATCCTTGAAGGTGAAACCAAGCCTCGTCTGTGGGTCAATTTCACCATTGTATAAATTATTGAGAGTCCACTCATAAAATGTGTTAATACATATGAATCATAAATAAATTCACGCTGTGCAGTAGAAAATAAATGCTGAGCCATAACACACTTTGTGACTAAGTACAGGACAAAGTAATAAAGCACACTGATAATAACTCAACCAGATGATATCACCCTCAGTTCAATACTGCACTTTCAGAGCAGAGAAAAACAAGTCAGCACCGTGACCTTGTGTACAACAGCAGTGTGTTATCATGTGCCTGTGTGTGCAGTGGTTCGGATGTTTTTGGATCCCAAGGTACATCGGCATTCATATTTCTGTATAACTCCTCTAAACTATGTCCTACACAGAAAATAAATACTGATATCATCAGCAAAAAGTGAAGACACTCCATAAAGACAACCTTTTTTCAGATAAATATAAATAAAGAATTTATTGCGTATAAAAATTGGTACAGGCACCATAATATGGGGCTTGGCCTACCTGTTCCTCAAGTAGCTTTGTGAGACCGCTGAGTGCCTCGTTTAATTACTGCTTTTAGCAGAAAGAGATTTAGGTCTACTTACTGCATTGAAATAATCATATGTATCACCAGGGTAGTAATACAGTGGAGCCACATGACCTGTTTTCTTATCCCAGTGGCCATGGAAGTCGTAAGTCATCACTGCAATCCAGTCAAAGTATCTCGAAAGTTTAGGAACATCGTAACCTGTAACATCATTTCAGTAAAATCTTATATTTCCAGCTTTTGTATAGAACTCTATTCAACTTATATATTTATTAATTAAAAATATTAGTTAAATGTATGTAGTTATTTTGTTAATTAAACCGTTTTAAAATGTTTAATGTTTCTAATTGTGATACTACTGAATGGTGATATTTTATTTGTAGAGTTAGATGTTTAGAAATGTATATAAAAAAAAATCTATGTGTTCCATTCCCATGACTTTCTCTAAATCTCTGCAATAAATTATTGTTAGAAAGCTTATGTTTCTATTTACTTAATGATAATGGAGAAAAAAAATTAGCAGAAGTAGTCTTATTACTTGCTTCCTTGTAAGTAGAAGTGAAATAAGGGAGTACCATAGGTTAAAGTGATAGTCAAAAGCTGGTTGCTATGTGACTGAAGTTGCTTTGTTTGTATGGACAGGAGATGACAAATTCTTGTATGAGAAAAGTATAAGTTTTATAAAGGAGAAATGAAAAACAAGGAATAGTTAAAAAATGATCAACCCCATGAAAAAAAATGTATATAAGATAAATTGTGTGTTTTAACATGCTCTACATTTTTTGTGTGGTAACATTTTGTCCATTTCTTACAGTTTAGCAGTTATGCAAGATTCCGTAAAATTCATCCAGAGGCTATTCCTAGAAAATTCAAGATATACATTTTATTTGTCAGGTAAATATCTTTAATTTATGATATTTTAATCAAAATCATTATAGCCATTTTTTTGAAAATCAAAATTTTCGAAAAAAGTTCCATGTAAAGGGATGTTTCGGGTGGAGAGATTTTTCTCAAAATATTCATGTCGCATCCCTGAAAGATACTAAACTTAAATACGAAGTTTGGTATTTTATTGACTTTTCGTTTTTGAGTTATCGCACACACACGCGCACACACACACACACACACACACACAGACCTTTTTCAGCAAATGCTATTTTTTTGGATACAGGGGACCCTAAAACATGTATTTCTGGTGAAATCTTGGTATCAAATTTTTGAGTGGAATACAATACCTTCTCTATTACACTATGTACATTGCACCTGTAGAGAAAGTAAAAACAGGCAGGTAAAATAAAAGACTGTAAAAATGTGGAGAAAAAAAATCTGATGCATTCCATTCACATGATTTTTTCTATTTGTTCTGCAAACAAACCATTCTTACAAAAGATTATGCTTTTATCTACATCATGCTAATGAAGGTAAATATTAACAGAAAGGGCCTTATTGCTTAGTTCCTTGTAAGTAGAAGGGAAATAAGAAAATACACTCACACAAAGTGAAAGTCAAATCTTTTAAAAGTTGTTGCTTTGCAATTAACATTTAAATTTGGTTCTCTTTCCATGGTCAGGAGTAAAACTAAAGATATATGAAATGGGTAAGGACGTCCAGTTTGACAAAAGTTTTAGTATTTTAAAACTGAAACCAATAACAGGAAATATCTTAGAAATTGTTAACTCTACAAAAACAAAAGTATATGACATAAGCTGAGTGTTTGCCAAGATTTACATTTTTTATGTAGAAAGTTTTTGTCTATTTCTTACAGTTTACCAGTTATGGAAAAGTCATTCTGAATTAAAGGACTTCAGAGGATCTACCCAGAAAATTAAAGATATAAATTTTATTTATCATGTTAATATCTTTGATATACAGCTTTTTGATCACAATCGTTAAAGCCATTTGGGAAAATCAAAATCTTTATGTCCCATCCTTGATTAAATATCAACTTTTTGCTTTTTGACTTATCACATTCACAGACTCATCTGTGCCTAAAGCTCAAATGTGTGTCTTTGATACAGAGGACCCTAAAACATGTGTTTCCAATAAAATCTTGTTATTAAATTTTTGGGTGGAATGCAATATCTTCTCTACCTATGTACTGTGTATGAAGTAAAAGGGTTGTGCAAATTATAAAAAAGACTTATAAATTTTAAAAAGTCGTAATAGTATGTTTGATAACAAATACTTGGTTTGGACCCACATGTTATCATAAAGATGTTTTTGTGTTAGCCCTGCCAGGATAATCTAATAAAAACTGTACTGTCTGCTAATTGTAGCAATGGCTGTTGTATGCAGCCTTATTTTCTCTTTGCAGCAACAGCAGAAGTTAAGACTGTGGTCAGCGAGCTAACTTCTCACCTGAAGGTCCCAGGTTCGATTCCAGGCTGGGACAGGGAAGTTTTCTTTAACCAGAATTATTCCCTATACCGCACAGAGTCTGGAAGTATGTATGTGAGAGTGAATGTGTGTGTATTTGAAGAAAATAAAATGATTTAAACCAAACATAAAAGAATCTACACACGAGTTGCTTCAAGTAAAAAGCCCCCCCCCCAATATGACCTTGATGTTAAAGGGGGCTATATGAATGAAAATAATTAAAAAAAAAAAAAACAGTAGAAGTTTGGTGGTGGTGGTTTGTTTTTTATGTTGTATATATGTTCCTTTGTTTGAATGCTGATATTTCTTTTGGTTTTTCCAATGTATACTTTATTGCAGTTTATCTTATAGATACCTGGATAAAAAACAAACAAACAGATAAGTCAGCAGTTGCAGCACATTTTTGGAGTTCCAACCTCGAAATAAACAAAAATACAGAGTTAATAATGCATGTGAACCACCCAATAGACCTTTATGTTTGGGAAAAAATATTTATCTAAAAGAACTTGCACCGGGTGATGAATTTTGAAATACTGCCACCAGACATATTTGACAAGTACATTACACCATCTACAGACATAGATATGGAGAAGGCAACGCCATACATGCAAGTAAAAAAATTTACAGATGATTCACAAATTTAATTCAAGCGTTTAATTATCATTACCATTAGCATTACTACTGTTGTTGTGGATGTGGCTACAGTTGTTTTACGTTACAAGCTATTTCACACCATGTGAATGTAAAATTGTCACCACACAAAATGTATGCCACAACTGCAGGTACCTGTCTATTTATTTGAGGTCAGTTTCTAATTGACTTACCAACATCAATAACTACTTTGCTTGGCGAGACAGCAGACGATAGAAGCAAGCCTTTAGGTCTAAAAACAGCGCTCAACTCCTGGACCAGGTTGGCAAAGCCCTCCTTATCTGAATCTGGTCCAGCGTTGCAGTCCACCTGTAATTATTGGAAGATGAGCAAACATTTTCTAGAGAAATGATTTTAATCTTTTAAGGAACACTAAGAGTGAATTTTCAAAGCCCTTGAGTTTTATCATAAAATGTGGATTCCAGGCTTGTGGGACATGGTCCACCTGATGTTTCACCCGTGGGCATTTTCAGGACAAAGTTGACTTCACACCGGTGTTGGCAAAAATGAGGACAGGTTGATGGCTGGCCGCTTATACAAGGCGATTCAAAAATACTTTTACAAAGTTTGAGGACAAGTTCACTACATCAAAATAAGAAAAAATGTTCATACAAACACATGTCCCAAAACCCTTCGTTCTCAATTTTGTAGACATTCAAAATGTTATTAAACAAAACATTTTAAAGTGACACTTTATTCTATTTTTGACGTTGTCAGCCTGTTAAGTGTTCTACACAAACATCACTTACAGCAAATGGTCCAAATGTCCTCCACTTGCATTAGACATGCATGCACTCACTGAAGAATGGAATGTCTAATACTTCCAGTCAGTGTTGTATGATTTTGCAGGTTTACATGACACGTAGATTTAAGAGTTTCTTTACCCAGGATGTCTGATGCATAAACCAATGCTTTAAGGTATCCCCAAAAGATAAAACTCCAAAGGATTGAGGTAGGGGGAGCATGTAGGCCATGGAACTGGTCCTCCTCTATCTATCCATTTGTCATGCTAGATACCAGCCAGTACATCTCGAACAATGAGACTAAAATGTGCTAGAGCATCATGTTTGTTCTTATTTGCAGAGGCACATTTTCTAATAAGTTCTGAATGAAGACAGCACTTGTAAGGCGTGCTGGAGGAATGTATTACACATCTGATAAATGTTATCAAGTAGCCATGGCAACACAAGGCCAACTCTGCAGGGTAAAATAGGTCAAAGCCTTCTATGAATGAGTGCATAAATAAATGAAGTTACTAGGTTGGACCCAGTAAAGCCATTGAAGGTGAATTTCATTATCAAATTCATAATGCGAAAACAAAGTGTTTTAGAGGATATGTTTATATGAACCTATTTTCTTGTTTCAGTGTCAGAAATCCATCCCCAAACATTGAAAAATAGTTTTGAATCATCTCATTTTGTCTCTAGTGTTTACTAAATGTAAATGACATGTTATTTATGGACGCTCTTTAACTGCTGTGGTTCTCAGCGTCCCATTCTAAATTGGGCGTGAAAGGCCACTTAATTTTGCTCAGAGACCTCTCTATCAGGCTTGAGGTTCTTTACGTGCTGTAAATTTACGACACAGGACCAACGGCTTTACTTTCCTTCCAAAGGAAGCCATGCTAAGGGTTTTTACGTCTGAAAAAATCCATTGTCCTCCACCGGGTTTGAACCCACAACCTTGAGTATATGAAGTCAGCATGGTAACCATTACACCATGGAGGGCAGCATAGTGTTTCTGTGGATACTTGCACACTTTAAAGAAAATTTCAGGGGGGGGGGTTTAATTTTTTAACCAATTGTGGTTAAAAATTCACGGCCAGTATTCCTTAAGAAGATAAAAACTACATGAAAATATTGAGTCTGACTTACCTGCCAACATTTGGGATATTCCCAGTCTAAATCCAAACCATCAAAACCGTACTTCTCAATGAACTGTGTTACTGTTTCAACAAATTTTGCTCGAGATCCTGGATTATTCACAAGTCTGCTATATTTATCACCCAGTGAATCATTCCATCCTCCAATTGCAAGTAGAACTTTTATTCCTTTCTTTTTGAATTCTGTAACCTTTATGTAAAACTCTGAAAAATAAAAAATAAAAAAAAAAAACATTACAGATCATTTTAAAAGATTAGTTAATTGCATTTGAGGTTAAAGGAACCATATCCTATGTCACTAATTAAGATCTCAAATTGTATACTTTTTCCATAGCATCTTGAGAAACAGCTGAATGGTAACAGCACTTCAATATTTTGTAAATAAGTTAGTGGCACAAGAACATTACTTAATATTACTTGTGTGTTTAAAAGATGTTTAATAAATAGTGCACCCATTATACACAATTACAAAACATTCTTTAAAATGTAGAGGACTTAACAATTATTCCCCAAAAGCTCAAAAAGTACATTTAACTGTCATATAAATATACAGTAATTATGTTATTGTCATTTTTGAGAAAATAAAAAATTTAAAGGATTGTTTGGGGTGATAGCATTTTCTTCAAAATTGTCATGTTGGATCCTTTAAAAATGCTGAATGCAAGTTTGGTGTAAAATGATTTTTTTTTTTGTGAGCTCACCACACATGCAGAGCTTTTTGTAAAACTTTTATTCAGGTGGTCAAAAAATGTATTTTCTATTAAATCTGACATCAAGTTTAGGATAGAATACAATCTACTCTATCTAGGTAAGTAGTAGAAAAAGTAAAAATCTGATGTGTTCCATTCATATGACTTTCTCTATATCTCTGTAACAAATTATTATTAAAAAGCTGATTCTTCTATTTACTTCATGCTAATTGAGAAAAAAATAGCAGAAATGTTCGTAAATTTAAGGGAAATAAGGGAATACACTAGGCTAAACTAACAGTCAATATATTATATATATTAGTGATATTAAAACAGCAACAACATTGCAAATTTTCCACATTTTTACTTTTTTGACCTCGCAAATATTGTTTTTTCAATTTCTAGTGAAATGATATATATAACTAGAAAATTGAGGATCAGAAGATAGCTGCTTATACTAAAAACAAGAATGAAAATGTGTGATTCTAAATTACAAGTAATGTCAGAGAAAAGTGTACATAAATTCATGTGTTAAGAGCAAATGTTATTATATTTCTGCTGACTAAAATACTTTTTTACAGACTCAACCATATAAGTTATCAATTCAAACAACAATTTTAAATAATTCCCGTGCTTTGTAGAGTAATTCATAAAATTTTGAGGAAGAACCATTAAGAAGTTTAAGAGCAGTGGCAACTTGACTCACATAAGGTGTAATTTCCACATGCTGAGATGGCCTTGTCCCCTTAACCTTAAAGCAATATTTCGACAAACACCATAAGGATTTTCTGTTGTCATATTTTTAGGAATTACAGTAGTGTTCAAGTAGATATTTGAAGGGTTTGTTTTTAAATTAATACAACAATCAGGAAAGGTACATAAAAATACTAACCATTGTCAATATCTGCCCATGTGTCATGAGGTTTTATTGTAAGGGTATTTCCATCGAGAACAGCAAAGCCATATGTTATATGTGTACAAAGTGTATAATCAATGTCCTCTGGAGTGTACTTTCCAAGTCCTTGTCTGAAAAAAATGTAGAAGCAATATTGCTATTAATTGATAGTAATATTTCATTCACTGGATTTTACTTTCATTCTGACATGACATTGCAGAAAGTAAATGAAATGGAGTTTTATTTATGGACATTCTTTAACACATTGGAGCCCAAGCCCGAGAATAGCTCAGGCCTTGCGAAATGTTCATGAGGCCCAAGCCCGAGAATAGCTCAGGCCTTGCGAAATGTTCATGAGGCCCAAGCCCGAGAATATCTCAGGCCTTGCGAAATGTTCATGAGGCCCAAGCCTGAGCATAGCTCAGGCCTTGCAAAATGTTCATGAGGCCCAAGCCTGAGCATAGCTCGGGCAGGTATTTTAATGCTTTTAATCCAATTCCACGACCTTAACTCGGTCTTGGGCTCTGCGGCAAAGAACATACATTAGTTATCATTTAGTTGTCTGATTTGTGCTGCCATCTGCCCTTGTTTTAGTCAACTATTAGGAATTTTAGGAGATTTAGTAATATTGGCTGCTCTTGGGTAGTCGTGCCATTTTCTTTGAAGATGGTGATCTGTTTGTTAAAATGCTGCATTTTTCTCGATTTCTGTGAACTGAAGCTAAAATTCAGGATACAAATGAAGCTATGGAAAATTCTGATTCCGAGGGAGAGTTTTTTGAACTTTGAATAAATGGAGTGTAAGCAGCTTTATGTAGTTTTTCTCAAACTCATATTTAATACTTTTTGTAATTTAAAATAAAATATTGATATGGAAGTTATGACTATTTTCTTACTTGTTGAGAAATCCTTGAATACCATACTTTTAGATTTTCCTAATTCTTTTTGGCAGATTTAATTGATGTACTGTAAATAATAACTCAAAATAGGCATAAAAAACCCTGGGTTTCTTGGCCCTTCAACCACAGGAACTCCCGGGCTTCAATATGTTAACTTGCTGTGATTCTCAGCATCCCATTCTGTGTTGGGTATGAAAGACCGCTTAATTTTGCTCAGAGGCGTCTTTGTCAGGCTTGAGGTTCTTTACGTAAATCTAAGACAGGGTGGTGCCATGGCCAAGTGGTTAGACCGCTCACCTCCCATCTAGATGGCCCAGGTTTGATTCCAAGTGCCAGCATGTAGGATTTGTGATTATGAAGCAGCGTCTGGACAGCTTTTCTCTGGGTTCTCTGGTTTCCCCTGCAGTCATTCCACCAAATGTTCCATCATCACCTTTCCTATCATCCATTTCGCTTGCATTTCATATCATCCACTTCCTCACGCTCATGCCTGGCTACAGGCCAACCACACATTCCAGGTTCTCCATTCTGAGGGTAAGCTGACTAGGAAACAAAAATCTATGACACAAGACAAACCAAAGAAAGTCATGCTAAGGATTGCTACACCTGAAATAATGCCAAGTTTGAACCCATGACCTTGGGTGGTCACCACGCAGGGCGGCTCACAGCAAGTGAGTATGCTGCTTAGGCAAAGAGAGAGAGCTATGAAGTCCAAGGCCTCGATAAATAATCATAATACTCTTGCATTTTACTAAATCCACTGGTACACACATGGTAGGGAAAATATGCTACAAAACTTGGCCATCAGGCACACAGTCCATCTGCCGGGCACGTCCTCTACACTTGGCATGGAGGTCAAATAAAATCTCAAATCACATTAACAATGTTCAGAATAAACACAAAACTACTTTATTTATTTACATAGAATGACCCACCCAATGAGCATGTTGCTCTAGGTAGGGACTGCCCTTTAGTGAGGCAGTAAGCAAAATAAAATAAACACATTAACACATATAAAAAGGAGTATATAAGTATAAATTTTATATATATAATTTTTTTAACCTATTTTGTGTGGGTGTGTGATTTTCTGTTGTTAGGGATTATATATTGCTCAAGTATGTATTTGAAGAGTTTGGGATAAGTTACATGATTCTTTGATGTTAAGTAGGAGACTGTTATATGTTTTGGTGGCACTATGTAATATACTTTTTATTCCATATTTGGTAGAGTTGGTAGAGTTGGTAGAGTTAACTGACTCTGTGCATATAATCAAAGGAGATGTTGGAAATGCCATCCATCAATACATCTATAGCATTTTCTGAGGAAATTTCATTCACACACGTTAGCTCAGCTTCCAAAATAGTATTAATTTCTGTCCTGATATTTTGTTTTAATTCTTCTAATATGTGGGGATTAGTTTGTATATTTTATTTTTCATGTTGCTCCATAAACAAAAATCGCTCACCGTAAGATCAGGGGACCGAGTGGAACATAAACCCTTACTAACGATTCTATCCTCAAACATTTGTGCAATAAACTGTAATGATTCATCGGTGGCAGAATCCTGCTGCAAATATCCAGACTGACATTCAGTGTCCATCAGCTGTTCAAAACATGGTGCCAGTATATTATTTCTGTATCTTTCTGCATTTATGGCACTCAAAATATACACTGTATTATTCTGTATCCATTTATTGCACACCACACCCCAATTTTTTGATCATGCAAGGGAGTTTCATGAACAAAATTAGGTTTGTCTGTAGCATAATATCAGTGTTGTCGTGATGACATATGACCATGTAAATGCAACAATGCTTTGTCACTGAACATATTAATTGTGGATCAGTTGTTCCATCATTAACATTCCTGAAAATCCAGTTACAGAAATTTACCGAACTATAGTGATCATGTGGTAGCAATGCCTGGGCAACAGTAACTTTGTATGATTTGAATTTTAAAAGTTTTGTTGCTTTCCATGCTGAAGCTTTTGAAATGCCATTTCTTGAGTAAGATGCCTAACAGATTTTCGAGGTGGCCATTCTAACCTTTCTCCAATTTCGTATAATTTCTGCTCTGTAAGTACATACTTGTTTATCTTTCTTTTCCTATCACAAATTGCTCCTGTCTCCCTGAATTTATTTACAAGCAAATCTACTCAGAACACACGCACTAGGAAATTTTTAATTTCACCCTACAAGATGATACAAGCACATACATAAACACCCTTTGTGGTACTGTATACAGCACTTTGAAAGCACTTCAAGCAAAACTAAACACTTCTAAACATTCGTAATGTTGGATAGGTAGAGTCAGACTGAAAAATTCAATGCCATGGCCGGGATTTTAATCACGGATCTCCCGATCTCTAGTCGGTCGCTCTTCCATGGTAGCTCAGTGGAAGAGCAACTGGCTAGAGACTGGGAGATCCATGGTTCAAATCCCAGCCATGGCATTGAATTTTTCAGTCTGCTCTACCTATCCAACTCCTGTCCTACACAAGGCTTGTGTGAAAAAACAATTATTCCATTCGTAATGTTACTCACATGTGAATTGGACTAGAACAGAAGAAAAACTGACGCAGAATGGATGTGGGACAGTTAAAGTCATATGACAATCAATGGCATATTTACCTGTACCAAGCCCAGTTGGTGAAATAGCAGACAACTTTATAACCAGTATCAACTGGCATTATGTGATCTGTTGCTGGAGTGCTTGGTTTCGTAGTTGTTGTTGGTATTTCATTGCCTTCTTCCTCACACTTGGTGTTCTCTGGCCAGTCACAGTGGTCCTACGAACACAGATAACCATTACTGAAAATATTTCATCAACATGGTAGGTAGTCTCCAATATGTATTGCTACATATGCCATTCTTCCTCTCAACTGCTTTCATAGGATTAGGATTAGTAATAGATAACAAACTAAACTGGGGAAAACATACTGAAAAATTTGATGTGCTCCATTCACATTACTTTCTCTACATCTCTGTTGTTAATAAGCTTACTCTTCATGCTAATTGAGATAAACACTAGCAGAAACAGTCTTATTACTTAGTTCCTTGTAAGCAGAAGGGAAAAAATCTAATGTGTTCTATTCACATGCATGATATTCTCTACACCTTTTAATCAAAACATTAATCTGTTATCTACATCATGCTAATCAAGATAATCATTAGCAGAGTTAGTCTTATTACTAGCTTCCTTGTTAATAGAAGGAAAACAAGAAAATGCACAGGCTAAAGCAATAGTCTAGTCCTTTGAAAGCCGGTTGATATGTGAAACAATTGAAATTACAATTGCTTTGCTTGCCAGAAGTAAATAAATGAGAAACGAGAAGAAAAATGTCCTCCAGTTTGAGAAAAGTTTTAAGGGGCTTAAAATTGAAACTAATAATCTGAAATATCTCAAAAATGTATAACTCTACAAAAAAAGTGTATATGGCATAAATTGTGTTTTAATGAGATCTACATTGGATCTAGTAAATTTTTGTATATCACTTATGGTTTACCAGCTATATAAAAGTCATCCAAAATGAAGAGATCTTCAGAGAATATTCCCAGAAAATTCAAGATATAAATTCTGTTTGTCATAAAAATATCTTAAACATAAGATATTTTATTAAAATCGTTACAGGCATTTTTGAAAAAATCAAAATTTTCAAAAATTTTTCCATGTAAAGGGTAGTTGCAGTGGGCGGAATTTGTTGAAAATCTTTGTGTCACATCCTTGGAAGATGCTAAGCTTAAATATCAAATTTGGCAATTAACAGTCTTCGTTTCTGAGCTATGCTGCCCACACACATGTTTTTTTAAAAATTGTTTTATTCAAGGGATCTCAAAACATATATTTCTATTGAAAAATTTACATCAAATTTTTGGGTGGAATGCAATACCTTTTCTACCTACTATATGAATAGTACTTGTAGAGAAAGTAAACAAAGTTTTATGAAAATTAGGTTTTAAACATTATCAACATGTCATATTCTGATTTATACTAATGAACCTCCTTAAAATTGAACAGAGGATTTCTAAGCCTCAGCTACACCGAGCCAGGTGCCTCAGGCATTTCATCTGGGATTGGCATTTGGGAGGTCCAGGTTCGTTCCCTGTTAACCACGCACTCTGACTCTGGGTTTTTCCGTGGTTTTCCTGGGGCCACTTAGGCGAATACTGGGGTACTGTATATCTACACGGTTCCTTTCATTCCTTCATTTCATTTCCCTTCTTCATCTTTCAGGTCGGAGCAGGTGTAGCTTGAGGCTTTGCAGGCAGATGGCACAGATTCTTGCTCTGAATGAAACTGTATTCTCCATGGTTGCAAAGGTTGAGGCTAGGTGCCATTGTAGATGCCTCCTTCCGGCCTCCCAGAACCCCGTGGCATGCTAGGGCTGCCATCTAGTGAACTGTTAGGGACTTCTGTGCATCTCTGTCATTTCCTGCTTGCTGGCCTGGCTCTACCCTCCAGTATACATAGAAATAGTGTTAAAGTAAAGTGTTATTTACCTTGTTCCAATAAAGCCCTGCTGGGCACGACTGTTCTGTTAGGACTCCAAACTGACACAAGTAGTATTTCTGACAGTTGCTTGCATGTGAAGCAAATATTCTCCCTCCACAAGTTGGATCATTGACCAGTCCACCAGATATTGTTGTCCAATCAGGATACTGCACACGGTTATCTGACGCTGTAAAATTAACACTATGACTTTGAGCACACAAGTTTTATTTTAAACGAAAGATAGAGTATCATTGGCCAACAGCAATATCATTATGATAAATACAGAAACATAATTAAAAGTTCAAACAACAAGATGTAAAAAATGGCGTGTTATTTATGGATGCTCTTTAACTGCTTGGTTCTCAGCATCCCATTCTATACTGGGCATGAAAGACTGCTTAATTTTGCTCAGAGGCCTCTTTATCAGGCTTGAGGTCCTTTTACATGCCATAAATCTACAACATGGGACCAACGGCTTTATTTCCCTTCCAAAGGAAGCCATGCTAAGGATTTTTACACCCAAAAACAAAGATGTGATCTACACAAAAGCAGATAAGGGCAATAAGCTTGTAATAACCCACAGTCACCTGATCTGCAGCCAATAAAACTTCAGTGTGAGGAACTTGACAGAGAATTTCGAAAAGAATGTCCCACATCTATAAACAGGTAAAGAGAAATCCTTCTGACATCCTACGCAAATTTTAAAAACTTCTTAGTAGAATATTCAGAATTGTAAAGAAAGTGATTGCTGTTAAGAGTGGATTTTTTTGACAAAAAATGCAGTACAGAAACACATCTTTCGTGGTAAAATTAATGCAACTCAATATTTATTGCTATGCAGCATATGTTCAATCATTTAAAATAATAAATTGGTATAAAAATAAATTGTTTCACCTAATTTGGTTCATTCTTTTTAACACATTGAAGCTCAGATGTTTCTTTAGTTGATGAGCCAAGAAACCTAGGATTTTTACACCTACTTGGAATAATTATTTAAAGTACATTGATGAAATCTGCTAAAATGCCTTGGTACAATCTTAAAGAATGGTTTTCAAAGATTTCTCAACAAATAAGAAAATAGTTTATAACTTCTGTATTAATATTTTATATTAAATTTACAACAGTTATCAAATATGAGTTAGAAAATATCTGCATAAAGTAGCTGATACTCCATTTATTGAAAACTCGAAAATCTCTCCCTCAGTATTGCAATTTTCCAGAACTTCAATTGAATCCTGAATTTCAGCTTCAGTTCACAGAAATCAAGAAAAACACTGATTTTCACATTTCAGAATACATAGCAAACTGACCTTCAAGGAAAATGGCGCGAGTGACCCAAGAGCAGCCAACATTACCAACTCTCCTGAATTTCCTAATATTTGACTAAAGCGAGGACAGATGGCAGCACAAATCAGACACCTATATGATAACTGCTGCATGACCTTTGCCTATGCATCATGGAATTGCATTAAAAGCATTAGAAACACCTGCCCAAACCATGCTCAGGCATGGGCCGCATGAACATTTTGCACGGCCCGATCTGTACTCAGGCTTGGGCTTCAATGTGTTAATTATTCCTTCATTTTCTCAAAAACAGCTTAGTGTCCAAAAATGTTTGATCAGCAGTGTATATGTTCCAAATATGTGTTTAAAAATTATGTCATCATGTCTTCTTTTTGTAAAGATGTTATGCTAAATTTCAAAATTAAATTCTAAAAACAGAAGGTCATCTTGCATTTAAGGTGATCCCGTATTCGGATAAATATGCTATTTAAGAATGTAGAAATAATAGAGTGGTTAATTTAAAAGAATTTGAATCGGTTTTTGTAACATAAACATCACTTAGTAATTACTTACTGGGACTTTCTTCGGGTACACTTGTTCCCATTTTCAGCCCTAAATTCTGACTTTATTTATTTATTTGTTTGTTTGTCCCTCAGTCTGTCTGGCTATTTATTTATTTATTTATTTGTGTGTTTATTTATTTATTTGTTTGTTTATTTATTTAGTATGGTTAACTGAGAGTTGCTGAAGGTTTTTTTGGATAAATTTGCAACATGGTTTTTGGAAGGTCTCTTTTTTTGGATTGAATTATTTTTATGCTGTTTTGCACAAAGATTTTGGAGTTTTTTTCTTTAAGATAAGCGTCTTCCTACTCATTTTTCCGCTCAAGATCAGCAAGAAATTTGAGCACAAATTTTCTCAAAATGTGTAACCTAATTTTTGCGGTAATGCTAAATGTTGTCATAAAGTTGTAGCTTTAAACTGTGTAATTGTGCACAGTGTTTGTTCCTTTCAGTTTCTATTACATTTTTATCTGCGATTCTTTGATTCTTGCTGTTACTGTTGTATTTTACGTAACCTCTGTCAAAATTTCTGGTGACCTGATGTTATAGGCAAAGATTCAAGAAGCGCATGTCTGCCAATGTATTTTAGCTTTTTTCTTCCAGTTTTAAAAAAGCTTTTACACCTACATTAGCTCCAACAATATTTGTGTTAAATTTAATTGCATGCTGTAATACCTCCATCTTGTTTGGGTGCTAACTATGCACCCCATGACACCATGTGCATTTATAACACTAAATTTCAAAAGAATCGGATGTGTTCCATTCACATGACTTTCTCTACATCTCTGCAACAAATTATTGTTTAAAAGCTTATGCTTTTATTTACTTCATGCTAATCGAGAAAAATTAGCAGAAATAGTCTTATTACTTGCTTCCTTGTAAGTAGAAGTGAAATAAGGGAGTACCATAAGTTAAAGTGATAGTCAAAAGCTGGTTGCTATGTGACTGAAGTTCCTTTGTTTGTATGGACAGGAGTTGACAAATTCCTGTATGAGAAAAGTATGTTTTTCAAAGCTGAAACCAAAAACAAGGAATACCTAAAAAATTATCAACTCCATAAAAAAAATTATAGTACATAAATTGTGTGTTTTAATGTGCTCTACATGTTTTGTGTAGTAAGTTTTGTCCATCTCTTACAGTTAAGCAGTTATGAAAAATTCCGTAAAATTCATCTAGAATAAAGTAGTCTTCAGAGGCTATTCCCAGAAAATTCAAGATATACATTTTATTTGTCATGTAAATATCTTTAATACACAATATTTTTACAAAATCATTAAAGCCATTTTTGAGAAAATCAAAATTTTCAAAAAAAGTTCCATGTAAAGGGTAGTTGGCAGTGGAGGGATTTTCTTGAAAATCTTTGTATCACATTCTTGGAATATACCAAACTTAAATACCAACTTACGATGCTGATGTTGCAATCTGGAACTGTCTGCATCAATATCACACTTTGGACCAGGACCTGGATAGTTTCTGAGGATCCTGTTAATTGTACGTAGAAGAGGATATGGCTCACAGGAACATACATTCTTGAAGTCATCCAAATCCAGAGCCCATATCATGCCTCCACCCAATCCCATATTTCGGATGAAGTTGGATTTGTACCGAATCATGGCTGCATCATCAAATGATACCCACTGATCTCTTAAGTAGGCATAAGGCCCCATGCGACCTTTCGGATCCTTGATTACTTTCCAGCCCTTTTTCTGAATATTGGTACATATCTGCAAAAAATAAAGAAGTACCGTTTGATTCTTTTTCTTCTTAGCAAAGTACATTGAAGTTACTTAACATATTAAATACCTCAGAATGAGTCTAGTGATGATGGAGAACACAGTCTCTGAAACATGTTCCGTAAAATATAGAAGACAAAGAGAAGCACAGACACAATATTTTTAAAAAATCTGATGCATTCCATTCACATGACTGTTGCTGCCTGTTCTACAAACTATTCTTACAAAATATTATAGAATTTAAAACAATGTTGTCAATACAAAAATCATGTGTACTGTAAGTTGTTTCCACTCCTCTTCCCCAAAAGTAATTGCTCAACGACATTCGCATGGCATCAGCTATGCAGCAAGCCACATGATTCTTTCCTTGCTGGGACAAGACCTGAAAGAGTTTTGGTTGGTGGCATCAGATGGCAATGAATATACTGAGCTGTTCGTCCTGCCTCTGGTGGTTGAAGAGGAAACATCTCCTGGTCAAGCTTTGGGCGCTTACAGACCATGTCATCTGAGGAATAGTTCAATGGAGGAATAGTTCGTGTTAGCCTGAGGGTAAATTTAGGTGAGCAAAATTCAGGGGTAAATACTCTTTGGGTAAGTCTAAATTACTTCTTTATCTTCAGCTGCCTGTGATGGCCTTACACATAAGCCAGCATGGAACTAAGTTACACATTTGCTAAAAAGATTCAAAATTATATTGAAAGGAATTTTGTAAATCCTTCAAGATATGACAGCAAGTGACATTGTAGCAATTTAATACAAGTAAATCAATTGTAGAATGGAACTTCTTTCTTCTCATTAAATATTTCAGTTCATTCATGTTCATGTTTTCTTATTAGCTAAATATAAGTGGATCTATGCATTCAATAGTAGCACCTGATTGAAGAGAAAAGACAGCACAAGCTTATTCTGGGACAGATGGAGCATTCTGCTTGTCGAGTCCTTTCTCAGAAATGCAACCATCAATGTGGTGCAATATTGTGAAACATTGAGAAATTTTCTGTGTACAATTCAAAACAAAAGGCATGCCTGCATGCTGCTGGTGTCACATAAAATCTCCGGATAGATGAATTTTTAGTCCAGAACAGAGACCTCCACAGGCCGCTACCACGAGTTCATCAGTGAATCTCTGTTGAAAATGGTGGCAACAGCCACCGAAACGTGTCCAAAGTAAGTTACTTTATTTCAAGAGTGAAGTTGGAGTGTAATCTATGTTTTTACTCCTATTTGGCTTTTAGAATGTTTGTATAAAACAAAACCTGGTTCTCTCAAGCTTAATAGTGAAATAAAATATCATTATCATTATTAGTCATTATTATTATATCATTATTTTGAGTAATATTGTAATGGCTTCTTCGATTCCACCTTCTGTATGATATTTAGGTTACCTTAAAATCAATTGCTTTCTGTTTATTTGTGTACCAAAACTGTTTATTTCTTCATTGCCACAGCAGCAGAAGCTGAAAAATTAACCTATTGAATTTGCTGTGTTGCAATATTGTGCAAAAGAAAACGGTAATTACTTTATGAATGGAAAGATTTGCAAATAAAAGTGTTAAGGAAAAACAAAATTAAATGTATGAGTTAAGGTGTAGACACTTGTTGCTTCACCTACTGGTTTTTTAAACAGGACAGGTTTCAAAAGCTGTTGCTTCTATCTTCAGCTGTAGTTTCTCAAATGCTGTGTCTCCACCATATCTATGGCATAATGTACTTGTCAAATATGTGTGGTGGCAGTATTTCAACATTCATGACCCAGTGCAAGCTCTTTTAGATAAATATTTTTTCCCAAACATAAAGGTCTATTGGGTGGTTCACATGCATTATTAACTCTGTGTTTTTGTTTTATTTCATGATTGGAACTACAAAAATGTGCTGCAGCAGCTGACTTGCGTGTTTGTTTCTTTTTTATGTTATACATATGTTCTTTGGTCCAGATGCTGATGTTTCTTTTGGTTTTCCAGTGTATACTTTATTGCAGTTATAGCAATTTATCTGGTAGATTCCTGGTTTTTCTTTTTGGGGTATAGGAAACTTTGGAGATGCTCTTAATGAATTTTCAATGAAATACCACCACCAGACGAATTTGACAAGTACATTAAGCCACAGATATGGAGAATAAAAGGCCAGACAAGAAACTACAGCTGAAGATAAAAGCATCAGCTTTTGAAACATGTCCTGTTTAAAAAAACAGTAAGTGAAGCAACAAGTGTCTACACCTAAGTCATTGTTGCTTCACTGTCTCTAAGCTTCTACAACATGACCTTTAATGGTTCAAAAAGATGATAATAGGTCACCATTCATCCTGTATAAAAACATTTGCCTATTAACATTGTGAAAGTCTTTTTTCATAAAATAAATAATCAGATTGTGTGTGTATTTAAAGATATTTTGTAGAGTGGTTTACCTCATAATAAGACAAGAAGCCTCTTGCTCTGGTTGCTTCCCCTGCCTCTCCGCCGCCATATGTTGGGGCATTCAGACCATTTTTATTGTTATCTGCCAAGCTGAATGACTGACCATACATTGGCATTCCCATTACAATTTTCTTAGGATCTGCTCCTTCCTTTATCCAGTAGTTGATTGAGAAGTTCTAGAACCAAAAAATAAAACACATACCTGTTAAACTAAAAAGTTTATGTGACATTTCTATTTTTTTCATTGTCAATGATGAATAAAGTTTCCGTTAAATCTATATATATATATATATATATATATATATATATATATATATATATATATATATATATAAATGAATCGCCGAAATGTATGTATGCGCATCACTTCTAGACGACTGCACCAAATTGAACAATTCTTTTTGTTGTGTTTGTTATTGTCACAAGATTTGTGGAAGAGAAAATATTTAAAAATTGTACAGGAAAGTTGTTAGAGTCTCATAATATGAATAATAACAGTGTCAAGGGTATGCATTTCAGTTAAAAGCTACCAGATGGCAGTGGTACCACAGTTGCTTGTTGCTAGTACTGCTATATTTTCTTTCCCCACTCAATGTTGAGGTAACGCACTAGTTTATCGCAACGCAGCAGTAAAATTCAAATACATTTTTATGTAAAAAATAAAAGAATTTGAGTCGGTTTTTGTAACACAAACATCACTTATTTTTTTGTGTTACAAAAACCGACTCAAATTCTTTTATTTTTTATTTAATCACATCACTGTCACAAGCTTCTATGCATATTTGCAAGTTTTGAACATTTTTATGTATTAACTGTCCTTTCCTTACTCCTTTCATTTAAAATAAAGAAGCAAAGAAGCTTTCCTGGCAATGAACACCTGGAGTAAGTACTTATTTATTTGCCACTACATGGCAGTAGTAGCATTTTTCCTCCTCATTCAGTGTTAAGGTAACACACCAGTTTATCGAGACAGTGACACAATGTAGAGCAGTAAATTTCAAATACGTGTATATGTATTAACTGTCCTTTCCTTACTCTTATCCTTTAAAATAGAAGCAAAGAAGCTTTCCTGGCAATGAACACATAGAGTAAGTACTTATTTAGATTTTGTCTCAGTTTTTTCATTAGGTACACTATCCATGCGAAGCCGGGGCAGGCAGCTGGTTTACCATATTTATCTGAATACAAGACAATGTTTTTTTCCAAAATATTAATGTTCAGAACCAGGAGTTCATCTTGCATTTGTGATATATTTTTTCCACATACCATGCAGAGAAATAGTAAGTTTCAAACTTTGCAGGTACCGTAGTGGTAATACCTGGGGAAAATAATACAGCATTACTATCAAGATTGCAACATGCACAGCAGATTTTGTGCACTTCAATTTGTGCCAAAAATTGGCTGTTAATGGGCCTAAGAACATTCTCATTGGAAAAAAAGATTACTCTCCGAGACTAAAGTAAAATTAGAGGACTTCCTTTCACATCAGTGGCTCCACATAATCTACTGGAAGCAGAAAGTGCATTTCTCCTCCTCCTGCTACACATACGGTATTTTTCCAGTTTCCCCTCTACCTCTCTGTATCGCCCACAACGTGAATTTATGCGCAAATTTGAATTAGGTAAATGTTTTACAATATATTATATTAAATGTGTTGACTTAATAGAAAAAACTCTGATGCGTTCCATTCACATGACTTTCTCTAGCTGTTCCACAAACAAACCTTTTATTTAAAAGATCATTATGTTATCTATGTCATGCTAATCATGATAAACATTAGCAGAAATAATCTACTTGTTTTATTGTAACTAGAAGGGAAATAAGCAAATTCACAGGCTAAAAGCGATAGTCAAGGTCTTTGAAACAATTGAAATTCCATTCCTTTTTATTGTCAAAAGGAAACAAATAGGAAGATGTCTTTCCATTTGAGAAAAGTTTAAGTGCCTTAAAATTAATACCAATAATCTGGAATATCTCGAAAACAGTTAACTTTACAAATTGTGACTTTTAATGAGATCTACATTTTTTGTGGTGCAACTTTTTGTCTATCTCTTATAGTTTGTCAGTTATACAAAAATCCTCCAGAATGAAGAGGTCTTCAGAAGCTGTTCCCAGAAAACTCAAGATATACATTTCGCTTGTCATAAAAATGTCTTAAACATAAGGGATTTTAATAAAAATCATTACAGCCTTTTTTGACAAAATTAAAATTTTTGAAAAATGTTCCGTGTAAAGGGTAGTTGGGAGTTGGGAGATTTTCTTGAAAATCTTCATGTCACATCCTTGGAAGATATGAACATAAATACCAAGTTGTGGTATTTAAGCGACTTTTAGTTTTTGAGCTATGCTGCCCAAAGACACACCCACACACACAAAATATTAGCAAGTATGTTTTCTAAATAGAAAATCGTATCCATCATCGTCATTAGAGCTACACTGCTGCCACCACGCTTTATCATCGCACTCGTACTGTACATTTCATTCTCCCTTCTGTTTCCAAATACAAAACCATATCCATTATCACCATTACATCGCCTCTGCCCTCCGTGGTGTAATGGCTACCATACTAACTTCATATACCCAAGATTGCGGGTTCAAACCTGGCGGAGAACGATGGATTTTTTCAGGCGTAAAAATCTTTAGCATGGCTTCTTTTGGAAGGGAAGTAAAGCTATGGGTCATGCATCGTAGATTTATGGCACATAAGTTCAAGCCTGATAGAGCAAAATTAAGCGGTCTTTCACGCCCAGTATAGAATGGGACGCTAAGAACCACAGCAGTTAAAGAGGGTCCATAAATAAAACTACATTTAATTTTTCTGCCACTGCTGTTATGTTGTACCTCACACCCATACCATACATTTCCGTACTCCAATTTCCATCAACCATTCAAAATGTGAATTTCTGCACAAACTCAAATTAAGGGTATAAATAAAACAAAAAAGAGAATTAATCAACTGAAGTGTCTGCAACTTTGCTTAAAATATGCGGCAATTTATTAAATTTCATTTAAAACTAAGTTATCCTGTCTTCTTTGTATACATGAAGATAATATGCTAAACTCCAAAGTTAAGTTCTGAAAAATGGAGGTTGTCTTGTATTTGGATATAGTAATTGTTGCCTCAGAGAAGTGAGGATTTCTTTGTGATTGATAATATTACTTACCGCATTAAAGGTGACATCTGTATCCTCTGGGTGAGGATACATTGGAGCTACACGTCCTGTAATTTTGTCCCATTGTCCATGATAATATTACTTACCGCATTAAAGGTGACATCTGTATCCTCTGGGTGAGGATACATTGGAGCTACACGTCCTGTAATTTTGTCCCATTGTCCATGATAATATCACTTACCGCATTAAAGGTGACATCTGCATCCTCTGGGTGAGGATACATTGGAGCTACATGTCCTGTAATTTTGTCCCATTGTCCATGATAATATCACTTACCGCATTAAAGGTGACATCTGTATCCTCTGGGTGAGGATACATTGGAGCTACATGTCCTGTAATTTTGTCCCATTGTCCATGATAATCGTATGTCATAACAGCAATCCAGTCCAGATTTTCAGACAGTGTGGGCACATCATAACCTGCAATACACTAAACCCTGTTAATTAACCCAGACATGTGGGTACATGTAACCTTAAGTATGTATGTACTATGAAGTTCATATTCAAGGATATCATATCCTTGTCCTTGTGTATGGGTTGGGTACACATCCTCCATCCCTTTCTTGTACTGTTGAACTACAGTGCTTAGTTAACAAAGCAATTCAAGGTGCACAGTGTGATTCAGCAAACCAGTGGCATCGTCAGGAAAATGGAAACATGAAGCTCTCACTTTACATGAGAAATTAAAAATCATAGAAAAGAAAATATGAAAGAAAAACATCTCTAGCTGTTCCAAATACAAACTATTCTTACAACAGATTATTCTGTTATCTATATCCTGCTAATCAAGACAAATATTCAGAAATTGCCTATTATTTGCTTTCTTGTAACTAGAAGGAAATGCATTAGGCTAAAGCAATAATCAAATCTTTTAAAAGTTGGTCACTATGTGAAACAATTGAGGTTTGGTTTACTTTGTATGGCCCAGTTTGAGAAAAGTTAGGTATTTTAAAATTGATAAGAATAACAAGGAATATCTCAAAAATGGAAACTCTACTGGTAGAACATATGACATACCTTATGTGTTTTAACAAAGTCTACATTTTTGTGTAGTAAGTTTTCGTCTATCTCTTATGGTTTAACATTTATGCAAAATTCTTCAAAACTCATCCTGAATAAAGAGGTCTTTAGAGGCTATTCCTAAAAAACTCAAAATATACATTTTATTTGTAATGTAAATATCTTTAACATATAGTATTTGAATCAAAATTGTTAGAACCATTTTTGAGAAAATCAACATTTTCAAAATTGTTTCAATATAAAGGGTAGTTTGTAGTGGGGGGATTTTTGTCAAAATCTTTATGTTGCATCCTTGGAAAATACTGAACTTAAATATCAAGTTTGGTATCTAACAGACTTTTTGATTTTGAGCCACACACACACACACACACATGGACATTTTTTAAAAATACCTTTTTGGACTCTGCGGGTCCCAGATCATGTATTTTAGGTGAAATCTCAGTATTGAATGTTTGGGTGCAGTACAATACCTTCTCTATACATTATGCATATAGTATATGTAGAGAAAGTAAAAAGTGTGTGCTACAGTTTGACAGCAGATGTCTTGCAATTTGATGTGAAACACAAACATAGGTTAAAGCTATTACTATGTCTTATACCATGTTTTAACATTTGGCTCATAAGAAATAAATATTAAACTAATCAAAAGATACACAGAAATCAGTAACCTATAAAAAGGCAAACCACAATGTAGGCCCTAAAATGTCTATTTCCGGCGAATCTTGGTATTGATTTTTTGGGTGGAATGCAATATCTTCTCTATACACTATGTACATATGTGTGTAGAGAAAGTAAAAATGTTCTCAAACTCTTTGTGAAACTGCAGGTGATATGTTTTCTCTGAAATCTTCTTATTGTATCCTTGGAAGATACTGAGCTTTATTATCAAGTTTAGTATTTATTTAGTATTTAACCGTTTTTGAGTTATTGAGCTATATATATGGATCTTATTCTAAAAAGTTTTTTGCTTTACTCAGGGGACTTCAAAACATATTTCCACAGAAATCTTGACATCAAATTATTGGGTGGAATACAATACCTTCTCTACCTACTATGTGCACAGAAAGTAAACAGTCTGGAATATATCAAATAAATTGTTGTGAAAATTGAAAAGATTTATACAACAAAACTAAAAGAAATTTGGATGAAAGAACATCAAACAGTTGAAAAAATCAGCATTGCCACACCACTTTTGGACAAACCACCATAAAATTCAACCACAAATTTAACTACTTAAAGCAGATTACCAATCCATATGAATGAACTATGCGGGGAAAATCTTCATAATTAAATACAAAATATTGTGATCAATTTTTAAATTTAAGCAATAGACTATCATAAAATTCATGATGCAACTATCAGAGGACAACACCTCGTCTAAACCAAACTTGTTGAAGATCACCAGTGAGCAAAGTGCTGACATTGAAAGTGATTTGCTTTCAAATCTAGTCTGGAGAAATTAAATGTGTAAATAAGTGAAACTAGTCAATCAAACTTGACTAGGGTTGTTAAAATATAACCCTTGTCGCGGCCTCTCTCCACTGTGCGAGAGATCCAAGAATGCTGGCAAAGGTACACAAAAATACATATCTTAAGATAAATTACGAAATGTTGACCTTCTGCTCACATAAGCTCATCTTGTCTAAGTTTAGCAGCAGGAATCCTTGTGATGTTATCACTAAGTTTCTGCTGCTCTTTAACTTGTTATACTGTCTGTTTGGGAGCAGCACTGGTCTAAGCTTAGCAGCAGGAATCCTTGTGATGTTATCACTAAGTTTCTGCTGCTCTTTAACTTGTTACAGTGCTGTCTGTTTGGGAGCAGCACTGGTCTAAGTTTAGCAGCAGGAATCCTTGTGATGTTATCACTAAGTTTCTGCTCTTTAACTTATTATACTGCCTGTTTGGGAGCAACACTGGTCTAAGTTTAGCAGCAGGAATCCTTGTGATGTTATCACTAAGTTTCTGCTCTTTAACTTGTTATACTGCCTGTTTGGGAGCAGCACTGGTCTAAGCTTAGCAACAGGAATCCTTGTGATGATTTCACTAAGTTTCTGCTGCTCTTTAACTTGTTATACTGCCTGTTTGGGAGCAGCACTGGTCTAAGCTTAGCAGCAGGAATCCTTGTGATGTTGTCACTAAGTTTCTGCTGCTCTTTAACTTGTTATACTGTCTGTTTGGGAGCAGCACTGGTCTAAGTTTAGCAACTGGAATCCTTGTGATGTTATCACTAAGTTTCTGCTGCTCTTTAACTTGTTATACTGTCTGTTTGGGAGCAGCACTGGTCTAAGCTTAGCAACAGGAATCCTTGTGATGTTATCACTAAGTTTCTGCTCTTTAACTTGTTATACTGCCTGTTTGGGAGCAGCACTGGTCTAAGCTTAGCAGCAGGAATCCTTGTGATGTTGTCACTAAGTTTCTGCTCTTTAACTTGTTATACTGTCTGTTTGGGAGCAGCACTGGTCTAAGTTTAGCAACAGGAATCCTTGTGATGTTATCACTAAGTTTCTGCTGCTCTTTAACTTGTTATACTGCCTGTTTGGGAGCAGCACTGGTCTAAGCTTAGCAACAGGAATCCTTGTGATGATTTCACTAAGTTTCTGCTGCTCTTTAACTTGTTATACTGCCTGTTTGGGAGCAGCACTGGTCTAAGCTTAGCAGCAGGAATCCTTGTGATGTTGTCACTAAGTTTCTGCTCTTTAACTTGTTATACTGTCTGTTTGGGAGCAGCACTGGTCTAAGCTTAGCAGCAGGAATCCTTGTGATGTTTTCACTAAGTTTCTGCTGCTCTTTAACTTGTTATACTGCCTGTTTGGGAGCAGCACTGGTCTAAGTTTAGCAGCAGGAATCCTTGTGATGTTATCACTAAGTTTCTGTTGCTCTTTAACTTGTTATACTGTCTGTTTGGGAGCAGCACTGGTCTAAGCTTAGCAACAGGAATCCTTGTGATGTTATCACTAAGTTTCTGCTGCTCTTTAACTTGTTATACTGCCTGTTTGTGAGCAGATACTCAGCATTTATTTAAGGTAAGGACTCCAGAGTACCTTTTCCTGCGATTCTCAGACCTCTCGCATATGGAGAGTGCCCGCAAGAAGGGTTACCTTATAATTTAATAACCCTATATATTATGCAGTTTCACTATTAATAACAAATGAGAATTTTAATAACTTTAGCATTTTAACATTAATTAGATGTTGCCTACAATATTCAGAGTAATATGTCAAGTCACTTACATAAATACGAGGGTTGGCTGATAAGTCCTGGGCCTCAGATATGGCACCACTAGGCCAGTTAGATGGTAGCATCGTAAAGTTTAACTCTAGACTAGCTTGTATCCTTAGTTACAGGTCAATAGCTTGTTTAGTTTTCAAATTACAGCATTTTAAACAAGACAACTTTGGAGTTTTCATGAAAATGGAGGATTTGGAAAAACGAACAGTGATTAAATACTTCTGTTTGAAAGACTTAATGATTAAAGAAATCAAGGAGAAAATGGACAGTACATTGAAAGTCTCTGCCCCTTCATATTCAATGATTGTAAGGTGGGTTGCAGAGTTTAAAATGGGATGTACGAGCACTAGTAATGAGCCTTGCTCTGGATGTCCTGTAGAAGTGACAACTTCAGAAATCATTGAAAAATTCATCGTTTAGTACTGGAAGACCGTAGATTAAAGTTGTTTGAGATAGCAGAAGCTGTAAACATATCAAAAGAATGTGCAGGTAATATTTTAAGTAATGTTTTGGGCTTTCACAAGGTCTGTGCAAGATGAGTGTCGCATCTGTTGACATCTGATCAAAAGTTGCAAAGAAAAACTGTCTCTTAAGAATGTGGAGCTCTACTGTAAAAATCTCAGGGATTTTTTGAGATGGCTTATTACCATGGATGAAACTTGGATACATCACTACACTCCAGAAAGTAAATCACAAGTCAAAACAGTGGATTGCACCAGGTGAACCAACTCTAAAAAAGGCAAAGTCAATTTTGTCAGCTAACAAGGTTATGGCTAGTGTTTTCTGGGATCACAGGGAATTATTTTTATTGATTACTTGGAAAAGGGTAAAAGTATCACTGATGACTACTAGCAAGCTTACTGTAATGTTTGAGTGATGAGGGGAAAAGAAAAAGACCTCATTTGGCCCATCATTCAGTCATTGAATAAATGAATGAATTGCAATGGGAAAAATGTGCAAATTAAAGTTGGAATTGCTTGAACATCCACCCTATTCACCAGATCTAACACCCAGTGACTACTTCCTGTTCCCAAACCTCAAAAAATGTCTTGGAGGATGAAGATTTCACAACAACAAGGTCTGATGAGAATTTTATAAACATGACACGGCAGATCACCCGAGAAGCTCTCATCAGTAACCATCGCCGTGGAAGCTTCAGATCATACAGTAACGAGGTCATTGTTGCGGTAAGCAGCTATTTTGAGGACCTTGATAAATCGCACTACAGAGATGGTTTAATTAAATTAGAACACCTATATGACAAATGTATAAGCCTTTCTGGAGATTCTGTTGAGAGATAAAGCAAAAACAATTTTTTTAAATTATGTTTTCGTTGAGAGGCCTGGGACTTATCTACCCACCCTAGTGTACGTATAGTTATATTTTTCCTTTTCAGAGGAATTGCTCATATGCAGAACTTTTGATATTCTAAATCCTGTATTTTAAGAATGGGATCTCAGTTGTGTCCGAATCTTAACTTTCTGTTTACCTGCATCAATAACAACCTTGCTGGGTGATACTGCAGCAGTAAGCATTAAGCCTTTTGGCCTAAATGCAGCTCTTAGTTCTCGGACAAATGCTGAGAATGCTGGTTTGTCAGACTCTGGTCCTTTCTTACAATCAACCTGCATAAAACAAAACAAGAAAAGAATTTGATGTGTTGCATTCACATGATGATGTTAAAACATGCATTTCTTTTTAATGAGGACATGAATTCATTGCATTCCTTAAGATGATTAAATACTATTTCTATTTCTTTGCATGATTACAAGATAAACTAATAGTGACTTACCACTTGAAAACATTTGTAAGTATTTGAAAATTCAAACCAGACAAACAGACAAACTTTGTCATTCCGGACAAAGTGCCACAATATGTGAACAAGACCCAAACTCGGAAACTATCTTTCACTTGAAAGCCAGTATCATAACCACTATGCTAGAGAAGTACCCTCTAATATGTCCCTTTGTTTTTCGTGTTATGCTCTCGAATGGTTGATAAATTAGCCAGTGGCGTACTGCCACTTCAGATACATATATATAGAATGGTTAAAATACCAACTTTTTTAAAAAAAAGACCTACATGTTTGACTACTGCTAACTTTTCCTATTTCTCTAACCGCTTTCTTTGTAATTTAAAACCATTTTCATTTCTGTAGTTGAAATATTTGCCTATAACATTATCCCATATCTTACGTGTGAAAATTTGAAAGTATAACATATATGTTTATGTTTTAGTATCAATAGTTTTTCTTTTTTGTCTCATTATTTTATATATATATATGAATTTTTGGGTGGAATACAATAGCTTGTCTATCCACTACAACATTGTACATATGGGCTAGAGAAAGTAAAAATAGGAAAATATTTATCAGCTTGGTTCAAGCAGCAAAGAGATTAAGACAAAGATGTTGTATACCTCCTACAATATACAGCTTCTACACAGAGAAAAATCTAGAAGGTTGATAAAGGACTGTAAAAATATGGGACAGAGGGTCAACAATATTATCCCTGCAATTTGGAGATTATCAAATAATTTTGGCTCAAGATGCAGAATATCTAGTCTGTAAATAAACAAAAGTATAAGAAATAGAGCTTAAAAATAAGTATGGACAAGATGAAAAGTGGTCCAAAAAAATATACACCGTTTAACAGTCCTTAACTTGCAAACTAATGGGTGGAAACATCTCATTTTTGGTTGTGTAATAGTTCTGGTAATCGCCACACAAGCAGTGTCTGATGACAGTCGCCAGATACATAAGCATTCTTTTGTTGTTTGTTACTTGAGTAAACATGGCTGGCACAAGGCTTATATTCGATGAAAGGAAGTCAGTTTTGAAGTGGTACATTAGGTATGAAAACATTAGCGAGATTCAACGCCAGTAGTGAAATGAGTATCAAACAGTCACTGACTTGTTTAACAATTGCGTGCATTCAAGACAAGTTTGAAGTCAACGGCTGTGTTACAGATGTATAGAAAAAATGATCTGGACAACCTGTAACAGCAACAAGTCCAGCGAACTCCCGTCATGGGTTACAACAATTCACTCACTCACCACAGAAGTCTGTGATGCACCCGTGAAACTAGGGTGAGTCGTTCAAGTATTTGGCGTACTTTGAAGACTGCAAAGTGGAAGTGCTACATCCCAAGTTTGCCACACGTAATGAACGAGGACGACCCAGATCGTAGAATGGAGTACTACGAGTGATTCAATAACATTGTATGCAATGATGAAGTGTTTTCGGAGTTGATTGTGTGGTCTGATGAGGCACAGTTCAAACTCAATGGTACAGTAAACTCCCACAATTGCATCTACTGGGCCGCCGAAAATCCGAACGTCCATGTATACAAAGCCATGAATTTGCCGGGGGTGAATGTGTGGTGTGGGTTGTCTTACCTTGCTTTGATTGGGCCATTCTTCTTTGACGGCACAGTTAGTGGTGAGGTGTACCTTCAGAAGCTTGAGACATCCATTATACCTGCCATCCGAGACTTGTATGGTGACAAAAGGTTTTACTTCCAACAAGATGGTGCACCAGCCCACTATCATAATCGTGTCAGGGAGTATCTCAAGAAAATCTACCTGCACGATGGATAGGTCGAAGAAGTGCTGTAGAATATCCACCACGTTCCCCAGACTTAATGCCTCTGGATATTTACCTATGGAGAACACTAAAGGATGTTGTTTATGGACAAAAGCCATGCACATTGGATAATCTATGAGAATGTATGGTACATTCGTGTGCTGGTATCCAACTGAACACGTTGCAGTCGTGCTGCAGTTCGGTGGCATCATCTGTGTATGGATGTTAATGGTGACCATTTTGAACACCTACAGTGGTATCTGTAAGTTGGACTTTAAGCTACACTCTCACAAAAAATGAGACATTTCCACCAATTAGTTTGCAAGTTATGGACCGTTAAACAGTGTATACATTTTAGGACCACTCTGTATGATTGCCTGAGAGAATAATGGAATGGAAGAAAGAAGAAAGACAGGCCACCTCGCACGTGTTTCCAAGCAAGTTTGAAAGCAATGATGTGATGGGAAATAGAGCAAGACTTATGGAGAAGCAGAAGACTGGAGAATGAAAGTAAGAAGAAGCTGAGAAGATACATTCATGGGTGCTAGAAAAACCAATTACATTGTAAAACCTATATATAAAGTAATGGTGATTTACCTGCCAACATTTTGGATATTCCCAGTCCAAATCCAGGCCATCAAAGTTGTTTTTCTCAATAAATTCTATAACATTGCTGATGAATCTTGCCCTTGCTCCCGGATCGTTCACTAAGCGACTGTATTTATCACCAGCTGAATCATTCCAACCTCCAATTGCAATCAACACTTTCAAGCCTTTAGCTTTAAAGGCCGTCACTTTTTCATAAAATTCTGTAAGTAGAAAAATAAATGCTTCACATATTGTGCAAAAATAATAACCACAATAATAATAATAATAATAATAATAATAATAATAATAATAATAATAATAATAATAATAATAATAATAATAATAATAATAATAATAATAATAATAATAATAATAATAATAATAATAATAATAAAGGGGGTGTTTAAATACATTACGTTTGTTACAAAACTTGGGCACGAGGAACATGGCCCAGGTGGCCTTCACTGCATTTCCCTGCGCACATCCTACATCCTTTCTGTCGTCACATGTGCATCAGTCTTACTTCTGTTCTAGTCCACTTCTCATGTGAATAACATTAGGAATGTTTGCAAGTGTTTAGTTTTGCTTGAATGCAGTATACAGTACCACCAAGGGTGTTTATGTACCATACCTATGTGCTTACATCATCTTGTGGGGATGAAACTAAATTTTCTGGCGTGCATGTTCCGAGTAGAGGAGCTGTTCGTTTGCTTGTTAATAAGTTCAGGGAGACGGGATCAATTTCTGATAGAAAAAGAAAGATAACCAGGCGTGAGCGTATGGAGCAGAAATTAGCAAAATCAGAGAAAGGGTAGATTGGTCAGCTTGAAAGTCTCTTTGGTGCCTCGCACAAGAAACTGAAATTTCAAAAGCTTCAGCATGGAAAGCAGCAAAACTTTTAAAACTCAAACCATACAAGGTTACTGTTGTCCAGGAATTGCTACCACATGATCACCAGAGTTGCATAAATTTCTGTTTCTGGATTTGGAGGAATGGAAGTATCAATATATGATTAATACTGTTCAAGGAGTTTTTTTTATTTATGGATGCTCTTTAACTGCTGTAATTCTCAGCGTCCCATTCTTTATTGGGCATGAAAGACCACATAATTTTGCTCAGAGGCCTCTCTATCAGGCTTGAGGTTCTTTTACATGCTGTAAATCTATGACATGGCTTTACTTCCCTTCCAAAGGAAGCCATGCTAAGGATTTTTATGCCTGATGGATTTTTTCAGGCGTAAAAATCCATCAACCTCTGCCACAACCTTGGGTATGTGAAGTTAGCATGGTAACCATTACACCACAGAGGGGTACAATACTGTTCAGTGATGAAGCATGGTTTTATTTACATGGCCATGTGTCCTCACAACACAACCAATATTATGCTGCAGACAAACCCAATTTCATTCATGAACTCAAGGGAGATCAAAAAGTTGGTGTGTGGTGTGCAATGAATTGAGTGGTAAGGTATGTTTTGTGTTTATTCTGGCAATTGTTGTGTGACTGACAGACAAGTGTAAAGTACATGATCGGGAGATGGACAGTGCACCTGTAGCATACTTAACTGTACTGTCAGAGTATCACAACTCTGGCTGAAAGAGTGAGTGAAAAGTTTTCATTTACCATATTATTGAGTCACTATCTCCATAGCAATTTTTCAGCAACCACTGTTGCTTATTTCTCTGGTTACTAACAAATAAATAACTCCTTCTTTACAAATTCTATATAAAACTAATATATTGGCTATGCATGCCTTCTTTAGTTTCTTTTGAATCTTTTCCTACTTACCTGTTTCATTTCCTAACCTAATAAACCAATGAGCATTAAATAAGAGATTGACAATGGTGAGTAAGAAAACCTGATGAGTTATGTTGATTAATAAAAACTCACAGTAAACATGGCTATTAAATGTAACATTTAATGAGTAAAAAATAAAATTGCTTCAGCATATTTAGGCAATGTTGGTTATATGTGTATTCATCCAAATATAAGGCAATGTTTTTTTTTCAAAATATTAATTTTCAGGGTTGGGTGTGGACTTGCACTTGTGATATATGTCTTCCGAATACCATGCAGGGAAAAAGTAAATTTCAAACTTCGCAAGTATGGCAGTAGCAAAACCTGGGGGAATGATAATGATTACCACCAAGGCCACAATGTATGCAGCAAATTTTGTGCATTTAATTTTACACCAAAAATTAACTGTGAATATGAGCATTCTCATTGGAAAAAAGATTTCTCTCAGAGACTAAAATAAAATGGAAGACTTCCTTTCTTGCTGGTGGTTGTACATGAAGTTGTATGGGAGCCAATGGCAGAAAGTGGTTAGCTACGAGTTTTCACTGCTCCCACCGTACATATACCGGTATATTTTCGTTTTCCCCCTCTGCCCCTTTGTTCGTTTTTTTTTTTTGGTAGTGTTTAATGCCCGCTTTAACTACTTATGGCACCGCAGGGGGTGACACTGATGATACATGAATGATGATGGAGCACCGGTGGAATGCGATGGCGCCACGCTCTTCAAATTAGGTAAAATGTTTTATGATATATTAAGTATGATGTCTTAATAGAAAATCACTTCCATGCCACCACCACCACTGTTACATATCAAATTGCAAACATCCTGTATGTCTCCATACTCCCTCTCTGTCTCTCTCCTACACAAAACATGAATTTACATGGAAATTTGAATTGCATAAACAATTTTACAATATATTATATTAGGCTGTAGAAAGACTTTTGTTACTAACAGGGAAGAGACCCTTTAATTGAGGCTTCAAGGAACTGACCTGGACAAAAGCCTAATGTCCGATCCCTCACCTTCAGCTGTTAGTCATCACATATCAATTTTGTTATAATAGAAAGGAGACCCTTTAATTGCTTCTAGAATTTGAAGATGTAAACAAAATGATGTGATGAACTAAAGGGAAGGGCTGCTCTGGTGACTTATTGACCTGGTCTGATATCAGATCCCCTCTTTTACCTTTCCTATCCAGTCTTGCTTGACTCAACTCTTGTTTTCTTCGACCCCGATGGTTTTAGAGTATTCCAGGCCTAGGGGATCATTTCATTTTATTTCCTGTCCATACTTTTCTTTACTTAGGTGATGTAACGGCCATTTATGGTGCCTAATTTTAAACAGTTACAAAAAGTTAAATAAAAACATTCCAGATAAAATGATGTCCCCTACATTACCAAGAAAATGCTCTGTAGCAACTTTTAGACTCCTAACAGGCCATGACTGTCTCAATAAACATTTATTGAGGATTGGTATAGTGAGATCTCCTCTGTGTCCTTTCTGTACACTTAAACAAGATATGGATGGAAACCATCTACTGCACTGCCCAACCTTTAGTCAACATGATAATATGACATCAAAACACTGGAATGCAAGAGAGCGAATGGCTTCACTGCCAACTGCTCAGCATAAGATACCAACCAACCAATCACTTTAAATTTTATTTGATAATTAGTTATTATATCTTTTTATATAGTTGATATGCTAAATTACAAAATTAAGTTCTGAAAAATGAGTGTCGTCTTGCACTTGAGCTGCCTTGTATTTCTGAAAATGATATTACATAAAAGCCAGAGCCTACTGATAACTTAATGAAGGAGCAACTTACTGTTATCAAAATCTGCCCAGCTGTCGTGAGGCTTGATGACCAGACCGTTTCCATTCAACACAGCAAAGCCATACACTATGTGCGTACACAGATTTTCATCTATGTCACTTGGAAGATATTTTCCTCCTCCTTGTCTGAAAGCATAAAAGAAAACAACTTGAAAGACTGACTATAAATAGAATAAGGGCAATGTTGTTACGTAACATCAGATCAGAAAAGTGCTGAGATGTTAGTATTGGTAAAAGGAGGGAATGCAAAACACTAGTGGGGAAACACTGAACAGTGTGGGAAAGCAAGAGTGCTGTTTTTATTTGATAGCAGCTCCATTTAACCCAAAATATCAGTTGATCAAATATATAAAGAGTGTCGTAATTGCAGTGTGATGGTGAAGGGAGTTTTCATGTTCTGATGAAATACCTATAGCTAGCTCATGTACCACATAACCTCAAATAACCAACATCTGCAATAGATGGTTTAAAACAGTATACTATTTGGGTCCCTTCACTTCTCCATCCACTTCCAAGAAGGATTATTGGTTAATATGCTTGTTAATTTTAAAGAATTGAGACAGCAAAAATATACTTTATACGTGAAATAAGAGCGCTTTTATTTCTTTATTTTAAACAATAGCAGTAAGGAAACAATAGTTATTGCATAAAAATGTACTTGAATCTCAGTTGTCTTGTATCATTGGCTCCATAACCTGGTGCATTCCCATAACATTGAATGGGGAAGAAAAATAGAGCACTACTGCAACCATATGCTACTACTGTCATCTAGCAGCTATTAACTGGTAGTATTCCCTTAGCACTGTCTGCTCTTTTCTTCAGAGCATTTTCAGTTTCTAAAGTTGGTATGGATTAGCAACGATGCACAGTAAACACACCCTCATCCAGCAACATTACCAGAATAAGCTCTGTATTGAAGTTTAAAAAAGAAAAATACCAATTCTTACTAAATAACAACTTCTATTTAATTAAAGAATACATGGAATGCTGCACACAAAATAAACAGGAATATTTGAAAAACACATTGTCTCATAAAAACTATGCTTTGGCAATTATTTTCAATTAATATCAAATTTCTATTTCATGTTGTTATACAATGATGAACAATTTCACTGAGGCATAAACATTACTCCACTAGTATGAAGGGCTGAGAACCATAGTGGGCCATCTCCATGTGAGGTCAAAATTGAGCTGTTGCCATCTGTCGGTATAGTTTATGGTTATACATCTTATATTGCAGTGGGCCATGTCCAGCATTTCCCGTTTACAAACAGCAGAGCATCAAAATATCGGTCTGAATGAAACTACAAATTCTGTTAGAGTCAGAGTGGTCCAAATCATGCTACCACATATGATCTTATGTCCATGCTACCATTTATTCCTCCAGTGAATGATGATTTTTACAAGAGTTTGCATGTGCAAGTCAATAATGATGATCATTGATTAGACGTATGGAAATGGCCCAGTTACATTTCTTTAGGTTGGGCCAAGTCCCAGCAAAGGAAAATAGCTCCCAATAAATAACTGTAAAACCTAATTTTGCATGAAGCCACATTAATATTGTACTAATATAAGATAGAAAATATATTCTGGACTGCTGTAGCATTTAGTTATTATGTGTAACTTGGCTCAATAAATTATGGTATTGGAAAAACATTGACCTCCTATTTCTCCATTTTTAAAAAATAGTGCTTGGCCCACTATGGTTCTCAACCCTTCATTTATTCATTTGCTGCTTATTGTACTTGTATAGTGATTGCACTCCACCCAAAAATTTGATACCAAGATTTCACCTGAAATACATGTTTTGGAAAACCCTGAATCCAAAAAAAAGTGAGTGAGTGTGTGTGTGTGAGTGTGTGTGAGTGTGTGTGTGAGTGTGTGAGTGTGTGCGTGTGTGTGTGAGTGTGTGTGTGAGTATGTGTATGTGAGTGTGTATGTGAGTGTGTGTGTGAGTGTGTGTGTGAGTGTGTGTGTGAGTGTGTGTGTGAGTGTGTGAGTGTGTGTATGAGTGTGTGTGTGAGTGTGTATGTGTGTGTGAGTGTGTGTATGAGTGTGTGTGTGTGAGTGTGTGTATGAGTGTGTGTGTGAGTGTGTGAGTGTGAGTGTGAGTGTGTGTGTGTGTGTGAGTGTGTGTGAGTGTGTGTGTGAGTGTGTGTGAGTGTGTGTGTGAGTGTGTGTGAGTGTGTGTATGAGTGTGTGTGTGAGTGTGAGTGTGTGTATGAGTGTGTGTGTGTGAGTGTGTGTATGAGTGTGTGTGTGAGTGTGTGAGTGTGAGTGTGTGTGTGTGTGTGAGTGTGTGTGAGTGTGTGTGTGAGTGTGTGTGTGAGTGTGTGTGAGTGTGTGTGTGTGTGTGTGTATGTGTGCTTGTGTGTTTGTTTTTAAGTCTGTTAAATACCAAACTTGGTATTTAGCTTCAGTATCTTCCAAGGGTATGGCACGAAGATTTTCAAGTAAATAGCTCAAAATACCCTTTATAGAAATTAAAATTAAACCTCAGCACTTAAAAATGCATACAAGTACCTGAAGTAAAGCCATTGGTCACGTGTCGTAAATTTACGGCACGTAAAAGAACCTCAACCCTGATAGAGAGGCCTCTGAGCAAAATTAAGCGTTCTTTCATGCCCAGTATAGAATGGGGTGCTGAGAACCACAACAGTTAAATAGCATCCATAAATAAAACTCCATTTCCTTTTACCTATATTGGGGCAGGGCAAAGGGTAGAGGAGGGTCAACCATGTTACATAAAGAACCAAAAGTCGGAGATAAGAAATAATAGTCATCCTAAAAACATGATGACATTTTCCTCATGAACATAACTTTAGAAAAAAACTGAAAATACTGGCTCACCTCATAGTCCTCAATCACTGATACAAATTTTTGCACTTATTCACCTCCCATCCTGCACGTTTACTTTAGTAAAAATAGTACGCAACATTTAAGCTAAATTCATTTTCATTTTTTTTTTACACATACTATATACCTACATAGTGTATAGAGAAGATAGTTTAATGCACCCAAAAATTTAATACCGAGATTTCACCGGAAATATCTTTTGAAACTCCCTGATTCCTAAAAAAGCATTTTTAGAAACTGTGAATGTGTGTATTATGGGTGCGTGCAGTATAGCTCAAAAATGAAAAGTAGGTTAAATACCAAACATGGTATTTAAGTTGAGTATGCAACACAAAGATTTCCAAGAAAATCTCCCCAACCTAACTACGCTTTACATAGAACACTTTTTAAAAATTTTAATTTTCTCAAAAATGGCTCTAATGATTTTTATTAAAGTATCTTATGTTTAAGATGTAGGTATATCTTGAATTTCTTGGGAATAGCCTCTGAAGATCTTTTCATTCTGGATGTCTTTTGTATAATTGGCAAACCATAAGAGGTATACAAAAACTTAATAAAATGTAGATCTCATTAAAACACACAATTAATGTTATACACTTGTTTTTTGTAGAGTTAATCGTTTTTGAGATATTCCAGATTATTGGTTTCACTTTTAAGCCACTTAAACTTTTCTCAAAAAGGAAAACATCTTTCTTCTCGTTTCTTTACTCCTGGCTATCAAAGAGATTGGAATGTCAATTGTTTCACATAGCAACTGGCTTTTAAAGGAGACACTATTGAAATAAGAACTGAAGTTAATTCAAAATCTTCTCAGGCTTCTAGCCAGGTAAAAACTTGGCTTGACACCAACGTTTCGAAGAAGTGCATCTTCCTCGTCTTCAGGGTGAACTGATGGATTGAGCTTGCGGAGACTGGTATTTATAAGAGCTGGAATGAAGCTAACATCTGATTGGTTCGCCATACTATCACATGAACCAATCAGATGTTAGCTTCATTCCAGCTCTTATAAATACCAGTCTCCGCAAGCTCAATCCATCAGTTCACCCTGAAGACGAGGAAGATGCACTTCTTCGAAACGTTGGTGTCAAGCCAAGTTTTTACCTGGCTAGAAGCCTGAGAAGATTTTGAATTGAGACACTATTGCTTTAGCCTGTGCAACTTCCTATTTCCCTGCCATTTACAAGGAACCTAGTAACAAGACTAATTCTGCTAATGTTTATCTTGATTAGCATGATGTAGATAAAAGAATAATCTTTTGAATAAAAGGTTTATTTGCCGAACAGCTAGAGGACACCATGTGAATGGAACACATTAGATTTTTTCCCTCTTACTTACAAGGAACAAAGTAATTAGAACAATTTCAGCTAATGTTTATCTTGACTAGCATATAGATAGAAGAATAAGCTTTCTATCAATAATTTGTGACAGAGACGTAGAGAAATTCATGTGAATGAAACACATCAGATTTTTTTTTAATGAGGTACTTTACAAATATTTTTAATTAATTTGTTATAATATTTACCATAAGTGTAATTTATCATTTTAAAGGAAATATTCTGAAAAAAGAAACAAAAATGGTGTTTTGGACTGGGGACTAGGAGTTGTTAATGTTAGGATGCTAATAACTAGTTATATAGATGCACACACCTGTACCATGCCCAGTTTGTGAAGTAGCACACAACTTTGAAATCCCCAGCAGGAGAAGTACCTCCAGGCATATCTGGCTGGGCTGTTGAGGTGGTTACTCTAGGAGTGGAGCTCATGTCAACACCCATAGTAGGTTTTGTTTCCATTGGTGCAGGCGTACTTGAATGTTGCTGCTCACTTTCTGATGTTCCTGCAGGCTTCAATGTTGTAGCTAGAACAAAGCAAACTTATTCTTACTTTGTATGACAATAATCAACAATAGTCGATCCAGAGTTCCCATAACATGATGTAATGAATTTATATACACAGATTAAAGCTTCCAACTAGTTTCTCACAACTCCTTTCATGCATTTCTAAGGTTAGTGATAATTTCTTAGCATTCATCCCTGACAATGGCGACAGAGTACATTGTTGAAAGCTGGCTGACAACCTGAGAAGAAATCATTAAAGTATAAGTAGTTTAAAACTGATACCAATAACAAGGAATATCTTGGAATTTGATTAATTGTATAAAAAAATGTATATGACATAAACTCTGTGTTTAAACAACTGTTTTATATAATGAATGAGTTTTTGTATATTTCTTATGATTTACCAGTTATACAAAATTCATTCAGAATGAAGAGGTTTCCAAAGGATATTCCCAAAAAATTCAAGATAAACATTTTATTGGTCATCTTAACCTGCAGTATTTTAATGAAATTCGTTAGAACCATTTTTGAAAAAACTAAATTTTAAAAAAGTTTTCATGTAAAGCACAGTTTGGGGTATGGAGATTTTCTTGAAAAACTTCATGTTGCATCTTTGAAGGATACCAAACTTAAATACCAAACTTAGTATTTAAACATATTTTCATTTTTGAGACATACACACGCACAAGCTTTTACTAATGCTTTTTTTTTTACTCAGGGTTCCTCAAAACATATTCTCCTGGTGAAATCTGGACATTAAATTTTTGGGTGGAATACAATACCTTCCCCACATAGTATGGTAAACAAAGTAAAAAAGAAAATACTTTAACTTTAAATGTTTTCAGGCTTCTAGCCAAGTAAGTAGATGGATTGATATGTTTTGTCTTTAGGGTAAACTCATAACTTGATGTACATCTTCGAAATGTACTTACTTCACTAGAAGCCTGAGAACACTTAAGAGTTAGTATGTCATCTGGAAAGCTTCAACTCATACTTTAAACGGATAATTTGTTTGTTCACAATGCTGTCAGTGGCCAGGATCATCTCAGTGCTGCCAGTGTGCCAGAATTTCTTTTACATGCTAGTAAATCTACTGATATGGGGCTGTGGCTTTTAAACATACTTAAAAACCATCAGTCTGGACCAGGTTTGAGCCCATGACCTTGAGATCAGAAGGCCAGCGCCTAAACAACTGAGGCACCCAGAGCAACGACAAATGCTGTCGATGTGCCTGTCGCGTTACGAGTGTCGCTCCATGGTGAGTTCAGCATAACACAAAATTGCAGTTTTTTTGACAACTAGTCAACTAATTACACTAAACAACACTGTATACAAACTTCCATAAAAAGAAAAGTGAACAAAATTGCAGGTTCTATGAACATCATTTTTGAATCAGAAGACATAATGAAAAGATAAACTACTATAGGTTAGAAGCAGCTGAAAATATACAATTTCATTAAATTAGGTTAATTACCTCAGAACTGGTTTCAAGGAATCACTTCCTCATTGTCAGCTGATTGTTATGAGTGTCTTTTAGTCCCTCTGGCGATGGATCTTTTGTCCATTGGGATCTCGAAGTTCATTTATCTTGGATGAAATTTCAAAAAAAATATTTAAATAGGCAGGTTAGGGTGTGCCTAACAAGCAATACAGTGTTAACAATTTTGTGTCCTTGTATCCAAAAATGTGGTGCAACTGCTGATTTTTCTTCTTGCCTGGATTTGAGGTTTCTAAAGTGATGCTTAAGTCTTGCTTCTGTTTGACCTTAACAGATTTCATCACATTCTTTACAATAAATCCCAAACTTGTTAGGCAGCCACAAAAACCCACTCATATCAATTTTGGGAGAAAATATTTCTTTGGAAATTTTGTCCAAGATTAATAAACTTTGAGATTCCAATGGAGAAAAATCTGATCACCAAATTCGTAGATTCATCGCCAGAGGGACTAGGAGACAAATATAACCATCAGAGCAGAGCTAACAGTTGCAATCAGCTGATGATGATGAAGTGATTCCTTGAAACTAGTTCTGAGGTAATTAATGAAATCTACTTATGAAACTTGTAAAGTCCATATAGCTTAAACTTACCCTGGATACTGGTATCCCCTCCTGATCCTCCTTGATGTGGTCCTGCCAAAACTGATCTAATTGTGTTGAGCAGCGGATGAGGTCCTTCTCCACACCGATTGCGGAAATCATCCAAATCCAGAGCCCATATCATTCCTCCTCCAAGGTCCATCTTTCTTATATACTCAGCCTTTCAACAGAAGTATTCACAAATTTACTCTGGATATTGTTAACAATAGCCTTTTAACAACGCTGATATAACAAAATAACTCTGTGATAACACAATAAATAGGAGCTCTGTTGTTACTACTGAAATTGTCTATCCACTTATCTGTCTGCACAAAATATCCATAAAGAAAAGCATTCCATAAGGAATAAATTATAACAACTGTCTTGTTGCTGCACATTTATCCAAAGTATGAATAGAATACCTTTATTATCACATTTGTTCGCTTAATTGAGCAATGCTCAACAAACAATTAAAAACAAACTATCATTAAAACAATACATACCAGGTTATTTTATCATTTTAATAAAAATAATTAAATTAAAGCATAACATAACTTTCTTTACCTGTTCCATATACAAACTATTAGTATCAAAGATTCTTTACTACAAGTCATGCTAACTGAGATAAACATTAGCAGAAAAGATCTTGTTACAAGCTTCCTCGTAAGTAGAAGGGAAATAAGGAGATACATATGCTAAAATGACAGTCAAATCTTTTAAAAGCTGGTCGCTATGTGAAACAATTGAGGTGCCTCCTGCAAAATGAATTTACACACAAATTCAAATTAGGTAAATGTTTTACAATACAGACGTTTTAAGTATGTTGTCTTAATAGAAAATAGCGTCCATAATTGTTGTTACAGCTATGTTTCTGCCATCACCTATAATTACATACTGGGCATTTCTGTTTTCCATTCTCTATCTCACTTCCACTTTTAATGTGAATTTGTGTGCAAATTCAAATTAGGTAAAAATGCTAATAAGTATATTTTGTAAAGAGGAAATCATATCCATAATCATGGTTACAGGGACACTGCTGCCACTGCCACTGTCATGTTTTATCATTGCTGAGGCGGATTACCCCACTTTATGAAGTGGTTCTGCTATGGTGCTAAGATGTCCTCAGCTTCTGGACAAGGTGGATGTCTTGAACTTCTGGATTCCCTCATTGTCACCTCCAACCCCACATCCCAGACTAGCTATTATTAAGTTCTGCATGGCTCTTACTTTTAAAGCTATATGATCTCAGGGTTGAGAGAGAAACAACAATTCCGGCAGTTGTGGAGGTGTCGTGTATAAATACTAAATAAAACACAGCAATACTGACTTTGTTGAATTAAAGTTTTACTACTATTTCAGTAAAACTATTTCAGTATTTGAGACAGTATTTCCTGTCTATTTCATAACTTGTTTGCTGCTTTAAATCTTTCACTGGTTATTGCTAATGATATCTCAAGGCCACGTCCCCATAATACAATGCAGAATAAACTAATGCAAGTTTGAACTCCTATTTCCCCACTGCACATGCAGCTGCTCGCGTGAACTTAGCGTCGACTTCCTTCAGCACTTCTAGTCACGTCGCTGTCCTAAATCAGAGTGCATGAGCTTAATCCAATAATATACTAACTGAACCTCTGCTATCGTCCTCCGTGGTGTAATGGTTACCATGCTAACTTCATATACCCAAGGTCGCGGGTTCAAACCCGGCGGAGGATGATGGATTTTTTCGGGTGTAAAAATCCTTAGCATGGCCGTTGGTCCTGTATCGTAGATTTATGGCACGTAAAAGAACCTCAAGCCTGATAGAGAAGCCTCTGAGCAAAATTAAGTGGTCTTTAATTCCCAATTTGGAATGGGACGCTGAGAACACCAGTAGTTAAAGAGCGTCCATAATTAACACACCATTTTCATTTTTGAACCTCCGCTAACTCCCACTGCTTGGTTACAAGACTGCGTGATGTAGGAGTAGCCCATTGGTCACGTACGCATCAGCCACACCTGGCCTTCACCGATTGGCTGAGCGAACGCCCAACGTAGTTCGCATGCTAACTCACACTCCTACATGTCACTTCACTAAAATTCAAAATAGTGTGGCTTTGTCAAAATTTAACACGTGAAAGTCTTTAATGGACCCAAGCTCTTCCCATGGTCAAACATGTTTAAACATGAATTTACAAAATGGGAGCCGTTGAACATTTATATTACATGAAATAAGATTGAATATTTTCCATAATACTTGGTTACAATGGTTATCATTTCCCTTTGCCAAATTCAATGCACAGTTTACTATCTAAGAAGCTGACAATGATATTAAAATGAGTAATATATATGATAATAAAAATATTAACTAATATTATTAGCAAATAATTAATATTGAGGAAAGTTCATAGATATCGAATTTCAGTCTCATCGCACACATACCATACATTTCCTTTATCCCTTCTGTTGTCTAAATACAAAATCATATCTGTCATCATGCTGCCATCATGTTGTGCCATCAAACCCGTACCGTACTTCCGTACTCCCCTCTCCATCTACCATTAAAAACATGAATTTCTGAGCAAATTCAAATTAACTATCAAAAAAACAGGGATTTAATCAGCTTAAGTGCCCATTAGTTTGTTTAAAATATATGTAAAACCATTAGATTTCATTTAAAAAAAAATCTTATGTGTTCCATTCACATTACTTTCTCTACATCTCTACAAAAAAAATATTATCTACTTCATGCTAATCAAGAAAAAATTGGCAGAAATAGTCTCATTACTTGCTTCCTTGTAAGTAGAAGAGAAATAAGGGAGTACCATAGGTTAAAGTGACAGTCAAAAGCTGATTGCTATATGATTGAAGTTCCTTTCTATGTACAGGAGCTGACAAATCCTGTATGAAAAAAGTACAAGTTTTTCAAGGCCAAAATCAAAAACAAGGGATATCCCATAAACAATCAACTCTATGAAAAAAATGTATATAACATAAATTGTGTATTTTAATGTGCTTTACATTTTTTGTGTGGTAAGTATTTGTCCATCTCTTACGGTTTAGCAGTTATGCCAAATCCCGTAAAATTCATCCACAATAAAGTAGTCTTCAGAGGCTATTCTCAGAAAATTCAAGATATACATTTTATTTGTCAGGTAAATATCTTTAATATACACTATATTAATCAAAATCGTTAGAGCCATTTTTGAGAAAATCAAAATTTTCGAAAAAAGTTCCATGTAAAGGGTAGTTGGGGGTGGGAGGATTTTCTTGAAAATCTTTGTATCACATCCTTGGAAGATACCAAGTTTGGTATTCAATGGCCTCTTCGTTTTTGAGCTATGCTGACTGCACACATGCACACACGCACACGCGCACACCCACACCCACACCCTCACCCACACACACACACATGGACCTTTTTCCAAAAATGCTTTTTTGGATTCAGGGGGGCCCAAAACGTGTATTTCCGGTGATACCACAGTATCAAATTTTTGGGTGGAATGCAATACCTTCTCTATACACTATGTACATAGTACGGGTAGAGAAAGTAGAAAAACAGGGATTTAATCAGCTTAAGTGTCCATTAGTTTGTTTAAAATATATGACAAACCATTAGATTTTATTTAAAAATTAAGCTATGCTGTCTTCTTTTTATATACGAAGATGATATTCTAAATTCTAAAATTTAGTTCTGAAAACTGAGGTCATTTTGTGTTCGAATAAATACAGTATATTTAGGTATTTTAGGCATTAAACAATATTTCATTTATCATTTCAGGCTCTTACCTTCATTCTGAGCATGGCTGCATCATCATAACTGACCCATTGGTTTCCATGGAATGCGTAAGGTCCCATTCTTCTCTTTGGATCTTGAACCACTGTCCAGCCACGATTTTTCACACGATCACATATCTATTGCAAACACATTCAAAACAAATTTAAATTCTACTTGTTCACCAAAATGGCTTGATAGTGCTATAGCATGTACTTTTGTATATAAGCTTCATTTTAAACAGGAATCAGCTCATTATGTCTGCAGAATTTATTGATACATTTTATAATGAATTGTCACCTTTTGAAATCATAATACAACATATGCCAAAACAAATGCCAGTTTTCATTATTTGTAGCAAGTAGTTTTAACTCCAGATTCTTATTAGTTCAGAAGTTATAGCCATTTCTTTTATTACACCTACACATAGAACATCCTCTATATACAGGGTGTTAGTAAACTATTCCGAAATATTATCACAGAATATGTAGATTACTTAAATAAGTAATTTGAGATAGGAGACTTATGGCCTGTTTATTGACATTTTGAAGTAATGGCTATAAGTTTCTGAAGTGCCAGTACGCCACGTATCGTGGCACTTTGTCTGGAATGAAACAAATAAAAATAAAAAACATTTGCTCTATGACAGGAATCAAACGCATGACCTTTGAGAAAACAGCTTGCCGCATTATGCATTAAGCCGCCAAAGCAGTTGAAAAAATGCCTCCAGAGTAGGCTACATAACTCAAGAGCAAAGTTAATGAATGCTCAGTGTCGCACTGTCAAGTGATTAGTTTGAGATTTTACAGATTTTTGCAACACTAAATCTTGAGAACGCTAGTAACGAGCTGCTAAAAATCAATATTTCTATATTCGAGCAGCAGTTTTAAAGACATTCTAAGCCATTTTTTCAACCTGCTTTGCTTTAACACCGACTTATCAGGACCTGAAAATAGGTGAGTAAATTTAACAATTCTGGCAATGTTGTGATAAATTTCTTGGTACCTAGTGCAAAATCAGTCCGCATGCCTGAAAACATTGTGAGAGTTAGAGAAACTATGCAACAAAGTCCAACTCATTCAGCAATGTAAGAAATTCCTGATGAAACTAATTTTGATTATGAATTATGGTTCCAGCAAGATGGCGCCACAGTGCACATTGCTCACAGTTTGTGAAACGTGTTTCCAGGATGCTTAATTTCAAGATTTGGAGACATTTCCTGGCCACCAAGATCTCCTGACCTAACTGCAGCTGATTACTTCCTATGGGGTTATCTAAAAAGTAGGGTGTATTGCCACAAGCCTCGTACCATCATTCAGCTGAAACAAAACATAAGGAAATGATGCTGTTTTGTTGACACGAGTATGCAGAGCTTTCATAGCAGATTGCAGGAATGTATTCATTACTGTGGAGGCCACTTACAAAGTGGGCTTTTAAAAAATGATAAAACATAAATAAATTGCATTGTTCTATATTACATTCAGTTTATGAGTTTTCTTTTAATTTGTCCAGAGTATCCCACAAATGGGCTATAAAAACTATCACATTCCACTGCTGGACCCTATATGTTTACATTGAGGAAGGTATATAAAAGAACCAACTCACCTCATAATAAGCAAGGAAGCCAGCTGCACGAGTAAATTCTCCTGCTTGTCCAGGACCAGGAGCTCGAGCATTCAGTCCATTGGTAGAAGCTTCTGCAAGAGTGAAAGACTGCCCATACAGAGGCATGCCCATCACTATCTTACGACGTGGAACTCCCTCAGAAATCCAGTAGTTTATTGAATAGTTCTACGAAAACAAAACCATCTTTTAATTATACTGCTATAGTCTTTAAAGTTGGCTGATATTTCAACAACAACAACAATAACAACAACCACAATAATGATGATGATGATGATAATTTATTAATTCAGTAAATCTTTTGTATATTGGACAGGTAATTTGTTACATATATACATACCACTGCTTACAATGTGCTATTTATAATTCAGCTAGGTAAATTATACAGACACTTATTAATGAGATATTCTCTCAGTGTGTTTGAAATGTTGACTAAATGTTTTAGTGCTACTGGTAACCTATTGAACAAAATTGCCTGGGCTCTTGTACCAACACCACTTTCAGTAAAACCTTTATTTGTGTGTCTAAAGAGATTGCAGTTGTTTCTTGTATAATGGTTGTGCACTCGATAGTTTCTTATTAATGGTTGCTTATCTGTTATATATATATACTATTGTTCTATAAGTATACAGACAGTAAATGGTTAACAACTTATAGTTAATTCAAAATCTTCTCGGGCTTCTAGCCAGGTAATAACTTGGCTTGACACCAACGTTTCGAAGAAGTGCATCTTCCTCGTCTTCAGGGTGAACTGATCAGTTCACCCTGAAGACGAGGAAGATGCACTTCTTCGAAACGTTGGTGTCAAGCCAAGTTATTACCTGGCTAGAAGCCCGAGAAGATTTTGAATTAACACGTCGCCAGGAAAGCTATAGTTCTTATTTAACTTATAGTTGATAAAGACAGTTCTACATGATATCATCTTATTCATCAATTTGAGGCTTTTCTTTTGTAAAGTAACAAGTTTATTCATTTAGTTTTAGCAGCACCGCCCCCCACCCCCCTCTCATATATCTTATCCATGTGTTAGGTGAGGCTAGCTGCATCCAAAGTATATTAATTTTAAAATTTGAACATCACCCTAATTTTGGAAATACCTTGGTAAATATATTGATTTGCAAATAACTGGAATATACCTACATATATCCATTTTAAACAGTTGTCTATTTTAATGCCCAAAAACTTGTGTTAATGTTTTGGACTACTGTACTCTGAACTTGCATTACAAAATGACAGCTGTACAAAAATTAATTTGCTTAGCCAACTGAAAGTAAATCATTACCTATAAGCATGAACTAAATGTAAGACCAAGCTACAGAAATATAATCTAAAACAGACAGTAAATAATGATTGAGTACTTACAGCATTGAAGAAATAAAAGTCATCATCAGGATGAAAGTACAATGGGGCAACATGACCAGTTTTTTTGTCCCATTGGCCATGGAAATCATATGTCATCACAGCCACCCAATCCAGATTCTCACCAATAGCTTTAACATCATAGCCTGAGAGACAAAACATAAACATCAACACACAACTAGAAATACAAGCTTTGAGGACCTCTAAATAAATTACATTTAAAAAAAGGTATTTCAGAAACTCTGTGTGCATGCATGCACAGCGTAACTAAAAAAAAAATCTGATATGCTAAATTCACATGGCTTTCTCTACATCTCTGCAAGAAATTATTGTTAATAAGCTTATTCTTCTATCTACTTTGTGATAATCAAGATAAATATTAGCAGATATGGTCTTATTACTTAGTTCCTTGTAAGTAGAAGGGAAATAAGGGAATTCACTAGGCTAAACTGACAGTCAAATGTTTTAAAATGGGGTTGCTATGTGATTGAAATCCATTTCTTTGTATGACCAGGAGTTGACAAGTTCCCATATTAGAAAAGTTTAAGTAATTCAAAACTAAAACCAATAACAAGAAATATCTTGGAAATGGTCAACTCCATGGAAAAAATGTATATGACATAAATTGTGTGTTTTTAACAAGATCTACATTTTTTGTGTAGTAAATTTTTGTCTATCTCTTATAGTTTACCAGTAATGCAAAAGTCATCCAAAATGAAGAGATCTTCAGAGACCATTCCCAGAAAACTCAATGATGCACAGATTATTTGTCATATAAATATCTTTAATATATTGTATTTTAATCAAAATCGTTAAAGAGTCTTTTTGAGATAATCCACATTTCAAATTTTAGACCTTTTTTCCATGTAAAGGGTAGTTGGGAGGGGCTTGATTTTATTGAAAATCTTTGTATTGCATTCTTGAAAGATACTGAACTCAAATATCAAGTTTTTCTCAAAAATGGCTAATGATTTTGATTAAAATCTCTTATATTCAAGATATTTACATGACAAAATGTACATCTTGAATTTTTTGGGAGTAGTCTCTGAAGAACTCTTCATTCTGGATGAATTTTGCAAAACTGGTAAAGACCAATATTTATTATTAAAAAATTGTAGATCATCTTAAAACACACAATTTATGTCATATATATATTATTTTGTGGAGTTGACTATTTTTGAGATATTCCCTGTTATTGGTTTCAGTTTTAAAATACTTAAAACTTTTTTCATACAGGACTTTTCAACTCCTGTCCACGCAAAGAAACAGAGTTCTTTGTCATAACAACCACATTTTAAAACATTTGACTGTCGGTTTAGCCTAGTGTATTCCCTTGTAAGTATCCCAGAAACTGAGTGCGCAAATTTTCTGGGTGTAATAATCGATAAACACCTAAACTGGAAGCCGTACGTAAAGCATATCATGAAAAAACTAAATAAAGGCATCTATATTATGAGGCAGGTTAGGAAAACAATGGACAATGATACAGTGAAACAGGTTTACATTAAATACGGTATAACACTGTGGGGGAATATTGCAGCAGCGAAAAGGAAACAAATCTTTAAACTCCAAAAAACAGGCAGTTAGAATATTAGGAAAAGTAGATAGAAGACACATTTGTAAGAATATTTTTAAAAGTTCAAATATCTTATCTGTCCCATGGATATATATTTTTGAGAGTTTAAAGCAAATTTTACAAGATCTAGATGTATTAAAAAATAGTACTATACATTCATATATTTTGAGAAACAATGACGACTATTACAGAACAGCACTTAGAGGTACATTAAATAATAGAGACTTGGATAGCATGGGAAAAGAATTATATTACAGATTACCAAAAGAATAAAAGAAGTTCATAACACTAAAGAGGCTCTAATCACAATAAAAAATATTTAATTGAGAGTGCATATTAGAGCATGGAAGAGTACAAAAGAAATTGTAAATACACATTGTAATCATGTACATAGATTTAAACATTGCCATGTGCTTTATTGTACATTTTAAAGGATGAATAAAATGACTTATGACTTATTTCCCTTCTACTTACAAGGAAGCAAGTAATAAGACCATTTCAGTTAATGTTTATCTTGATTATCAGGAAGTAAATAGAAGAATAAACTAATTAACAATAATTTGTTGTAGAGATGTAGAGAAAGTCATGTACATGGAACATATCAGATTTTTTTCTGACATTTTGCCAAGTCATTCAATTAATGACCTTTAGAGAAAGAAAAGGTCTAGAAAACCAAATTGTGTAAGTAGAAGTTCTTAAAGACTGCAACAATAGCCATATATTGTGAAAAGTGATGAACACTTACCGGCATCAATCACTGTCTTACTGGGGGACACTGCAGCCGAGAGGAGGAGCCCTTTTGGGTTGAATGCCTCCCTTAATTCTCGCAACAGAGAAGCAAAAGCAGGTTTGTCAGAATCTGGTCCTTTCTTGCAGTCCACCTATCAAACACAAGTAACATAGAGATCTCATTAATTCACTAAACAACCTTCATTAGAATTCTTTAACCATACAGACTTTTCATCTACACTACTGATGAAGCTTAACTCTTTTTTGCATGTGTAACAAAGATGGTTAATCAAAACTTTTAGTATTTTAGTGGACTTTTTCTAATTTTGTATTACACTAACCTTCAGCAATAAAATTAGGCTAGTTATAGCTGTTTTATATTGTAAAATTAATATTTTTGCAATAAAATTATAGTGTTTTTATGATACAAAGGAGCAAAATCCATGTAACTGCAGTCAAATGTAACCCATCACATCCAAGCATGGCATCACACCACTTATTTTACTTGGGCCCTCCCCATCCTTTACCACAGGCACATTTGACTGCAGTCAAGACATTTGGCACTTCATATCATACTTCTGATCACAACTATTCCAGTCACTTCAATTGTGGTGCCAGTGAAAATACCAGTTTGCAAATTAGAGGAAGAACAGCAAATGTAACAAAATAAATTATGCAATTAAGAGTTAAGCAAACATTGCCACAGATTACTAATAGTGTTTTTACAATTATATAATCCAAAGTTAGCAAAACATATCTGATAAAATCCCAGGCAATATGTTGCTCATACTTCCAACCAATGAAGTTCATTAGAGAAAAAATGTGATGTGTTCCATTCACATGACTTTCTTTAGCTATTACACAAACAAAACATTAATTCGGATTGCACAGTGAAGTAACCAATCTACGTTTTACTCCTAATTCCTTACAAAAGATTATTATTTTATTTACAAGATAAACAAACATTGGCAGAAATTGTCCAACTATTTGCTTCCTTGTAAGTGGAAGGGACATAAGAAAATACACTAGGCTAAATCGATAGTCAAATCTTTCAAAAGTTGCTCCTATGAGAAACAATTGAAGTTTGGTTCGCTTTGCATGGTCTGCAATAAAATAAGAGAGCTGAAACGAAACATCACTTTCAGTTTGAGAAAAGTTTAAATAGTTTAAATTGAAACCAATAACAAGGAATATCTCAGAACAGTCAGCTCAACATAAAAATGTGTACGACAAAAATGGTGTGTTTTAACGATATCAACATTTTTTGTGTAGTAAGTTTTTGTCTCTCTCTTACGGTTTGCCAGTATGCAAAATTCAGAAAAATTCATCCAGAATAGAGGCTATCTCCAGAAAATTCAAAATATACAATTTATTTTTCATGTATATATCTTAAATATAATAGATTTCAATCAAAATCATTAGAGTCATTTTTGAGAAAAGACAAATTTTTTAATTTTTTTTCCATGTCAAGGGTAGTTGGGGTAGCGGGATTTTCTTTAAGAGAATGCTGAACTTAAATATCAAATTTGGTATTTAACAAACTTTTTGTTTTTGAGCTATGCTGCCCAGAAATACACACAGATATTTTTCTAAAATTACTTTTTTTGAATTCAGGGGGCCCCAAAACATGTAATTCCGTTTTTTGGGTGCAATACAATACCTTCTCTATACACTATGTACATAGTACATGTAGAGAGTGTAATAATGTATTTTCAATATTTAATATCACATCAAATACAAATATAGAAATGACTGCCTTTGCGCACATCTGTCTTAATAAAAATCTTGCGTGTTCCATTCTTATGACTTTTTCTACATCTCTGCAACAAATTATTGTTATAAAGCTTATGTTTATTTTTGCTTCATGCTAATCGAGAAAAAAGTAGCAGAAATAGTCTTATTACTTGCTTTCATGCAAGTAGAAGGGAAATAAGGGAGTACCATAGGTTAAAGTGATGGGCAAAGGCTGGTTGCTATGTGACTGAAGTTCCTTTGCTTGTATGGACAGCAGTTGACAAATTCCTCTGTGAGAAAAGTATAAGTTTTTCAAAGCTGAAACCAATAACAAAGAATGGCTAAAAAATTATCCACTCCACGAAAAAAATGTATGTAACATAAATTGTGTATTTTAATGTGATCTACATTTTCTGATAAGTAAGTTTTTGTCTACCTCTTACGGTGTGCCAGTTATGCAAAATTCCGTAAAATTCATCCAGAATAAAGTAGTTTTCAGAGGCTATTTCTAGAAAATTCAAGAAATACATTTTATATGTCAGATAAATATCTTTAATATACGATATATTAATCAAAATCATTAGAGCCATTTTTGAGAAAATCAAAACTTTCGAAAATTTTTCCATGTAAAGGATAGTTGGGGGTGGGGGGATTTTCTTGAAAATCTTTGTGTCGCAACCTTGGAAGATACTGAACTTAAAATACCAAGTTTGGTATTCAAAGGCCTTTTCGTTTTTGAGCTATGCTGTCCACACACACACACACACACACACACAGATCTTTTTCCAAAGATGCTTTTTTTGGATTCAGGGGAACCCAAAGCATGTATTTAGAGTGAAATCTTGTATCAAATTTTTGTGTACATTACAATACCTTCTCTATACACTTTGTATATAGTGTGTGTGTAGAGAAAGTAAAAACTGCTTAAGAAGTACCCTGTGAGCTTATGTTTAAAACTGACAAAAGCTTTGAATATTACAATGTTTTTACCTGCCAGCATTTTGGATATTCCCAGTCAAGATCTAATCCATCAAAAGCATGTTTCTCGAGAAAGTCAACAGCGTGTTTTACAAAACGCCTGCGAGCTGAGGGGCTATTGACCAAACGACTATATTTGTCTCCTGCGGAGTCATTCCATCCTCCAAGGGCAAGAGTGACCTTCAGTCCCTTTTTCTTGTATGCTACAACACGTTCGTAGAATTCTGAAAACAATTTGCATTTCTAGGTTAAACTAAGATACAATAATAGCTCAGAGACATAACAAAAATGAGATTATAAAAGTTTCAAGCTTAAAATATTGATATAACTAAGCTGAAAAATTCAAGCTGGAATTGAAGCTCAGATCTTTGGCCTACTATGTAACCAACTGAGAACTCCATGGCAACATGCTAACACAACATTGAATTTCCAAAATGACAGTTTCCTGGCAAACCACAAGTTACACCCATTGCACAAAAGTGGGTTGAATTGTCTTCTCCATTATTTAATACCTATTTATATTTGCACAGAATTATATTATTATACAATTGCTTACCAATATTATCAATAATGCCAAGATGTTCTCCATTTCTCGTCATTCATATATTTAAAACTACATCTTATTAAAGAGAAATGATTCACAAGGCATTGATGCATAATTCGCTTCTGACATTATGTGTCAATGTTCACAGATCTTTTTGTTTCCAAAAAGAATAAAATCATTTAAATAATTTTAAAACTGTCACTGTCACGTTATGCGCCAATATGTTGCTGTTCTTTTGTCTAACTTAGAGTCAGTGTGGATTAACACCAGTAAAATACTTTATAAATAGACGTGTACATACCTCTTGAAAGTTCTTTGATGTGCTGGCTCTGCTCGTCCACGTAGAACACAAATTTGACTCTCACTGAGGGGGAGAAGAATAACTGTGGCATGTGACATGGGGTAGACTCAAAAATAGAAGTACTTCACTTTAGATTCCACTGAATTAATGCTTTTATTCACCTTTGTTACTTGTTGAGGCACTAATCCTACGAGCGACTCCCGACATAGTAATTCTTGAAGACGCAGAAATATTAATAACTAGTGCTATTTTTTTCTGCTTACTAAGTTCTTGTTTCTGACGGTAATTACTGTGTATTTCCCTATTACGTGACAAATCAACTCATGCGATAACTACAATGTTTCGCGAAATAATATCACATACTCAGGCACTAACACCACTACATTCACGTACGAACAATGCACAGCCTATAGCGTACCACATACAGCACCACGCTTATAACATGAAATTCAACAAGAATAAGAAGCAACCTAAAAATTATTGCTCATAAATACCTAAAATCTCCAATCTTGAAGCTCATTCCTGATTGGTTAAAAAGAAGTGCAAAAATAACGTTGTCGCGTGATTAATTTTGGAAGTTCTTTGTATTTGACTCACGTGACCGCTCTTTATAATGGAAAAGTCCCGAGCTGCTAACTTTTACGGGAGAGAACCTTCTCTAAAAAATGCACTGTTACTTATGTCTCTAATGCGCTAAAATCTTACTTTTACAAAGGCAATTGTGTTACTAACATTAACAATGAAAGTAACCTTGGCGTACACAATAGCAACTTCTCGCCCTAAGGTTTTGTGTTCTGCAATCTGCTCAGTCCTAGCTGCTGAAGCAGATATATTTCCTATATTAAATCTATGCAAACTGTAATTTTAAGATGCATTATCCTAAAGTTAATACTCACTGTTGTCAAAATCTGCCCATGAATCATGAGCTTTAATGATAAGGTTCTCGTAATCTAAGACAGCAAATCCATACACAATGTGTGTACACAGTTTGTCATCAATATCCTCAGGCAGATACTTTCCAGTTCCTTGTCTGTACCATGCCCAGTTGGTGAAGTAGCACACCATTTTGTAGTGCCCTGAAACACAGACACATCAACTTAGCTTTCATTTTAATAGATGTATCTACATGATTTTCTCTAAATCTCTATTGTTAAAAAGCTTAGGCTTCTATATACTTCATGCAAATCAAGAAAAAGCTAACAGAAATAGTCTTATTACTTGCTTCTATGTAAGTAAAAGGGAAATAAGAAGTAGCATAGGCTAAAGTATTCGTCAAAAGATGGTTGCTATGTGACAAAAGTTCCTTTGTTTGTATGGACAGGAGTTGGCAAATTCCCGTATCAGAAAGGTATAAGTTTTTTAAAGCTGAAACCAATAACAAGGAATATATAAAAAACAATCCACTCCACGAAAAAAATGTATATAACATAAATTGTATGTTTTAACGTGATCTACATTTTACTTTAAGTAAGTTTTTGACTATCTCTTATGGTTTGCCACTTATGCAAACTTCTGTAAAATTCATCCAGAATAAAGTAGTCTTCAGAGGTTATTCCCAGAAAATTCAAGATATACATTTTATTTGTCAGGTATATATCTTTAATATACAATATTTTAATCTAAATCATTAGAACCACTTTTTAGAAAATCAACATTTTCAAAATTTTTTCCTTGTAAAGGGTAGAGGGGTAGGGGGATTTTCTTGAAAATCTTCTTGTCGCATCCTTGGAAGATACTGAACTTAAATACCAAGTTTGGTATTTAGCAGGACTTTCGTTTTTGAGCTATGCTGCATACACACACGCACGCACTTGCATGCACACACATACACAGACAGACACACACACACAGACATTTTTCTAAAAATGCTTTTTTTGTATTTCCGGTGAAATCTCAGTATCAAATTTTTGGGTGCATTACAAAACCTTCTCTATACAATGTACATAGTACGTGTAGAGAAACTAAAAATCTGATGTGTTCCATTCATATGATTTTCTCTACATCTCTGTAATAAATTATTGTTAAAAACCTTATTTTTCTATCTACATCATGCTAATCAAGATAAACATTAGCAGAAATGGTCTTATTACTTAGTTCCTTATAAGTACAAGGGAAATAAGGGAATACATTAGACTAAACAAACAGTCAAATGTGGTTGCTATGGGATTAAAATTTGTTTCTTTGAATGGCTAGGAGTTGAAAAGTTCCTGTATGACAAAAGTATTTTTGAATTTGAAGCCAATGACCTTGAATATCTCAAAAATGGTCAACTCCAGGAAAAAATGTTTTTGAATGTTATTGTGTGTTTTAAAGTGCTCTACACTTTTGGTTCAGTAGGTTTTTGTTTACTAATTATGCAAAATTTAAAAAATAACTCATCTAGATTAAAGAAATCTTTAGAGACTATTCCCAAAAAATCCAAGATATACATTTTGTTTGTTATCAAAATATCTTATACATACGGTGTTTTAATCAAAATCATTAGAGCCATTTTTGAGAAAATCAAAATTTTCGAAAAAAGTTGCATGTAAAGGGTAGTTTGAGTTGGGGGGGATTTTCTTGAAAATCTTCTTGTTGTATTCTTGGAATATACTGATATAATTAAATACTGGTTTAGTATTTAACACACTTTTCCTTTTTGAGCTATTCTGATGCACACAGACATTTTTCTAAAAATGCTTTTTTTGGATTCAGAGGGTCTCAAAACATATATTTTTGGTGAAATCTAGGTATGGAATTTTTGAGTGCATTACCATAGCTTCTCTATATACTATGTACATAGTATGTTTAGAGAAAGTAAAAATTAGCTTCATGTTAGCAGGCACAAAACCAAATTATTTCACGTGTGTTCTAAATATAATAGACTAAAAGTGTCTACCTCAACACCGTATAAACCCAAATAAATTTAAGAAAGAAGTAAACAAATTTGTGCTAGGAAAGTAATTCTACTCAGTAGCTGAATATTGTGGCTATTTCTCAGGAAGTGCAAAACTGTCATATATATGAATTGTAAACTGAATTTGGTTTTAAGAAGCAATGTTAGCAGCTGTATTCCTTGTTCATATGCTTGTTTTATATTTTTACTTTCTCTACACATACTGTGAACATAGCATATAGAGAAAGTATTGTAATGCACCTGTTACTATCTCACTATATACACATGTTTTCAGACTCCTTGAATCCAAAAAAAGGATTTTTAGAAAAATGTCCATGAAAAAATGATATTGCTTTTTATTTATGGATGCTCTTTAATTGCTGTGGTTCTCAGTGTCCCATTCTATGTTGGGCGTGAAAGACCAATTAATTTAGCTCAGAGGCCTCTCTATCATGCTTGGATCTTTTACGTGCCGAAAAACTATGACACAGGACCAATGACTTTACTTCCCTTCCGAAGTAAGCCATGCTAAGGATTTTTACACCCAAAAAAATCTATCATCCTCCACCAGGTTTGAACCCGCGACCTTGGGTATATGAAGTTAGTATGGCAACATTACACTATGGAGGGCGACAAAAAATGTCCATGTGAGTGTCTTGTCTGTTAAAGTGGTGTGCGTGCATGCGTGTGTGTGGCAACATAGCTCAAGAACGAAAAATCTATTAAATACCAAACTTGGTATTTAGGTTCATTATCTTTCAAGGATGCAACTCAAAGATTTTAAAGAAAATCCCCCACCCCCAACATGGAAAATTTCCAAAAATTTTCCCAAAAATTTGTCCATGTAAAGGGAGGTGTGCAGTGGGGTTGGATTTTCTTGAAAATCTTTGAGTTGCATTCTTGGAATATAATAAACACAAATACCAAGTTTGGCATTTGGCAGCCTTTTCATCTTTGACACACGCACACACACACACACATGTGGACCTTTCTCTAAAAATGCCTCTTTTGTACAAAAACATAAATTTCCGGTTAAATCTCGACATTGACTTTTTGGCTCGAATGTAATACCTTCTCTAGCTACAATGTACATTGTATGTGCATACAGGTCGGAGAAAGTAAAAAAGATAACTGAGGTCTTATAACAAATTATTAAACGAATATTTCTGAGTTGGTTTTGTAACACTTAAGCATCACTTATGTACAATTTTTCCAGACTAGTTTTGAAGCCACTTGGGCTTCCTTGTCGATGGTTTCCAACTGAATTTCCACAGTGTGTTCTACGTTGAGGTGGGACGGTCCCTGGTGGCTGAGTGATGAGCCTCCACAATATGTTTTGTGGCGGCAATTCAAAGTTGAATACGTTGTCATCATTAAAATCCATATCATTAAAAACCAATGTATTCAACTACAAAACATATTGTGGAGGTTCTTCACTCAGCCACCAGGGACTGTCACACTTCAACGTAGGAAATTCAGTTGGAAGCCATCGACAATGATGTCCACATGGCTTCGAAACCGATATGGAAAAATTATACATAAGTGATACTTAAGTGTTACAAAACCAACTCAAAAATATTCATTTCATACATATCACTGTTCCAAATACCTTTTCATTAAAATGATTAAATGTTTTATTTTTAGAGAAATATTTACCTGAGTAAGTTGCTCCTGCAGGAGGTCTGGTGGGCTCCACCATTGGCAGTTGAGTAGTCGAGCTAACAACATCTTCACTTGTTACTGCGCTAGTGGTGTAAGTTGGAGGCATTGTTGGTCGAGTTGGTGCTGGAGTTGGTCGAACCGTTGGAAGCTCTGAAGGTTTCACATCACCTCCTTCTTCTACATCACATTGTGCATTTGCAGGCCAGTCGCATATCTTTGCCTCCTTTTAAATGTACAATCAGAAATGCAAAGATGATGATGATAAATGGGGTTTAAGGGCGCTCAACTGCTAGGTTATCAGCGCCCTTAACATAAAACTGGGCTGTATGCTAAAACGGACCTCTATCAAAAGAGCTAAAATATAGATAAAATCAGCATAAACAACTAAAACCAAGATAAAATAACTGCCCAGCCCTGAATCCAAGCTGGCGATAAAACTATGACACTAAAACTACTAAAACAAGAGAAATGCAATGATAGTTACTTAATCTTATACATTGCATTACCATAAAATACTCCATTAAATTAACTTTGGTATTTTCTTTTAAACCAAATGTGTTATTAATAAAGAAAGGGCCTAAATGTGGATTCATTTTCTGTAATTGAATTATGAGGGGCATTCAACAAGTCCTTAAAAAACAAATTATTTTTGGTAGATATTTTTTATTTTTCAATTTTTTACTTTCTCTACACGCACTATGAACATAGTGTATAGAGAAGGTATTGCACTCCACCCAAAATTTCGATATCGAGATTTCACCGGAAATATATGTTTTAGGGTCCCCAATATCCAAAAAAAGCATTTTCACAAAAAGGTCCGTGTGTGTGTGTGTGTGTGTGTGTGTGTGTGTGTGTGTGTGTGTGTATGTGTGTGTGTGTGTGTCCGTGTGTTTGGGTGTCCATGTGTCTGTGAACACGATAACTCAAAAACGAAAAGTCGATAAAATACCAAACTTGGTATTTAAGTTTAGTATCTTCCAGGGATGCGACACGAAGATTTTGAGAAAAATCCCCCCACCCCCAACTACCCTTTACGTGGAACTTTTTTCGAACATTTTGATGCTCTCAAATATGGCTCTAACGATTTTTATTAAAATTTCGTATATTACAGATATTTACCTGACAGATAAAATGTATATCTTAAATTTTCTCGGAATAGCTTCTGAAGAGTAGTTTATTCTGGATGAATTTTATTGAATTTTGAATAGCTGCTAAACCGCAAGAGATGGACAAGAACTTACTACACAAAAAATGTAGAGGACCTTAAAACACACAATTTATGTTATATACATTTTTTTCGTGGAGTTCGTAGTTTTTGAGACATTCCTTATTTTTGGTTTCTGCTATGAAAAACTTATTCGTTTCTCATACAGGAATTTTCAACTCCTAGCCATACAAACAAAGGAACTTCAGTCACATAGCAACCAGCTTTTGACTATCACTTTAACCTATGGTACTCCCTTATTTCGCTTCTACTTACAAGGAAGCAAGTAATAAGACTATTTCTGCTAATTTTTCTGATTAGCATAAAGTAAATAGATGTATAAGCTTTTTAAGAAAAATTTGTTGCAGGGATATAGAGAAAGTCATGTGAATGGTACACATCAGATTTTTTTTATAGTGTTTAATATTCGCTTTTACTACAAATGGTACCACATGATCACATTGGTGATACATGGAATGGAGATGGAGCACTGGTGGAATGCAATGGTGGGGGAAACCAGAGAAAGCCTTGCTTTGTCCACCACAAATGTCACATGCAGTCACTTGGGATCAAACCAAGGCCATCTAGGTGAGAGGCAAATGGTCTAACCACTTGGCCACAGCACGGCCCATTTTTCAATATAATCTCGTTTTAGTTTGATACACTTTTCCCAGCATTTCTCCTACTGTTTTAAGCCTTCCAAAAAGTCGGATTTCACAAGGTCCTCAAAATAAGCATCTGTTTAGAAGATGACCTCTTCATTAGATGTGAATCGTTTTTGCCAAGTCACTTTTTCAAGTTTGGAAATAAAAAATCTGATGTGTACTATTCACATGACTTTCTCGATATCCCTGCAAAAAATTATTCTTAAAAAGCTTATACTTTTATTTACTTTATGCTAATCAGAAAAAAATAGCAGAAATAGTCTTAATTACTCGCTTCCTTGTAAGTAGAAGCGAAATAAGGGACAATTGTAGGTTAAAGTGATAGTCAAAAGCTGGTTGATATGTCAATGAAGTTCCTTTGTCTATATGGATAGGAGTTGACAAGTTCCTGTATGAGAAAAGTATACGTTTTTCATAGCAGAAACCAAATATAAGGAATGTCACAAAAATGACGAACTCCACGAAAAAAATGTATATAACATGAATTGTGTGTTTTAATGTGCTCTACATTTTTTGTGCAGTAAGTTTTTGTCCATCTCTTACGGTTTAGCAGTTATTTAAAATTTAGTAAAATTCATTCAGATTAAGCTACTCTTCTTCAGAGGATATTCCCAGAAAATTCAAGATATACATTTTATTTGTCAGGTAAATATGTTTAATATACGAAATTTTAATCAAAATCGTTAGAGCCATTTTTGAGAAAATCAAAATTTTCGAAAAAAGTTCCATGTAAAGGGTAATTGGGAGTAGGGGGATTTTTCTCAAAATCTTCGTGTCGCATCCCTGGAAGATACTAAACTTAAATACCAAGTTTGGTATTTTACCGACTTTTCGTTTTTGAGTTATCGTGTTCACAGACACACGGACACCCGGACACACGGACACACACACACACACACACACACGGACCTTTTTGTGAAAATGCTTTTTTTGGATATTGGGGACCCTAAAACATATATTTCCGGTGAAATCTCGGTATCAAATTTTTTGGTGGAGTGCAATACTTTCTCTATACACTATGTACATAGTGCGTATGGAGAAAGTAAAACAAGGCTCTGGGGCCAATCTGGTGAATATGGTGGATGTTGTAGTCATTCAAATCTTAATTCTACAATTTTTGCCATCGAAACTGCGCTGATGTGCACCTTTGAACTGTCTTGATGGAACAGAATCTTTTTCTTTGCCAGATGACGGTGTTTGTCCTTGATTTCTCCATTTAACTGGTACAATAACAATGCATAATACTTTCCACTTATCGTTCTTCCTTTCTGCAGTAATCAAGGTAGATGATTCCATGTGCATCCCAAAAAACCACAACCATCACCTTGCCTGCAGATTTCACAGCCTTTGCTGGTTTGCATTTAAAAACCCACTGTTTCGACTGTACTTTTGTCTCTGGAGGTAGTAGTGTATCCATGGTGCATCCACAGTTATGTATCAATGCAGAAACTCATCAGGATTGCAATGGAAAGTGTCAAACCAGCTTCCGAATCGATCCCAAGATTGTGTTTATCTCCTTGAGAGCAAATGCAGCATCTTGCAGAGACCTTTGTCAAACCTAATTTTTGGTGAAAAATTGAGAACACTGTACCTTGTGATATGTCTGTGTCCTCTACTATTTTGCGAACTTTGATACGTGAATCACTCAAAACCATATTCCTGAATTTTGTCAATCATTATAAAGGAAGTCACTTCTACTGGGCACCCATAGCAATGTTCATCATTTGTGGATGTACGACCACGTTTAAATTCATTTATCCAATTGTAAATTATTGCAAACGCTGGAGCAGATGTGCCATGAACTTCATCCAACTCACCTTTTGATGATAAGTCTTTTAAATAGAAGTGTTTAATCACCACAGGAAACTCATTTTTTTTCCCATCTTTCTAAAGAAGCACAAGATTGTTGATTCGATCGCCTATAGCAACAAAACCATGTGATGGATATAGCTGGAACTTCAACTGTCATCTAGTAAGAGACGACGGTTACTAAATACAAACTTTTTTAAATGCTACAAGTGTAATTTCTTGGATTTTCTAAGGACTTATTGAGTGCCCATTATAAATTAAATTTTTGTTACGTTTTATTGGCAGTTTTAACATTACTATTTTTAAACCTCATTGGTTATAAATCTGGTTAGTATCAAATGCAGTGGCCAAAAGTCATGGGGAGGCTTTGCCATTAGAAAATGTGCTGTGTATGACACCTGAGTGTTGCGTATAGATGCAGCATATTGTGTACATGCAATATCTTAGCAGTGTATTACAGACACATGTGTATGGGTCATAGCATATCTCAGATAACATGAGAATTCAGGTTTTTGAGGTCCACAATGTCTAGGATGGATTTTCAATACTGCAGAGAGAATGTTTCTACCTGCATAAACAGGAAAATCACAGGAGATTAATGAATGGACATCACATCACCTCAGCAGAACCATGTGAGTCAGATTACTACCCAGGTGAATGTTGGGAGTCAGGAACCTATTTCCAACAGGACTGTAAGGATCACATAGGCTTCAACAGCTGACGACTAACTCATGTCCCTTTGCTGTCACTTTGATACAAAGCTCAACGATGTGCATGCATTTTTCATGAGAAATCACATAGGAAATTATTCCAAATCCTGGAGGAATTAAAATGGTTGATGGGGAGTGAACTGGATTGAAGGTGGGGAGTGAATTGGATTGGAAGGGGGCAGTTGAACTGGATTAGTTGGTGGGGAGTGAATTGGATTGGTTGATGGGGAGTGAATTGGATTGGTTGGTGGGGGTGTGTGAATTGGTTTGGTTGGTGGGGAGTGAATTGGATTGGTTGGTGGGGAGTGAATTGGTTTGGTTGGTGGGGGGTGAATTGGATTGGTTGGTGGGGGTGAATGGAGAAAAACAATACAAAAAGCTCTGCTTTCAAAAGAAAGAATTTTGAACAAACATTGGAAATGGACTGCGGAACAGTTATGTCATGTGGTATGGTCCAGTGAATCCCAGTTCCAGTTGTATTGAGCTGATGGATCTTGCATATCAGCAAGGCTGTGTCTAGCAGGAGATGGCTCATTTATGGTCTGGACTGCATTCTCATATTAATTTAAAAGAATTTGAGTCGGTTTTAGTAACACAAACATCACTCAGTAATTATTTACTGGGACCTGTTTCAGGTACAGTTGTTCCCATTTTCAACCCTTAATTCTAACTACATCTTGCTTTGTTGAAGGTGCATAATTTGTGGAGGCATCTGGTGCTGGATCAATGAACTTACAAAGGTTGCTGTATGGCAGTAAATCAAAATTCATTATATAGTTCTGTTTCTTCATGATGTAGATCTTCTCTCAGACATCTAATGCTGTGTGTTTATAAGCTGGTTTTAACAGTTTTATATTGGGTGTAATTTCATGTCCTGATGTCCAGAAATGATGTTTGATTTTTTGTTTGTTTCTATTTTAGGTTTCTCATATGTTCCTTTAATCTGGTTTCCAAACTTCTTTTTGTCCTTCCTTTCTGATTGCAGTCTGAGCATTTAATTTCTTAAACTTCAGGTTTTTTATTTGCTGGGATAGGATCCTTTTGCAGTGGTAGCATTGCTGCTTACCAAGCAGGAGACATGGGTTCTATTCCCAGTACTGGCATGGGGATAATTCCCCTACTGGGAGACTTGAACCAGGGTGCATTCAGCCTCGTAAGGTCCCTGGGGGGCCAATTGAGGAGCTACTTGATGGAGAAGTAGCGGCTCCAGGTCATGAGAACCACATTAACCAGCCAGGGGGTTCGAGGCGCTGGCCTTGTCTCACCCTCCAATACTGCACAACATCCATGAAATCCATGAAATCTGTCATGGACCGGTGGGTGGCAGACCAAGGTTCCTTGTGAGCTGTCGTGCCATAATTATGATAGGATCCTTTGAATGTTTATACAGCAGTTTCTGAATGCTGACTGCATTCTCAATGGCCCCATTGTCCAGATGCAGGGATTTTTTTGTTGTTTTTTTTTTTGGTAGTGTTTAACGCCCGCTTTAGCTACTTATGACAATGCAGGGATCAATGACAGGTGCATGTTATGCAAACATTTTTCAGACCATCTGGCATTAGAGTCCCTGATGGAAGTGAAATGAAGTTTTAATTATGGACAGTGGTTCTCATGTTTCAACTGGACATGTCACTGCTCTTTGGAGTCATGTGGGTGGTTTGATGAGCAATCCAGTGGACTTATGACCATGATTTGGGGAGTAATTGAGCATTTATGGGATGCTGGTATACACTACATAAATCCAACACCAACTACACAAGAACAACTGAAGATGTGTGAGTCTATATCTCCAGCACCTTGTAGACATATAGCTGCAGTTTTGAGAGCTAACAGAGGACTAATTCACACAGAGACTACCTTCCATTTGAACTTTTGGCCACTCAGTGTAAAACGGTTTGTTTGTTTATTCATCACACACATCTACAGTACTGAGCAATGCTCATAAACAAGTGGTGTTTCAAAGATCTTAAAACTAAAGTGCAAACTAAAAAATTAAATAAAAATTAAATAAAAATAAAATAAAGAAAAAGTACTTATTTCATCATATGTTCACCTATTGTGTGTAGAACTGGTGATTCAACAGGTATGACATTACTTCTGATTTAAATGTTTTCAGTTTTGTCTGTTTTTTAATATTTTCTGGTAATTTATTGAAAAATGTAACTGTCATGTAGTTAAAACTATTCTGATATGTTTTTTTGTCTTTTTTGTAATTATGTATATTATTGTTGGTAATAAAGAGTTAATTTTTGCTGCTGCCATAATTTTTTAGGCGCATTTTGCATTTATAAATGTGCATAAATGGTAATGTCCGGATTTGCAGTTTTTTGAAATATGGCTTATGAGATGCTCTTCGATTTGCTCCAGCCATTACTCTTATTATTAATAAAACATTTAAAGTGAAAGAGAACTCACGCTATTCCAGTGAAGTCCAGGTGCACAGGAGAACTCCTGGTAAGTTCCCCAGAGACACACCAAGTATTTACCACAGTCCACTGTGCGACTGAATTCTCCATCATTACAATCATTGCGCTGAACATACTGCATGTAAGCTGCACCACAAAAACACAAATATTGATTGCAACTTAACCAATCACTTCATGTACCATTTATTGTTCTGTGAAATTTACAATGGCAATACATGTTTTTTCTATATTAGCATCCACTTTTAACATCAACTTTTTTTCAAATCATTCTGTGAACACATCAATGAACAAAATGCTGACTCTCTAAGATGATCCACCAATCAACAACTTAAACAATGGTCAACTATTGTTACAAGAGACATTGGCTTTTGAATGTTACTTACAGTAATCTGAAGAAGCAAACTTCAATGGGTGTTTTCAGATACATAAATAAACTCAAACAGTTAAATAGGTACTGCTTTACACTATTAGCCATTTCTCATTAGCAATCTTTTATGATTCAATCGCCTACAACATTTAATGTTACTTTATCTTTTATTTAACTAATTGTTTTATAGCTATTAAACTTGATGCTTCTTTCATTTTCTTTCAAATTTACTGATATGCCTTCACCACCACACACCAACTTTTACCCCCAAAATGCAATGCTATGTCTGTTACTACTTAGAATGTTCTGGATCTAAACCAGCAAACTTTAATGTCACACTTAATACAAATTTTAAAAGATCAAATACATAAAATTATCTTTCGGTGCTGACAATCCAATTCAAACCTTATGAGGTGCATGCTTACCAGTGTACTTCTGCTTTAATCATTATGAAACTCATTTACCGGATAATGGTAAATAACACATTTTTTTTTACATTTTTCATAAAACAGACATTATTAGAAATTTTTCTGAATTGGTATTAGTAATAAGAACATCACTAAAAGGAAATTTTACCTGGACATGTTTCAAGGCTTGAACACCTTTTCGTTGGCATTCTCCAACTGATGCACATTTTTCTTGGTGGTTTTTGGAGTTGACTTGACATAATTGATGCTCTTGTTATATACTTCAAAGGGTGCAGGGTGAAAGAGTTTTGGAGTTTTATATTATTTATGGACGCTCTTTAACAGCTGTGGATCTCAGCATCCCATTCTATATTGGGTGTGAAAGACTGCTTAAATTTGCTCAGAGGCCTATTGGCTTGAGGCTCTTTTACATGCTGTAAATCTACATGGGACCAACCACTTTACTTCCCTTCCAAAGGACGTCATGCTAAGGATTTCTATGCCCGAAAAAAATACATCATCCTCTGCTAGGTTTGAACTCATGACCTAGGGTATATGAAGTTAGCATGGTAACCATTACACCGTGGAGGGCAACAATGGGTGGAAGAAAATTGAAATCCATTAAGTTGTCTTGGTTATTCATGATGCAGTTCTCCCAAATATCTAATTCTGCTGCATATTTGCAAGTTTTATAATTGTTATGTTTAGTTATTTCATGGTTTTAATGAGCACAAGTGGTGGGCAATGGCAAGTAAATAAAAACAAACATACAAATCTGCCATTTCCCATCACTTCTGATCATCAAACCATGAAATAAATTATAACATATCACATAAAATCTACAAAATATGCAGATATTTGGGAGAAAATCCACATCATAAAGAACCAAGACAACTTAATGAATTTTGATTTGCAGCAGCATAGGATCCTTTGGAAGCACATAGTTATCTGTCAAAGCCAACCCCTCCATAAACTATCAGTCTGTATTAGTTGGAGAATGCTGATGATGAGGTGCACATGCCTCAAAGGAACATTTCCTTTTAATGGTCTTCTGTTGTTACTAATTCAAACTCAGAACGATTTCTAATTCAAATACACATCACAGTTAGTAACTTCTGTACACTCATTATGTTCGACATTAGTTCTATCATAACAATAACTTAATCCATGGGTAGGTAAAGTTTGTTGGTTTAAATATTTGCAAAACATCCTGTTTCTCCCAGCTCACCGTTTCTTACAAAATATTCAAATATGTAAAAACAAGCAGCTTAAGCATGATTTCCAATCTATTCCACTGTAAATATCACGGATTAATTTTAAAGAAATCCAAATATCCCAGAACCATGTTTTCTAATATACATTATAACTAGGGATAGCATCTTGGGGACCAATAGAGAGATACATGCATATACCAGTTGCAGGTCTACGAGTAGAGACCGACCTGAATTGCTGACTGCACATGCTGCATGTAAACATGTTGGGGAACGTGGCTCGGTGCAGCAGTATACAATGTTGTACATTACAATACTGTTTTACAGCTAATTAATGCCTTTGATGACAGTGCATGCTCTTCAATCAAGATTGTAAAATCTTTTGCTTCAAATGGATAGCATAAAGATTTGTAATTCATACAGAAGTTCTTTGTAGATATATCTACAACATTAACACATATTTGGAAACATCCAACATTGAAATGTCTGATCTTGTGCAAGCAATTAATCAGAGACCCTGGGGCGGTAACAGGGTTACGGGTTCATATCCTGAGTGCAAGTTTTGGGTATTCAGAATGTGTGGATTTGAGGGTGGCCTTGCTTAGGATTTTTACTAGCATGGAAACTCTTTCAGGATGTGGTACGACACAAGTGCTTTATTCAATTAGTTCGGCCTTTTTCCACCGTCGAACACACATGCTTTCCTCTGAATTTTCTCCTGTGAAACTATACTTTACACACCTGCGACTATTGTTACTTATTAATTTTGATGCCGTGATATCATCCGTGCTCTAGTCTGCATTACAAAAACTATTTCAATCGCAACTAAAGGTAGCCTGTTCGCCTCCACCACGGGTTCTAAATATCACATCTTGGTTATGCGGATGTTCTTCGCCAAGTGCCTCAAAAAGCTTCCACTGGCCAGCGGTAGCATCTCTTTTCCCGTTATGTTCCCTCGGGTGGTGTCTTCTCATCCCCTTCGGTTCAATGTCCCAGGGTCATTCACCGGCTTGTGACAACTTGGCTACTTATATGTGTTCGAAATCTTTCTTCCTTTCCCATTTATATTTCCCTTCTTGGTATAATTTATATTATTAGCTATGATTTATCTTTCCCTTCTGAATAACTGTTTGTCTTGTGACAAGACATGTACTGTCTCAACCCGTGACATCTATTTTAGACAGTGTGAAAAAGAAAGTGAAGGTGTTTCAGAAAAATGTTGCTACAGAAAAAATTGCTGTTGGAGTATTTTACTCAATAGTTGATGATGTGTGCTATTTTAATTTTGCTCCAATCATATCTTGTGATGTGGAATGAAGTTTTTCACAATTTAAAGCCTGTTTACGTGCCAATCAGAGACGATTCACTTTTGAGACATTACAAATGTATGTTGTTTGCATTGTAATCTATGCATCATGAGAGAAAATGAAATGGATAATGATGCTGATGACTTGTAGCACAACAACAATTGAATGTGTGTAAATATTAATATTATTAATTCCCGTAAATCAGTGATATTTATGTTTACCACCCATTCAACCTCAATTGCCTTCCAGCTAGCGAAAACATCACAGTCTACCACTGCCCCATTTTCCTTCTATTAGTACCACTATATACACACTGCATTGTCAACACATCACAATGTACATGTTGCATTCACTTGATTCTGTCCCGCTATTGGTCCCCAAGATGCTATCCCTAATTATAACCAATCACCATAAACCCCTTACCTCCTACTAAATTTTCTAGCAATGTTTCCGTTAAGCAAGGAAAAAACTGATAGAAGTCAAGGTTAACTTTTAAAACTCTTTTCATCTTTTATTTAGTAAACTTGAGACCATGCGATAAATCTATTGCAGCAAACTATTTTGATTGCAATAACCAAGTAGACTCAAATTCAAAAGATCCTTCAGGTGAAAATGAATTAGTACAACTGGAGTTGCATTCCTGAAATGTTATCTAGCCGCAATTTTTGGCTAAAGCTCTTATAAAATGCTTAATTTTCCTTCTTGTTCTTCTTACTTCTCTTTCTTACCTAAACATTAGGCATTCTAATGATACAAATTAGTAAAAATCAATTTCTCACTTTATCTAATTGCATAATGAATGAATGAATGAATATTTATTTGTACAACTTTGACATAGCTTTTATATTTTTCTTGCTCTAACTTAAACTTTCGCCTTCTTGCTACTTCGGTTTGCATGGCACCCAGGCCATTAGCTCTTGTCAACCCTTCCCTCTTTATCTTCCCTCTCCTTCACTCTGTCTTCTTCTTTTGTACTCCTTACCTTTCTTGCTTTCTGCTTCTCATCTTCTTTTCTTCCTTCCCTGTTAACATTTTTATAGCTACAAATTTCCCCTCTATTTTTTCTCCCAAACCTTGTTTCTCCATATTGTTAGTTCCTTGCATTCTATCAAATAATTTTCTATACTTTCTTTCTCACCACACATTTCACATGTTCCTTTTTCTCTGCCTCTTATTTCTCTGAGAAATATTGTTCCTGTTCTCAACCAAGCTAGTCCAGTTACAGTTATCTACATATGGTTCTTGTCCCCAGTCTCTTTTTATTTGCTTATAAAATTGTACCAATTTGATTAATAACATAATCTATGTGAAAAATATAAATTTTATATGACTACAGTAGACTTCTATAACACTACATAATTTTTCTGTGTACATTTTATACTGCTAAATCAACAAGCGACAATTTTCTGTATACATCAGTCTTCATAGCTTTATTACTTTTAATGCATTTTATTTTACTGCTTTTGACAAAATTGTGTTAACATAATACCACAAGAATATATAAATTACCTACCTGCTCTAAACCACTCAAGAACTTTGTAACACTTACCATAGCTTGAACATGTGCAAAGAAACTGGTCCAGAAATGGTTTTAGTGCTGGAAATTGACTTCTAAAAGATCTAAATTTTGGCAGCAATTATTCTTATAATACTGATAATTTCAGCAATACTAGCAGGAGAATATTTACAGTAAGAAGTATATACTCTTTATTTGACAAGTCAATTAATTACACTAAACAACACTTACTTGGGATTTTTGCCAGAACATGTTTCAAAGGACTAGTTTTCTTCATTTTCAACTGGACAACTAGTCCTTTGAAACATGCTCCAGCAGAAATCCCAAGTAAGTGTTGTTTAGTGTAATTAATCGACTCATCAAATAAATTAATATAACAACACTGTTTACAAACTTCCACAAAAAGAAAAGTGAAGTATATACCATATTTATCCAAATACAAGACAATGTTTTTTCCAAAATATTAATGTTCAGAAAAGAGGGGTCGTCTTACACTTGCAATATATGTTTTCTGAATACCATACGGGGAAAAAATAAGTTTGAAACTTCGAGGGTAAGATGGTGGCAAAGCCTGGGAGAAATGGTATAGATTACAGTGAAGGTTGCAACATATGTGGCAAATTTTGTATGTTCCATTTCACGCCAGGCTTATTGGAAAAAGATTAATCTCCAAGAGTAAAATAAAATTAGAGGACTTCTAAGTATGTTGTCTTAATAGAAAATAGCATCCATAATGATTGTTACAGCTATGCTCCTATCACACACATTCTCTGTACGTCTCTCCCGACCAAGTATGACTTTACGCACAAATTTGAATTAGGTAAAACAGTTTGCAATATATGTTGTCTTAATTGAAAATCATATTCATAAGCGTCATTTCACAATGTGAATTTCTGCGCAAATTGAAATTAGGTAAAAACATTAAATGTTATTTAAATACAAAATGATATCCATCATCATTGTTACAGTTATGCTGTACCATCGCACTCATACCTTACATTTCCATATTACCCTCTCCACCAACCGCTCAAATTCAGTTTAAAAAAAAAAGGGAGAGGATTTAATCAGCTTAACACATTGAAGCCCACGCATTTCTTTAGTTGAAGGGCCAAGAAACCCAGGGTTTTTATGCCTAATTTGAGATATTATTTACAGTACATCAATCAAATCTGCCAAAAAGAATTGGGACAATATAAAAGCATGGCATTCAAGGATTTCTCGACAAGTAAGAAAATAGTCATAACTTCCGTATTAATATTTTATTTTAAATTACAAGTATCAAATATGAGTTTGAAAAAATCTGCGTAAAGCAACTTACACTCCATTTATTGAAAGTTCGAAAAACTCCCTCAGAATCAGAATTTTTATGACCTTCATTTGTATCCTGAATTTCAGCTTCAGTTCACAGAGATCGAGGAAACATTTAAGAACACTAAACTTAACAAACACTAAACCTGAGAGCAGCCAATATTACTACCTCTCCTAAATTTCCTAATAGTTGACTAAAGCAAGGACAGATGGAGCACAAATAGATAACTAAAGGATAACTGATGTATGTTCTTTGCCGCATAGCCCAAGACCAAGTTAAGGTCGTGGAATTGCATTAAAAGTGTTAGAAATACCTGCTCGAGCTCTACTCAGGCATGGGCTGCATGAACATTTTGCACAGTCCTAGCTATACTCGGGCTTGGGCTTCAATGTGTTATATGTCCATGAGTTTATTCAAAATATATGGCAAACCTTTAAATTTCATTTAAAAATTCTTATTTTTATATTTGTATTTTAAACATGTCTTCTTTTTATATATATGTATTTTTCTTTCTCATTGTTATCAGCTTGCATCATTTGTTGTCACTAATTATTGAATGTGCAATAGTACTTCTTTCACCCAATAACACTTGAAGTGTTACTCACCCTGGTATCTCTCTGACAGACTAATACTGTTGGGGCACTTAACATTGAATGTCCAGTCACACATGGTGCGGTCCTGATTCCATACCAGACCTGGCGCACATGTCTGCTTGATGGGTATGCCATTCACACAGATGTAAAAGCTGTTACATGATCCAGGCACTGGCAAGTATTGGCCACTCTTGCACTCCTCCATAACAACAGGCTGAAAACATAAAATATGTAAGGGAAGATTAGATGGTCATCCTTACAAAATTGATATTTTTTTGTTTTTTATCTAGTTATATTACAAGGGTCATCCAGAAAGTGGTAGACAATTTGGCATAACTAATTGATAGCAAAACTTTATTTACAAAGTTACACTACCTTACTCTATTTCTCAACGTGATCTCCATTCTATCAAGACATTGATTGTCACGTGATATCAGTTTTTCAATGTCGATGTTATACTTTTCTATCGTCAAAGAACTTATTTGTTTTTTTAATGCACAAAATGTTCGGCCAATCAAATTCTATAGGCAAATAATGCAAGTGTATGGTGATAATGCAATGAACGAGTCTTCAGTGAGGAAATGGCGCATAATTTATGAGTAATCAAGGAAGAACTAGTATGTACAATAAAGACCGAGTGGAAGTTCATCAATTGTTATGGAGGAGTTGAAAGTAAATGTTGATAAAAGAATTCAGAAAAACCGGTGTTACTCTTTGGACACCGTACATGATTTTTTGGATGGAAAAGATTTCCCAACAGATGAAGACCTCAAAGTGACAGTGACATCTTGGCTCATATCTTTACCGGTGGAAGAGTATAACATCTGTACCACGTGGCAATAAATATCTTGATAGCAATGACGATTGCATTGAGAAATAGAGTAAGGTAGTGTAACTTTGTAAATAAAGTTTTGTGTTGATAACTTTCAGCCAAATCGTCTGTCACTTTCTGGATGGCCCTCATATTTGATACTTTCTGCACAATTTGATTAAATATATTTTGTAGATATATGTACATCTGAAGTACTTTAAATAATTTTTGGGGGGATTTTCTTGAAAATCTTTGTGTCGCATCTTTGAGAGATACTGAATTTAAATATCAAGTTTGGTATTTAACAGACTGTTCATTTTTGAGCTATGCCCTTTTTCTAAAAACGTTTTTTTTTTTTGGATTCAGGTAGTCAGAAAACATGTATTTCTGGTGAAATCTTGGTATGAAATTTTTGGGTGCAATACAATACCGTCTCTATACACTATGTACTTAGTATGTGTAGAGAAAGTAAAAATCACATGAAATCACAGAAGCTACATATAAAAGGAGAGTTGTTACTATACCTCAGTTCCGCCTGGAGTAGGTGCATCTGTAGTGGTTGTTGTTGCAGTTGTGGGGTTCCACCATTCATTTGGATTTCGTGTGGTGGTGGTAGTAGTGGATGGGTTCCACCACTCATCTGGAGCACGTGTGGTAGTGGTAGTGCCTGGAGTCCACCACTCGTCAGGTCTAGATGTGGTACTGCTGGTCCACCACTGGTCCCAGTTGGTTGTTGTGGTGGAAGGATTCCATGAAGGTGCACTAGTGGTGCTGCTGCTGCTGCTGCTTTCTAAAACAACACACAACTCAATTACATACAATACAAAATGTATTCAATGAAACCTACCCAATCAGAAGCTGAGGGAGGTGTCATGTCTATTTCTGAAAAAACTTTCGTCTCAGTGGAAATCATTTACCTAATATGTCATTTTCCCGAGTAATATGGAAAATTCTCAACATGGAAATGAAACTGTCCAGAATTGCTTAAGATGGAAATATGCTGCATTGTTTTTGGATGTTGTGCTTCCACAAACTTATATGTACGAAGTTGATAAAAAATAATGGTAATTTTTTAATTTTGCAGGCTTTATATATCCAATTTTCAAAAGCTGTTTTATCTTGTTGATACACATACTCCTGATGTATGTTTCCATTTTCAATTGCTTTGAATATTTAGTTTATTGTTGAAAAGGTTATATGTGTTTTGAGTGCTTGGCAAATTTTTACTTTTGAATAAGATGAATTAAAAGAATTTGAGGTCTGCCTCCGTGGTCGAGTGGTCAGCGAGCTGACTTCTCACCCGGAGGTCCCGGGTTCTATTCCAGCGAATTTTTCTTTAGCCAGAATTATTCCCTATCCCCCACAGAGTCTGGAAGTATGTATGTGAGAGTGAATGTGTGTGTGCTTTAAGAAAACAAAATGATTTAAACCTACTGACCATGAGTTGTTTCAAGTACAAAGCCCCCGATATGACCTTAGATGTTAAAGAGGGCTATATAACTGAAAAAAAAAAAAAAAAGTTGCATTTAATTTTGCTTGAAAATGGAATAAAGTGAGGCACTGTATTTGAAATGTTGACTGTGGCTTTTGATGAACTTACTAAGAGTAGGATAAGGGTTTAAATGTTTCAGAGAGTGTCAGATATTCAGCATTCAGAAACTGCTGTGCCAAAATTTAAAAGATCCTATCCCTGCAAACAAAAAAAATTGGAATTTATGAAATTAAATTCTCAGACTGAAATCTAGTGTACATAGGAAGGATAAAAAGAAGTTTGGAAACCAGATTAAATGAACATATGAGAAAGCTAAAATACAAGCAAACAGAAAAATCAGCAGTTGCCTATCATTTTTGGATATCAGGACACAAAATCACACCAAATGTAAAACTGCTAAAGCCAGCGTATAAACCCACAGAATTAGTGTCTGGGAGAAGATCTACATCATGAAGAAAAAGAGCCATATCATGAATTTTGATTTACCACCATACAGTAACTTTTGGAAGTTCATAGATCCAGCACCAGATGCCTCCACAAGTGATGCACTTTCACCCTCATTGTTGACGCCAGCGAAGCAAGATTTAGTCAGAACTAAGGGATCCAAAATAGGAACAAGATTTCCCAAAGTAAGTAAATACTAAGTGAGGTTTGTGTTACAAAAACCAACTCAAATTCTTTTAATTTAATATTAATCACATCACTTTTACAGTTTTTATGTATGTTTGCAAAATTTCAAAATAAATAAATTATTTGCAAACTAGAATGATTCACTAACACTATATAATTCCTTGTATTATAATATCACTCAGTAAAATAATTATATTTGCTGCTTTCAAAAGAGAATTATAAATTAATGTGCATTACTTCACATATCCTGTGGTTCATATGATGCCTCTCCTCCCCAAGAGAAATTCCGGCTCTTCTTTCTAATATAATATGTGGGTGATACTGGATTTCCTCGTGCTTTCTAAGTGTTTTTTGAAAATTGGATATTAGGCTAGAGGAAGCTGTAGTAAGCTGCTGCAAACAACAAGTTCCTTCACATATCAAGATTTTGTTGAGGTGAGGTTAGGTAGGTTAGGTAGGTTAGGTAGGTTAGGTGTGCATAAATGAACTGCATCAAAATAAGGGGTAAAAATGGAGTTCTTGAAAATTGGCTCTCCTTCCCAATGCAAACTGCACAGTTCTGCTTGTGCATGTGCATTGGTGGACCTTTGGACTTGGAACATTTTCTCTGCGTATAGCACCAGTTGTCCCTGAAATTTCTGGCTATGCTACTGGGTTAATAAAAACTAAAGACTAAACTTACGTGTTTCACATTTGGCTTCGCTGGGCCAATCACAGGTCTTGGTCTGTCTGTTCCAATGCAGTCCTCCTGCACAGTACTCTTTATGCAGACCTCCCAAAATACAACGGTAATAAGCATTGCAATTTGACGGATCAGGAAGATACTCTCCGGCATTGCAGGAGTCACCGGGATGAGGTCCATCAGGAGACAATGTTGTGGAGTCTGTCTGGGATCCTGAAGTTGTACTGGGCATGACACTTGATGTACTGATGGTTGTGGTTGGACGCTGCCACCATGGTGTGGTAGTAGTTGTTGGTTGTGTGGTGGTAGTTGTGGTTGTTGGTGGCTGCCACCATGGAGGAGTTGTAGTTGTGGTTGTGGTTGGCTGCCACCATGGAGGAGTGGTGGTAGTTATTTCTGTTGTTGTCGTAGTGCTGCTAGCAGTAGTAGTGGTGGTTGTGGTAGAGGCAGTAGTGGTGGTGCTTGGAGCAGGAGTTGTTGTGGTGGAGGTGGTGGATGGTGGCTGCCACCACGGTGCTGTAGTAGTTGTAGTAGGAGGCTTTGTGGTTGTTTCATGATGCTCATGAGAAGGTGTGGTTGAACTGATTGCACCTGAGAACAAACATAAATGTATTACATTAGAATATTTAATTTATTTATTCATCACATATGTTTACAGTAATGAGCAATGCTCTGAAACATCAAAGATCTTAAAACTAATATACAAACTAAAATTAAATAATTAAATAAATTAAATAAACAGATTAAATAAAAATTAAAAATCGCATGTGTTCCATTCACATGACTCTCTCTATATCTCTGTCACAAATTATTGTTAAAAAGCTTATTCTTCTATCTACTTCATAATAATCAAGACAAACATTAGCAGAAACAGTCTTATTACTTAGTTCCTTGTAAGTAGAAGGGAATACACTAGGCTAAACTGACAGTCACATGTTTTAAAATGTAGCTGCTATTGATTGAAGTTTCTTTGTTTGTATGACCAGGAGTTGACAAATTTCCATATGAGAAAAGTATAAGTAAACTAAAACCAATAACAAGCAATATCTCAAAAAGTCAATTCCGCAAAAAAAAAAAAAATGTATATAACATAAATTGTGTGTTTTAATGAGCGCTACATTGTTTATTAAGTATGCTTTTGTCTATCTCTTACGGTCAAGTTTGGTTTATAAACATTATTTTTGCTTTTAATCTATGCCACATGCACACACACACACACAAAACACATGCAATGCACTCTCTTATTTTGAGATTAGACTCTAGGATGTAGATGTAGATAAGTCAAGAATCACATTTATTGGACTTATTAATACATTTGTTTACAAATAATAACTCTGGCAATGAATTTTCAGAGGTGTCAGTTTTGCATAATTTTCAATTACATGTCTGTTTGCAAAAACCTACTCGTACTCTTGCATTCTTACAATATTCATGTTTATTATATTTACAGTGTTACATTATTACAAGTATTTTTTGATTGAATGAAATCCTCCTCTCTATAGAAGGTGTGAGTAATAAGGTATCTTTTTAATTCTGATCTAAACTTGTTTTGTTCATTTGCAATTCTTTTATAGAAGAGGGAAGTGAATTAAACAAAACTGTTCCTTTGTAGTAAACCCCTTTTTGGAATAGCTGCAGATTATTTGTTGGTCTATGTAAGTCCTGCCTATGTCTGGTCTCTTTGTTATGAATATCTGTATTTTTTGTAAACTTTTCTGGGTTATTTATTACAAATGACAATATGGCTAGAATATATTCACAGGCTAATGTTAAAATTCCAAACATTTTTAAAAGAGGTTTGCAGCAAGTAGATTGTCTTGCCTCTATCATTATTCTTATTACCTTTTTTGTATAATGAACACTTTTTAGCATTTACTGAATTTCCCAAAAATATTTTTCCATAGGTCATCTATGAATGAAAATATGCACAATAAAATCTTATTTATAACCTGAATTAAAGATCAGATTGCAAAGCATGCAGAGCTCAGTTTGGGTAAGATATAATCAATATGGTGTTTCCAATTCATGTTACGATCAATCATAAGACCTAGGAATTTTGTATTACAGGCTTCTGTAATCTGATTCTATCCTTAGGTCTGCTATTTTTTTATGCTTTGTGCAAAAATGAATGTAGTTAGATTTTTCAAAGTTTATGTGAATTTTGTTACAAACAAATTATTTAGTGTGTTGAAGATTTTATTAGATGAATCTAGGAGCAGACTGAAAGTGTCAATTAGTGTCACTTCAAATAACAATATGCTATCTGAAAAGTGCCAAGCAATTTTAGAGCAGAATGCAGGGTTTTAAATTATTAATAATAAAATGAGTACCAAATAACATAGAGAGCTGAATCTTTTATTTTTAGTAAACCCTTTTGTCTTGAAACAGAAATGCATGCTATTATTCAATGTATTCATGAAAAGAGAACTTACCAGTATCCACACCGGTAGTGAGAGTTGGTGGTTCAGGTGTGACAGGCGCTGGAGGTTTGGTGCAGTCTCCTCTAACAGGTTCCTGTTCAGGAAGGTTACCCAAAATTCTGTTGATGGTTCTTAGCAAGGGAAATGGTTCTCTACAACATCGATTTCCATAGTCATCAAGATCTATAGTCCATGCCATTGCACCTCCATAGCCCATGTTCTTGATGTATTTGGCCTGCAAAATATTATCTTTACTTAATACGTTGTCAGTAAATCCGAGGGTTGTCAGTAAAATAAGGTTCCCAGTTGAAATTAATTAGTGAGTCAATTTTGCAACACTACATTACTTACTTTTAGTATTGGAAAGCATGTTTCAGAAGCCCTGTTTTTCAATAATAACAATGGAAGCACATAGCTTCTGAAACAAGTTTTCCAATAATAAAAGTAAGTGATGTAGTGTTACTCAACTAACTAATTTCAATTGATAGAACACATTACTGTCAGTATATCAAGAAATGGAAATGGCGTGTTATTTATGGATGCTCTTTAACTGCTGTGGCTCTCAGCGTCCCATTCTATACTGGGAGTGAAAGACCGCTTAATTTTGCTCAGAGACCTCTCTTATCAGGCTTGAGGTTCTTTTACGTGCCGTAAATCTACGACACGGGACCAACGGCTTTACTTCCCTTCCGAAGGAAGCCATGCTAAGGATTTTTACACCCGAAAAAATCCATCGTCCTCCGCCGGGTTTAGTATATCAGTAATAATAAGGTTCCCAATTTATTTTCACAATGAATAACATATTTATTGGCATTGAATAATACATTTTTGGACAGCATAGACTTTTTCCTACTTTTTGACATAATCACCGTTCAGATCAATGCATTTTTGCATGCAGTGTACCATCTTTTGTATGCCTGCATCGCAGTACTCTCCTGCTGCGAGGCATAAGTAGCTTAAAACATTTTCTTGCAGCTCCTTTCTGGTTCTGAAATGTATCCCACCCAGGAGTCAGGGAAGAGATGGTACTTACTTGGGCCTAAGTCTGGGCTGTGTGACAGTTCTTCATCCAAATTTGTTGGCAAAATTGCTTGTCACATGGGCAATGTGCAGACAAGCATTGTCCTGATGGAAATGCACTCCCTTCGTGAACGGCCTCTCCTCTTGTTTTGGATTGTGCAACAGTTTCTTTAACATCTCACAATAGCAGTGTGTAATGATTGTTGTACCGGTAGACAGGAATTCACACAACAATAACCCCCTCCTGTCCCAAACACACTCGCCATCTCTTTGCCAGCAGACAGTGTCTGTTTAAACTTCTGCGGCTTCAGCAAATCTGGTCATGTAGTGGGCCCAGCTCTCATCCCCAGTGACAATAGAGTCCAAGAATTCCTTGCCATTAGTTTGGTAGGCCTGAAGAAATTTGCGGGCTGCTCAACTCATTTCTGTCTGTGGTCTTCCATAAGCATTCTCAGGACCCACCTTTCACAAACCTTGGTACACCCTAAATGTTCGGTCAAAATTTTGTGAATGCAGTTCTTGCTGACATCAGGGACCATCTTGTAGAGCTCCCGAACCTTCACCTTTGATCTTTCAGCATTGCTTCTTCCACATTCGTATCGCCCTCCGTGGTGTAGTGGTTACCATGCTATCATCATATACCCAAGGTAATGGGTTCAAACCTGGCAGAGGATGATGGCTTTTTTCAAGTGTAAAAATCCTTAGCATGGTTTCCTTTGGAAGGGAAGTAAAGTCGTTCGTCCCATTTCATAGATTTACGGCAAATAAAAGTACCTCAAGTCTGATAAAGAGGCCTCTGAGCAAAATTAAGCAGTCTTTCATGCCCAATATAGAATGAGATGCTGAGAACCACAGTATTAAAGAGCGTCCATAAATATAACTCCATTTCATTTTATTCCACATTAGTAATCGTTTTGCCAAAACCGATTGCCATCCAGAATGCTGCTCATCATGGATCTTTGTATGTCCGTCTTTGAATTCTCTGCACCATTTGCGATCATGTTATATGCTCATACACTTCACACAGTTGGGAATGAATGTCCACTAACGCAGTTTTTTTTGCACACAAAAACCTTCAGCACCTGGTGGGAGTAGCAAGTGGAAGCTCCATCTCTAATGGCAGCCTAGCCAAGACAGCTTGTCAGCAGGGGACTGGGAGAGCGAGAACCAAGTGTTGCTGAATCTCGTAACAGCGTTGCTCGTGACTTAGGAACCTTATTCTATAGACAGCCCTCATAATAACAAAATTCATTGTTTGAAAACCATGTGCACATTACAGAAAGGAATTCAATATGAGGTCAACACTGAGTATTTTTAGAATGCCATATTTCTAAAAACAAATGAAATTTAAAATTATTATAATCACATCACTGTCACAAGTTTGTTTGCATATTTGCAAGATTTCAATTAACAAATCATGTAGAAGTAAACTCTCCTATGAAACTCAACGTGTGGTGCATAACTAACACTAGGATAAGATGGGGGTAACACCACATACTCTCAAATTCAACAAAAATCTTGATGGAGTTAAGATAGATGTAAAAACTTTTTTAAAACTTGAGGAGAAAAGGGAAAATATCTCAGCAGACATTCGTTTTTTGAATCTTTGTCTACAACATCAGGTCACTTCAAATTTTGTCAGAAGGTATGCAAAATATGACAATAACAGCAAATATCAAAGACTCACACATAAAAAGGTGATAGAAACTGAAAAGAACAAACACTATGCAAAATTACATACTTTAGAGCTATAACTTGACAAGTTACATTTAGCATTACCACAAAAATTAGGCCATGCACTTTGGGATAATTTCTGCTCAAATTTCTTGCCAATCTTAAGTGGAAAAATGAGTAGGAAAATGCTTATCCTAAAGAAAAAATAGAAAATCTTTCTAAAAAAAACAAAAAAAATGTAAATCAATTTGAAACAAGACACCTCCCGAAAACCATGTTATAAATGTATTCAAAAACGAAACCTTCAATAAACCTCAGTTAAAATTGAATAATAAAGAGTCAGAAAAGGGTTGAAAAGAGGAGCAAGTATTCCTGAAACCAGTCCCAGTAAATAATTACTAAGTGATGTTTGTGTTACGCTACTTTCTAATGCTTTGCAAGATGATTGATATATAACTGGTCAATTTTCTAAAATATTTGTTAATTATCGTCATTTAAAGATTTTGTGTTCACCAGAAAATGAGTGTGACTAGGGAACATGAGAATTTCTTTGAGAAAGGGAGCTATTAAAGGCGATATGAAATGAAGCCATGCAAATTACTATCACTTTGTGTTATCTGTTTATCCTGTGTCAGGTGCATATGCTAACCTTTTCTTTTATTGAGTCAATATCATCGTAGCCAACCCACTGGTTTCCTGAGTATGCATATGGTCCCGTAGCACCAGAAGCATCATGGCCTACAGTCCATCTCTGGCTTCGAACTGAAATCAATCACATGAATCACATTACAAAGAATGTAACTTTAAAAACACAAAATTATTAACTCTACTATCACAGTGCTTATATGAACTATTTACCATATTTATTAGAATACAAGAAAATGTTTTTTTCGAAAATATTAATGTTCAGAACTGGGGGTTGTCTTTTTATTCTTGTTTTCTGAATACCATACAGGGAAAAAGTAAGATTCAAGCTTTGCGGCTATGGCAGTGGCAAAGCCTGGGATAAATGGTATACACTACACCAAGGTCGTGATGTATGCAGCAAATTTTGAACATTTCATTTTGCACTGAAAATTAGCTGCTAAGGAGCGTATGAGCAATTTCATTGGAAAAAAGATTACTCTTGAAGACTAAAATAAAGCTACAGGACTTCCTTTCACATCGGTGGTTGCACATAACGTAGTATTGGAAGTCAGCGGTCAAGCAAAAAGAGAGAGGTTAGCTACGCACTTCCCCTCCCCAGGCCGCACATATACTGCAATGTGATTTTACGTGCAAAATCAAACTAGGTAAAACATTTTACGACGTATTAAGTATGTTGTCTTAACAAGAGAATAGCATCCATAAATAATCATTGTTACAGCTAGGCTACCACCACCGCTGCTCTTGTCAGATCTTATCATCACACATTTTGTTCTCTCTCCTCTGTCTCTCCCACACGCAATGTGAATTTCTGCGCAAATTCAAATTAGGTAACAGCATTTACATTATATTTATTATGTTATATTAAGTATGTTGTGTAAATGCAAAATCATATCCATCGTCGTTGATACAGCTATGCTGGCACCATCAAGTTGTACCATCGCACTCATGCTCTTTTCCATAACCCCCTCTCTGGCAACCACTTAAAATCTGAATTTCTGCGCAAATTCAAATTATTTCAAAAAATAAATAAATAACACACTTAGTCTGCTTAAGTGTCCATTAGTTTGTTCAAAATGTATGGAAAACCTTTATATTTCATTTAAAAATTTACCTATGTATTTTAAATATGTCTTTTCTAAATGATATGCTAAATTCCAAAACTAAGTTTTGAAAAATGGGGGTCATCTTGTATTCAGATAACCATGGTAAATACATACAGGCAAACATATAATCACACAGCTATAAAATCAGAACAAAAAATAACTTGAAACCACCCATACAGAAGTTAAAAAAGCCTACAAAAAACTACCAGACAAAATCAGAGATATTAAAGATCCCTATTTATTTTTTTTTTTGCGTGACAAATAATATGCTTCTGATTTAATTCCAGCTATCCTTAACAATGTGAATAATTGCAATAAAATATAATACACACAGATCATGATAGGATGAAGAAGAATGTAAACAATTTAATTACAACCTAGGACAAATAACTGTGCCTTTGTTTATCTGCAACCATAGGGGAACTACGAGTGTTGCTAAGATGTTATTGTCTGATTTTATTTTAGTTTAGCTAATACCTACGATGAGCTATTGTTGCAGTTTTATCGTATATATATAATCTTAATTACAATTACAATTACATATAATGCAGTAATTATATTGTCTTACCTCTTTCACAAATTTCATAGTAAGCCAACATCCCTGGTTGATGTGTAAATTCTCCCGACTTGCCAGGACCTAGAACTTCTGCTCCTAAGTCTGTTTTGCTTTCTGAGGCAAGCATGAAACTTTGTCCATAGAATGGAATACCAAGTAACAGCTTGTTACGTGGAGCCCCCAAACCAACCAGGTACTCCATAGTGAAATTCTAGAAAAGAAAAACTAACACAATTTAAAAATATACAAAGCAAAACTTTATGTTAAATTTAAGGAAACAAATCCAGGTATTTTATTTTTGCCTATACTTATTATATGATAATGCCACATCAAACAGATTAATTTCAGATTGGTAAATGCTTGAATGCTTTTTGCTAAACCTTTTTGTTTCATTAAAATACCTTGTAAGTGTGCTATAATACACATAGGTGAGATGGTGCTATGTATTTGATAACACCACTCTTGAGTAACATCACTGGCAGATGCTTTCTCTAGAGCCGGTAGATTTTTTTTTTTTTATTGTTTCATTTGTATAGCCCCCTTTAACTTGAATGGTCATATCGGGGGCTTTGACTTGTGAAACAACTCGTATTACTGAAGGTTAGAACATTAGGTTAATCATTATATTACTGAACACACACACACACATTCACTCTCACATTCATACTTCCAGACTCTGTGAAGGGTAGGGAATAAATCCGGGAATCGAACCCGGGACCTCCGGGTGAGAAGTCAGCTCGCTGACCAGTCGACCACGGAGGCAGTCAGCCGGCAGATTGTTGGCAATTCGTGTACACACACACGCACACAAGTGCACTCACACACACATGTGCACAAACCTTTTTTCTAAATATACATTTTTTGGGGTTCAGGAGGTCTAAAACATATTGGTTGGTATCAAATTTTTGGGTTGAATACAATATCTTCTCCACCTTTTAGATACATTGTACATATGTGCTAGAGGAATTAAAAAATTACTTTATACATGTATTGAATAACTGGAAGTTTTGGTAAACGATTTAATAAAATGAATGCTTTGTTAGATAGCCTTTATCTCTTATTCTCTTAATATTTTCTTATTCTTTTAGGTTTCCTCATTTTTATTTTGAAATAAAAAAATGCAGTACTTTAAAGTACTGTATTCAATATTAACATAACTTACTGAGTTGTAATGGGGGAACTCATCACCATTGCGATAATAAAGTGGACTGACGTGTCCCACACGTTTCTCCCAGGATCCGTGGTAGTCGTACGTCATCACAGACATGAAATCCACATGACGTCCCAGTTCAGCCAAGTCATACGCCTTGTCGATGACTTCTTTGTAGCCAGAGAGAGCTACTGCCAGCAGAAGAGGGGGCTCGTTTTTCAAAAATTCCTTGCTCAATTCCTAGAATGGGAGATCAGAAAACAAATAAGTAATATATTTACAAAAGTTATACCTATGCCCCGAACAGTAATTTATTTTATCTGGTTGTATGATAATTGAGTTTTCTTTTACCCAATATAGGAAATTCTTAAAATGTAGGTACCTATTGCTCTATTTCCCTAAGTTGGGGTCTGACAGAAGTGCTGCAGTTGGTAAAACAAGTGAGCATGGTAAGCCCATAGCCTGCTCGTTTCTTCTAGATGAATAGCATTTAATGATGGTACAGTGAGGTAGCCTACCCTTGATGTTACAATAACAAACAGCTCTGCTTTCTTATGTTTACATTTTGAGAATACACAGTAAAGGTGAGGAAGTGAAACTGCAGGCCAATTTCCTAAGCAGGTGCCAAAAATGCTTCAACAACAAAGGAAGACACTCCTAACATCTCCTGGCTTGATATATGAGAGTATTTTTATTTTTAAATGTTTATTTTTTCTTTGATTGTTAGAAATAACTTATGTGACAAACATTATAAGTACGAGCTGAAGCGTTCCTGATGACATATTAACTGTAAATGTTCTCAGTCTTCTAGCCAGATAAGTGCATGGATCAACTCCAATGTTTTGAAGATGTACATCATCTTTGTCTTCAGGTAAACTGATAACTTGAAAGTCTGGACTCACATATTTATAGCGTCAGAGTGAAGCTAGCATCTGATTGGTTCGCATGATATTTTTTGGCCGTGAAGCAACTGATATTTAATGTGACTGAAGCATAGGCACAGACCTCATAGAAAACTATATATGGCAGTTATACACCTAATGCTTTGAACTTGAGCATGGACCTGTTTGAAAACACTTTATAGCGCACACAATATGTTGTATAAGAATGCAGTGTAGCTTTCTAAAGTCTTGGCAATTAGGTGTTAAGGAAGTGATTCCTTGAAACTAGTTCTGAGGCAAATAACCTAATTAATGAAATTGTATATTTGCAACTGCTTCTAAACTATAATACTAAGTTAAGTATTCTGAGCTCATCTTCTACCTCTCCCCCTATTGTAAGTCAGTTGTAGAGAAAGTAAAGATTGAACAATAGACAAAAAGCAAAAATCCTCTTTCAAAGGGTTATGTGGTAAAATAGATTGTGTTTATACCTAATCTTTAATATTTTAAAATAATATTTAATAACAAGCATATTCACTCACCTGAATTAATTTTGCAAAATTAGCTTTATCAGAAGCAGGTCCTTTAGCACAATTTGACTGCCAGCATCCAGGATAATTCCAGTCAAAATGTAAACCTTTGAAGTTATGTCGACGGAGGAAGCTGACTACACTTGCTACAAATTTACGTCTTGCACTTCCATCGCTGACTAAACGAGAATATTTGTCTCCTGCTGAATCTGTCCAGCCACCAATGGATAGCACAATCTTAACACCAGGGAGAGATGTAAGACGCTGATAAAAATCTGAAGAAAAAAGAAGATTGAAATGCCATTAAAATTTTAAAGCATAATGACCAGCAATTTCTAGAATATCCTAAATGTGTTAAAATAGTAGACTAATAGAATGTGTTCAAAGTAAAAACTCAGTATTACTCATAACAGCTTAAAATAAAAATGCAATTTATTAGAATGAAACACGTGTACTAAATAATCTCTCTCAAATTGTTTGATCTGATGTTCCATTCACATATTCTACAAACAACTTTCTTACAAAACATTATCCTTTTATCTGCTTTATGCTAATCAAGATAAAAATTAGTAGAAATGGTCTTATTATTTAGTTCCTCATAAGCAGGAGGAAAATAAGGGAACGCACCAGGCTAAATCGACAGTCAAATGTTTTAAAAGTGTTGCTATGTGAATGTCTTTGAAATTTGGTTCTCTTTGCATGGCCAGGAGTAAACCAAAAGAAAATGGGATGATGACTTGGTATCTGAGAAAAGTATAGTATTTTAAAACTGAAACCAAAAACAAATAATAACTTGGAAATCACTAACTGTACAAAAATAATTATTTGACACAAATTGTCTGCCTTCTGGCAGTTACACAGGCTGTGCAGGGATGCCAACCGCATTTCCCTCCAACATTCCATTGGCAGGAAATTATGAATGTACCAGAATTTTTTGAACAGATCTCATATATGTATTCTTGTTAAGGTTTGTCCATGAGGCAACCTTACAATAAAGGAAGCTATGAAATAAAAATATAGCATAATAATTTACTTTACAATTCTACATTTGCAAAAATCTGAGCTACAAGTGGGACAAATGAAGCAGAATTTTGCCTATGGGTGAGTTTTTCATTAACAAAATTTGCGGTCTCCCATTAGATACATACAATTTTAATTGTAATACATTCTAATAATTATAATGAACATTATCACCACTAAAGAATACACTTACATACAGCATGAAAATAAGTAGGTATGATTACTTACTGTTTTCTATATCTGCCCACGGATCAAATGGCTTGATGACAAGGTCCTCAGGGTCCAAGGATCCATAGGCATACACAACATGAGTACATAATCTTGGGTCTACATGCTCAGGTACAAACTTGGCATCTCCTTTCCTATATCCTGCCCAACTGGTGAAGTAGCATACAATTTTGTAATCCTCCTCTGCAATAGTAAAAGCCAAGTACATATATAAATAACAACAAGTCTGCATATAGAGAGATACTGTGTGACCCAAAATCATCCAAACTGCTGCCCTGTGTTTTTCCACTGTGCACACGGAAACATGATACACTGCTGCTGAACACAAGGTCACGGTGCTGACTTGTTTTTCTCTGCTCTGGAAGTGCAGTATTGAGCTGACGGTGATATCTTGTGATTGAGTTATTACCAGTGTCCTGTACTTAGTCACAAAGTGTGTTATAGCTCAGCATTTGTTTTCTACTGCACAGCGTGCATTTATTCATGATTTGTATGTGTTAACACATTTTGTGAGTGGACTCTCAATAGTGTATAAAATGGCAAAATTGACCCACAGATGAGGCTTGGTTCATGGATATATGTGTACACAAAATAATCATTACTGGAGCTCTGAGAAACCTAATATTGTTTATGAAATACCCCTTCATGACAAAAAAATTGGTGTATGGTGCACCATTAACAGAGAAAGAGTTGTAGGTGCAATTTTTTCGAGTCAACAGTTGATGCCTTTACATACATGAATACAATTTTGCCTCCTTTTTTTAGAGAATTAACAGACAGGGATCATGATTTTACCTTTTTTCAACAGATCTGCAACAGCTTGTGCAGCCAATCTTTCCATGAGAACAATTGAAAGTGTCAATTAGGAGTAAACCATAGATCACACTCAAACTTCACTCATCTAAAATTCATCTATCAGACCTCCACAGGCTGCTACCACAAGTTCATCAGTGAATCTCTGTTGAAAGTGGTGGCAACAGCCACCCAAGCGTATCCGAAGTAAGTTACTTTGTTTCAAGAGTGAAGTTTGAGTGTAATCTATGATTTTACTCCTAATTGATTAGTTACTTCATTGTGCATTCCCATTAACGTTCTAATTGAAAGTGAGTTTCAGGACAGAATTATTAGTGGAGATTTGTGGCCATCTCGAACCCCTGACCTAATCCCTGCAATTTCTAACTCTGGGGTAACTTAAAGCAAAAAGTGTACAAGACAAACCCACATACTCTGGAAGAATTAAAACAAAATATCCTCCAGGAAATTGCCAGCATTTCTCAACGTGAACTACAGCAAGTGATGGATAGTTTCCTAAAGAGGTGCCAAAAATGTATGTGGCTATCTCCTTTAATAACATTGGTAAATAAAGTTTTTAAAATTAGTTTTAAAATGTTGCATGATTTCATCAGCGCTTTTCTATGATAGAAGCAGATGGTAGTGAGCTCCAAGGGCGTGGACAGGCACAACACCGTACAACTGGTTCAGACGTTTTTGGATCACCTAGTATAATAGCAAATGCTGGGATGAGTCTCCAACTTATTTAAGGACCAAACCATCCACAGTAAATATATAACTAACAATGTAGATGTTCACAGAAACCAGTCTTAAGTAAGTAGTTAAAAATCTTATGTGTTCCATTCATACGACTTTCTCTACCCATTCTATAACAAACTATTCTTACAAAAGCTTATTCTCCTATTCACTTTATGTTAATCAAGATAAATGATCTTATTACTTGCTTCAACTAACAAAGACCCATATAATCATGGAATAATATTTTACAATAAACTGTCAGAAAACATAAAATCTACAAATGGTCAAACCTTTATAAATAGTTATGAAATTACTTAGTAAACAAGTGCCTCTATAGACTTGAGGATATGTAAACATGACTATATATTAATTCTAGGTAAAATATTTTATTTACATAGTTATTGCCATAAATATACATGTTCTTTATTTTACATGCATTGATCTTGTACATGCTCATAGTTTTAAAATTATTACCTTGTAGCTTTTGATATATTTATGCACAATGATACTCATAATCTAACATATATACTCTGTATTTAAATTACATAAAATTGTTAAACTTCTGTAATATAATATTTAGCCTCTACTGACTATGTTCGAAACTTTAAAACAAATAACTTTAACAATAAATGATATTATTGTTATTGTTTGCATTATAATTGTTGTTATTATTATTGTTATTATCATCATTATCGTCGTCATTGTCACTATCATCATCATCATCATCATCATCACCATTAGTAGTAGTAGCAGAAAGCAAATAAGGGAACTCACAAATCTTTTAAAAGTTAGTACTAGGTGATTGAAATTCAGTTTTGTTTGCATGATCAGGAGTAAAAGAAAAGAAACAGGAATGATAAAATACTAATTAAATTTTGTTGAGATAGAGTCAACTGAGCACTTACTATACAGGAACATACTTTCACGGGCTTTTGCCTACATTATCAACTGCTTTGAATGATCAGTCGACTCCATTTCCATAAAATGTGTATATATACACATACATACATAAATTGGCATTTTAACGAGATCTAAATTTTTTGTGTACTAAGGTTTTGTTTACCTTAAGGTTTACCAGTTATGCAAAATTCATTCAGAATAAGGAGGTCTTCAGAACTATTACCAGAAAATTAAATACATACATTTTATTCGCTATGTAAATATCTTTAATATACAGTATGAGCCATTTTTGAAAAAATCAAAATTTTCAAAAATTTTTCCATGTAAAGGGTAGTATGGGGTGGGGAGATTTTCCTCAAAATCTTCATGTTTTATCCTTGGAAGATATTAAACCTAAATATCAAGTTTGGTATTTTATGAACTCTTTGTTTTTGAGCTATTGTGTTCACAGGCACACAGACACACTTGTGGACCTTTTCCTAAAAATGCTTTTTTGCATACAGGGGACCCTAAAACATGTATTACTAGTGAAATCTCAGTATGGAATTTTTGGGTGGAATGCAATGCCTTCTGTATACACTATGTACATAGTATCTGTAGAGAGTAAAACAGGTGTTTGAATATCATAAATGAGGCCAGAAAACAAGAGGAAAATGATTGATGTTTGAGGAATTTAGTAACAGTGACATTCAAAGTGTATGTGGTATTAATTTGTTGAGTTGCTATTTTTAACACTACGTCAGTTACATTGTTATTATGAGGGACTAGTTTTGGAGGCCTATGCTTCCATTTGCAATCTCATGGATCTAACTGTCATTGCTGGTTACGTTTGCTTGTGTTCTCTACTCTGGTGGTGAAACATAATTCAAACAACACAACAAAATGGATACAGTAAGAACCTTGTATGCAAGAAACTTGACAAAGCTAAGCAGATAATAACCATAAAAGAAATAACTACCCTAACAGCAGGAAAAGACGATGTCAACACATTCAAAAAATTCACTTACCATCCCGGAGCATTTAGAAAATTCAAAAAGATCTTCAAAGAACAAAACATCACCCTGGCTCCAATAAACAGATTTTCTGTCATAAAGTTACTAAATTCAAAAATCCAAGATGAAATTCCACCAGAAAATAGATCAGGAATATATCAAATTAAATGCACAAATTGTGAAAAGTTCTACATAGGACAAACCAAAAGAATTTTTAAATGTAAAAAGAAGCTAGTAACAGTGAAGAAATACACAAATATTAATATAAAAATAATAATTGCAACCAATCTTCACTTATCTTTTGGAATCCTTGCCTGGACTAGTTTCGCAACGATTTCATTGCATTATCAACATATCCTTTTGGTCTCTTTTTTGATGTTGTTTATTTACACTGTTATGGTTACTGCTACTTGGTGATAATGCATTGCTAACTACTGGAATCAAAACAAATTTGGTAAGAGTGTCAATTGGAGGTATATCAAAATTCATTGCATGATTTCTATACTTTAATATAAATATCTTCTCCCAAACCATTAAATCTATGGGCCCATTTAAGTGTTTTAATAATTTAACATCTGGATTTATTTCATGATTAAATTTCCAAAAATGTTCTGCTACAGCTGATTTATCAATTTGTTTGTATTTAATATTCCTAAAGTGTTCTTTTACTCTGGTTTCCAAATGACGTTTAGTCTTACCAATATAAACAAGGTCACAATTTAAACAGTTTAATTGATAAATGCCAGATTTTTTATTTTTTGAAATTTCATCCTTTTTAGAAAAGCCTAACAAATTTTTTATACTATATTTATTTTGAGATATATATAAATAAATAAATATAGTATAAAAAATTTGTTAGGCTTTTCTAAAAAGGATGAAATTTCAAAAAATAAAAAATCTGGCATTTATCAATTAAACTGTTTAAATTGTGACCTTGTTTATATTGGTAAGACTAAACGTCATTTGGAAACCAGAGTAAAAGAACACTTTAGGAATATTAAATACAAACAAATTGATAAATCAGCTGTAGCAGAACATTTTTGGAAATTTAATCATGAAATAAATCCAGATGTTAAATTATTAAAACACTTAAATGGGCCCATAGATTTAATGGTTTGGGAGAAGATATTTATATTAAAGTATAGAAATCATGCAATGAATTTTGATATACCTCCAATTGACACTCTTACCAAATTTGTTTTGATTCCAGTAGTTAGCAATGCATTAGTACTCAATCCACCAAGTAGCAGTAACCATAACAGTGTAAATAAACAACATCAAAAAAGAGACCAAAAGGATATGTTGATAATGCAATGAAATCGTTGCGAAACTAGTCCAGGCAAGGATTCCAAAAGATAAGTGAAGATTGGTTGCAATTATTATTTTTATATTAATAAACCAAAAGAACTTTAAAAATCAGAGCCAAAGAGCACTTTAGAAACCTAAAACTAAAACAAAAGATAAATCACCAGTAGCATTTCACTTCTGGAAAGAAAACCAAAATCTAGATCCAAATCCAAAATTGCTAAAAACCATGTCAAGCCACAATGAATTCACAACCTGGGAAAACATCCTCATATAGAAAAACAAAGATCACCTAATAAACTTTGAAATCCCACCAATAGACAGCATAGTTAAGAAGTTCATCATTTTGCCACCAGAGAAGAGAACACAAGCAAACGCAACCAGCAATGACAGTTGGATTCGTGAGGTTGAAAATGGAAGCATAGGCTTCCAAAACTAGTCCCTCATAATAACAATGTAAGTGATGTAGTGTTAAAAATAACAACTCAATAAATTAATATTACTATAAGAGGAAAATGACTTAAGTAAGTACTGCGATAAATAGATTTAGAAAATAGAAGCTAATTGAGATTGTGTAATACCTTTATTGAATAGGGAGTAATTTTTTTTATTATTTTAATGAAATAAAACTGAGAAAAACATTCAATAAGATTAAAGTTGCTGCTTTAATTTCATCGCCAAGTTATTACATCAAACAAAAAATGTTAATAAAGCTGTCTAGTAGTTTACTATTACTTCTTACCTCCAATTAAGCTTTTATGGCTTAACTCTATGCTGTTCCTATTGAAGCCTGTATCTTCACTGTAGCTGCTTACTGGATCCAAGAAGCTGGTGAGGGCATTCTGGAATTCCTCTACTGCCTTCGATGAAGACCCCTCACATCTTGTAGACGTACCATAATAACATAGGCCCATTGTAGGTTCATAAAACTGACCCAGGCCACACTTGAAACGATATGCTACACCATCCTGAGAAATGTCAGTTATTCCAAGTTAAGTTCATGCTAAGGGGGAAAAACAATAATAAGAAGTGTTTTAGACCATAATCTAAATGAATTGAGTCACCTTTTTTTTACACTTTTTGCTCCAGTTTGCTTTCGTTCGTTAAATCACCCTTTGGATGATGCCATACCAAAAACTAAAAAAATCAGGATTTTATAAAATGAGCTGCCAAGACAGCAATAAGGTTTACATCGGAAAAACAAAACAAAGTTTGGAAACTAGGATGAAAGAACACTTGAGAAGGATTAAGTTAGTAGTGGGGTCAATTACTTACAATGCCCTAATGAAATCAATCAAAACAATATCTAAATTTTGTAAGGAGTGGGGTATAAGAATAAATACTCGAAAATCAAAATTCATGGTGTTGAAGAATGGAAACAAGCTATGTAATAAAGAAAAATCAGATGTGTTCCATTCATATAACTTTCTCTACCTGTTCTGCACACAAATCATTCTTAATAAATTATTCATTTATCTACATAATGCTAATTGATATAAACATTAGCAGAGGTGGTCTTGATGATTAGTTTTCTATAAATAGAAGGCAAATAAGGGAATACACAAGGCTAAAGCAATAGTCAAATTCTTTAAAAGGGATCGTTATGTGATTTAATTGAAATTTGGTTCTCTGTGCATGATCATGAATAAAACAAAAGAGATATGAAACAAATGAGGACTTTCTCTTTGAGAAAAAGTTAAGTATTTTAAAATTGAAATCAATAACAAAGAATATCTCAAAAATGGTTAACTCTACAGAAAATTTAAGATTTTGCCTATCTCTTATGGTTTATCAGTTACACAAAAGTCATCCAGAATGAAGACGTCTTCAGAGGCTATTTCCAGAAAATGCAAAATGTACATATCATTACGTACACTTCCATATTAAAGAGTACATTTGTTAATTCAAAGTTTGGATGGTTCTATTTTTTTTAAATTCACCTTTGAGTTTATATTAAAAAGACCCCTCTGCATCATTACTTAGGTTTGGGGACCCAAAATAGATTTTTACACTATCTGGGTGGAACATAGCATTTGACCTAAAGATCTAGCAATGAATTCCTCATAGTCCAATCAAGAATTGTGATTGAGGGTCACCTTTGAGATGACTCTGGAGAAATACACATTTCATATGTCAACATACAAGGGCCATCCAGAAAGTAACAGATGATGTGGCATAACTAAATAATAATGAAGAATATTAACACAAAACTTTATTTACAAGGTTATAGTACCTTAAATAGGAGTAAAATCATAGATTACACTCCAACTTCACTCTTGAAATAAAGTAACTTACTTCGGACATGTTTCGGTGGCTGTTGCCACCATTTTCAACAGAGATTCACTGATGAACTTGTGGTAGTGGCCTGTAGAGGTCTCTCTTCTGGATAGATGGATTTTGAGATGAGTCCATTTGTTTGTGGTATGTCAAAATTTATGACCTTGTTTTTGTTTTTTAAAATTAAAAGATTTTCCCAGTTAACTTAGCCCCAGTTAATAAGCACAGTTTAAAAAACCTCCTCCATACAAACACAAAAGATAAAATCCCCCATTGAAACAATCAGGGATATTTGAAATCAGCTGCAAGGAATTTGAAAAGGTATATATAGGAAAAACAAAATGAAACATTGAACAACGTTTTAAAGGTAGCGCAGCTGCTTACCAAGCGGGAGACCTGGGTTCGATTCCCAGTACTGGCGTGGGGACTTTTCCCCTGCTGGAAGACCTGGCCCGGGGTGCACTCAGCCCCGTAAGGTCCCTGGGGGGCCAATTGAGGAGCTACTTGTTGGAGAAGTAGCGGCTCCAGGTCATGAGGACCGCATAAACTGGCCGGGGGGACTTGAGGCGCTGACTACATCTCACCCTCCAATACTGCACCCCATCCATGACGTCTGTGGTGGACCGAGATGGAGGACGCATCGGCCGGGCGGTAGGCCAAGGTTCCCCGTGAGCTGTCGTGCCATGGAATTACATTTTAAAGAACACACAAGACATTTAAAATATAAACAGACAGATAATTCAGCTGTAGCACACCATTTCTGGACTCAAAACCATAATTTTCACAGTGAGCCCAAGTTATTAAAATTAGTGTAGAACCCAATTGGATTAACAGTTTGGGAAAATCTATTAATTTTGAAAAACAAAAACAAGGTCATAAATTTTGACATACCACAAACAAATGGACCCATCTCAGAATTCATCTATCCAGAAGAGAGATCTCCGCAGGCCGCCACCACATTTTCATCAGTGAATCTCCGTTGAAAATGGTGGCAACAGCCACTGAAACATGTCCGAAGTAAGTTACTTTATTTCAAGAGTGAAGTTGAAGTGTAATCTATGTTTTTACTCTTATTTGATTAGTTACTTCACTGCGCATTCCCATTAGTGTTTTAGTTACAGAACCTTACTCTATTTATCAACGTAATCTCCATTCTGTCAATACATTTACTGTCATGTGGTACTAGTTTTTCAATGTAAATGTTATGCTCTTATAACCACCAAAGATCTGAGCCAAATACATTCACACTTTAAGGTTGGGAAATTTTTTCACCCCAAAGGTCATGTACGGTGTCCAAGGTGTAACACTGGTTTTTGTGAATTCTTTTATCAACATTTACTTTCAATTCCCCCATAACGATTGATGAACTTCCACTCTGGTCTTTGTCATGCATACTAGTTCTTCCTTGATTACTTGTAAATTATGTGCCGTTTCCTCACTGAAGACTCGTTCATTGCATTATCACCATACACTTGCACTAACTGCTTATAACATCCAATTGACTGAACGTGAATAAATCTTTTGGCAGTAGAAAAATATAACATTGCTATTGAAAAACTGGTACAAGACAATAATGTCTTAACAGAATGGAGATTACGTTGAAAAATAGAGTAAGGTACTGTAAGATTTTTTTTATTTTGGAAGTTGATGACAGCATTGTTGAGATTGAATTAAAAGTAAACATTGAGTCCATTAATGACACTAAACAACACTCACATTTAAATTTCCCAGAACATGCTTCAGAGGTTAGTTTCCTCCATTGTCAACTGGACATCGACTAATTGCTGGTGGTGATGCTGATTGATCCATAGTCCCCAGGGCGACTCATTGTACAAATTCATAGAACCACCACCAGAACAAGCAATGGATTGATCAGCGTCCCCACCAGCGATTAGTCAATGTCCAGTTGACAATGGAGGAAACTAACCTCTGAAACATGTTCTGGGAAATTTAAATGTGAGTGTTGTTCAGTGTCATTAATCGACTCAATGTTTACCTTTAATTTATGGTACTGCAATTTTGCAAATAAAGTTTTATATTGATATCGTTCATCATTGTTTAGTTACGCCAAATTGTGTGTTATTTTCTGGCTTGAGCTCATATTTTAAAATTTCACTGATGTTATAGCACTGTATATTTGTTTGCAGTTTGAAGGCTCTTACCTGGCACCAGTAGTAATTATGACAATCAGAAGTGTCTTCATAAAGTCCATTGGCAACACACAGGTCCTTTGGAATATTATCTACTACAGAGATTTCTGTAAAATAGATAATATACTCGTAACTTAAAACAAAAACAGGTCTCTCCATTGAGTATAGCACTCTCACACCATCACATTTTACCTACACTAACTCATGTGTCAAAAGCAGTAAAATAAGCATTTGTGTAAAGCATTTATATGCATGATTCTCTTATGTTCTTTACCTAAACCATATTACATCCTTTCAAAAGACTAACTAGGAATATGCGCTCATTTTCAATATGCAATAGTTTTTCATACATGTGTTTCAGTTTTCCTGAAAGATTCTTACATTAGCTAACCCCATACTTGATCTTGTTGCTTTCTTTTCTTTTATGCTTCCTCAGTAGCATATCCATGAAACAATACATATTTCCTTTCATATAGTACTTCATTAATTGTGATTAGCTTTGGCAGCTTTCAATTAGTTCATAACAGATTACACTTGAAAATTCCTTAACCTAAAATAACAATACTTTGGGTTAAAATTATAGATGTGTAAGCAGAACTAATGAATGTTTAAGTGAGCGAAATATGTTCTCCTTTAAAATCAGTTATATATAATTTGTTATACATTCAGGAAAATGAAGAAGGTGTGTTAGTGAGCAATAAGTTTTCTTGTAAGACATAAATGAAATAGCTTTTACATGCACAGTGTCGCATCCAACCTTTCCACACTACATTCATGAGCAAGCCATTCATTTCTACATACAGGGTGGACCATGTAACTTGAGACTGTAGAATATCTCCAAAATTAAGCGTTGTAGAAATGTCTTGTTGCTTCATATAATGGGTGAAAGTAAATGTCATTTGTTGTGTTTTAATTAGAGAAGGTTTGGAGGGTCAGGTATGCTTTTTAAATGGGAACGAACATTTTTAATTTTGTTTCCTTATTCCTCATAAAAAAAAAAAAAAAAAAAAATCTGATGTGCTCCATTCACATGACTTTCTCTACATCTCTGCAACAAATTATTGTTAAAAAGCTTATGCTTATATTTATTTCATGCTAATCGACAAAAAATTAGCAGAAATAGACCTATTACTTGCTTCCTTTTAAGTAGAAGAGAAATAAGGGACTAACATACGTTAAAGTGATAGTCAAAAGCTAGTTGCTATGTGACTGAAGTTTCTTTGTTTGTATGGACAGGAGTTGACAAATTTCTGTATGAGAAAAGTTAAGTTTTTCAGAGCTGAAACAAAAAACAAGGAATATCTCAAAAACGATCAACTCTACAAAAAAAATTAACCCAACTTAAATTGTAGGTTTTAATGTGCTCTATAATTTTTGTGTGTTAAGTTTTTTTCCATCTCTTATGGTATAGCAGTTACGCAAAATTCTGTAAAATTCATCCAGAATAAAGTAGTCCTCAGAGCTATTCCCAGAAAATTCAAAATATACATTTTATTTATCAGGTAAATATCTTTAATATGCAATATTTTAGTCAAAATAATTAGAGCTAGTTTTTAGAAAATCAAAATTTTTGAAAAAGTTCCATGTAAAGGGTAGTTTGGAGTGGGGGGATTTTTCTCAAAATCTTTGTGTCGTATCCCTGGAAGACATTAAACTTAAATACCAAGTTTGGTATTTTACCAACTTTTCGTTTTTGAGTTATTGTGCTCACAGACACACAGACACACACACACACATACACGCACAAACATACACATACACACACACACACACATAGACCTTTTTCTGAAAATACTTTTTTGGATACAGGGGACCCTAAAACATATATTTCTGGTGAAATCTTGGTATCGAATTTTTTGGTGGAGTGCAATACCTTCTCTATACACTATGTACATAGTACGTGTAGAGAAAGTAATAAACAACTTTTGTTTAAACCATTTTCTTTTAATGGTGTGGACAATTAAACATTGATGAAAGGCAGAGTACCACCACTACAAGGGTATTGTACAGTATTATACCTTAGAGTAATACATGTTGGAAATGCTGCCCTTCTATCTCAATGCATTTTGCAACTGTGTGAATAAATGATTGCTGTGTTTGTAAAAGCATGTCTCTTCCCATACTGGCACAAGCATTTCCTTCATTGTCTGAAGACAAACACAGCAATCCAGAAGTACCATGAGTGACACTGTTATTTGAAAATATCTTACAGATAAACGAGTTGGGATTACATTAGCAACAATAATAAAACTTTTAGGTTTAGTGAAGTACAGGATCTAATAAATTTATAAATATACAAAGGAAGCTAGTAACAGTGAAGCAACACAAATATTAATATAACAATTAATAATTGTAACAATTCTCCACTTAGCTTTTTGAAATCCAAGGACTAGTTTCACAATAAAATGATCTATTGCATCTTCAGCTTATTTTCTTTTTGCTCTTGTTGTTTATTTACATTGTTATGGTTACTGCTACTAGGTGGATTGTGTACTAAGGCATTGCTAACTACTGGAATCAAAACTTAAATGGACCCATAGATTTTATGGTTAGGAAGAAGATATTTATATTAAAGAATAAAAATCAAGCAATGGATTTTGATATACCACCAATTGATTCTCTCACCAAATTTGTTTTGATTCCAGTAGCTAGCAATGTCATAGTACACAATCTACCTAGTAGCAGTAACCATAACAATGTAAACAAACAAGATCAAAAAGAAACTGAGCTGATGATGCAATACATCATTTTATTGTGAAACTAGTCCTTGGTTTTAAAAAGATAAGAGGAGAATTGTTACAATTATTAATTATTATATTATTACAGGACCTAATGTTGAAAGGAATAGATAAGGTAACTTGTGAGAAATGGGAAAAACAAGAAGTGATTGAAAATGCATGGAAAGAAGGCATTTTATAGGAAGCAGTGGAACATGTGGCGCTGCAGATGGACAGCTAGCAAATATGGCAACAGCGTACCAAGACAGTCATGTGTCAGCAGGAATGTCAATCACAAGGTAATTCCTCATCAATTATAGTCATCACTAGGTAAAATGAATAACTTCCAAAGGTCAATTAGACCATATGGGGAGCATTGCAACACAACTTTGTGAAAACTAAATGTAATTATTGACCTAATTACCACCTTCCCTTGCTTATAACATAATCCTAATGCTATCCTGAGTCTGTGTAGCCAAAGAAAGCATTCTTTAAGCATTTCCATGCAGTGCACATACACTCTACAGAGCTGTTATATTTTACCTTTGATGGGCTCTTTCTTGGCCTCATTACAGTTGGCAATATGAGGCCAGTTGCAGAGGTGCAGTTCTGCATCGTAGTGAAGTCCTTCGGGACAGAGGTAAGTGTGCTTCATGCCCCACTCGCAGACGTAGTAAACTCCACAGTCAAGTGGGTCACTTGCATAACCCTGGCCAGTGCAGTTCACGTCTTCAGCTACAACTGCTACCGGCGCTCCTGGCATTGGTGGTGGCATTACAATTGGCTGTGTTATAGGCTGGCTAACTGGTGGCTTCTCATTGTCCGCTAAATGCAAAAACAAAATGTTACCAGTGTATATGTTATCAGATTTTCAAACTGCAAAAAAAAAAAAAAATTGAGAACTATGTGTGTTTCAAAAAGAGAAAGTTGCAGGGAACATTTTAAAAAATCTGATGTGTTCATTCACATGCCTTTCTCTACATCTCTAAACAGATTATTGTTAAAAAGTTTATGCCTCTATTTACTTCATGCAAATTAAGAGAAATTAGCAGAAATAGTCTTATTACTTGCTTCCTTGCAAGTAGAAACGAAATAAGGGAATACCATAGGTTAAAGTGATAGTCAAAAGTTGGTTGCTATGTGACTGAAGTTCCTTTGTTTGTATGAACAGGAGTTGACAAATTCCTGTATGAGAAAAGTATGTTTTTTAAGACTGAAACCAATAACAAGGAATATCTCAAAAACAGCAACTCAACGAAAAAAATGCAATGACATAAATTGCATGTTTTATACATTTTTTTGTGAAGTAAGTTTTTGTCTTTCTCTTACTGTTTGCCAGTTATACAAAATCCCGTAAAATTCATCCAAAATAAAGTAGTTTTCAGAGGCTATTCTCAGAAAATTCAAGATATACATTTTATTTGTCAGGTAAATATTTTTAATATGCAATATTTTAATCAAAACTGTTAGAGCCATTTTTAAGAAAATCAAAATTTTCAAAATTTTTTCCATGTAAAGGGTAGTTTGGGGTGGGGGGGGGGAGTTTCTTGAAAATCTTTGTGTCGCATCCTTGGAAGATACCAAACTTGAATATCACACACACACACACACACACACACACACACACACACACACACACACACACACACACACACACACACACACACACACACACACACACAGACACACACATACACACACATACACATGGACCTTTTTCCCAAAATGCTTTTTTTGGATTCAGGGGCACCCAAAACATTATTTTTGGTGAAATGTCAGTATCTAATTTTTGTGTGAAATACAATACCTTCTCTATACATTATGTACACAGCACGTGTAGAGAAAATAAAAGTTGAACATATTAACTTTAATACTAAGTGTTCTTGGACTTCTAGCCAGATAAGTTTATGGAACACTTACAGTCAATACATCGTCAGGAGAGTTTCAGCTCTTACTTATATTAACTTTACCTTGCACTTACACAAAGGAACCTTAATATATGTTGAATACAATCTCAATGATCTCGTAAAAAATTCTGAGATCCAATCTCACAACATGCAGAGTAAAAATAAATTGTATATTCCTACTCATAAAACTAAACTATTTAAAAAGTCATTTAAATATAATAGCTTAAAACTTTATAATAATTTAACATCTAGGTTGAGGAATATAGGGTCTGTTAAAATATTCAAAGCTGACTTAAATAAATTCTTACTTTCTCAAATAATTTTAGTCAATCGAGGAATTTAATCAATATTGTGTACCTACAAATAAGTCTCTGAAAGCAACAGAATATTTCAAATCCAAATAAATGCTGAGCTCCGTTTTTCAATATACTCAATGCCAAAATAATATTTTTTTTAAATTGTTTAATTAAGTAATTCATTAATGAATATGTGTTATGTTTACTTTTACTGTATAAGAACTCTTGTTTTGCATAAATTACATCATACATCTAGGTCTATAAGGTAGTTTTGTGACATATGTTGCATTAATGTGGCTGCATTTATTGTATCCATGTATTTTCTGTTAAACTTGACATGTCCAATAACATGTATATGTTTCAAAGGATGAATAAATAAATAAATAAAATCTCATCTTGTGAAATTTTCTACTTGTGTTCTGGAAATGTTGACCTTCTGCTCTCAGATAAGCATCATTTCTCTTAAAAATGTTGTCACTGCAGCCCAGTATCGACTGTTTTGAGTATTTCTTTTTGTGGTAGCTTAATGTCCTTTAATCTGCTTGGTCATATTGGACGATGAATGAAATTGGTGAAATGATGCTCAGATGATCTTGGGGTCCATGGAGCTTAAAGTTACTTGACATTCATCTTCTCAGGATAAGGAATAACCCCCCTAAAAAAAAAAAACCTTACCCAGGTAACTCACCCTAAGCGAGATTTGAGCTCGCGACCTGTTGAATGTGAGGTAGACACACTTATTTGGGTATTCACACACCCATTTAAGTGAAACCAAGATTTGTCAGAAGAAAACAAAAGCTGTAGGTCAATGAAACTTCTTTCTACAAATTGGAAAAACCAATTGCAATAGTTCACACGTTTACCGTGGTCATTTGCTTTTAATGCTTTCATTCGTATGTAGTGATAAAGTTTTAATATCAGCAGCATTTCTAGCAGAAGATGGACATACACCTGTATGCTGCGCTAATTTGTTCAGGGATTTTCGAGGCGAATGCTCCAAAGTGACACCGATTCCGTCCAGTTTATTTTCTGTTAACACTGCCCTTCTCCTAGAATGTTTCTTGTCCAACACTGAACCTGAAGCTTCAAATTTATTGACGACCACATGTATAGTTTTTCTTGCAGGTGGTACAGAGTTTGTAAACTTCTCAGCAAACTCTCTGCACACACAGTAAGCAGATTCATGCTTCAAGTAAACTTTACAAATAAACGCTTTCTTCCATAGTTAAGTGATGTACTATGTTTACTTTATCGACAGAAGCAACTATCTGATGCACATGCACCTGAATCAGCAACACAGAAATGGTGACAATGCATTTTCGAGTGGAAATTGGCAGTCCGAAGTCCCAGCGAAGGAAAGAATGAGTTACCATATAATGTAACAACTCTATAGTTGTAGGTTGTTGTGATCATCATTGCCCTTTCATGTTAATGACAAATGTAAATGGGTTCATTGTACATAACAACATCAGAATATTATTGTTTACATACCATAAAGTGTGCTTCTGACAGCTGTTAACAGAGGCCATTTTTCACCTGCAACTCCTTCAAAATCGTCCAAGTCTACTGCCCATACCATTGCTCCACCAAGATTGTTTTTCCTTACATACCCCATCTAGAACAATAAAACATGCAGCAACATACAAAAATATAATTCCAAACAATTACATTATAATTTATTTCTAAAAAAATATAATAGATTGAGCTATGATTTTCTTTTTTTTTACATATGCAATATGTATTGCTCTAAACAGCCAGTTTAAGCAATTCCTAAAAAAAAAAAAAAAATTATAAATACAAAAAAATATATATATAAATAAATAAATAAAATACAGTGCATAATTATATATTTTTCAAAATTGTTATTTTTGGTTAAAAGTCTTCATCTTTCACTGCCTTATGTCAAATAATATGTTTTTAAACTGACTACAAAGTCTGAAGTGGCTCACTCTAACTGTTTAGGAGGAAAATACACAGAAGAAAATATCTGAAAAATTTTGCATTTTTTTTCCGCCCAGTTATATCAGATGATGAATGAAAGTGATGAAATGATGCTCAAATGATCTCAGGGTCCATGGAGCTTAAAGTTACTCAACTTTCGTCTTCTCAGGATAAGGGAAAACGTTTACTGAAGTATTGACAAATTAGCAATTATTCACCTAAGTTATTCGATTATGGTTTCTGAATTAGATGAAGTTGCTTTATTACTGGTAAAATTTTCATTATGACAATTCATATAGTTTTCAAGAAACCTTAATATATATTGCAAATTGCTACTCTGAGACCTTAAATATTGTCAAATGTTTAAGCCTTATCCTGCAATAGTAATAATGATAATGATAACATAACAACAACACTAATAATTTGTTGATGAGGGTCATGTTCTAAATTAATGTTATGTAATATTTGTCCTTCAATAAAGTAATAAATTTCATTATTCAGTAGCTATGCAGAGTGTATCTTTATTGGTGTCGTATATTTGGGGGACATGTTCCTCACATCAAAACAGTAAAAAAGTTGATACGAACATGGGTCTGAAAATGATTTATTTCAGAGTTACAACACAAAAGCTGCTTGAAGTGGCTTCCTCTTGCTTTGATGCATGCAGTAAGTCCAGTCGTACTTCATTATGATTTTCAAATCCCCAGTTATGAGTGTTCTAAAATTGAACCAGGCGAGGAAATAATAAACACAGCGCAGTGCTGTAACATGTGTTGGCAGAAACATCTGCTTGCTCAAAGTCCATCTCATTTAATCCTTGCACACATTGAAGGTGATACGCGTACACAAGATTTTCATGAAGAATTCTGCCCCAGATTGTCACATGACTAACTGCCATGCGTCTTGACAAAACACAATCTTCAATTTTCATAACGTCATAACTGGGCATTTGAAAATGCTAATGAAGTACGACAGGACTTACTGCAAGCATTCAAGCAAAAGGAAGCCACTTCGAGCAATTTTTGTTACTTTCGATTTTGTATATGATAACTAACCTGACAGTGAAGCAAAATGATAACTTTAGAAATTAACAGTGAGTCAAACTTAACACTTAAAACTTCACTTGTTTTTACTTACATAGTAGTACATATGTTTCACAGAACTTGTCTGCATTCTCAACTACCTTCGACATTTGTATCAATACCTCCAGAATCTTGAGCATCACCCACTAGACATCGGATGAACTTATGGATTGAGTTGAATAAAATATAAATACAAATATAAGCACACAGAGAAATCAGCAGTCACAAACCATTTTAGCAAGTTTAACCACAATATCATCTTCTAAAACCTGTGACAAGACAAACTGAACTCAATACTTGGGAAAAGATTTTTATGAAAAAGTAGATTCAAGATTGATGAACATTGAAATTCCCAATGAATTCAACATACTCCATAAGTTGATCCGATGTCCAGTGGGCGATGCTCAAGATTCCAGAGGCATTGATACAAATGAGTCCAGCAGTCAAAGGTATTTGAGAATGCAGACAAGTTCTGTGAAACATATTTACTACTATGTAAGTAAAAACAAGTGAAGTTTTAAGTGTTAAGTTTGACTCAATGTTAATTTCTAAAGTTTCGATTTTGTATTGTAACTGTGAAATAAACGATTTTCAGACCCATGTTCGTATAAACTTTTTTTACTGTTTTGATGTCAGGAGCACATCCCCCAAATATATGACAGCAATATCGATACACCCTGTTCATATATACAATGTGTTTTGTATCTATTACTATGGAACATACCTTTAAAGCTATGCTGTCTTTATCATCATAACCAATCCACTGATCACCTTTAACTATATAAGGACTGCCAACATCATCAACTTCTTTTCTCCATCCACTGTCTTCAAAAAGCTCACATATTTCGAAGTAGGCCATAAAGCCTTTCTCCTGAGTGTATCTTCCTTCTTTACCAAAGCTAGTGATGGGTGCTGCAGGCTTGGTGATGTTAGGATTTGCAAGGGTAAATGATCTCCCATAGAACGGCACTCCAAGAATAAGCTTATTGCGTGGAACACCTTTCTTCAGCCAGTACCTTACTGCATAATCCTGTTAAAAATATAAGTTCTTGCTTGGAGGAGTAATATCAAGAAACATAAAATGATACAATAACTTACTACTCCATACAACAAATCTGATAGTAATATGTTCACTGAATGATTAGGTACTCATGTAAACAGAATCGCTGAACTTATCCCAATTTAAAAACAAACTCTTCAAATACCTACTTGAGCAATAACAATAGAAAATCCCTATGGTATTTTTTTTTAAATATTGTATTAAGTTTAATCACACCCACACAAATTACATTAAAAAAATTGTATATATTTATACTTATATACTCCTTTTTATATATGTTTATTTTATTATTTGTATTTTGCTTACGCCTCACTAAAGGGCAGTCCCTACCTAGAGCAATATGCTAATTGGGACATTCTATGTAAATAAAATAAATAAAAATAAATAAATAAACAGACATGTGCACAAAAGTGAATCAAGTGTACGTTCATTGGTTGATGTTGCATATTACTAAGATGGGTCAGAAATTTCTTTGTGATTGACACTTGTGGGGTGTGTTGTCTGCTGACAGGGGCTTGTCAGGTTGCTCACCAATCATAGTGTAAGAATGTATAACCATCAGAGACATCATGCCATCAGCGTTGCAACATCTGGCATTCAGTGGAAATTTACATGCATGTTCTCATGCATGACTGATGTGACTGATTTCATTGTGTGAAAAGTTTGGTTATGTTATACACAGTGATTCCGTAAGGATTTACATTTATAATTGTTACTACCTTTTATATATCACAAACATTGCTCTTGTTCTCATCCTAGACTACCAGTGACATTGATTTGAAAATGTCTTACAGCCTGATAAACGAGTGGAGGTTAGTCGAAATAATAAAACTTTTACGTCTAGTGAAGTACAGGACCCAATGTTGAAAGGAATAGATGAGGTAACTAGTGAGAAATAGGGAAAATAGTTCAACATACAAGAAATGTGATAGAAAATGCATGGAAAGAAGAAGGCATTTTAGAGGAAGCAGTGGAACATGTGGCGCTGCAGACGGACAGCAAGTAAATATGGCAACAGCGTACTGAGACAGCCACATGTCAGCAGGAATGTCAATCACAATGTAATTTCTCACCAATTATAGGTACATTGGTTCCAATTAACTTGCTGAGTACTAACAAAAAACTGAATCCCCTCTGTATTACATAACAATGGTATGTTTAGTGCATAATTATGTAGAACTGCAGCAAAATGAATCTAAAGTAAGCAATCAAATTGCATTTAATTAGAAAATGAGCAAACAGCATGTGCAGACTGTCTTTTGCTAGTGAGCTTTGGAAGTGGGAAGCCAAAACCATTAGTAAACTGTCATGGTGAAACAAATGCAGTTTGTAAAATATTGCCTTTTAACAAGTGGTGAGAATGTTGTAATTTTGAATTTTTTCACAAACTATGTGAGAAACATCCCACGTTGACCATCAAGGATGTTGTTAACATAACATCGGCAACCTTTGAACAGCAAAAACCTGTAGAAGTGCATAGTGTTATGCATTAGGAAGATTGATTACGGTTGGCTTTTGTTATCACAGCCACAAGAAAACAGGAAGCACGACACTGGGTTAACTGGGTGTCTTCCCTTAGCAATCGCTTACTTTCATTTGCATTTGTCATTTCCTTTCTAAGTCCCAATTTTGTTCGCATTACATCATTACCCAACATTTCTTGGTCCCCCAGGTTGCCCATTTTAATGCTGACAAATTCTAGCAACAATAAATATCTGGAGTAGAATATATTGTGCCAGAATATGCAACAACTTCTAGTGCCAGCCCGAATAAGAAAATGTTGTGCCAAGCAATTTTAGAGCCGTATGCATGGTTTTAAATTATTAGTAATAAAATGAGGACTAAATGAATTAAGAGCTGAACCTTTTTTTATTTTCAGTAAACTCTTTTGTCTACTGTATAATATGCATTATATGTATAGGAAGTCTCTTCAATATTTTTAAAAAAAATTTGAAAATAAAATTAAAAATCCCAAAATAATCTATAATTAGGCATACAAAACCTCACTACACAGAAAGTTCAGGCTAATTAAATGAAAGTATAACAGCATCCTGTTTTGGTCTGGAGTTTTACGTTTTAAATACAAAAAAATGAATTCCTCTAACCTGAAACTGTAAAAACAGTCACATATATAAGCATAATTCCACTATTAATGAAAACAGCATATAGCAAGAGGATACAAATGTAAAGTAGATTACTGTACAATTCAGCACTTGTGTTGTGTAGCTGAATGGTTGATTTTGATTCACATTGTCTGCATCATCTGGTTTCACCTCTGTAAATCCATTTTGATAAGCACACTGATTATTATTTGCATGTGTACGAGATCCTTTGTTATTGGATGCATTTTCATCGCTGAAGCTAGAATATATATCTTCCTCTCTTACATCAATGTCAAAAACTCTTTCATCAAGGTCTAGAATTTCAAAATCACTATCTTTCTTCTAATACATCGCCAACTGAAGCTCTTATTTTCTCTTCAGTTTGTAACCGTCAACTAGACCATGTAAACACTGGCTAGAGAAATCAAATTTGGAGCTAATTTAGCACTTTTGAGGTCCTGAAACCTTTCTCTATGGCTAAGTACACAGACTTTCCCACTGGAAACAGCATCACAATTAGACTGGGATTGCCACTAAAAGGGAAAAGGCATGATATACATTAGCAAGTTTTATTTCTGCAAGACATTTCACATCATGATGTCAACCTCTGTGGCAACATCACTGACTGAATTTTGGGTTCCTAAATCCCAGCTCATCTGTGAAAGTTGAATGTTAAGTAATGTGCAATTCATTAACAATAACAAAAGAATACTTACTACATTATAGAAGACATTAAGGCCAGTGTCGTGCTTCCTTTGCAAAAGAGGAGCATGATGATCTGCAACTTGATCTCGCTCTGCATGAAGATCAAATGACATAAGATTGATAAAATCAAGATTACGAGCCAATCGCTGAACATCATACGCATCCTCTAGACGAAATCGTGATGGAGAAACTGCAGCAGAAAGAATCCATCCACGTGGTGCAAACACCTCAGACAGCTCTTCTGTCAGAAGGGAAAAGTGTTCCTTATCTGATGGTCTACCCCCCAGATCTTCAGCACCTGAAAACATTACCAAAATTCTGACCTTTTCTGCTACAAACTACTCTTACAAAAGCTTATTCTTTTACCTACAACACAATAATCAAGATAAAAATTATCAGTCTAATTACTTGCTTCCTTGTAAGTAGGACGGAAATAAGGGAGTACACTAGGATAAACCGACAGTCATGTGTTTTTAAACCTGGTTGCTATGAGAATGAAATTAATTTCTTTGTATGGGCAGGAGTTATAACAAATTCCTGTATGAGAAAAGTTTAAGTATTTTAAAACTGAAACCAATAGCAAGGAATACTTTGGAAATGGTCAACTCCACGAAAAAATGTATTTGACATATATTGTGCATTATAATGAGATCTACATTTTTTGTGTAACAAGTTTTTGCCTATTCCTTACAGTCTACCAGTTATGCAAAAGTCATCCAGAATGAAGAGGATTTTAGAGGCTATTCCCAGAAAATTCAAGATATAAATTTTATTTGCCTTGTAAATATATTTAATATATGGTATTTTAATTAAAATTGTTAGAGCCATTTTTGAGAAACCAAAATTTTCAAAATGTTTTCCATGTAAGGGATAGTTTAGGGTGGAAGTATTTTTCTCAAAATCTTGTGCCATATCCTTGGAAGGTATTAAACTTAAATACTAAATTTGGTATTCAACCAACCTTCCGTTTTTGAGTTATCATATTCATAGACACACAACACAAGAACCTTTTTCTAAAAATGATTTTTTTGGATACAGGGAACCCTAAAATGTGTATTTCTGATGAAATCTTGGCATCAAATTTTTGGGTGGAGTGCAATACATTGTCTAAGTACAGTACATTTATTACAAAACTTGGCCGCCATTAGCACAGCCCGTGTGACCTTCATTGCATTTCCCTGTGTGTGCATCCTACATTGTTCTGTTGTCAAATGTACATCGTCTTACTTCTGTTCTAGTCCAGTTCACACGTGAATAACATTAGGGATGTTTACAAGTGTTTAGTTTTGCTTGAAGTGCTTTCAAAGTGCAGTATACAGTACCACAAAGGGTGTTTATGTATGTGGGGATGAAACTAAATATCCTGGGTGCATGTTCCGAGTAGAGAGGCTGTTCGTTTGCTTGTAAATAAATTCAGGGAGATGGGATCAATTTGTGATAGGAAAAGAAAGATAAACAGGCATGAGGTATGGAGCAGAAATTAGACAAAATCAGAGAAAATTTGGAATGGTCATCTTGAAAACGCTATTTCATAAGTTGAGCCAATGCGTGTGAATGAAAATTTGCTCAGAGGATACCATAGATGTATTGATGCAGATGGATGGCATTTCCAACATCTCTTATGATAAGGTATGTTTTGTGTTTATTCTGATAATTGTTTATGTGAGTTGAGATTTTATTTGATGTCCACGCATGTGTGACTGGGTGAAGGGCTGTGCGACTGCCAGCCAAGTGTACAGTACGTGACCGGGAGATGGACCATATGCCTGATGGCCAAATTTTGTAGCATACTTACTGTACTATGTATGCTGTACATAGGTGCTAGAGAAAGTAAGAAGAAATAGCTCTCATATGTATAATACTTTGGAAGACACAACACTTCAAAACTGGAGTAATCATTGATTGAGTTACTCCTATATCATACAGCAGAGTGCTTTTGGCTGCTCTTATATTGGATTCTTTTATTTATTCTTTTTGATCAATTTGTAGAATATATCAAAGAAATATATACATTCTTTACAAACATACTCATTTACTCTATAAAAATACTTTTCATATAAGAATTGCATGTCTTATTTTTAAAAGTTCTGAATTTTTCTTCAGCTTTATTTTATTTGTAAAATATCAAATATTTTCACAGTTGTGTTACGTACTGCTTTTTGTATAGATATTGTGTTAGCTGAAAGGCTTTGTATAAATTTTATAAATGTAGGCTGCAGGCATGAATTTATTGTTTATATTGAAAGAAAGAGCAATTATGCTTTTCAATTAATAATAGAGTAAAATACATAAATGTTGAGATAACGATCTTGCCTGACCACAAGAAAAGTGCGACCAAGAGGAATGTGCTATGAAGGCAAGTTAATAAAAACTGAGAGTTATTTATTGTAGAACACTGAAATCCTTCCATTGTTTTCCCTTTAATTAATATACATACTAGTATCTTATTTAGTGGACATCTTCCCTCTCAGAATTGCTCAATCAATTACTTGTATTTTGTTGTAATATTTGGTATAAGAAAGCATTGTACAAACCATTCAATGGAAAATGAATTACTTCACTGAGGAGGTAAATGTACCCTTCTTCAGTAGTTTTCTCTAGGTAATACTTACCTGGATATTCCCAGTCAAGATCAAGGCCATCAAAATCATGTTTGTCGAGGAAATGAATCACAGATCTAATGAACTCTCGTCGTATATATGCACTGCTTGCCATTTTGGAAAATTTGTGACTTCCTTCCACCCAGCCACCAACTGATATGAGAACTTTCAGTTGGGGGTTTTTTCTTTTCAGACCCACTACTGCCCTGTAACCTCCTGGAACATTAAAATGGTGAATTTTCACAACTTTTAAAGAAAATACATTCCATAAAATAATGCATCCAAGTTGATTTTATTACTGTTTTCCAAAAGCAATGAGAAAAGTTAAGAGCTTTATATTTTGAATATACTATTGTAAGATATTGAATAGCATTCCTTAAATACTACAGAGTAACACATAAAGACCAGATGGTTTTTAAACCTATAGCAACACTGTGTATGGTCAAAGATGTATTTTAGTCATGTTATAATGGCATGGAATTTCAGACAACATGCTTCACTAACATTTGATTTGATTTTTACTTTCTCTAGCCTGTATGTACAATGTACATAGTAGGTAGAGAAGGTATTGTATTCCACCCAAAATTTTGATGTCAAGATTTCACTGGATATATATGTTTTGGGGTCCCCTGACTCCAAAAAAAGCATTTTTAGAAAAAGGTTCATATGTGTGTGTGTGTTGGTCTGTTGACAGCATAACTCATAAATGAAAAGGCCTTTAAATACCAAACTTGGCATTTAGGTTCAGTGTCTTCCAAGGATGTGACATGAAAATTTTCAAGAAAATTTTGATTTACTTAAAAATGGTCCAACGATCTTGAGGTGGGGAGATTTTCTCTCATCCTTGGAAGACACCAAACTATACTAACTTTGGTATTTAACTCACTGTTCATTTTCTAGTTATGTTGTTCACAGACACACACATTCAGGGAACCTTAAAACATATATTTCTGGTGAATCTCGACATCAAATTTATGGGTGGAATACAATACCTATATTATATATTACGTGTAGAGAAAATAATGCAGTTTAAAAGTCTTACCTTTAACTATATCAAACTCTTCATCCTGTGGCAGAATAGTGAAGGAGTGAGGATCCAAAGTTGCAAAGGCGTACACAATGTGTGTGCAAGCAAAGGGATCCAAATCCAGTATGCTGAAGCGCATTGGTTCCTTGCGGTATACAGCCCAGCCTTCCACGTAGCAAACCATAATGTATGCTTCCCTTCCTGCAACACAAATATTCTCCTTTACAAACATCCTCAAATTTTGGTCATAAAATTTCAAATAGGTTTCACGAATTATATAATACACTCTTTTCTTCTTTTCTTTTCTTTTTTTGTGGTTGTAAGTATAAGAGCATGTAAGTTTACATACAGTGAAACAAATCAGTGTTTTAATTTAATTAAATTGGTGTATTCTGCATTCTGCTTGTATGATAACACTTCTAACTTAAAACTAGGGATTCAAAATTTAAATGTCGTTTCCTGGATAGTGTAAGGAATGTCTTAATTAACTCAGAAAATGGTGACAAATAAAGTCCATAACTCACTGCTGTAAACAATTCACTCAATGCTTTGATCTGAAAACAGTTTTAATTTTTTCTAAATGTTTTTTTATTTATTTATTTATTTATTTAGAATGTCCCAATAAGAATATTGCTCTAGTGGGACTGCCCTTTAGTGAAGCTGAAGCAAAATACAAAGAATAAAATAAATACTCATAAAAAGGAGTACATATGTATAAATGTTATATGTATATACAGTCAAACTTGATTAATTTGAACATTTTTAATTTGAAATTGTGAATAATTCGAGCTTTTAGCATGATCCCTTGACATTCCTGTACAAAACGATGTTAAAAAGTCTTCTGTAAATTGATATTTTTTTGGATAATTTGATATAATATTCAACGAGAATGAGTGAAAAAATTATAGGTTAGTCAAACTTGCTGGATAAATTCCAGGAATTGTGCCATACTGTGGTTCCTGGCCAAATTCCAGGAAATGCATCACATTGTAGTTACAACTCCCTCTCCTGCTGGTAAGGAATGTGGGTTACTCAAGCTTCTTTGTGCAATTCTAGGAACTTGTTGTCATTGTGAACACTGCACCCCTTTCCAATCTGTCCACCTGCGGTCACATGTTGGCTGGCGTTTGCAGTAAATAACTTCCCATGAGCATTTTTAAATAGTGTACACAGTTAAATCAAAATCATGAGAGTATGTTTAAGTAGTGAACTGAGCCAATATTGGCTCTCTCCAAACCTAAGCGTGTAAATTACAAAACTCTTACTTTAGCTGAAAATGCGGCAGCTATTCGCAAAGTGGGAACAGGTTTAAAAAAGTGTGACATCGCAAGAGACTTTGGAACTTACATAAATATTTAGTACTATATGCATGTGAAATGCAGTTAAAAATATACAAACACATATTTGAAATAAACTTGAACTAGATAACCTAAGCCATTCAAAAGGTATAAGGCATGTCCAGAAAGTAAGTACCATTTTGTTTTATTGCTACTGCAACGTTACTGTCATGGTTTCATGCTAACTGTGAAGTGTGTTCTGTAATACGGTTTTTGAATGTTAAGGCAGCTGAAATTCATCATCAACTTGTAGAGATTTATGATGAAAATGTAATGAAAGAGTGTTGAGAAAGTGGGTTAGGCAATATAATGATGGATGAAGCACAGAGTGGGTGGCCTTCTGTTGCCACTGATGGTTTGGTTGAACAGGTTTACAAGGCAATTAGTGAAAACAGAGTTCACAATAAAAATGCTTTTTGATATGTTTCCATAAATTTCAAAAACTGTATTGCATGAGATTGTCACAGAGCGCTTAAATTATTGCAAACAAACTGTATTCCTACTGGGTTCTAAAGATACTTGTGGATATCCACAAAATGAAGTAACTGAACAGTGGTTTGACATTTCTTACCTGATACTGTGATGAGGGCGATTAATTCTTAAGAAAAATAGTAACACCAGGTCATGAGGACCGTATGAACCGGCCGGGGGGGACTCGAGGCGCTGACCACGTCTCATCCTCCAATACTGCACCCCATTCATGACGTCTTTAGTGGACCGAGATGGGGGACGCAACGGCAGGGCGGTAGGCCCAGGTTCCCCGTGAGCTGTCGTGCCATGGAGTTATAAAGATAGTAACAGTTGGGTTTATCATGTCACTCCAAAAACAAAACAACAGCCGATAGAGTGGAGGCTCATAGGATCCCCCAAATGACAACATTCCAAATAATGTTGTCAGCATGAAAATACATGTGCACTGGGACAGATGGGGCACTCTGCTTGTTGAGTTTCTTCCCAGAGATGCAACCATCAATACTGTGAAACACTGAGAAATCTTTGGCACACAGTTCAAAACAAAAGGCATTGTATTGCTTCATGACAGAGCACGTCCCCATGCTGTTGGTGTTACACAAAACCTTATTCAACAATTTGGTTGAGAGCAGTTCAATCACCCCGATCTCGCACCTTCTGACTACCAATTGTTCTTGAACATGAAGTGCGAATTTGGAGGAAGGCACTTTAACAGTGATGATGATTCAAAACATGGTGTTCAGCAGCAGCTTTCTCTGAAGAGAGCACACAAAAGTTGATTTTCCACTATAACAAATTCCTCAACATCGGAGGCAACTATGTCAAAAAATCTGTTAAGAAATACTCTTTCATGAACAAATAAATGTTGTTGTGAAAACAAATATTTTGGGGCTTTTTTTCCAAACCAGTTACTTACTTTCCCAACACGTCTTGTAATTAGGTTTCAAAATAAGGGAATTCTTTCGAAGATGTGATGCAAGACTTTGAGAAAATTGGATAGGTAGAGTCAGACTTGTGTGAAAAACAAATAAAACTAATACCAAAATGACCATAGTAGTCGGCTATAATATGAATCCTGGGACTTAAAGTACATACAACACTTTAAGTCGCCATTGGAGTTGTCATCTCAAAATAATTTGAGTTCAGCTTGTGGTTTACTGGGAAACATGAGAGTCAGCTGAGAAAGTCAATGCTATGCCGGCATGTTGCCATGGTAACTCAGTGGCAGAGCAACCGGGAGATCCGTGGTTCAAATCCCAGCTATGACATTGTATTCTTCAGTCTGACTCTACCTATCCAACTCCTGTCCTACACACGGCTTGTGTGAAAAACAATTAAAACCAATACTGGTGAGAAAATGTTCTAAGTCCAAAGGTTCACAATGTGCACATGCAAGCATAGCAAATGAACAGAAGACTGTACAATTTTTCTCTGGAAAGAAGAGGCAATTTTGAAAAACTCCTTTTTTACCCCTTATTTTATCCAGTTCATTTGCACTCACACTTAACCTAACCTCAACAAAATCTTTAAACCAGAGGAACTTGTTTGCAGTGGTTTGCTACACCTCCACTTGCCTCATATTTGTTTTTCAAAAAACATTTAGAAAACACAAGAAAGCCTGTGGCACATGTTGGAAAGAAGAGTCCAAAATAAACTTAGCTTACCAATAACTTTATTTCCATAATGGCTCTTGGAGGCGAGATGGTTCCTGAAGGAGGAGACACTAGATGCTGATGCTATGTACTTTTGTTTGGGGAACAACTTTTCCCTCCACCACGCAAACATTGACCCATATTGACCAGCAGCAGGTGAAACCTCAGGAAGATTGATCTCAAATGGATTCACTTCCAAATCAGGATATGGCCTTTGCTCCACAGCATCTCTTAATGGCACTCTTTGGTCTGATCTTAAAACATTAAATGGCAAGGTGTTAAACATAACAGTTAAAATCTTAAGACTTTCTGTATCTCTGTAACAGATTATTGTTAATAAGCTTATTCTTCTATCTACTTTATGATAATCAAGATAAAATTAGCAGAAATGGTCTCATTACTTGCTTCCTTTATAAGTAGAATGGAAATATGGGAATACACTAAGATAAAATGATAGTCAAATGTTTTAAAATGTGGTTGCTATGGGAATGAAATCCATTTCTTTGCATGGCCAGGAGTTGACAAGTTCCCAAATGAGAAAAGTATTTTAAAATTGAAACCAATAACAAAGAATATCTCAGAAATTCACAAAAAAAAGTATATGACATAAATTGTGTGTTTTAACGAGATCTACATTTAGCAGTAAGCTTTTGTTTATTTCTTAGGTCTAGCAGTTATGCAAAATTCATTCAAAATGAAACGGTCTTCAGAGGGTATTCCCAGAAAATTAAAAATATACATTTTATTTGTTATGTAAATATCCTAAATATAAGAGAATTTAATCAAAATCGTTAGAGCCATTTTTGAGAAAATCAAAATTTTGGAAATTTTTTCCAGGTAAAAGGTAGTTTGGGGTGGGGGATTTTCTTGAAAATCTTTGTGTCGTATCCTTGGAAGATCTTAAACTTAAATACTACACGCATGCACGCATGCTCACATATAACTAATGTATATAATTAACAAACGCAAGTGTGTATCTACCTGTAGCTTGCTGTATGCCTTGGCACACTCTCGACAGCTTCTCTTAGAGGAAGATACTCTGTACCAAACACATACTCTATCAGCGAGGAACGATGTGAGGCTCTCATGTTGGGTTTCTCATACACAGGAACCCACTCCACAGAATCTCTCTGAAATGTAGGACTGTTCTCTACCAGATCCCATGGGGTTGCTGTCTGAGGCACTGCTAGCAGCGTCACAATACACACCAGGACGTGCGTATCCATGGTTAACACCTGCCAACACATATAACTTGTGTCAAAATTTAGCTATATCATTAGAAGTAGTGTTCTTATGTGTTGCCTATACATCACTCCCTCTATTCATTCTCCACAACATTTTCATACAAAATCTTATTCTTCTTGTTAATAGTCCTACTTTCAACAAAATGTCCCCTTTTTGTTCTATAAGGATACAGTAGGCTATAACCATAGTCACATTTTTACTTTCTCCACCCATGCTATGTACACAGTGTACAGAGAAGGTATTGTAATGCACCCGAAAATTCAATACCAAGATTTCATCAGAAATACATGTTTTGGGTCCCCCTAAATCAAAAAAAAAAAACATTTCTGGAAAAAGGTCTGCATGTGCGTGTGTGTGTGTGGAGGTCTGTGTGTGTATGTCTGTGGACAGCATAGCTCAAAAACGAAATGACTGTTAAATACCAAACTTGATATTTAAGTTTGGTATCTTCCAAGGATGCGACACAAAGCTTTTCAAGAAAATTCCCCCACTCCAAACTACCCTTTACATGGCAAAAATGTTGAACATTTTGATTTCTCAAAAAAGGCTGTAAGGATTTTGATTAAAATCTCTTAAATTTAAGATATTTACATGCCAAATAAAATGTATATCTTGAATTTTCTGGGAATAGCCTCTAAAGACCTCTTTATCCTGGGCGATTTTTGTGGAATTTTTAACTGGTAAATTGTAGGAGATAGACAAAAACTTACTACACAAACATGTAGATCAGGATAAAATGCTCAATTTATGCCACATACATTTTTTCGTGGAGTTGATTGTTTTTGAGAATTACTTGTTATTGGTTTCAGCTTTGTAAAACTTCTACTTTTCTCATACAGGAATTTGTCAACATAAACATATCAGATTTTTTTTCTTCAAAAGGTGTTCCATTTTTTTGTTATCCACATAACAGCAATTTCAGGTAGGGGTCCATTTTTTTAAAAAACCTGATGTGTTCCATTCACATGACTTTCTCTATATCTCTACAGCAAATTATTGTTAAAAAACTTATGCTTCTATTTACTTCATGCTAATCGAGAAAAAATTAGCAAAAATAGTCTTATTACTTGTTTTCTTGTAAGTAGAAGCAAATTAAGGGAGTACCATAGATTAAAGTGATAGTCAAAAGCTGCTATGTGACTGAAGTTCCTTTGTTTGTATAGACAGGAGTTGACAAATTCCTATATGAGAAAAGTATAAGTTTTTAAAGCTGAAACCAAAAACAAGGAATATCTCTAAAACGATTAACTCCAGAAAATAATGTACATGATATAAATTGTGTGTTTTATCGTATTCTACATTTTTTGTGCAGTAAGTTTTTGTCTATCTCTTACGGTTTACCAATAAAAATCATCCAGAATAAAAAGGTTTATAGAGGCTATTCTCAGAAAATTCAAGATATACATTTTATTTGGCAAGTAAATGTCTTATATATAAGAGATTTTAATAAAAATTATTAAAGCCATTTTTGAGAAAATCAAAATTTTCGAAATTTTTTCCATGTAAAGGATAGTTTGGTGGGGGGAGGAGATTTTCCTGAAAATCTTTGTGTTGCATCATTGGAAGATGCCAAACTTAAATACAAAATTTGGTATTTAAGGTCTTTTCGTTTTTGAGCTATGCTGTTCACAAACACACTCACACACACACACATGGACCTTTTTCCAAAAATGCTTTGGAAAGGTGTCAAATTTTTGGGTGCAATACAATACCTTTTCTATACACTATGTACTTAGTATGTGTAGAGAAAGTAAAAATTATATGACTAGGAGAAAAAAGCCAATAGCGACATACCACTTGGACAAAATAAAGTGTGCTCCATTCACAAGAGTTTCTCTAACTGTTCTGCAAACAAACTATTCTTACAAAAGATAATTCTGTTATCTATATCTTGCTTATCAAGTTAAACATTAGCAAAAATGGTTTCATTACTTGCTTCCTTGTAAATAGGAGGGAAATAAGGAAATACACTAGGCTAAAGTGATAGTTGAATGTTTTAAAAGCTGTCAATATGCCATTTCATTGAATTTCAGTTCTCTTTCCAAGGCTAGAAGCAAAACAGAAGACACATGAAATGGATAAGGATTTCCTGATTGAGAAAAGTTAATGTATTTTAATATAGAAAACAATAACATGGAATATCTTGGAAATGTTAACTCTACAAAAGACACAGTACATGACATAAATTGTGTGTTTTAACAAAATCTACCATTTTGTGTAGTGACTTTTTGTCTAACTCGTATGGTTTACCAGTTTTGCCAAGTTCAGTCAAAATGAAGAGCACTTCAGGGTCTATTACCAATAAATAACAAGCAGTTCCATACATTTTATTTGCCATGTAAATATCTTCAATATTGCTTTGAATCAAAATTGTTAGAGCCATTTATTAGGCAATCAGAATTTCGAAAAAAGTTCCATGTAAAGGGTAGTTTGGGGTGGGGGGTATTTCCTAAAAATCTTTGTGTTGCATCCTTGGAAGATGCTAAAATTAAATACTAAGTTTGGTATTTAACTGACTTTTGTTTTTGAGATATGCTTCCCACAGATACACACGCAGACGCAAACAAATAAACACATAGACATTTTATTAAAAATATATATATTGCATGTGAAATCTCGACTTCAAAGTTTAGGTGGAATACAATATCTTCGCTATCTACTATATGCATAGTATGTGTAAAAAAAGAAAAAACCAGGAAAACACACCAGTTATGATTTAAGTAGTAAAATATGATTACTAGGAGGAGTAACCTTTTGCAAATGCGAAAAGTTCATAAAGTTATGTACTCTTATATTTTCATTTTTCATGACCTCTAAATCACATTTTAATGTGTTTTGAAAATGTGATATAAATGCAAAAATGACGATTTTCTAAAATTTACTTTCTTTCTTTCTTTCTTTACTTTCTTCCAGAAATTGCATCTGATGAGTTTGTGCACCCTTGGAATGTTTATGATTCTGACACATTTGTCCACCGTATTGATCTGAAATACGGAACTAATTCCCTCATTTGTTTATAAAATGCATATTATAAATCTGGAACTTGGAAATAAATCAATTTCATAGCTATCAAATAACAATCATATTTTCTTGTTAACAAATATTGAAGAAAGGGACACTACTTTATTTACAAGAACTTGTGTATACATGTGTATATAAAAAATCTGATGTGTTCCATTCACATGACTTTCTCTACATCTCTGTAACAAATTGTTAAAAAGCTTATGCTTCCATTTACTTCATGCTAATCAAGAAAAGATTAGCAGAAATAGTTTTGTTACTTGCTTCCTTGTAAGTAGAAGCGAAATAAAGGAGTACCATAGGTTAAAGTGATAGTCAAAAGCTGGTTGCTATGTGACTGAAGTTTCTTTATTTGTATGGACATGAGTTGACAAATTCCTGTATGACAAAAGTATGTTTTCAAAGCTGAAACCAAAAACAAGGAATATCTAAAAAACGATCAACTACACAAAAGATGTATATAACATAAATTGTGTGTTTTAACGTGCTCTACGTTTTTTGTGTGGTAAGCTTTTGTCCATCTCTTATGGTTTAGCAGTTATGCAAAATTCCGTAAAACTGATCCAGAATAAAGTAGTCTTCAGAGGCTATTCCCAGAAAATTCAAGATACACATTTTATTTTTCAGGTATATTTCCTATACAATATTTTAATCAAAATCGTTAGAGCCATTTTTCTTGAAAATCTTTGTGTCGCATCCTTGGAAGATACCAAACTTAAATACCACGTTTGGTATTCAACGGTTTTTTCGTTTTTGAGCTATGCTGCCCAAGACACACACACGGACGTTTTTCTAAACATGCTTTTTTAGGCTTTTGGGGCCAGTGATATCTCGGTATGGCATTTTTTGGGTGCATTACAATACCTTCTCTATACACTATGTACATAGTACGTGTAGAGAAAGTAAAAATGGGAATAAAAAATCATGTCCTCAAATGAAGACACTACCCTTATGTATACATGGTTTTTATCTCATATGCTTAGTGATTATGCCAACAATATTTTATTATTTTGTCAGTGTCATTGTTATTGTTGAGAGTGCAGTTCCCGTTTACTAAATGCTCGTTATTAATGTCACATTAAAGCTTTTTCATAAGACAGCATCTGTTTATCAGAATCAATTCAATCCTAAATTGGAAATGCAATAAAGTTATAAAATGCTAAATGCACAAATCAAAATGCTACATTTCCAATTTCAAAATGCCAATAATCATCACCCCTAATGATTATATTCCATGTTTGCAGTAATACACACACACATATATATATAAAAAGTTAGAGGTAAAACGCTCTTATTATTTGCTTCTTAATAAGTAGAAGGGAGTGCCGTAAGCCAAATCGACAGTCAACTGGTTGCTATGTGATTCAAATTCCTTTGTATGGACAGGGAGTTGAAAAATTCCCATATGAGAAAACTATAATTCTTGTAAAGCTGAAACTAATAACAAGCAATATCTCAAAAACGGTCAACCTCACGAAAAAAAAAAAAAATATGTATAGCATAAATAGTGTAATTTAGCTCTACATTTTTTTTTTGTCGCCCTCCGTGGTGTAATGGTTACCATGCTTCATATACCCAAGGACGTGGGTTCAAACCCGGCGGAGGACAATGAATTTTTTGGGCGTAAAAATCCTTAGCATGGCTTCCTTCGGGAGGGAAGTAAAGCCGTGGGTCTCGTGTCGTAGATTTACGGCACGTAAAAGAACCTCAAGCCTGATAGAGAGGCCTCTGAGCAAAATTAAGCGGTCTTTCACGCCCAGTATAGAGTGGAACGCTGAGAACCATAGCAGTTAAAGAGCGTCCATAAATAAAACGCCATTTCATTTTTTTCTACATTATTTGTGTGGTAGTTTTTTGTCTATCTCCTATGGTTTAGCATTTATGCACAATTCCGCATACTCCATGTCTTCAGAGCCTATTCCCAAAAAATTTAAGATATACATTTTATTTGTCAAGCAAATATGCTAAATATAAGAGATTTTAATCAAAATTGTTAGCCATTTTTGAATAAATTAAATTTTTCGAAAAAAGTTCCGTATAAAGGGTAGTTTGGGGTGGGGGAATTTTCTTGAAAATCTTCGTTTCATATCCTTGGAAGATACGAAACCTAAGTTTCAAGTTTGGCATTTGACGGTCTTTTCGTTTTTGAGCTATGCTGTCCACACACACGCACACTAAAAATTCTTTTCATGGATTCAGGGGGATCCAAAACATGTATTTCTGATGAAATCTCGATATCGAATCCTTTTTCTCTATACACTATGTACATAGTACGTGTAGAGAAAGTTTAAATGTATTTATTTAAATTAAACAAGTATGTAAAATCCACATAGTAGATAGAGAATAGATTGTATTGTTCCCAAAAATGTGGTACTAAGATTTCACCAGAATGCATGTTTTGATGACCTCTGAATATATAAATTAATAAAAGCACTACAAGATAAAGGCCTCCATGTTTGTGGGGGGGAGGCAGCATAACTCACAAACAAAGAGTCGCTAAGAAACTACTGCACATAGCAACCAGTTTTGACTATCACTTTAACCTATCCAATCCCTTACTTCGCTTCTACCTACAAGTAATAAGACTATTTCTGCTATTTTTTTTTTTCTCTATTAGCATGAAGTAAACAGAAGTATAAGCTTTTTAACAATAATTAGTTGCAGAGATGTAGAGAAAGTCATGTGAATGGAACACATAAGATTTTTTTAAAATTTCTCTGTGGTAGATTATAACAGAACCACTTTTATGGTTATCATAGTTTGCACTGTACTCTCAAATATAATAATATAACTTCAAAACCTAGAAGTAATATCAAATACACTATAGCTATAGTGTATTTGGTAATACACAAATAACAAATAAATGCTTAACAGATTCGCCAACGCAATTAAAAGTTTACCAGCATGAATGAATGTATAACATTACTCTCGAAGCTTACATATTCAAAAAGATTTCAATTCGATTTAAATTTAACATGAGAAACGTGGATCGTATTGAGATGGAATTTGCCTCAAATCGATTTTAATTCTCCAGGGAAATACGAGGGCCGTTTTTTTTTTTCCAACCTCCGATAGGCTATAAATAAAAGACAAGTTCATAAAAAACAATTATTTTATTACTAAGAGTTTTGTACACTTATGGTTACTTTTCAACATAATCACCGAAAAGATTGAGACATTTATCGTACCTGTGAAGAAGCTTTGCAATACCCGCTTCAAAAAATGTTGCCGCCAATGATTTCAAATGAGCATTGACGTTTTTTGAAGATCTTCGTACTTTACGACGTTTGCGGAGAGCCATGCAAAACAAACCAAGAGGAATAGCTGACTTCAGGAACTGTGTTGATCCATGACAACGCTCGTCTACATACTGCTGGCACAACCCATCGACTCCTTGAACAATTTCAATGGGACATTTTCGATCATCCGCCGTACAGTCCTGATTTGGTGCCCAGCGACTTTCACTTTTTTCCCTGGATTGAAGACGTGGCTAAGAGGGCAGCACTTTCAAAACAACGAAGAGTGCACAAGTACGATAAATGTGTCAATCTTTTCGTGATTATGTTGAAAAGTAACTATAAGTGTACAAAACTTTTAATTATAAATTAATTGTTTTCTTAGAACTTATATTTTATTTATAGCCTATCAGAGGTTGAGAAAAGAAACGGCCCTCGTAGATTCATTGCTAGAATGAGTGATATTGAACCTGAATTTGCGACCAAGGCAGAGAGGTACACACCCTTTCTGAGTACATTTAGCGGTATATTCCATGTGTTTACCTTGGGGCGGTAATCTGGTAAAGCACGCAGCTTCCACACCTCCTGTATCACACCCAGTACACTCGCCTTCACAAGTTCATGACCACAAGCACGTCATATTCGTTCATGCTTACTGGGCAAATCTGTTCCATTCACATACATACCTTTCTATACTTGCTCTCCAAACTGTTACTTTCTCTAGCACGTATGTTTATTCAATGTACACAGCCGCTAGAGAAGGTATTGTATTCCGCCCAAAAATTTGATATCGAGATTTAACCGGAAATATATGTTTTGAGGTCCCCTGAGTCCGAAAAAAACCATTTTTAGAAAAAGGTCCGCGTGTGTATGTGGATAGCTAGCTCAAAAACGAAAACGAATTTATGTTTAATATCTACCAAGGATGTAACACGAAGATTTAAAAATCCCCCCACCACAAATGCCCTTTACATGGAGCATTTTTCGAAAAGTGTCACTTTCTCAAAAATGGCTCTAACAATTTTGATTAAAATACCGTATGTATGTTTAAGATATTTTTGTGACAAACGAACTGTATGCCTTGGATTATCTGGGAATATCCTCTGAAGACCTCTTCATTCTGAATGACTTGTATAACTGGCAAACCGTAAGAGATAGACAAAACCTTACTACACAAAAAGGGAGTTCTCATTAAAACGCACAGTTTATGTTACATACATTTTTTGCAGGGTTAACTTTTTTCGAGATATTCCGGATTATTGGTTTCAATTTTAAGTCTCACAATAATTTTTTCGAACAGAAAGACATGGTTCTTCTCGTTTTTCGTTTGTTTAATCCTGGCAATGAAAGAGATGGAATTTCAATTGTTTCACATAGCGACCGGCTTTTAAAGGACTTGACTATCAATTTAGCTTATAGTGTATTCCCCTCCAGTTACAAGGAAGCAAGTAATTCTGCTTATGTTTATCTAGATTAGCATGACGAAGATAAAAGAATAATCTTTTATAAGAAAACGTTGTTTGTGGAACAGCTAGAGAAAGTTATGTGAATGGAACACATCAGATTTTTACAAAAGGAGTCGTTCTCCGTGGTTTAGGGTAACAGCTAGCCTATGGTTCCCGAGGTCGTGAGTTCAAACCCGGCAGAGAGCGATGGATTTTTTCGGGCGTAAAAAATCCTTAACATAGCTTCCTTCGGAAGGGAAGTAAAGCCGTGGTCCCGTGTCGTAGATTTACGGCATGTAAATGAACCTCAAACCTCTGCGAAAAATTAAGCGATCTTTCAAGCCCACTATATAACAGGACGCTAAGAATAGCAGCAGTTAAAGAGTGTCCTTAAATAAAACTCAATATTTTTTTACGAATTACGAATTTAGGCAGGAATAGTCTTATTACTTGCTTCCTTGTAAGTAGAAGGGAAATAAAGGAGTACCATAGGCTAAAGTGATAGTCAAAAGCTGGTTGCTATGTGACTGAAGTTCCTTTGTCTGTATCGACGAGTTGACAAATTCCTGTGTGACAAAAGTATATCTAAGTATTTTAAAGCAGAAACCAATAACAAGGATTATCTCAAAAACGATCAACTCCACGAAAAAAAGTATATAATATAAATTGTGTGTTTTAATATGCTCTACATTTTTTGTGTGGCAAGTTAGCAGTTATGCAAAATTCCGTAAACTTCATCCAGAAAAAAAAGTAGTCTTCAGAGGCTATTCCCAGAAAATTCAAGATATACATATTATTTGTCAGGTAAATATCTTTAATATACGACATTTTAATCAAAATCGTTAGAGTCATGTTTGAGAAAAGCAACATTTTTGAAAAAAAGTTGGGGGTGGGTGGATTTTCTTGAAAATCTTCGTGTCGCATCCTTGCAAGATACCAAACTTAAATACCAAGTTTGGTATTTAACGGTCTTTTCGTTTTTGAGCTATGCTGTCCACAGACAGACAGGCACACACGGACCTTTTTCCAGAAATCATTGGTTTTTTTTTTGGATTCAGGGGGACCCAAAATACGTATTTCCGGTGAAATCTCGGTATCTAATTTTTGACTACATTACAGTATCTTCTCTATACACTGTGTACATAGTACGTGTAGAGAAAGTAAAAATGAATTCGGCGTTGCAAGTATAAAGTTGATGTTACGCCACTGCAGCCTGTTCCCACCTCTTTATGTGGGCACAGAAATGAGCAAGTTATCTTACCTGAAGGAACCACTTTAAAATTCCTTCCACGTCAGACAACTCTCAGATATTATACTATATCCGACAAAAACACGTCAACGGGTGCACGTGGTGTAGAAACAAATGCATTCTACAGATTCCTCTCCAAGAGAAGCCGTTTGATATTACTGGATGAGAACAAGAATAAAGTATAGCCTGCTCCAGCTCAGGCTACTGCTGATGGCGGTGTCGCTAGTGTTGCTGTTGACAAACGAATGTAGACTACTGAGCAGTCGCGGGGTGTTGCGGAGGTCAAACGCATGTTACAGTCCGTCGCGTAATCCTGGGAATTTATGTTGACGTTACAATTGTGTCATTAACACTAGACAATCGGGTTTATCATAACTCAATTACTGCAATATCAACGCTGTTGTAATGAACTGTACACGCTCGTTTAAAGTACCTCTATACTCTAACACTTGCGTAATCATACTGGTTTTCCACAACGCCTGTCCAGTGTATGACGCAACAGTTAGTATGAGTGTACGCCACTGGTGAAATGAAGTGGGACGGGTAGTAACAAATAATCATCACATGGCGACCAGCTCTTAAAATGTTGTTTTAAATTTTGTTTCGCGTCGCTTTAACACCTTGATCAAATTGCAACGGATACCTCGTTGATGGTAAGCGGTGGACAATAGCCTTCAAAGTCTCATCCCTGTATAATACAACTTTCGCGCGCCAAGCAGAAGATTCAGAGTGTCGTTCAGTCCTGCTGCTAATATCCGCAGTAACACGACGCCATCCGTAGTCAGATGTGACGCAGCTAGCCATTCGAGATCTCAGCACTATACACCGTGCCACTTTGCTCCGCGATAAGATGGGGTTAGGGTGCCGTCAAGCCAGGTTGATTTCACTATCTGAGGATAGACAGTATCGAATCGAAATTACCATCTATTTCAGTTTTATTACACCTAGGATTTGAGCCCAGGACCTCCGTAATGCGGGCCACAGACGTTAGCACCTGAACCATTCTGCTCACTTCAGCCTAGAGTATTCCCTTATTTCACTTCTTCTTATTAGGAAGTAAGTAATAAGACCGTTTCTGCTAATGCTTATCTCAATTAGTATGAAGTAGATAGAATAAGCTTTTTAGCAATACTTTGATACAGAGGTGTAGAGAAAGTCATGTGAATGGAGCACATCAGGTGTGTTTGTGTATGGAGTTAGCCATTTCCGAGATATTCTTTGTTATTGGTTTCAAATGTTCCAATACTTAGTCTTTTCTGAAACGGAAAGTCGTTTTTCACCTTTTTTATTCTAGTCATACAAAGAGAAGAGAATTTTAATGGCAGCAGCTGCTAAAAGATTCGACTATCGCTCTGGCATAGTGCATCCTTATTCCGTTCTACATAGAAGAAACTAAGCAATAACACCATTTCTGCTAGTGTTTATTTAGATGTGCTTCGAGCAGATAGAAAAATAAACTCTTGTAAGGATAGTTGTTGCATAATAGTAGAGAAAGTCATGTGAATGGAATACATCACATTTTTTACTTTCTCTACACGTACTATGTATCTACATAGTGTTCAGAGGAAGTACCTATTGTATTCCACCCAAAAATTCGATATCGAAATTTCACCGGAAATACATGTTATAGGACCCCCTGAATCCAAAAAAAAAGCATTTTCAGAAAATGTCGTGTGTGCCTGTGGACAGCATAGCTCAAAAATTAAAATACTGTTAAATACCAAAATTGGAATTTGGGTTTCCTATCTTCCAAGGATGCGATACGAAGATTTTCAACAAAATACTCCCGCCACAAACTACCCATTACATGAAAATATTTTCGAAAATTTGAATTTCTAAAAACTGGCTCAATGATTTTGATTAAAATCCCGTATATTAAAGATATTTACATGGCAAATAAAATGAATATCTTGAATTTTATGGGAATAGCCTCTGAAGACATTTTTATTCTGGATGAATTTTGCCGAATTTTAGTTAATTACTAAAGCGTAAGAGATGGACAAAACTTACTACACAAAAAAGTAGATCTTGTCAAAACACACAATGTATGTCTTTTATGCTTTTGTTGAGGAGGTAACCGTTTCCGAGATATTCCTTGTTATTGGTTTCAATTGTAAAGTACTTATCCGAGCATAATCGCCATTGCTATCAAAGGTGTTTTATTATCACGCGGTACCGGTTCTATCGCCAAGATGTCTCAAACAGCAAGTGTCCGTTTTTCTTTTGTTCTACTCCTGGCCAAGCAAAGGAGCGATTTGTAATGGCAATCGCAAAACGACAGCTTTTAAAACATTTGACTATCACTTTACCATAGCGCATTCCTTTATTTTCTATTTTTTTCCATTTATATAGTCCCCTTTAACAACTAAAGTCATATCGGGGGCTTTGCATCAGAAACAACTCGTTGTCTTAGGTTGTTTACGTTGGGTTTAAATCGTTTTATTTTCCTCAAACACACACACATTCGCTCTTACATACATAATTCCAGACTCTGTGGGGGATAGGGAATAATTCTGGTTAAAGAAAAATTCTTGTACCAGCTGGGAATTAAACAGGGGACCTCCGTATGTGAAGTCAGCTCGCTGACCACTCCACCACAGAGGCAGTCATTCCTGTAGTTGCCTTCTACTTATAAGGAACTAAGTAATAAGAACATTGTGCTAATGTTTATCTCGATTAACATTGTATAGAAAGAAGAATAATCTTTTTGTAAGAAGTTTGTAGAGCAGCTAGAGAAAGTCATGTGAGTGTAACATATCAGATTTTTAGATAAATGTCCTTGTGTGCGTGTGCGTGTGTCTGTGGGCAACAGAGCTCAAAAACGAAAAGTCTTTTAAATACTAAACTAGATATTTAAGTTTGGTATGTTCCAAGGATGGGAAACGAAGAGTTTTAAGAGCATTTCCCCACACACAACTACCCTTTATATGGAAAAAATTCGAAAACTTTGGATTTTCTAAAAAAAATAGTGTTCTAGGGACCGATAGTGGGACACATACGCATACCAGTTGCATACCTACCGAGTAAAGAAACGTTTATATTGACGACTGCACTCGCCGCATGTGGTAACGCGTTGGGGGACGTGGCTCGATGCAACAGTATACTAGGCTGTATATTACAATACTGATTTACAGACAATGATAGTGCATGTTCTTCAATCAAGATTGTAAAATCTCTTGCTCCAAGTGGATTGCATGAAGATTTACAATTCATACAGAAGAACCTTGCAGACATATCTACGACAGTAACACATATTTGGAAACGTTGAAATGTCTCGAGCTCTGAAAGCTGTCGTTGAACTTGTGCAACAATTAATTAGACACCCATAAGACCTGTGTGAAAAAGAAAGTGAAGACAGTGTTTGGAATAAATGTCAGATTTTCAACAATGCCTGAAATACGAGATGTGTTACGAGGTATTGCTACGGAAATAATTGTCGATGATGTGTCCTATTTCCGTTTTGCTCCAATCGCATCTTGTGAAGTGGAGCGAAGTTTTTCACAATATAAAACCTGTTTACGTGCCAATCGAGAGGATTCACATTTGAGACGTTACGAATGTATATTGTTGTGCATCATAATATAAGTGCACTGAGAGAAAACGAAACGGATAATAATGCTGTTGACTTGTAGCACGATAGCAATTGAATGTATGTAAATATTAATATTATTAATTCCTGTAAATCAGTAGTATTTATGTTTACCACCCACCCAACCTCAATCGCATTCCACTGCTAGTGAAAACATCACAGTCTACCACTGCCCCATTTTCCTTCTATTAGTACACACTAAATTGTCAATGGATCACAACTACTGCCCTGTCCAGCTAGCGGTTCCCAAGATACTATCCCCATATATTTGGATAGTACATTTGTAAAATAATGTGTAAAATTGTAAACTATAATACTAGGGTCGGCTGATAATTCCCGGGCTTCTCAATGAAAACAGCATTTATTTATTTAGTTATTTATTTACTTTATTTCCCAACATAATCTCCAGAAAGGCTAATACATTTGTCATATCGGTGTTCTAGTTTAATTAAACCATCTCTGTAGTGAGATTTATCAAGGTCCTCAAAATAGCTGTTTACCGCATCAATGACCTCGTTGCTGTGAAATCTTCGTCCTCCAAGACATTTTTTAAGGTTTGGGAACAGCTGGTGGTTCTCACTGGGTGCTAGAGCTGGCGAATAGGGCAATTCAAACTTTAACTCGCTCATTTTCCCCATTGCAATGACTGAACGATGGGCCGGAGCATTGTCGTGATGAAACAAGATTTTTTTTTGTTTTTTTTTTTTTATTTTGTTTTTTGCTAAATGAGGACTTTTTTTCACATCATCACTCAAACGTTGCAGTAAGCTTGCCAGTGATACCCTTATCCTTTTCCAAGTAACGAATAAAAATAATTTCCTGTGCATCCCAGAAAACACTCGCCATAACCTTGTTAGTTGGCAAAATTGACTTTGCCTTTTTAGGAGTTGATTCACCTGGCACAATCCGCTGTTTTGACTGTGATTTACTTACTGGAGTGTAGTGATGTATCCAAGTTTCACCCATGGTAATAAACCGTCTCAAAAATTCACAGGGATTTTTACGTTAGAGCTTCACATTCTTAACAGAAACCGTTTTTCTTTGCAACTTTTGATCAGGTGTCAACAAACGCGGCACCCATCTTGCACAGACCTTGTGAAAGCCCTAAAAATTACTGAAAATATTACCTGCACGTTCTTTTGATATGTTTACAGCCTCTGCTATCTCAAACAACTTTAATCTGATGTCTTCCAGTACCAAACGATGAAATTTTTCAATGATCTCTGGAGTTGTCACTTCTACAGGGCGTCCAGAGCGAGGCTCATCACTAGTGCTCGTACGTCCCATTTTAAACTGTGCAACCCACCTTTTAATCACTGAATATGAAGGGACAGAGTCTTTCAATGTACTGTCCATTTCCTCCTTGATTTCTTTAGGCGTTAAGCCGTTCAAATGGAAGTATTTAATCACTGCTCGTTTTTCCAAATCCTCCATTTTCGTGAAAACTCTAAAGTTGTCTTGTTTAAAATGCTGTCATTTGAAAAGTAAACAAGCTATTGACCTGTAACTATGGATACAAGCTAGTCTAGAGGATGCTACCGTCTAGCTGGCTAGTGGCGCCATATCTGTGTGAGGCCCGGGACTTATCAGCCCGTCTAACTGGCCTAGTAGCCATATCTGTGTGAGGCCCGGGACTTATCAGCCCGTCTAACTGGCCTAGTGGCGCCATATCTGTGTGAGGCCCGGGACTTATCAGCCCGTCTAGCTGGCTAGTGGCGCCATATCTGTGTGAGGCCCGGGACTTATCAGCCCGTCTAACTGGCCTAGTAGCCATATCTGTGTGAGGCCCGGGACTTATCAGCCCGTCTAACTGGCCTAGTAGCCATATCTGTGTGAGGCCCGGGACTTATCAGCCCGTCTAGCTGGCTAGTGGCGCCATATCTGTGTGAGGCCCGGGACTTATCAGCCCGTCTAGCTGGCTAGTGGCGCCATATCTGTGTGAGGCCCGGGACTTATCAGCCCGTCTAGCTGGCTAGTGACACCATATCTGTGTGAGGCCCGGGACTTATCAGCCCGTCTAGCTGGCTAGTGGCGCCATATCTGTGTGAGGCCCGGGACTTATCAGCCCGTCTAGCTGGCTAGTGACACCATATCTGTGTGAGGCCCGGGACTTATCAGCCCGTCTAGCTGGCTAGTGGCGCCATATCTGTGTGAGGCCCGGGACTTATCAGCCCGTCTAGCTGGCTAGTGGCGCCATATCTGTGTGAGGCCCGGGACTTATCAGCCCGTCTAGCTGGCTAGTGGCGCCATATCTGTGTGAGGCCCGGGACTTATCAGCCCGTCTAACTGGTCTAGTGACACCATATCTGTGTGAGGCCCGGGACTTATCAGCCCGTCTAGCTGGCTAGTGGCGCCATATCTGTGTGAGGCCTGGGACTTATCAGCCCGTCTAACTGGCCTAGTGGCCATATCTGTGTGAGGCTCGGGACTTATCAGCCCGTCTAACTGGCCTAGTGGCCATATCTGTGTGAGGCTCGGGACTTATCAGCCCGTCTAGCTGGCCTAGTAGCCATATCTGTGTGAGGCCCGGGACTTATCAGCCCGTCTAACTGGCCTAGTGACACCATATCTGTGTAGGCCCGGGACTTATCAGCCCGTCTAGCTGGCTAGTGACGCCATATCTGTGTGAGGCCCGGGACTTATCAGCCCGTCTAGCTGGCTAGTGACACCATATCTGTGTGAGGCTCGGGACTTATCAGCCCGTCTAACTGGCCTAGTGGCCATATCTGTGTGAGGCCCGGGACTTATCAGCCCGTCTAGCTGGCTAGTGACACCATATCTGTGTGAGGCCCGGGACTTATCAGCCCGTCTAGCTAACTAGTGACACACCATATCTGTGTGAGGCTCGGGACTTATCAGCCCGTCTAACTGGCCTAGTGGCCATATCTGTGTGAGGCCCGGGACTTATCAGCCCGTCTAGCTGGCTAGTGACACCATATCTGTGTGAGGCCCGGGACTTATCAGCCCGTCTAGCTGGCTAGTGACACCATATCTGTGTGAGGCCCGGGACTTATCAGCCCGTCTAGCTGGCTAGTGACACACCATATCTGTGTGAGGCTCGGGACTTATCAGCCCGTCTAACTGGCCTAGTGGCCATATCTGTGTGAGGCCCGGGACTTATCAGCCCGTCTAGCTGGCTAGTGACACCATATCTGTGTGAGGCTCGGGACTTATCAGCCCGTCTAGCTGGCTAGTGACACCATATCTGTGTGAGGCTCGGGACTTATCAGCCCGTCTAGCTGGCTAGTGACACCATATCTGTGTGAGGCCCGGGACTTATCAGCCCGTCTAGCTGGCTAGTGACACCATATCTGTGTGAGGCTCGGGACTTATCAGCCCGTCTAACTGGCCTAGTGGCCATATCTGTGTGAGGCTCGGGACTTATCAGCCCGTCTAACTGGCCTAGTAGCCATATCTGTGTGAGGCTCGGGACTTATCAGCCCGTCTAACTGGTCTAGTAGCCATATCTGTGTGAGGCCCGGGACTTATCAGCCCGTCTAACTGGCCTAGTGGCGCCATATCTGTGTGAGGCCCGGGACTTATCAGCCCGTCTAACTGGTCTAGTGGCGCCATATCTGTGTGAGGCCCGGGACTTATCAGCCCGTCTAACTGGCCTAGTAGCCATATCTGTGTGAGGCTCGGGACTTATCAGCCCGTCTAACTGGTCTAGTAGCCATATCTGTGTGAGGCCCGGGACTTATCAGCCCGTCTAGCTGGCTAGTGGCGCCATATCTGTGTGAGGCTCGGGACTTATCGGCCGGTCTAACTGGCTAGTGACACCATATCTGTGTGAGGCCCGGGACTTATCAGCCCGTCTAACTGGCCTAGTAGCCATATCTGTGTGAGGCCCGGGACTTATCAGCCCGTCTAGCTGGCTAGTGGCGCCATATCTGTGTGAGGCCCGGGACTTATCAGCCAACCCCTCCCAACTACACTGATAAATCGCTACTCAGAAGAATGCAAACGGCGGAAAATTGAGAGGGTGTTTAGGTATTATCGCTTTCGTAGGAAGTCGAGATTCTCGGAATATAATAGAGGTAATAATGCAGCAGAAACTGGTTTTACTGCGATGGTTTAACCATGATTAATGCAGACGAGAGAAGAAGTATTTTCCTCGCCGGTCGTGCACATCTGACCTTTTAAACAAGACCTGCCACATCGTGGAATGCATTAGGTAAGATCTCAGCAACACCTTAGATTTATTTCCTTATCTTACGGTTTTAGCGTGCACTGAACCTGGCCAATAGCGATCAAAGAAACAAAAAAAAAAAAAAAAAAAAAGGCGGCAGAGAACGAGAGGGTCAATATACTTCTTGTTTATACGCCAGCTAACATGACTCAGGAAAACAAAACAAAACTGGATACAAAATAAAAGGATGAATTAGAAATGCTGAGGCCTGCCTCCCATCTCATTTAGAGACGCTCTGTACAGATTCTCCACGAGATTCTGGGGGTCCTTTATATCCATAAAAAAAGCTGATGTGTTCCATTCACATGCCTTTCTCTACAATTCTGTAACAAATTATTGTTAATAGCCTTATTCTCCTATCTACTTCATGCTAATCGAGATAAACACTAGCAGAAACGGTCTTATTACTTGCTTCCTTATACTCGTAAGTAGAAGGGAATACACTACTCTAAACCAACAGTCAAATGTTTTAAAATGTGGTTGCTATGGCACTGAAATCCGTTTCTTTGCGTGGCCAGCAGTTGAGAAAAGTTTACGTATTTTAAAACTGAAAACAACAAGAAGGAATATCTCGAAAACGGTCTACTTCACCAAATTGTGTGTTTTAATGAGATCTACATTTTCTTGTCTATGGTTTACCAGTTATGTAAAATTCAGCAAAATACATCCTGAATGAAGAGGTCCTCAGAGGCTATTCCCAGGAAATTCAAGATATATATTTAATTACACACATAGACACACACACACACACACACACACACACGGACATTTTTCTGAATTTTTTTTTCAATTCAGGAAGTCTCAGAACGTGAATTTTCGGTATGGAATTTTTGGATACTTTACAATACCTTCTCTATACACTATGTACATAGTACGTGTAGAGAAAGTAACAATGCATTCCAAATTATTACAGAACATAACAGTTTAATAGTTGAAATCTATTACTTTATCTAACCCGCATGTACAATATACATAGTGGATAGAGAAGGTATTGTATTCCACCCAAAATTCGATAGCGAGAAATACAAAACTTGGTGTTTAAGTTCAGTATCTCCCAAGGATGCGACACGAAGATTTTCAAGGAAATCCCCCCACTCCCAACTACCCTTTACATGGAACTTTTTTCGAAAATTTTGATTTTCTCAAAAATGGCCAGAACGATGTGATTAAAATGCCGTTTTTTATAGGTATTCGCATTACAAACAACATGTGTATATTGAATTTCTTGGGAATAGCCTCTGAAGAGCTCTTTATTATGATTGAGTTTTGCAGAATTTTGCATAAAGGTTAAATCTTAAGAAATGGACAGAAATTTACGCCACAAAAATGTAGATCTCGTTAAAACACATTATTTATGTCACATACACTTTTCTTGTACAGTTGACCGTTTTCGGGATATTCGTTGTTATTGGTTTCAATTTTAAATTAATCAATTTTCTGAAATGCAACCATGCAAATCGAATCATACCTCAATTGTTTCACACAGCGACTAGCTTTTAAGACATTTGATTCTCGCTTTAGCCTAATATACTCCCTTATTTCCCTTCTACTTACAAAGAAGCAAGTAATAAGACCAATGTTTATCTAGATTAGCATGACGTAGGTAAAAGAATAATCTTTATGTGCATAGAACACATCAGAATTTTTGTTCTACTTTTTTTACATACATATATGACATAAATTGTGTATTTTAACAAGCTCAATATTGTTTGTGCTGTAAGTTTTTGTCTATCTCTCATGGTTTACCAGTTATACAAAGTCAGCCAAAATGAAGAGATCTTCAGAGGCTATTCCCAGAAAATTCAATATATACATTTTATTTGTCATGCAAATATCTTTAATATACGATATTTTAATCAAAATCGTTAGACCCATTTATGAGAAAATCAACATTTTCGGATTTTTTCTAAGTTACTGGTAGTTCTCAAAATCTTAGGTCAAATCCTTGGAAGATACTAAACTTAAATCCCCAACTTTTCTAGCAATAGCCTCCGAAGACCTCTTTATACTTAGATGCGTTTTGCGGATTTTACGTAACTAGTAAATCGTAAGAGATAAAACACAAATTTACTTAACAAAAAAGTCAGAGCTCGTTAAAAACACAATTTATGTTATATACGTTGTTTTCGTGAGTTGATCGTTTTTGAGATATTCCTTGTTTTTGGTTTCAGTTTAAAATACTTCTACTTTTCTTATACAGGAAGCTATTCTCAGAAAATTCTAGGTAGACACTTTTTATGCAAATAGTTTTAATATATGGTATTTTGATCATAGTCGTTAGAGCTATTTAAGAGAAAAACAACATTTTCAAAACTTTTTCCATGTGAAGAGTAGTTTGCCGTGTGGGGATTTTCTTGAAAGATACTGAACATAAATACAAAGTTTTTAGCTATGCTGTCCACAGACACACAAACACACTCGCGCTCGCGCGCGGACATTTTTCTAAAATGCTTTATTTTACCTTCTCTATTCGCCAAGTACGTAGTACTTGTAGAGAAACTAAGAAATTCACTGAAACAGACAATATAAAATAAAGTTCAATAATTCCTTAGAAAATCCAAGAAATTGCTCTCGTAGTATCGAAAAAAGTTTGTATTTAGTAACCGTTGTTTCTTACTAGATGGCAGTTAAATTTCCAGTTATATTCATCACGTGATTTCGTTGTTAAAGACGATGGAATCAACAATCTTGTGCTTCTTTAGAAAGATGGAAAAAAAAAACGAGTTTCGTGCTGTGATTAAGCACTTCCACTTAACAAGCTTAACATCGAAAGAGATAAAAGCCGAGTTGGATGAAGTTCATGGCGTTTGCAGAAATTCACAACTGGGTAAATGAATTTAAAGGTGGCGGACACCCACAAATGATGAACATCGTTCCGGACGTCCAGTAGAAGTGACTTCCTCCGAAAAGATTGACAAAATCCAGGATATGATTTTGGGTGATCGACGAATCAAAGTTCGCGAAGTAGTAGAAGCCACAGGCATATCACAAGGTACGGTGTTCTCAATTTTGCACCAAAAATTAGGTCTGACAAAGGTCTCGGCAAGTGGGTGCCACGTTTGCTCTCAATGGAGAATACACGGAATCGTGTGGTTGATTGAAGTTGGTTTGGCACTTTTCTGTCGGAATCCTGGCAAGTTTCTGCGTTGATACATAACTGTGGATGAAACATGGCTACACTCCAGAGACAAAAGTACAGTCGAAACAATGGGTTCTTAAATAAGAATCGACTCCCAAGGAGGTAAAGGTGGTGAAATGTGCAGACAAGGTGATGGTCTCGGTGTTTTTGGAATGCACGTGGAATCATCTACATTGATTACTTGCAGAAAGGAAGAACGATAAATGGAGAGTAGTATGCATCGTTATTGCACCGGTTGAACGGAGAAATAAAAAAAAAAAGTCATCTGGCAAAGAAAAAGACAATGCACACCTACGCAGTTTTGATGGCGAAAATTGTAGAATTAAGGTTCGAATTGCTACAACATCCACTGTATTCACCAGATTTGGCCCCAGTGACCTTTTTTTTTTATTTCCAAACTTGAAAATGTAGCTCGATGGAGAACGGTTCACTTCTAATGAAGAGGTCATCTGCTAAACAGATGCCTATTTTGAGGACGACATAAAACGTTTGGGAACGCTGGGAAAAGTGTATCATGCTAAAAGGAGATGACGTTGAAGGATAAAAAAATTCTACCAAAAAGAATTTGATTTTGTAAGGAATTATTGATCGCCCCTCATAAGTGTCGAACATCAGGAAAGTGTGCTACAAAGCTGGTGTCTGTCAGCACCCAAGGTTAAGGTTATTATGAACGGCTGTGCACGAACCGCAAGAGGAGTGGCTCACTATCCATCTGACGTAATGAATATTGTATGTAATCATACCATTGCTGTAAATTATAACTTGCGACTGTCAACTGCCATTTAATGTTACCAGCTCAGTCATAAACTGATTTATTGTCTGCTTCCTAAACTGAACTCCAATTGGACCTCCAGTTGCAATAAATCAAGTACTTTTCTCTGGAATGGCCCTTCAGTATATAATAGTATATTGTTTAACTAGGTGTAAAAGTCGAGCTACAATAAATACCTAGTGGATCAAGTTAGATCATGACCCAGGAAGTTTTTTTTTTATTCAAGAAAATATGTTTTCAAATAATTATAATATGGCATATTAAATATTATAATAGTGAGCAATTTTAATTCTATAAAGCTACATTCAAAATGCGATGCAACCGCAGACGTAACGCAACATAAGCGCAAGCGTGAGGGAAGACCATTCACAATGCAGTCGTAAGCGCAACGCAACAAGTTGGCACGTGTTTCTAGATCCGCAAGTTGCATGCGAATATCTTCAAAGTTACAAACTGAATAACATAACCAACAATATCATATAAGAAAGTTCACTCAATCTTTTACAAATACACAGGTTATAAAATTACATATTAACAACTGACGCTCAGGCAGTGACGTCACAATAACTGCTCATTCAAAATTATTCAAAACTGGCTTCGCACGGGTGGTGTACAAAACGAAAAAACTCAGACAAAAGCTTCCGTTTACAGTAAAATAAAATTACAATTAAATAATTTGTCAACACTTAGGAAAGTCGGTTGACATTAGTGGAATAAAAATATCCTCACATTTGAACTTTCCTATATTATAGTAACTTAAATCAACATTTTCATAGTTTTTTTAACAGTGGGTTTTGTTCGGCTGCATAATTTCGGCTGATTGAGATTGCGTAGCATAATTATCACCGAGTCAACCTTGAGCTGTAAATTGTGCGGCGGGAATCCTGGCAAAGCCAATGAATTTAGGAATTCAGTTACATAATTGACGACTTCATTTGGATTGGTAATGGAATTACTCGACTTAAATGAATGCATTTGTCCATCAATTTTGCCCTGAATTTTTACATTCAAATTATCTACATTCTTATTATTTGCTGCTAAAATGGCTCAATCGCTCAACCAAGCATAGTTTTTGTAATTTGCACCAATTTTTGGGAACACTTTCGATATTAATTCTTTCTTTGACGTTGTGAAGTGACAAACATATGATGGAAACGAAATGAGGCCAGCAGAAGTATCAACAGGAATTTTCCCATTGCCAATGTCTAATAATACCTTTGCATCTGAAAAGCGCAATAAACCGCAATGATCTGCGCAATGTAGCATATATAGTTTTATTGCGAAAAGGACGAAGTCAAAGCACCCATAGGGTATTGTGGAAAGGATGACACAATATGCAGTTAACAACCAAGGATGTCGTTGGCATAATAACAGTAATGGCAGCGCTTTCTTAGTGTGGCGGATAAACGCTGGCATAGGTAATAAATTACATTAAGGAGAATGTCACAAAGTAAAATTCATACATCCTCCGAATCTCTTTCTTCCTTTACTCCTGTTTTCCATCTCTTTCTTTATTTTCTTCTATGTCAAAACAACAATTTCTAAGTCTATAAATATGACATAACTAAAGAGCAAGTAGATCTGGTTGGGCAACTGATAAGGTTTTATTTCATGATAGCCTTTGTGTATTAAATGTCTCCATTTAACCCTAAATATTACTTGATCAACTGCATTAAGAGCACCGCAATTGCAGTGTGATGGTGCCGCGGGTATATTCATGTTCTTTAGCTAGCTCATGTACCACACAACGTCAAATAACCAACATCTGCAATAGGAAGTTAAACCTAAAATGGACCCCGTCATTTCTCCACCATTTTCACATTCTAAAAAAGGTTAATTGGTTATGTGCATTGTTTATAATTTGCTCATTTTAAAGAATTACAAGAATATATATTTCTTTATTTAAACGCTGTGACCAAGGGAATGATAGTTAATACATAAGAAATATATTTGATTTTCACAGTTATCTTGAGTCTCCATAAACGGGTGCATTCCCTTAGTATTGAATGGGGAAGAAAAATAGAGCAGTAGGTACTACGGCCGTCTGATGGCAAATAATAAGTACGTATTTTAGGTGTTCGTCGCCAGGATAGCTTCTTTATTTTAAACGATAGGAGTAAGGAAAGGAAGTTAATACATAAAAATGTATTTGAATTTCACTGCTGCGTTGTGTCATCTCGATAAACTGTTGCGTTACCTTAACATTGACTGGGGTGGGAAAATACCATGGACATCTAGTGGCAAATAAATAAGTATTTACTCTAGCTGTTAGTCACCAGGAAAGCCTCTTTGCTGCTTTATTTTAAACAATAGGAGTAAGGAAAGGACAGTTAATATATAAAAATGGATTTGAATTTCACTGCTGCATTGCGCCATTGTGTCGATAAACTGGTGTGTTACCTTAAAATTGAATGGAGAGGGAAAATATAGCACTACTAAAAGAATGTACGAGCAACAAATAACCGTGGTACCACTGCTATCTGGTGGCTATTAAGCGAAATGCGTTCGCTTGGCACGGTTTTTATTCATATTATGAGATTTTAAATACTTTCCCGTACTATTTTTTAACGTTTTCTTTTCCATAAGCATTATCGTGACAATAGCGAACACAACAAAAAAAGAATTGTTCAATTTGATGCAGTCGTTGGGAAGTGATACGCGTATATACATGCAGCGATGGATGGATGGTACAAGAATAGAGACTGCGGAAAGTGGTAAAAGCTACACATTTAATGAACTAAGAATTATCTGTCAGCGTTTTCGATTAATGAGAACCAAGGAATCTACACGCAGATGATAGTTACATCCATTAAATCAAAGGAGACTGTCATACACAACCTCTTGAGAGAAATTAGAGATGGCGCGGCAGAGCATGCAAGTACAGAGATAAACATTAGCAGAAATTGTCTTAATTACTTGCTTTTTTGTAAGTAGAGATGCGAGCAGTCGAATTCTTATAGCATAAGAGGAATAACATTACTAATGTTTTATTTAACAAAACTGTATCCACGGTAATTGTGATCACAAAAAAGGAAATAAAAGAAAACCAAATCCCATTGTTTGCTTATATGTGATTTCCTTTGTTGTTGTTTTTTCCCCTATCTCAAATATAATACTATTTGTAGCGGTTTAAAGATTGGAGTTACTTTTGAAAGAGCTTATAAATTCGTTTCGTATTTCCTGAATCAGAATATGTGCAGCTTATTGCTCCTGGAAACCCCTAAACGAGGGGCGGGCAGGCACTAATAATATAATCTAAACAGCTGTTTTTCCTTCTTCAAATGAAGAATGTTTTCTCCCATTGAAACTCGTCAATGACTTGGATGAAACAAACGCCTTCTGCATTGCCAAGGTCAAGAAATCGCTCGAGTGTAACAGTCTTCTCGCTTCCCTTGCATATATTAAGACACGCTTTTGTTTTCACCGATTGGAAACTGCAGTCCTGCCAACAATGGTGCTCTGAATATCATTTACGATATTTCCAGAACAGAAATACCTAGCCAGATCAATGGCAGTTGCATATTAGTTGAAGTTGCAGACGATTCTTAAACGCAATCATGGTTTTGAAGACATGAAAGTCATCAGTTTTATATTGCAGGGAAAAAGCGCACAGAAAACTCTGATGACTTTCACTATCTGTTTTGCTAGCACACTCTTCTTACAAAATATACTATTTTATACACAACCTGTTAGTCGAGATAAAGTTTAGGAGAAATGGTCTTATTATTTCCTTCCCTACAAGTAGAAAGAGAATAAGGTTAAACTAGGCTAAGGCAATTTTCATTGACATTTGGTTCTTTCCATGGCCAGGAGCAAAACAAAAGACAGATGAAACGGATGAGGGCTTTCCGCTTCAGAAAAGTTCTAAGTATTTTAAAATTGAAATCAATAACAGAGAATATCTCTGAAATGGTTAGATCTACAAACACAGTCAGTATATGTTATATTTGTGTATTTGAATGAGATCTACATTTTTTCTGTAGTAGGCTTTTGTCTATTTCTTACGGTTTGCCAGTTATACAAAAGTCAATAAAATAAATAAAAATCAAATCTGTGATTAAACCCTGGTAACTAATTACTTAAACCACGGTAAAATATCCATGACTTTATACATTTATTACTACAAATACCAATTATAGATTTAAACAATACCATTTAAATTTACAGATATAAACTTAGCCTACTTAAGATAACATTTTATAAATAGCAATTCAAATCATAATTATTAGTATCATTTAAACTGTGTGTTAATAGTTAATTTAATGTTCAGTTTAATTAATTTTAATATTATTATAATTTTGTATTTTAATATTTATTGATAAAAATATTATTTTATTTTAAAAGTCAACTAGAATGTAGAACTCTTCACGGGATATTTCCAAAAAATTCAGGATACACATTTCATTTCCTATGTAAATGTCTTTTATATACGGCACTTTAATAAAATCGTTAAGAGCCAATTTTTAGAAAGTAAAAAACTTCGAAAAATTTTCTATGTAAAGGATAATTTGGAGTGGGGGGATTTTTCTGAAAATCTTTGTGACGCATCCTTGGAAGATAATTAAATACCAAAGTTGGTATTTATTCGACCTTTCGTTTTTGAATTAACGATTCACATACACATACTGACTTTTTTCTAAAATGCTTTTATGGATTCAGGGGACCCTAAGAAGTACATTTTCAGTGAAACCTCAATATGAAATTTTTGGGTGGAATCAATACCTTTTCTACCTATACACTAAGTAGAGAAATTACTTACCCCTAAAATGTGCTGCATAAGCATATTATATATTAAGGTTATTAATAACCAAACATTGGTTAGCCTTTACAGTTTGTAATTTTCAATCATTTAACCATTAAATTGTATTCTTAATGACTAATTATTATTTGCTGTAAAACATTTGCCCATTATTATTAATTCTTTTTAAGGTATATAATATTGTATTTAAGATCCATGTGGTCCACCTCATTGGAGAACTGGTGTTTTAAATACATCTTATATACAAGATACAGTTGAATAGGTGCAAGTAATTTGATATTTAGCAGAGAACAATAGATATAACATCCGCTTACTAGTACCATTGGCATAAATGAAGCACAAATTTCAGGTTCTAATGTGTTTTGAATGGATATGAGCTATGTCTCTTCTGTGTTTACATACACCACCTATAGTCAGGCAGGGCAAAGCTGGCCCAACCGTATCACCTGTTAATTTAGCAACCGAACGTCTGAGAAAGGAAATAATATTCATCCTAAATACACCATGATATTTTCCTCATGAGCATAACTTTAGATAATAGTGAAAAAACTGCAAATACTGGATTATCAAATCGTTCTCAAATGCTGATACAAATATTTGTATTTATTCACCTCTCATCCTGTATATATAAACAAATCATATAAGGTGCAAATCTAGTTAGCAATAGCAGAAAAACATCTGATGTGTTTCATTCACATTACTTTCTCTATATCTCTGCAACAAATTAGTATTAAAGAGCATATGCTTCTATTTACTTCATGCTTATCAGAAATGGTCTTATTACTTGCTTCCTTGTAAGTAGAAGGGAAATAAGGAAGTACTATAGGTTAAAGTGATGGTCAAAAGTTGGTTGCTATGTGACCAAAGTTCCTTTGCTTGTATGGTCAGGAGTTGACAAATTCCTGTATGAGAAAAGTATAAGTTTTTCAAAGCCGAAATTAAAACAAGGGATATCCCAAAAAGGAATAACTCCACGAAAAAAATGTATATAACATAAATTGTGTGTTTTAACACACACTACAATTTTTGTGCGTTAAGTTTTTACCAGTTAAGCAATATTTCGTAAAATTCATCCAGAATAAAGTAGTCTTCAGTGGCTATTCCCAGAAAATTCAAGATATACATTTTATTTGCCAGGTAAATATCTTTAATATAGGATATTTTAATCGAAATCGTTAGATACATTTTTGAGTAAATCAAAATTTTCGAAAAAAGTTCCATGTAAAGGCTAGTTGGGGGAGTGATTTTCTTGAATATCTTCGTGTCGCATCCTTGGAAGATATAAAACTTAAATACCAAGTTTGGTATTTAACGGTCTTTTCCACAGACAGACAGATACATGTGCGCGCGCGCGCACACACTCACGCACACACACGCACACACATGGACCTGTTTCTGAAATTGCTTTTTTACTCTCTCTAGCCCCATATGTACAATGTACATAGGGATAGAGAAGGTATTGTAGTGCACCCAAAATTTGATACCGAAATTTCACCGGAAATATATGTTTTGGGGTTCCCTGAGTCCGAAAAAAGCATTTAAAAAAAAGGTCCGTGTGTGTGTGTGTGTCTGTGGACAGCATAGCCCCAAAACAAAAAGGCCGGTATTTAGGTTTAGTATCTTCCAAGGATGTGACACAAAGATTTTCAAAAAATCCCCCCAACACAAACTACCCTTTACATCGAAAAAATTTCGAAAATTTTGATTTTCTTAAAAATGGCTCTAAAGATTTTGATTAAAATCCCGTATATTAAAGCTATTTATGTCCGAAATAAAATGTATATCTCGAATTTTTTGGAAATAGCCTCTGAAGACCTCTTTATTCTGGATGGATTTTGCTGAATTTTGCTTTACTGCTAAACCGTAAGAGAGAGAAAAACGTACTGTGCAAAAAATGTACCTCAGGACAAAAGACACAGTTTTTGTCCTTTACGTTTTTGTTGTGGAGATAAGCGTTTTCGAGATATTCCTTGTTATTGGTTTCAATTGTGAAGTACTTAAACTTTTCTCACACAGGAAGTGTCTTATTTTCCTTTGTTTTACTCCTGGCCAAGCAAAGAAGTGATTTGCAATGACAATCGCATAACGATAGCTTTTAAAACGTTTGACAATCACTTTAGCATAGCGCATTCCTTTAGTTGCCTTCTACTTATAAAGCACTAAGTAATAAGAACATTCTGCTAATGTTTGCATTGTGTACAAAGAAGAAGAATCTTTTGTAGGATGTTTGTAGAGCAGCTAGAGAAAGTATTTCCGGTGAAATCTCGAAATGGAATTTTTGGGTGGAATACAATACTTCTCTCTCCCTATGTACATTGTACATACAGGGTTAGAGAAAGTAAAGCACTTATTCGGATGTCACCCTACGCGACATTGAACACAGTTGCTTTTGGCACGCTATCCACTCACTACAAAACTCACAAATGCAACAGTTTAATGTGGACTTTAGTGTACCCTTTGGCATGCAACACAGACGATAAAGCTGATGATTTCACTTACCTGTAAGATGTGCAGCTTATCTAAGGCAGACGTATCAGAAGCAGCTGTGGATGCAGGAGTTCCGTCCGGAGCCAGGAACCTGCAACAGTACCACCAGCAGCTACAGCCCACGTTTTGGCAGACAGACAAACAAAAGAACGTGTAATAATCACGATGACACACACACACAAGCATTGTCCTCTGCAAAAGGACTCCCCTAACCTTGTGCTGGCTCATCGCTCGCGTCCTCCATACAAAACAGCCTCTAGACTTCCTTTATTTTAACTCGCTTCATTTACTGGACATGGCGTTTCCGTGTTGGCAGAAGACTAACGCTCCTGACTCTGAGACACTTGGTGGTGAAATGATCGTCCCTGCTGACACAAACAGGGAGTGTTGTGAGACAGTGGCGGTTACGCCTCACTCACTTTACTTATATTACATCTGCATATACCACCTGTCTGACGAAAGAATGCAGTTGTTAGGGGAGGTCCTAGAGTAGCATGACACGGTTTTGAGAGGTCAGAAAAGGCTGGAATATAGTACAGCATTACCTGCCTGACGAAAGAATGCAGTTGTTAGGGGAGGTCCTAGTGTAGCATGGCACGGTTTAGAGCGGTCAGAGAAGGCTGGGATATAGTACAGTACCACCTGTCTGACGAAAGAATGCAGTTGTTAGGGGAGGTCGCTGGTGTAGCATGGCAGGGTATAGAGCGGCAACTCAAGCCAACCTACACTTCAATCACGTTTACTTGTATTACATCTGAATATACTACCTGTCTGACGAAAGAATGCAGTTGTTAGGGAGGTCACTAGTGTAGCATGGCACGGTTTAGAAAAGGCTGGAATATAGTGCAGTACCACCTGTCTGACGAAAGAATGCAGTTGTTAGGGGAGGTCGCTGATGTAACATGGCATGGTTTAGACGGCAACTCAAGCCAAACTACGCTTCACTTACGTTTACTTGTATTACATCTGAATATACTACCTGTCTGACGAAAGAATGCAGTTGTTAGGGGAGATCACTAGTGTAGCATGGCACGGTTTAGAGCGGTCAGAGAAGGCTGGGATATAGTACAGTACTACATGTCTGACGAAAGAATGCAGTTGTTAGGGGAGGTCACTAGTGTAGCATGACACGGTTTAGAGTGGTCAGAGAAGACTGGAATATAGTGCAGTACTACCTGTCTAATGAATATTACTTTTCTACTTTGTGAGCGTATGACCACGCGCGGCGGTTTTGATTCAAACTCGTCCATTGTAAGAGACTCAACTGCTGCATTCCAGTACAGGGCATGCATCGGGAGTGGTGACGTAATACCGCCTATCTGTTTGTGTTTACCCAAGCTTCCACTGGTGACCGGCTGCATTCATTTTTCAGACAGTCAATGCGTGTTTCATTTGTTGTACCTATATTCAAGTAAACAGACAACTAGTCTGGAACATATCTGTGAGGGAAGCAGGAAGGGGTGGGAACTACTGCCTTTTGGCCTTGATGAGGGGAAAAAGGAACGGAGGGGATGCCCAAAGCCTCATGAAATTGCAGCACTCATGTACAATGTGCATACCTAGTAGATTCTCTCAAAAATTCGATGTCGGGATTTAACCAGAAATACATGCTTAGGGACCCCCTGAATCCATAAAAAAAGCATTTTAGAAATAAGGTCCATGTGCATATTCTATCTGTGGACAATTTAACTGAGATATAAAAAGTCGGGTAAATACCAAACTTGGAATTTAGGTTCAGTATCTTCCTAGGATGTGACACGAAGACTTTCATAAACATTTTCCCGCCACAACTACCCTTAAATTGAATATTTTTCGAAATTCTTGATTTTCTCAAAAATACAAAACTATAGATCTCATTAAAACACACAATTTATGTCTTATGCATTTTCTTTTCTAGAGTTAATTCTCTCCGAGATATTTCTTGTTATTTGTTTCCATTTTAAACGTTTTAAACCTTTCTCAAGCGGGAATTCAACTTTCGTTTCATCTCTTTTTGTTTACTCCCGAGAACGTAGAAGAGAACCAAATTTCAATTGTTTGATACAGTAACCAGTTTTTAAAACATTTGACTCGCTTTAACCTAGTGTATTCCCTTATTTCCCCTTCTACTTACAAGGAAGCAAGTAATTAAGACAATTTCTGCTAATTTTTATTTCGAAGAGCATGAAGTAGATAGAAGAATAAGCTTTTTAACAATAATTTGATACAGATATGTAGAGAAAGTCATGTGAACGGTATTTTGTGATAGAGCTTACGACACGAGCCGCCACTGGTGTATCCCAAAAGTCTAACGGTGTAAATATCATCGGCCAGCACTAACGACCTTCAGCTATTATACTGCCCGCTTTTGTCATCAGCTTAACACCGAGGTTGCTTTACATCACCATACACTGCATTCTAAGGTCCACGGTTTCAGTCCAATGCATATGAAATGTTAGCACGGCGATCGCGGTTTAATATGCACATCAAATGTAAAACATCGTATTCTTTTCTTAACTACCCATAATAATTAATAATTAGGGGAATTATTATATTACTTTCTCTACACGTACTATGTAGATGGTTTATAGACAAGGTATTGCATTCCACCCAAAAATTCAATACCGAGACTTCACCGGAAATACATATTTTTGAGTCCCCCCCCCGAATCCAAAAAAAAAACATTTTCAGAAAAAGGTCCATGTGTGTGTCTGTGTATTTGTGGACAGTATAGCTCAAAAACGAAAAGACCTTTAAATACTTTTGATTTTCTCTGAAATGGCTCTAACGATTTTGATTAAAATCTGTTATGTTTAAGATATTTACATGACAAATAAAATGTATATTATGAATTTTCTGGGAATATCCTTAAAGACATGTTTATTCTGGGTGAATTTTGCGAAATTTTTCATAACTGGTAAACCGTAAGAGATAAACAAAAATGTATTACACAAAAAATGTAAATCATGATAAAACACCCAATTTATATCATATACATTTTGTCGTTTTAGAGATATTCCTTGATATTGATTTGAGCTTTAAAATTCTTTTTTCTCATACGGGAACCTGTCAACTCCTGGTCATGCAAAGAAACGCACTTCAATCGTAAGCCAAGCACATTTGTTTCTAGTGTATTCCCTTCTAGTTATAAAGGAACATTGGTCGTCCTAACAATATGTTTAATGTTCCTGCGCAGCACATGTTTCGTGGGCAGCATATTGATGTTCGGTAGAATAAACATCATATTATTAACTGTACCGAATGTTGTGTATGAAGTCTAAAATAAATAGTCCATAAGTGTTGATTCAAGGGAAAAAATGTTCGTAACATGCGAGAAGCGAGTAAGCAACGTTTTATCACAGGGTCTTACAGTCCCAACTGTATCATGTTTTGTGTCACTAATATTGATAGTTTGTTGTTGAAGAAGCTCAAGTTGTTTATTTGATCATATGGGTTAGTGACTTGTGGCAACTTGCTGCTGCCGTCACAGGGTCTTACAGTCCCAACTCTATCATGTTTTGTGTCACTAATATTGATAGTTTGTTGTTGAAGAAGCTCAAGTTGTGTATTTGATCATATGGGTTAGTGACTTGTGACAACTTGCTGCTGCCGTCACAGGGTCTTACAGTCCCAACTGTATCATGTTTTATGTCACTAATATTGATAGTTTGTTGTTGAAGAAGCTCGAGTTGTGATTTTGATCATATGGGTTAGTGACTTGTGACAACTTGCTGCTGCCGTCACAGGGTCTTACAGTCCCAACTCTATCATGTTTTGTGTCACTAATATTGATAGTTTGTTGTTGAAGAAGCTCAAGTTGTGTATTTGATCATATGGGTTAGTGACTTGTGACAACTTTCTGCTGCCGTCACAGGGTCTTACAGTCCCAACTGTATCATGTTTTATGTCACTAATATTGATAGTTTGTTGTTGAAGAAGCTCGAGTTGTGATTTTGATCATATGGGTTAGTGACTTGTGACAACTTGCTGCTGCCGTCACAGGGTCTTACAGTCCCAACTCTATCATGTTTTGTGTCACTAATATTGATAGTTTGTTGTTGAAGAAGCTCAAGTTGTGTATTTGATCATATGGGTTAGTGACTTGTGACAACTTGCTGCTGCCGCTACACAACTGTACCGCGGATGGTGTATACAAGGCGCTGTGCCGCGAGGACTTGGCGTTTCAGACATTACTCTCTCTCTCTACACATACTATGTACATAGTGCGAGTATAGAAAAGGTATTCCACACCACCGATACCGAGATTTCGCCGCAAATATATGTTTTAGGGTCCCCTGTATCAAAAAAAAAAAAAAAAAAGCATTTTCAGCAAAAGATCCGTGTGTGTATGTGTGTGTGTGTCCATGGGTCCGTTTGTCAATGTGTCCGTGTGCCCGTGTGTCTGTGATCACGATAACTCAAAAACGAAAAGTCGGTAAAATACCAAACTTGGTATTTAAGTTTAGTATTTTCCACGGATACGACACGAAGATTTTAAGAAAAATCCCCCCACATCAAGCTGCCTTTGCATGGAACCTTTTTCGAAAATTTTGATTTTCTCAAAAATGGCTCAAACTATTTTGATCAAACTACCGTATGTTAAAGATATTTACCTGACAAATAAAATTTATATCTTGAATTTTCTAGGAATAGCCTCTGGAAGACCACAAGATGAATTTTTCGGAATTTTGCATAACTGCTAAACCGTAAGGGATGGACAAAAACTTACCACACAAAAAAGGCAGAGCACATTAAAACACACAATTTATGTTAAACACATTTTTTTCGTGGAGTTGATCGTTTTTGAGATATTCCTTGTTTTAGGTTTCAGCTTTAATAAAGATATGCTTTTCTCATACAGGAATTTGTCAACTCCTGGTAAATAGAAGCATAAGCTTTTTAACAAAAATGTGTAGATGTAGAGATGTAGAGAAACTAAAAAGGAAATAATTACAGTGGAATATATAAAGATTTTAGGAAGCGAATTCTTACTCATCTGAAATGAAACCAAGCAGGTATTTTGATGGACTTGACATTGTTGTTGATTATTCCTTGAACAGGGAGCTATTAGTCAAGGAAGCCCACAATATCAGTATTTGGGGTAAGGTAACCATGTATTCTTTGAAACAATAGACAAAGGGTTCGGTCAGTTCCCAGTACCGCACATTTGTCCAACTGCCGCAGTAAATTTAAAATGATAGACCCGGGTTATAGTAAACCGTAATTAGTGACAGCATTATTCGGCTTGTTACCCAGAAGGCACTTGTTAATCTATACTTATTGACAAGTTTCTTGGAAACCTTGGTATACAGAGTCGTCCTCTTAGGTTTAATTAAGCTTGTTGATAGAGGGCCAGCAAAGTAAATAAATTCCAATCATTAATTTGGCACCGATCTATAAAGTGTATATTACTTTAGCTGCCCACATCTGTGCAAGTTCGTCGTATCATATATTATTGTAGCTTAATGTCCTTTAACCTGGTGCTCATATCGGACGATAAATGACATTGGTGAAATGATGCTCAAATGATCTCGGGAGCTTAAAGTTACTCGACATTCGTCTTCTCAGGATAAGGGAAAACCCCGAAAAAACCCTTATCCGGGTAACTCACCCTAAGCGAGATTCAAACTCACGACCTGTTGAATGTGAGGCAGACACGCTACCACCACACTACCCAGGCGGGTAGAGAAAGTATTGTATTGCACCAAAAATTCCACACCGGAAATACATATTTTGGGTCCCCCTGAATCCAAAAAAAGTATTTTTCGAAAAAGGTCCGTGTGTGAATGTGTGTGTGTGTGTGTGTGTGTGTGTGTGTGTGTGTGTGTGTGTGTGTGGACAGCATAGCTCAACACTAAAAGACCGTTAAATACCAAACTTGGTATTTAAGTTTATTATCTTCCAAGGATGCAACACGAAGATTTTCAAGAAAATTTCCCCCAACCCCAACTATCCTTTACATGGAAAAACTTCCGAAAATATTGATTTTCTCAAAAATGGCTCTAACAATTTGATTAAAATAACGTATATTAAAATATTTACGTGACAAATAAAATGTATATCTTGAATTTTCTGGGAATAGTCTCTGAAAATATTTTATTTTGGATGAACTTTACAGAATTTTGTACAATTGGCAGATCGTAAGAGATAGAGAAAAACTTACCATACAAAATGTAGAGCACATTAAAACACACAATTTATGTAATATACATTTTTTTTCGTGGAGTTGATCGTTTTGGAAATATTCCTTGTTTTTGGTTTCAGCTTTAAAAAACTTATATTTTTCTCATACAGGAATCTGTCAACTCCTGTCCATACAAACGAAGGAACTTCAGTCACATAGCAACCAGCTTTTGACTATCACTTTAACCTATGGTACTCCCTTATTTCGCTTTTACTTACAAGGAAGCAAGTAATAAGACTATTTCTGCTAATTTTTTCTCGATTAGCGTGAAGTAAATAGAAGGATAAGCTTTTCAACAATAATTCTTGCAGAGCTGTAGAGAAAGTTATAGATTTTTTTAAATGCATCACGTGGCTCCTTTTTATTAGAACAATGAATTTAGATAATAACAAAATATTCTTTAAATAACTTTGTATGAATTTGTATATATGGCAAACTATGACGATTATTGTGTTTAATAGCTGGTATAAATGTCAATAAAGCATATTACGTACTTTGGATGTTAGCAATTCAATAGGATCATTACCAGCCTGAATAAAGTGAGTAGAAAAGTCAAGACTTTGCAGTAACTAATATGTGTAACAAGCCAGCTTTAACTGAGTCGCAAGAACTAAAATGATAGACTTGCAACAAATTCGTGTGAAATTACATTTTTACGGACCACCTTGAGGCTGAACCATTGAGATTCAGCTTGGATTATATGCACAATGTTAACTAACCCTTTCCAGCCCAATGGTGGGTGCAATACGGCATTATTGTCTGCCTTCATTGTGGATATGTAGGATTTTCTTTGACACGCCTTAGAACAAGCAAAAGCGAAAATAAAATGTCTTCAAAGATTCCTTTTTACTTTCTCTATACGAACTATGAACATAGTGTATGGAGAAGGTATTGTATTGCACCCAAAAATTCGATACCGAGCTTTCACCGGAAATATATGTTTTGAGACTCCCTGAATAAAAAAAAAAAAACCATTTTTAGAAAAATGTCCGTGTGTGTATGTGTGTGTGTGGTGTGTGTGCGTCTGTGGGCATCATAGCTCAAAAACGGAAAGACCGTTAAAGCCCAAACTTGGTATTTAAGTTTGGTATATACCAAGGATGCGACACGAAGATTTTCAAAAAAATCCCCCCACCCCAAACTACCCTTTACATGGAAAAATTTTGAAAATTTTGATTTTCTTAAAGATGGCTCTAACAATTTTGATTAAAATGTCGTATATTAAAGATATTTACCTACAAATAAAATGTATATTATGAATTTTCTGGGAATAGCCTCTGAAGACTACTTTATTCTTTATACGAAATTGTGCATAACTGCTAACCCGTAAGAGATGGACAAAAACTTAACACACAAAAAATGTAGAGAACGTTAAAACACACAATTTATGTTATGTATATTTTTTTCGTGCAGTTGATAGTTTTTTAGGTGTTCCTTGTTTTTGGTTTCAGCATTGAAAAACATACTTTTCTCATACAGGAATTGATCAACAAACAAAGGAAATAAATCGGGCTGGAAAGGGTAAATGGAATAGATAGAACATGCCTTATCTGTAGTTAAACATATTTGATGTACTCCGTTCACATCACTTTCTCCACCTATTCTGCAACAAATTATTCGTACAAAACCTTATCATTCTACTTCATGCTAACCGAGATAAACATTAGCAGAAATTATCTTATTAATTTTTCCTTATAAAAAGAGGGTTAAACCAGGGAATACACTAGGCTAAACCTATAGTCAAACCTTTTAAAGGGCGGTCGATATGTGAAACAACTGAAGTTCCATCCACTTTGCAAGATCCCATTTGAAAAAAATCTTATGTGTTCCATTCACATTACTTTCTCTACATCTCTGCAACCAATTATTCTATTTACTTCGTCTAATCGAGAGAAAAATAGCAGAAATAGTCTTATTACTTGCTTCCTTGTTAGTAGAAGCAAAATAAGGGAGTACCATAGGTTTTAGTGATAGTCAAAAGTTAGTTGCTATGTGACTGAAGTTCCTTTGTTTGTATGAATAGAAATTGACAAATTCCTGTATGAGAAAAGTATGTTTTTCAAAGCTGAAGCCAAAAACAAGGAATATTTCAAAAACAACCAACTCCACGAAAAAAATTATATAACATAAATTGTGTGTATTTAACGTGCTCTACATTTTTGTGTTTTAAGTTTTCGTCCATCTCTTACGGTTTAGCAGTTGTGCAAAATTCCGTAAAATTGATGCAGAATAAAGTAGTCTTCAGAGGCTATTCCCAGAAAATTCAAAATATACATTTTGTCAGCTAAATATCTTTAATAACAATATTTTAATCAAAAGCATTAGAGCCATTTTTAAGAATGTCAAAATTTACGAATTTTTTTCCATGTAAAGGGTAGTTTGGGGTGGGGGATTTTTTTGAAAATCTTCGTGTCGCATCCTTGGACGATACCAAACTTAAATACCAAGTTTGGTATTTAACGGTCTTTTCGTTTCTGAGCTATGCTGCCCACAGACACACACACATACACACAAACAGGGATATTTTTCTAAAAATGTTTTTTTTTGTGGATATAGGAGACACTAAAACGTGTATTTCCAGTAAAATATCGGTATCAAATTGTTGGGTGTAATACAATACCTTCTCTATACTCTATGTAGATATAAAGTACGTGTAGAGAAAGTAAAAATGGAATCAGCACCTTCTGCGTGTGTACCGTTCATTTCATTTACAATGAAAATATCTCAAATAATCTCTATCGTTTCGAGAAAATCTATATAAAGGGTAGTTTAGGGGGGGGGGTAACTTTAAAGTTTGGTATTTTACCAACTTTTTGTATTTTGAGCTATGCTATTCACACACATACTCACTGACTCTCTCTCTCTCTCTCTCTCTCTCTCTCTCTCTCTCTCTCTCTCTCTCTCTCTCACACACACACACACACACACACACATACACAAAGTCATTCAGAACATTTTCTAGCAATTTTTTCAGGGTGTCCCAAAGCGCTTACTTCCATTAAAATCTATCTATCGAATTTTGGGTAGAATACAATACCTTCCCTACTAACAATAAGTAATAGAGAAAGCAAAAAGAAGAAAAAGAGTCGGATGTGTTCCATTCGCATGGTTTTCTCTAGGTGTTACACAAACAAGTTTCCTAACAAAAGATTATTCTCTTATCCACGACATGCTAATCGAGATAAACATTAACAGAAATTGTCATATTACTTGCTTTCTTGTAAGTAGGAGGGAATACACTAGGAGAAATCGATAGTCAAATGTTTTAAAAGCTGGTCCTATGTGAAACAATTCAAGTGCGCTTCGTTTTGCATGGTCTGCAATAAACCAAGAGGAAACGTCACTTACGTTTGAGAAAAGTTTCAAGTACCTACTTTAAAATTCAGAGCCATCTCTTAGAAACGGTCGACTCTACGCAAAAATTGAATACCATATAAACTGGGTTTTAACGAGATCTACATATTATGCGGTTTATCAGTTACGCAAAACTCAACAAAAGTTATCCACAATAAATACGTCTTCAGAGACTATTTCCAGAAAATTTCATAAATACATTTTGCCGTGTTAATATCTTCAATATACGATAATTTAATCAAAATCATTAAAGCGATTTTTGAGAAAAACAACAATTTTTTGACATTTTTTGCCTGTAAATGGTAGTTTTAGTGGGGAATTTTCTTGAAAATCTTGGTGTCGCATCCTTGGAAGATACTAACGACCAAGTTTGGTACTTAACGGTCTTTTCGTTTTTTGGCTATGCTTACACAGACACACACGGACCTATTTCTAAAAATATTTCTTTTGGACTCAGGGGTTCTCAAAGCATATATTGCCGTTCAAACCTCGACACCGAATTTTTGGGTGGTATATAGAATACCTTCTCATATTGTACATATGCACTAGAGAAAGTAAGAATGAATATGATATAAATTGTGTGTTTTAATGAGATTTACACATTTTTTGTGCTGTAAGTTTTTGTCTCTTTTGCGGTTTAAATCTTATGCAAAACTCATCCCGAATAAAGAGGTCTTCAGAGGCTATTCCCAGAAACTTCAAAATATACATTTTATTTGTGTTGTAAACATCTGTAGTATACAATATTTTAATCAAAATTGTTAGAGCCATTTTTGAGAAAAACAACATTTTCAAAACTTTCTCGATGTAAAGGTAGGGGGATTTTCTTGAAAATCTTTGTGTCGCAACCTTGGAAGATACTAAAACTTTAATACCAAGTTGTGCCATTAGTAGTTAAAGCGGGCGTTAAACACTACCAAAACAGACACACACGCACGCACTGACAGATAGATACACACACGGACATTTTTCTAAAAATGCTTTTTTTTCGGTGAGATCACGGTATCCAATTTTTAGGTGCAATGCAATCAATAACTTTTCTATACACTGTGACATATTAGGTGTAGAGAAAGTAAAAATGACGACCATATTTCAATGTAAAGCGTAGTTTGCGGTGGGTAAATTTCAAGTTTAGTATTTAATCGGCTTTTCGTAATTGAGTAATGTTATTCCCTCTCTCTCTCACACACACACACACGAAACATTTTCTAGAAATGTTGTTTTATTCGGGGGTTCCAAAATCTATATTCCCGTATGGAACTTTTGGTGGGATGCAGTACTTTGCCAACGCTATAAATACTGATGCGTTTCATTCACGTCACTTTCTCTTCCTATTCCACAAACAAACGTAACATTATTCTTTTACATTAGCAGAAAGTCTTATCACTTGCTTCCTGTAAGTAGAAGGCAGTACACTAGGCTAAACCGACAGTCAAATCTTTTAAAAGTCGGTCCTATAGGAAACGATTAAAGTTCGCTTCGCTTTGCATGGCCTGCAATTAAACAAGAGAGATGAAATGAAACATCACTTCCGTATGAGAAAAGTTTGAGTGTTTTAAAACTGAAACCAATAACAAGGAATATCTCAACTCCACGATAAAATTGTGTGCTTTAAGATCTACATTTTCTGCCCAATAAGTTTTTGTCTATCTCTAACGGTTAACGAATTAAGCAGAATAGAGGTCTTGAGAGAATATTCTCAGAAAATTCAAAATACACATTTTATTTGTGATTTAAATGCGTGTTATATGCGGTATGTTAATCAAAATCTTTAGAGGGATTTTTGAGAAAATCAAAATGATGCTGAACTTAAATACCAAGTTTGGTATTTAACGGTCTTTTCATTTTTGAGCTATGCTGTTCACACACAGAAAGCGATATGAAGACTTGCACTCACCGCAGATTGCAGGCTTCTGAGCAGGGCACAACGACAAGTGGAAAAAGAATCGCGAACCCCCCGCGTTTTTAACCGCTAACTACTTGTTGTCACACAAAACGTTCACCTTGAACTTGATGACCAATCGGCGTGCAGAAAGAAGGGAGGTGGGGAGATGCTTGCCAAACCTGCTCCCGTTCTTGCGGTCATTCCTTCCAGGGTGCTAACCCCTGCTGCAACCAGTCATATGAGAAGTGCATTTTCATGGTTCAACGCCTTCTCAGGCACATGTTTACTTTCTCTACACGTACTATATACAGGGCAGCGCCGGGGCCGAGTGGTTAGACTACTTGCCTCTCACCTACAGGCCCGGGTTCGACTGCATGTGAGATTTGTGGTGGACAAAGCGACATAGGGACGGTTTTCTCCGGTTTCCCCCGTCATCGCATTCCACCGGTGCTCCATTTTCATTCCATATATCATCAGTGTCATCGCCTGTGGTGCCACAAGTAGTAAAAGCGGGCGTTAAACACTAAGTAAAAAAAATCCATACCGAGATTTCACCGCAAATACATGCTTTAGGACCCCCTGAATCCAAAAAGAGCATTTTCAGAAAGAGGTGTGAGTGTGTGTGTGTGTGTTTGAACAGCATAGCTCAAAACCGAAGAGATGGTTAAATACCAAACTTGGTATTTAAGTTTAGTATCTTCCAAGGATGCGACACGAAGATTTTGAGAAAAATTCCCCCACCCCAAACTACTCTCTCCATGGAACTTTTTTTCGAAAATTTTGATTTTCTCAAAAATGGCTCTAACGATTTTGATTAAAATATCGTATATTAAAGATATTTACCTGACAAATAAAATGTATATCTTGAATTTCTGGGATTAGCCTCTGAAGATTATTCTGGATGAATTTTACGAAATTTTGCATAACTGCTAAACCGTAAGAGATAAACAAAAACTTACCACACAAAAAATATATAGCCCATTAAAACACACAATTTAAGTTATATACATTTTTTTCGTGGAGTTGATCGTTTTTGAGATCTCTTGTTCTTGGTTTCAACTTTGAAAAACTTATACTTGTCTCATACAGGAATTTGTCAACTCCTGTCCATACGAACAAAGAAACTTCAGTCACATAGCAACCAGCTTTTGACTATCACTTTAGCCTATGGTACTTCCTTATTTCCCTTATGCTTACAAGGAAGCAAGTAATAAGAACATTTCTGCTATTTTTTTTTCTCGGTTAGTATGAAGTAAATCGAAACATAAGTTTTTTAACAATAATTTGTTGCAGAGATGTAGAGAAATTCATGTGAATGGAATACATCAGATTTTTATTTTCTCTACTCGTACTATGTACATAGTATATAGAGAAGGTATTGTATTACACCTAAAAGTTCCATATCGAGATTTCACCGGAAATACATGTTTTAGGACCCTCCTGATTCCAAAAAAAGCATTTTCAGAAACAGGTTGTTGTCTGTGGGCAGCATAGCCCAAAAACGAAAACACCGTTAAATATCAAACTTCGTATTTAAGTTTGGTATCTTCCAAGGATGCGACACGAAGATTTTCAAGAACCCCCCCCCAACCCTAACTACCCTTTACATGAAGACATTTTCGAACATTTTGTTTTTCTTCAAAAAGGCTCTAACGATTTTGATTAAAATACCGCACATTAAAGCCATATCTACCAAAAATAAAATGTATATGTTGAATTTTCTGGGAATAGCTTCTAAAGACCTGTTTATTCTAGATGAATTTTGCTTAATTTGGTTACTAGTAAACCGTAAGAGAAGGACAAAAACTTACTTTACAAAAAATGTAGATCTTGCTAAAATACACAGGTTATGTCATATACATTTTTTCGTGGAGCTTACCGTTTTCGAGGTATTCCTTGTTATTAGTTTCAATTGTGAAGTACTTTAGGCAGCATAACTCAAAAACTGAAAGTCCGTTAAATACCAAACTTGATTTTAAGTGTAGTATCTTCCAAGGATGCGACACGAAGATTTTCAAGATATTTATATGACAAGTAAAATGTATTCTTTTGGAATAGCCTCTGAAGACCTCTTCATTTTGGTTAAATGTTTTTGAATTTTGCATAACTAGTAAACTTACTACACAAAACGTAGAGCTGGTTAAAACACACAAAATAGGCTATATACATTTTTTTCGTGGAGTTGATCGTTTTTAAGATATTCCTTGTTATTGGGTTTAGGAACTTGTCACCTCCTGGCCACATAATCGGATTTCAGCTCCATAGTAACCTCGTTCTAAAACACTTAAGCCTAGTGTATTCCCTTCTACTTACAAAGAGCTGAGTAATAAGACCATTTCTGCTACTGTTTATCTCGATTAGTATGAAGTAGATAGAAGAATAAGCTTAGTAACAATAATTTATTATAGAGGTGTAGAGAAAATCATATGAATGTAACAGATCAGATTTTTCAGGACTCAGAAGACCATAAAACATGTATTTCCGGAGATAATTCGAAATCGAAATTTTGAGGGGAATATAATAGCTTCTCTACGTATTAAGCACGAGGTACGTGAAGAGAAAGTAATAGGTACACGCAACCTTCACTACCGCATTGAAATTGTGTTTGTCTGCAAGCAACGATTGCCAAACTTGTCTTCACGGAGGTCACAGCACGAATCATGACGAAGACACTGCACGTTAAATTCGCGGGTAGAAACAGAGTAGTTTTCACTTACATGTTAATAACAAAAAACTGTTCTCCATACAAACTTCTCACAAAATATTATTCTCCTTTCTACACCATGCTAATCGAAGATAAGCGTTAGCAGAATTTACACGGGTATGGCGCCACTAGGCCAGTTAGACGGTAGCATCGTATAGTTTAACTCTAGACTAGCTTGTATCCATAGTTACATGTCAATACATTGTTTACTTTTCTAATGGCAGCAATTAAAACAAGGCAACTTTAGAGTTTTCACGAAAATGGAGGATTTGGAAAAACGAGCAGTGATTAAATACTTTCATTTGAGAGGCTTAACGCCTGAAGAAATCAAGGAGGAAATGGACAGTACATTGAAAGACTCTGCCCCTTCATATTCAAAGTGGGTTGTAGAGTTTAAAATGGGACGTACGAGCACTAGTGATGAACCTCGCTCTGGACGCCCTGTAGAAGTGACAACTCCAGAGATCATTGAAAAAATTCATCGTTTAGTACTGCAAGACCGCAGACTAAATTTGTTTGAGATAGCAGAGGCTGTAAACATATCAAAAGAAAGTGCAGGTAATAGTTTAAGTAATGTTTTGGGCTTTCATAAGGTCTGTGCAAGATGGGTGCCGCGTTTGTTGACACCTGATCAAAAGGTGGAAAGAAAAACTGTTTCTGTTAAGAATGTACAGTACAGTAAAAATCCCAGTGAATTGTTGAATTCTTTTTATTGATAACTTGGAGAAGGGTACAGTATCACTGGTGACTACTACACAAGCTTACTGCAACGTTTGAGTGATGAGATGAAAAGTAAAAGATCTCATTTGGCAAACCACAAAAAAACAACAAAAAAATAAAAAAAAAAACAAAATGAACTCCACGAAAAAATGTATATAACATAAATTATGTGTTTTAAAGTGCTCTATATTTTTTGTGTGGTAAGTCTTTGTCCATCTCTTACGGTTTAACAGTTATGCAAAATTCCGTAAAATTCATCCAGAATAAAGTAGTCTTCAGAGGCTATTCCCAGAAAATTCAAGATATACATTTTATTTTTCAGGTAAATATCTTTAATATACGATATTTTATCAAGATCGTTAGAGACATTTTTTAGAAAATCGAAAAAAGTGCCATGTAAAGGATGGTTGGGCGTGGGGGGATTGTTTTTTTTAAATCTTCGTGTCACATCCTTGGAAGATACCAAGTTTGGTATTCAACGGTCTTTTCGTTTTTGACCCATGCTATTCACAGACACACACGGACCTTTTTCTGAAAATGCATCTTTTGAATTCAGGGGGGCCCAAAACTTATATTTCCGGTGAAATGTCGGTATGGAATTTTTGGGTGGAATGCAATACCTTCTCTATACACTATGTACATAGTACGTGTAGAGAAAGTAAAAAATAGGTGTCAATGGTGAAAACAAGCATTTTAAGTACCACAATACTCGTTCCTAGAGTACATTTTATACAAAAAGCTTTAGTGTATTTCTACGCATTTAAGCTAAACTACGAAAGGTATCCATGAGCAATCTTGCCTCAGAACATTCTCACCAACCATCTGACATGAGAGGTCATAAATTCAAGAGTGCCAGACACAAACTGATGACTGTTTAAACTTCATAAGATGTTAAGACTATTCCACGAATAAAATGTAACAGAATATATGACTGCTAATTACTTTCACGCTTCTGTTGTTTAAAATCAAACTATCATTGTTTCAGCTGTCAGATCACGGCATTTCTACTACATTAATGAACAATCAAAAGAATTACGGAAAAATTGGGTACAAGAAAACAGTTAACCTCAAAATTAAGACATCAACAGTGAATGATGAAACTATTTTTCGGGCTCGTAGGCCATGATCCATTGGGTCTCGCAGTTCCCGACGTTTCGCTTCGCATCTTCATAGGTGGTCCGGTGGCTGGTCGCATAAATGAATGCTTTGACCATTTCAAACACATAGCAACTTTAAAATATTTGATTGTCGGTTTAGTCTTTATTTCCCTTCTACTTATAAGGAACTAAGTAATAAGACTGTTTCTGCTAAAGTTTATCTAAATTAGCATGAAGTAGATGGAAGAATAAGTTTTTGTGAACATACTTTAATACAGAATAGGTAGAGAAAGTCATGTGAATGGAAAACATAAGATTTTATAAAATACACTTTTATTCAGGGGTCCTCAAAAGATGAATTTCCAGTAAAATCTCGGTATCGTATTTTTGGATGGAATGCAATACTTTCTGAACTTACTAGGGAGTATGAGAAGTGAATGAATCAATTGCCATATTTGATATCAGCTCATAAGAGTTTGTGTTGTATTTGTCCAGGAAGAGAGTCATTCACTTCTAGGTAACGCTTTTCGAGGTTAAATTGTGAAATGGTATGACGGATCCTCACTTTACTAGCAGAGAACTGTACACGGTAACAATCTTGATTGTTTGATTTGCAATTGACGCTGGAATGATAATTGATGATTTGCCATCTTGACTCAAGAACCTGGTTGGGTTAGGGTCGGCTGAATCGCCGCGAGGTGTTTCCCCACAAACAAACTTGCAACTGACACTCCCAAATGTGTGTGACGCATCGCAATTCCATTAAAAGGACAAACATCACACATTTTGCGTTTAGAACTTTAGTAACATAGAAACATACCACAAAAATTGTATGTTAAAAGGATATAATTCCTACTGCTTGGAATGTAGGAGGACCATCCAGAAAGTGAAAGGCGATTTGGCATAACTAAATGATAACGAAACTTATCAACACAAAACTTTATTTACAAAGTTACAGACCTTACTCTATTTCTCAACGTAATTGTCATTGCTATCAAGCTATTTATTGTCACGTGGTACAGATGTTATACTCTTCCACCGCTAAAGATCTGAGCCAAGATGTCACTACCACTTTGAAGTCTTCATGGCTGGGAAATCTTTTCCATCCATAAAGTAAAGTAAATGTGTTATTTATAGATGTTCTTTAACTACTGGTGTTCTCAGCGTCCCATTCTAAATTGGGCGTGAAAGACCGCTTAATTTTGCTCAGAGGTCTCTCTATCAGGCTTGAGGTTCTTTTACGTGCCGTAAATCTACGACACGGGACCATGCTAAAGATTTTTACACCCGGAAAAATCCATCGTCCTTCGCCGGGTTTGAACCCGCAACCTTGGGTATGTGAAGTTACCACGGTAACCATTACACCACGGAGGGCGACTCCAAAAAGTCATATATGATGTCCAAAATGAAACACCGGTTTTTCTGAATTCTTTTATCAACATTTGCTTTCAACTGCTCCATAACGATTGATGAACTTCCACCCCGGTCTTTATCGTACACACTGTTATGTTCTTCCTTGATTACTCGTAAATTATGTGCCATTTCCTCACTGAAGACCCGTTCATTGCATTATCACCAAACACTTGCGTTATCTGCCTATAAAATTCGATTGCCCGAATTAGTTCTTTAGCGGTAGAAAAGTATAACATCAGCATTGAAAACCCAGTACCATTGATAGCAATGAAAATTACGTTGAAAAATAAGAGTAAGGTAGTGTAACTTTGTAAATAAAGTTTTGTGTTGATAACTTTGTTATTGTTTAGTTCTGTCAAATCGTCTCTTACTTTCCGGATGACCCTCGTAATATGAAATTAAGAGACACTAAGAGTGAAATTTCAGAGTTATATATTTTTATATCGATTTTTCTAAATGTTTTATATTGGCATGTTAATATAAATAGCAAATTTCACACAAATTGGATAAATACTTCGCAAGATAAAATTAATTAATAAATTTTAATAGGTAAATATATGTAATAATTAAAGTCACCCACGCACCACAAAATTTGAGAAAATGGATTGCCATTTTCTGAATTAGAGCTTTGAAATATAATTTTTAAAAGGGTTAGAAATTCTAATCCCTAAAATCAATAATTGTTTCATGAAATATATTTTTTTGAAAAACTGCTATTCGTGTTAGGATAGTTTTGTTCTTTGTAATAGATACTTTTGCACATTCTGAGTAATTTAAACAAAAAGTGAGACGGTGGAACATTTTGAAAGTGTGAAAATTTACTTTTGAAGAAAACGCTGTTTAATGAAATAGTGTACTAAACAACAGGATTCTCTTCCAACAACGGTTTATTATTAAAAAAAAAGTAATCACTCAATGCTTCACTTATGTGCACCTTTACATTTCATACAGGTTTTTATTATAAATACAATCTTAAGCGATAGTCACGGCTTTCAAAAGCTGGTTGCTTTGTCATGGATTTGGAGTTTTATTCCTAATGCTTCATGAGCAACAACGACATCCATTTGAAGAATGTCTCGCAAATGGACACAAAAAGCAGCACTTGATAGAAATTGCGTGTTTGACGAGATCTAAATGTTTGCGTAGTAAGTTTCTATTTATCTCTTGTGGTTTACTAGTTATATAAACGTCATTCACAATGAAAACATCTTCAGAAGCTGTTTCCAAAAAATTGAACATGTACATTTTATTTTGTCATATAAATATTTTAACATAAGTATGGTATTTTAATCAAAATTATAAAAGCCATTTTTCAGAAAATGTAGCAAACTTTTCCTACGAGAACAGTAGCTCGGGTAGGAGGATTTTCTTGCAAATCTTTGTCTCGTATCCTAATAAGATAATGAACTTAAATATGAAGTTTGGTATTTAACGGAATTTTCGTTTTTAGTTAAACAGTACACACACGGAACACTATTCTCTAGCACCTATACAATGTCACGAAGTAGCTAGAGAAGCTATTGTATCCCACCCTAAAATTCGATATTAAGATTTTACCAGAAATATGTTTTGAGGTCCACTGAATCCTCCCCCCCCCCCCCAAAACAAAATCTGATGTGTTCCATTCACGTGACTTTCTCTACATTTCTGCAACAAATTATTGTTAAAAAGCTTAAGCTTCTATTTACTTCTTGCTAATTGAGAAAAATTAGCAGAAATGGTCTTATTACTTGCTTCCTTGTAAGTAGAATCGAAATAAGGCAGTACCATAGGTTAAAGTGATAGTCAAAAGCTGGTTGCAATGTGACTGAAATTCCTTTGTTTCTATGGACAAGAGTTGACAAATTCCTGTATAAGAAAAGCATAACATTTTTAAAGCTGAAACCAATAACAAAGAATATATATATAAACGACCACTCCACGAAAAAAAGGTATATAACATAAATTGTGTGTTTTAACGTGCTCTACATTTTTTGTGTGGTAAGTTTTTCTCCATCTCTTATGGTTTACCAGTTATGCTTTCCGTAAAATTCATCCAGAATAAAGTACTCTTCAGAGGCTATTTCCAGAAAATTTAAGATATACATTTTACTTGGTTAGGTGAATATCTTTACTATATGATATTTTAATCAAGACCGTTAGAGCCATTTTTGAGAAATTCAAAATGTTCAAAAATGTTTCATGTAAAGAGTATTCAATGGTGTTTTCGTTTTCGAGCTATGCTGTCCACAGAAATACAGACACACACACGCGGACCTTTTTCCAATTTTTTTTTGTATTCAGGGGGTCTCAAAACACGTATTTCCGGTGAAATCTCGGTATTGAATTTTTGGTTGCAATACAATACCTTCTCTATACATTATGTACATAGTACGTGTAGAGAAAGTAACTAAGTATTTAGGAAAAGGTCCGTGATAACATGTGTGTGCCTGTGTGGGTGGACAGCCTAACTCGGTCAAATACCAAACTTGGCATTTAACTTTTTCAAGGATGCGGTACGAAGATTTTCAGGAAAATCTCTACAACCTTTACGAGGAACATTTTTCGAAATTTTCGATTTTCTCAAAAATGGCTCTAACGATTTTGATTTAAAATGCAAATAACATGTATACCCAACCTGAATTTTTTGGGAATACTTCTTGAAATCCTCTTCATGCTGAACGACCTTTGCATAAATGGTAAACCGCAAGAGAGAGTAAAAACTTAATAAACACAGAAATTACGACATAAATTGTCTTTTCTTTGTTTCTTTTGTAGAGATATTCCCTGTTATTGGTTTCAATTTTAAAACACTTAAATTTTTTCCAAACGGGAAGCCCTCGTGCGTTTCACATCTCTTCAAATGAAATGGAAATGGCATTTTATTTATGGACGCTCTTTAACTGCTGTGGCTCTCAGCTTAATTTTGCTCAGAGGCCTCTCTATCAGGCTTGAGGTTCTTTTACATGCCGTAAATCTACGACACGGGACCCACGGTTTTACTTCCCTTCCGAAGGAAGCCATGCTAATGATTTTTACACCCGAAAAAGCCATCGCCCTCCGCCGGGTTTGAACTCGCGACTTTGGGTATATGAAGTTAAAATGATAACCATTACACCACGGAGGGCGACTCACTTCTCTTAAAATTTACTCCTGGACATAACAATTGCATAGTGACCAGCGTTTAAAAGATTTGACTATCGTTTTAGCCTATGTTTCTCCCTTCACTTACAGGAAACCAAGAAATGAGACCATTTCTGCTAATGAAGTAGATAGAAGAATAGTCTTTTGTAAGAAGTTTGTTTGCAGACAAGTAGAGAAAGTCATGTGAATCGGATGTCTATAACGTGCAGACCTTAAGAGCTATACGAAACTTTTAACTTACAAAACCTCAGAGTTGTTTAAAGCACACAATAGCAGTAGCCTGGGTATTTCATTTCACCACAAATACGTATTTTGAGACCCCCCAATTAAAAATCGTATGTGTTCCATTCACATCACTTTCTCTATCTATTCTGCAAGGAATATCCCGAAAATGGTTTACTCCACAAGAATAATAGATATGACTTAAATTGTAAACTTTAACAAGATCTACATTTTTGTGTAGAAAGTTTTTGTCTATCTCTTATTGTTTATCAGTTATGCAAAAGTCATCCAGAATGAAGAGGTCTTCAGAGGCTATTGCCAGAAAATTCAAGAATACATTTGATTTGTCACGTATATATCTTTATTACCTATACGGTGTTTTTATCAAAATCGTCGAGTTATTTTTGAGAATTACAAACATTTCGAAGTTTTTTTCATGTAAAGGGTAATTTCGAATGGGGTATTTTCCTCAAAATCTTGGTGTCGCATCCTTGGAAGATACTAAAGTATTTTACGACTTTTCGGTTTTGGGTTATCTTGTCCCCCCCCCCCCCACACACACCAGACGAACTTTTTTGATACAGGGGACCCTAAACGTGTATTAACGGTGAAATCTCTGTATCAAATATTTGGGTGAAGTGTAATACCTTCTCTATGTGCTATATAGAGCAAACAGGACACAGGGAGCCCAAAAATGTATATTTTCGGTGAAATCTCGTTATCAACTGTTTGGGTGATATGTAATACCTTCTCTATCTATGTACTCACTAAGTAGAGAAAGTAAAGTGCTTTTTATTTATTTATTTAATTATTTTTTATAATTTGGATTCAGAACATTTGTGTTTGCAGTGTAATCTCGGTATCGAGTTTTTGTGTGGACTGCAATACTTTTTTTGAATCAGGGGTTCTCTAAACATGTATGCCGTGTATTGAATTTTTGGGTGAAATGTAATACCTTGTATGCACATGTAAGAGGAAATAAGAGCAGAACCTACATAGTAGGGGGACTGTGCTTTAGCTAAATAGCTGGAAAATATTTGTTGGAGGAAACTTTCAATTCGTAATTAGACCAAATTGTTAATTACCTGCAATAGTATTGCTTAAAGCAGGTGAGAATACGTCGAGTTAGGGATTGCCGATGATGGGTGTGACAGCGAAACTTCCTGTTAAAGTGAATCAGGGGCCCGGGCAGTTTCCTAACAAAGACAAATATTTTGAAACACGTAGCGGATGTTTGATAACGGCAACAATACTCACGTGTTTTCCCAACTGAACCAACCTCTTGGCAGACCCATCCTTCAACGCCAATATCAAATAATATGTCAAGGAAATATTTATTATTCCACTTGCAGAAAGCGCGGCAAGGCCTATCCAGCCTTAAGTTTTTCCTCACCAAAACAAAACCCAGTGCATCGTTATATTGTAGCCTTCCGCCATTCGCGGAAATGTCATACGTGGCATATTGTAATGTAAAAGAACAGAACCTCTATTCCGACTACTTAAACGGTGATTAAACTATTCTGTTAGGTCTAATGGTGATAGTCATAACAAGATAAATTGTACACATGTAATAATTAACTCTAAAAACACGAGCAAAAGAAGAAATAACATATATGCGATAACTTACAATTATTCGCTTTGTGGAAGCGCCTGACTCTATTCCCTTCAGATCAGAATCTCGTCTGAGCTGTTTGTGCTGCTGCTGCTTTCCACCCCAAACTTGATAACCAGTTTATCAACAAGTGTCATTTAAACTACCCATCAACGCTTCTTCTTTCGTTACTTGTAGAGCTCATCAACTGTTTGAAATTGTGCGAATTACATTCTTCACATTCTTTCATCCCGCTTTCTTTTTCCCCGTGTGTAACCACTTTTTCTGTTTATATTTGCAACCGACACACTGGTGAACTCAGATGTTAATTTCACGGAAAGTGTTTGATATGTCTCACAAAACTTAGCAATCAACACTCAAAAATATAATTTTTGACCACTAGTCAACCATTTACCAGTCTTATGCTTTATGTAACTCGACTAAGATGCAAGCGGAAACTCACGACGAGCGTCCTCCATGATTCTAAACAGCAACAACCAGCAACCGTTACTGCGTTAACAGTATTGCGGAAATCAGGTGACTCGTACGAATAGCACGTTGGGACTTGTAGCTCTGTTTAGCGATACAAATTGACTTCAATTCAACTGTAATGCGTATTATACAATCTAAGAATAAATTCATTGTGTTATTTAAATTGTTAGCATTGGATTACATTCTTGCGCGCATTGCTACAGTGTTGTACCGCCGTACACTGGCCACGTGGATCAGCCTTAGAGTGAATATAAAATAGCTCGATATCGGAACCTTGTGTGCTGATACCGAGCTCTCTCTAGAGAAGTAATGGCCGCAACACAATATGCTCTTTATCTTAGAACTAGAGCCCGGATTTTTAGGTGTATAAATCTTCATTTTAGGTTTCTTGTCTCTTTAAAACAGCTTTGCTTTTTTACTTTCTCTACAGGTACTATGTGCATAGTCTATAGAGAAAGTATTGTACTGTACTGTACTGTAATACTGAGAGGTCAACGGAAATATGTTTTGAGGTTCCCTTAGTCCCAAAAAAACATTTTTAGAAACAAGTCTGTGTGTGTCTGTAGACAGCATAGCTCAAAAACGAAACGACCTTAAATACCAAACTTGGTATTTATGTTTACTATCTTCCAAGGATGCGACACGAAGATTTTCAACAACAAAAATGCGCCACAAAAGAAAATTTTTTGAAAAGTTTGTTTTTTCTCAAAAATGGCTGTAATGATTTTTATTTAAATACCGAATATTAAATATATTTACATCACAAATAACATGAATTTTGTGAGAATAGCCTCTGCTGAGCTCTTTATTTCAGGTGAGTTTCACAGAGTTTTGTATAACGGCCTTAACCATAAGAGATAGACAACTTGCTACACAACAAATGTAGATCGCGTTAAGTGCCATACGTTGCTCTAGTAGAGCTGATCTTTTTCGAGTTTTTCCTTGTTATTGATTTCAATTTCAAACTCTTTAACATTTCTCAAACGGAGCCATGGGAGATGAACCGAACCTGAATTATTTAACATAACGACCTATCGCAACAATCAGCTATGTAAGACACACGTGCGGCAGATACGACCGCCAGGCTTAATCACGGTATTTTAATTCAATTTGTTACAGCCATTTTGGAGAAAACAAAATATTCGAAAACATTTCTATGTAAAGGGCAGTAGGGGGTGGGGGGATTTTCTTAAAAATCTTCGTGTAACATCCTTTAAAGGTCGTCTCCTTAGCGCGGTGGTAGCGCAGCTGCCTACCAAGCGGGAGACCTGGGTTCGATTCCCAGTACCGGCGGGGGTGCACTCAGCCTCGTGAGGTCCCTGGGGGGCCAATTGAGGAGCTACTTGATGGAGAAGCAGCGGCGCCAGGTCGTGAGGACCGCATTAACCGGCCGGGAGGGGCTCGAGGCGCTAACCACGTCTCACCCTCCAATACTGCACCCCATCCATGACGTCTGTAGTGGACCGAGATGGGGGACGCAGCGGCCGGGCGGTAGGCCAAGGTTCCCGGTGAGCCGTCGTGCCATGGAGTTAAACATCCTTTAAAGATACTAAATTTAAATGCCAAGTTTGGTATTTAACGGACTTGTTACTTTCTCTATACATATTATGTGCATAGTGTATAGAGAAGATATTGTAATGCACCCAAAAATTCGATACCTAGTTTTCACCGGAAATACATGTTTATGGTCCCCCTGAATCAAAAAAAAGAAGCATTTTTAGAAAAATGTCCGTGTGTGTGTATGTGTCTGTCCGTGTGTATGAGGGCATCATAGCTCAAAAACGAAAAGACCGTTAAAAACCAAGCTTGGTATTTAGGTTTGGCATCTTCCAAGGATGCGACACGAAGATTTTCAAGAAAATACTCCCACCCCAAACTACTCTTTACAAACTTTTTTCGAAAATTTTAGTTTTCTAAAAACTGGCTCTAACGATTTCGATTAAAATATTGTATATTAAAGATATTTACCTGACAAATAAAATGTATATCCTGAATTTTCTGGGAATAGCCTCTGAAGACTACTTTATTCTGGATGAATTATACGGAATTTTGTATCACTGCTAAACCTAAGAGATGGACAAAAACTTACCATACAAAAAATGTAAAGCACATTAAAACATACAATTTTTGGTATATACATTTTTTTTTCGGGGAGTTGATCATTTTTGGTTTCAGCTTTAAAAAACTTATATTTTTCTCATACAGGAATTTGTCAACTCCCGTCCACACAAACAAAGGAACTTCAGTCACATAGTAACCAGCTTTTGACTATCACTTTAACCTAAGGTATTCCCTTATTTGCTTCTACTTACAAGGAAGCAAGTAATAAGACTATTTCTGCTACTTTTTTCTCGATTAGCATGAAGAAACAAGCATAAACTTTCTAACAATAATTTGTTGCAGAGAGGTAGAGAAAGTCATGTGAATGGAACACATCAGATTTTGTTTTAGTTATGCTGCCCATACACACACGTGCTTTTTTCTAATTTCTTATTTAGGGGAACCCTAAAGCAGGGATTTGCGGTGAAATTTCGGCATCCAAGTTTTGGGTAGAATACAATACCAAAAAGGAAATTAATTTTTGTAGCACTAATGGCACTCCAAGCTGAGATTTGCCTCGTAAACAATATCTAATGGCCAGTGCCTGTTGTTACATGGTCGTGTAGATTAAAGCAGGCCTTATCGGAAAAGAACATTTTCTGGGGTCACTTTTCCCTCTAATGACCTTTGTTAGTAGAAACTTAAGACATTTGTTATAATCTGCTGTCTGTAATTAGTGAGATTCTGAAATCACGTAGCACTTTACTTCGTTGCTCTGCTGTCCTACTTGGTATTTAAGTTTGGTATCTTCCAAGGATGCGACACGAAGATCTTCAATAAACCCCCCACCCCCAACTACCCTTTACATGGTACTTTTTTTCTAAAATTTGGATTTTTTCAAAAATGGCTGTAACGATTTTGATTAAAATACGGTATATTAAAGATACTTACCTGACAAATAAAATGTATATCTTGAATTTTCTGGGAATAGCCTCTGAGGGCTACTTTATTCTGGATGAATTTTAAGGAATTTTACATAACTGCCTAACCTTAAGAAATAGACAAAAACTTGCCATAAAATAAACGCATAACACATTAAAACACACAATTTATGTTATATATATTTTTTCGTGGAGTTCATAGTTTTTGAGATATTCCTTGTTTATGGTTTCAGCTTTAAAAACATACTTTTCTCATACAGGAATTTGTCAACTCCTGTCCATACAAACGAAGGAACTTCAGTCACATAGCAAGCAGTTTTTGACTATCACTTTAACCTATGGTACTCCCTTATTTCGCTTCTACTTACAAGGAAGCAAGTAATAAGACTATTTGTGCTAATTTTTTCTCGATTAGCATGAAGTAAATAGAAGCATAAGCTTTTTAACAATAATTTGTTGCAGATATGTAGAGAAAGTCATGTGAATGGAACACATCAGATTTTTTTTGACACGGGGGGCCCTAAAACATATATTTCCGGTGAAATTTCGGTATTGAATTTTTGAGTGCAATACAATACGTTCTCTATACACTATATACATAGTACGTGTAGAGAAAGTAAAAGTATAAATGTCGCAGGACGCGCGTTATAAGGTGTGGAATGTGGCAGAGCTGGAGAAGGTCAGTGGATCTGCATTCCTCAAGAAGGTGTCGACGGCTTCCCGAGATCAAAAACTCCGCGACACTGTACTCTCTCTCTCTTAATTAGCTCACTTCACCGAGCAGCTAATGAATATTGCAACGCTTTTATTAATCAAGGCAGACACAACTCTTGCCCTTCTGTGCGACTTACCTTCAATGGGATCTTTGGGGGAAGGTGTGTAAATGAGGAAGGTATGGGACTACCGCGTTACTATGAATGAATAAGTGTATTTATTCACATAACAATATCTGACGAGGAAAACAAGCAAAGATCCACGACCTTATCCTCGAGTGCCCTGAGCCTCAAGAGTGAGTGTATTCCACGTTTAACACCACCGAAGTTATCAAGTCAATGGAGATATCACAAATGTTGGCTTAATGGTTATAACCAGAGTTTGGTACTATTATAATTGTTTACATGTACTATGGTTTACTTTACCAAAGTTCAATAGTTAAATTTATGACCGCAATTATAATATATTTGTATTAAATTGTGCATATATATTGATCTTGATAGGTCGTCTCCTTAGCATGGTGGTAGCGCAGTTGCTTACCAAGCGGGAGACCTGGGCCGGGGTGCAAAGGTCCCTGGGGGCCAATTGAGGAGCTACTTGATGGAGAAGTAGAGGCTCCAGGTCTTGAGGACCGCATTAACCGGCCGGGGGGCTCGAGGCGCTGACCACGCCTCATCCTCCAATACTGCACCCCATCCATGACGTCTTTAGTGGACCGAGATGGGGGACGCAGCGGCCGGGCGGTTCCCCGTGAGCTGTCGTGCCATGGAGTTATATTGATCTTGATATGTAAGAATATTGTGGTCACTTTGTTGTTATAAAGTGATCTTACATAAATTAAAAAAATATATACTATATTTTGAGCTTAAACATTCGCACGGGTCCACAGACCGTACGCACTTTCGCAATACACAAAATGGTAAGCAATATTAAAACAACAAGGAATAAAAAGAGTAAACACGAAAATAAAAAGACAAAGATATTCAAATATAGCAATTTAACTTCACAGCGCTGCGTACACCTTATTCAGATGCATTAATGTACCCTATTATAATAGATAAATACACTTAAGAGAAATTTATACATATAATATATACACAACATATAAAACGATGACTTAAGTATGACATAAAGTATATGTATGTAAAACATTGTAGTCACTTTTGTTGAGCTGTTCTTACACCCCTCCCCACCCGCTTCTCTTTTGTCAGCCTTCTCAGATCTCAGCTGTCTTGCCTTAAGTATAAATTTACCTAGCCCGTCCACGCCTTCCGTGCCTGCCAGTAGCATCCAACATGCTTCCAGCTCTACACTCGCGGTAAATATTTTCCCCTACATCTAGCTCCGTTAATATATGCCACGTTCTGAGCTACCGACAATATACGTCGGCAGCGAGTACTTCGCGCAGTCATAAGTGAAGGGTATTCGTCTTTATTCATAAAAATGTTAATGTGTTCTGCCAATTGAGGAGCGAGGATACCTGCCAATGTACTGCTGGGATTGCCATTATTGGGTGGAGTTCCCTTGAATAAAATTCGCGATGAGATTATGGGTGTTGTAGTTTCTGATTCAAAGTGGTGTTGGTTGTCTGAAGTCGCCCTCCGAGCCTCAAGAGCACACAGTCGCTGTCGGGGCTAGGTGATGCTCGATCCGCATCAGCTTTCCTTGTGGTTTTATGGCAAGGCCGCAAAGGGTACATGCGCAAAAATGTAATTGCAGTTTTATTTATGAACGCTGTTTTACTGCTGTGGTCCTCAGCGTCCCATTCTATACTGGGCGTGAAAGACAGCTTAATTTTGCTCAGAGGCCTCTTTATCAAGCTTGAGCTTCTTTTACGTGCCGTAAATCTACGACACGGGACCAGCGGCTTTACTTCCCTTCCGAAGGAAGCCATGCTAAGGATTTTTACGCCCAAAAAACTCCATCGTCCTCCGCCGGGTTTGTACCCATGACCTTGAATATATATGCTCTGTTGGTTTAATGCGTAACGTGGAAAGTTGCTATTCCAAAGGTCATGAGCTCGATTACTGTCGTATAGTAAATGTTTTGCCGGTCCCCATGGCCGCGCTCACCAAGGCGTCCCGCTTTGGTGCTTCGTAGCGCTGGGGATCGTGGGTTCGAGTCCCGCCTTGGGCATGGGTGTTATATGTTTGTGTATATGTGTGTGTTGTAAAAGTAAGAAATCAGTAATAATACGGCAAAACAAGGTAAAAAGAAAAAGTAGGATATTCAGTGCCGGAGTCCTGATCAGACTCCGGTACTGTTTTTTTTATAAAACAAAGTTAGCATGGTAACCATTAAAGCAGCTAGAGAAAGTCATGTGCGATTTTTATCCACATATAAAGTCATTAACAGTATGCAGAGCATGAGACGGAGTATTTTACTTCAAGGAATGTCGATATGTTTATTTTTGGTTGGGATCTAGCTTATCACACAATGAGCTTGCGACCATGAACATAAAGGCCTCGTCTCTCACCAAGGTAACACGGGTTCGATCCCAGGCGACGGCATGTGGTGGACAAAGCGGGTTCTTTGGTTTCTCCGGCCATCGGATTCCATCGGTGTTCCATCTTCCTATCATCAGTGTAGTCACCTGCGGCACCTATGTAGTAAAAATCTGATGTGTTCCATTCACATGACTTTCTCTACATCTCCGCAAGAAATTATTGCTAAAAAGATTATGCTTCTATTTACTTCACTCTAATCGAGAAAAAATTAGCACAGATAGTCTTATTACTTGCTTCCTTGTAAGTAGAAGCGAAATAAGGGAGTACCATAGGTTAAAGTGATAGTCAAAAGCTGGTTGCTATGTGACTGAAGTTCCATCGTTTGTATCGACACGAATTGACAAATTCCTGTACGAGAAAAGTAAGTTTTTCAAAGCTGAAACTAAAAGCAAGGAATATCTTAAAAACGATGTGAATTGTGTGTTTTAATGTGCTCTACATCTGTGTGGTAAGTTTTTGTCTATCTTTTACGGTTTATCAGTTATGCAAAATTCCGTAATTTGAGAAAATAAAACTTTTCGAAAATTTTTCCATGCAAAGGGTAGTTGGGGGTGGGGGGATTTTCTTGAAAATATTCATGTCGCATCCTTGGAAGATACTGAACTTAAATACGAAGTTCGGTATTTAACGGACTATTTTGAGCTATACTGTCCACAGAACACACACGGACCTTTTTCCAAAAATGCTTTTTTTGGATTCAGGTGGACCCTAAACATATATTTCCGGTGAAATTTCGGTATGGAATTTTTGGGTAAAATGCAATACCTTCTCCATGCACTATGTACATAGCACGTGTAGAGAAAGTAAAAACATGAACATAGCCAAACAGTAAGCAATATTATACTCACATGTTTCTACAGCTCCTTAATCCTAGCATCATTATCTTCCAAGTTAACAATAATCTGCTAGTGTTTTATTTACATGAACACTAAAGAACACCGCACTAAAACTAGCATTAGCGTACTGCACTCCTTCGTGGACATAAATGTTGTGACCTCTGCGCATCATGTTGACGCAGCTTCTCCCACCATTAGCCACTGCGCAACTCACGGTTTAACTCTCGTCTCGCCTCCGAGCTGTATCTGTACACGTCGCATAGGGGCATTGGACTACCTGGTAGAAAGCATAAAAAGTACGATTTAGGTTATACTCAACAATATTTTCCAATTTGATATAAAAACATCTGATGTGTTCCATTCACATCTCTAACTGTTCGGTGAACAAACTTTTTATTCAAAAGATTAATCTTCCATCTACATCATGCTAATCAAGATAAACATAAGCAGAATTATACTTATTACTTGCTTTCTTGTAACTAGAAGGGAAATAAGGGAATGCACAGGCTAAAGTGATGGTCAAATCTTTTAAAAAGCTGGTCACTATGCGAAACAATTGAAATTCGGTTCTCTTTGCTTGACAAGAGTAAACAAACGAGAAACGAGAAGATGTCTTCCCGTTTGAGAAAATTTATTATTACTATATCTTGGTTTCACCGCTTAAACTGCCACTAAAGCTATTTAGGTATTAGTTTTTTCACTTTTACTTATCGTAACATTGTATTACTAACTTTTAAAAACATATATTGCTTATTTTTGGAGTTTAAATTTCAACAAAGTACGCGATTTACATTAAAATTACCAAAAGTATTCGTTTGCTTAACTTTTTTACAACAATTTTTATTGTTTCACTAGCTATCAGACAGGTGGTGTCTAAATCGTTCTTAGTTGACGTTCATGTTGCAAAATTCAAAACTACCAATATTTGAAAACTGCTTATCACTAGTCATTAAAAGGTTGTGGAACCATCATTGGTGGTTTGTTATTAGATCACTAGAGTCGCTTTATAATTGATTTTAAGGCATCAGTTGTCTTTTTTTACATCATGACGATGATTTGGAACATTTTTACAAAAAATACAGCGATGTGCCATCCTGCCGATTCTAAAACTCTTTTAGAGTTATGAATCCATTATTGTTGTGTAAATACGTGATTTTCGTGTAACTTGTTTTTAGTAGTTTTGAGTGGTATCACCAAAGCATACGAACGAAGCGAGCATGCGCTGTAATAGGTTTAGGTTAGTGTATAGAGAAACTTATTTTCCTGTACTTTGATTTTAATAATTTCCACTGGTTTTACCAAAGCATGCGAGCGAAGCGAGCGTGCGCTGTGTTATGTTTAGGTCAGTGTATTAAATAAACTACTTAGTTTTCGTCTACTTTGGTTTTAATCATTTCGATTGTTCCAACCAAAGCATGCGAGCGAAGGAAGCATTAGATGTGTTAGGTTTAGATTAGTGTGTATCAATAAACTGACTTTCCACCGGTTTCACCAACTGAGCCTTAGCACTCCATTGTTAATGTGTGAATGTTGGTGACTTTTGAGCTTCACTTTTTTTTTTCTTTTTTGGTGACTTTATCTGCGTTGGCAGCATACACATTTCATTGTTTCTAGAACATAAATATACTTCCCGCCTAGCAACAGCTATTAAATCTTCCCTCACCATGATAATTTTCGTGAATTTTGCTATTTAAGAAAGAGTATTTTCAGGGTAGGAGCAGTGGGATATTCCAATTCTAGATGAAAACATTAGCTCCTTGATGCTCTGAAGTGGATTATAAGGTTAGTTTTAATTCTTAAGGATATATTTATATGATAGTACTCTCATATAGCTTTACCGAAAATTCTAAGTGGCTCAGAATTGAAACAACATTCCGGAATATCTCGAAAACGGTAAACTCTACAAAAAAAAAAAAAAAAGTACATAACATAAAATGTGTTTTAATGAGATCTTCTAGAGAAAGTAATTATTTCCAGTGCATTTAGTATTCATGTAGATGTAATGGAGCATGATGTTAAATAAATTAATAAAGAAAAACTATACATAATTAAATAGTAGAGAAGTAAGCATATGGAATTATAATTCGCCAAACTGGGATGTATGTGTTTACAGAGTGCGGCATTAGGCAATTAACCGAGTGGCTTTAATGGTTTAATCTGACCAACTTAAATTGTTCCTCCATGGTTATTTAGACATTAAACCTTCGTTTAAACGTAATTTACATATCTTGTCACACCAATTCCCATTACTAAACATATTTTTAAATTCTTGTTCATACTTTACAACGTGTCACATCGAACCTAACAGAAGATCGTCTTATATCTTCACAATTTCGATCAAATTTCCACCAAGTCTGTAATGTAAACATGCACTGTTCACGGTAACAATGAATGCACAAATGATGCCAAGGCTCAGATTGTCACTTGTTAGCAGCAAATCTGCCAACACTGTTTAAACAAATTTCACCTCGCACAGGTTTCGTCAAATTGTAATGTGGGGAATATTACTTAAATAATTAGCTATCCGCTGGTCACATTATTTATTTTCATGTGTTGTTGTTTAATTGTAGTATAGTTAAATTTTTTTTTAGTAGTGTTAATAGTTGAAGTTATGTGTTTTATGTATTTTTGTGTGTTGGGTGTTTGATGTTTTTTTAATAATCTGTAAACAATGTAGATTGAAATTAATTGTTAAATGAATTATAGGAATCTGGTATATTAGCCCCGGTTTTATTAATTAGGTACCGGGGCTTTTATACGGTTTTTTTTTTTTTTTTTTTTTTTTTTTTTTGTCATATTGCCGCACCTGGTATTTCTTTGAACCTTTATCCTATTAAAATGTTTCAAATAGAATAATGTTTCAGTAAAATTATCCCTTAAAACATTTCTTATATATAATTTTTCATACAAATCAATAATACGCTAGATATTTCCACTTTTTAAGTCTTACCCCGTTCTAATCTCTCCCTTATGTGGAAAGTTATTAAGATGCTCTATAATTTACCGCCTGCGGTGCCATAAATAGTTGAAGCGGGCGTTAAACACTACCAAAAAAAAATGCTCTATAACCTAACCTCTGTATGGAATTTAAAGCATGCTATATATTCAGTTTCATAGAAAATTAAGCATATTTTAATAAAAGCATACCTATATAATACATGGATAGAAACTTTTTAAATGTGAAATTGTTGAGGTTTAGCTTTAATTAGCTTTAGCTTTAATTTTTCACTTTTGTAAGGGTAAGAGATTTAAAGAACGAAATTGCAAAAGCTTACATGCTGGTTTGAGTTATTTATTCAATAAAATCAAATTTAAATAAAGAATAATAACGCCATTGCAGTCAATATTTTTAAGTTGAACCCTAAATACATTGAGAATTCTAATCAGATAGTGTTGTATGCAAGCAAAAACGTATGATTTATAGGTTGAAGATTTTTTGCGATCGATATTCTTCACTAACACCACATCACCCCTGTCGGGAAAATGGCAGAGGATTATTTAAAAAATATATTTTATTTGTTATCGACGCCTTCAATGGCCAGGATCATATCAGCACCGCTGGTGCGCTGATATGTCCCGCAGGAGTTCTTTAACATGCCAGTAAATCTACTGACAGGCTGTCACTTTTAAGCACACTTAAAAACCATCGCTCTGGGCCGGGTTTGAACCCGCGACCTTGGGTTCAGAAGACCAGCGCCTCACCAACTGAGCTACCCAGTCTGACGGAGGACAGAGGGGGACCAACTGTGAGACTTGTTACGTAAACAATCACCGAGCATCTGAAACACAGAATAATAATCATCGTAAAAATATTGTGAAAAAGTCTCATGACTTTTTCGGATAGCTTTAGAAAATAGCAAAAACAACTGCAAATACTGGATTATCACCTCATCCTCAATTTCTGATATAAATATTTGCAGTTACTCACCTCCGATCTTATATAGTTGTGTTCTGGGCTTGTGAGCCTTGCAGGATCAGGTGTGGGGAGAGGGGAAATCGATATCTAGTTACCTGGTGAGCTGTTATGCAGTAATTATTCCTGAGACATGTGTATTAACCCAGCATGGGCTACTTAGCATAATAAGGTGCAGAAGTAGTTCAATGCTGTAACAAGATTTGTATTCATTTCACCATGTCTGAAGCTAAGAAATGTAAGGTAGTGCATTTAGAAGGGCGTCAAATTATAAGTAGCGTTATACATAAATGTGATGAAGCAGCTCTGAATATCCAGTGTCACAAGCTGCATGTTATAGTACTGATGCTTCCATGTCAACGATCAAGAGCAGAAAATAGTGTATTGAGTACTTCGGGGAAAAGAAGAAAAGCTAGATCTGAAAATAATATTGCGCAAATCAATGGCTTTAATGCTACCGCTATTCGAAGAATAATAATAAGATTAACTCATTTTATATTTATTTATTTAAAAAAATTTCTATGTCATAAAGTGTGGTTTTAATGTTTTGTATAGTGAATTTCTGTCTTTCTCTTACTTACAAAAGTCTCCAGAATGAAGAAGTTTTTAGAGGCTGTTCAAGGTATACATTAAGTTTGCCAGAAAATATCTTAAACTTATGTATTTTAATAAAATTGTTAAGACTAATGTCATGTACAGGGTATTGGGGGTAGAGAGAGTTTGTTGAAAATCTTTGTGGAGGCATCCTTGGAAGATTTTGAACTTAAATACCAAGTTTGGTAAAACCAAAACTGAAACTAACAACAAGGAATATCTTGGAAACAATCAACTCCAGGGAAAACTATAAATGATATAAATTGTGTTTTAAGTAGCTCTAGATACATTTTTTGTGTAATAAGTTTTTGTCTTTCTCTTACGGCGTACTAGTTATGTAAAATTAAAAAAAAAAAAAATCAAATTAAAAAAAAATCTGATGTGTTCCATTCACATGATTTTTTCTATATATTTGCAACAAATTTTGCTTAAAAAGTTTATGCTTCTATTTACTTCATGCTAAGTGAGAAAAAATTAGCAGAAATACCTTTATTACTTGCTTCCCTGTAAGTAGAAGCGAAATAAGGGAGTAACATAGGTTAAAGTGATAGCAAAAGATGGTTGCTATGTGACTGGAGTTCCTTTGTTTGTATGGACAAGAGTTGACAAATTCCTGCATGAGAAATGTGTAAGTTCTTTTAAGGCTGAAACAAAAAACAAGGAATATCTAAAAAACGATCAACTCCACGAAAAAAAATGTATATAACATAAATTGTGTGTTTTAATGTGCTTTACATTTTTTGTGTGGTAAGTTTTTGTCTATCTCTTACGGTTTACCAGTTACACAAAATTCCGTAAAATTCATCCAGAATAAAGTAGTCTTTAGAGGCTATTCCCAGAAAATTCAAGATAAACATATTATTTGTCAAGTATATATCTTTAATATATCATATTTTAATCAGAATCGTTAGAGCCATCTTTTAGTAAATCAAAATTTTCGAAAAATTTTCCAAGTGAAGGGTAGTTGGGTTTAGGGAATTTTCTTGAAAATCTTCGTGTCGCATCCTTGGAAGATACTAAATTTAAATACCAAGTTTGGTTTTTAACGGTCTTTTCGTTTTTGAGCTATGCTGCCCACAGACACACACACATACACACAGACAGACACACGCACGGATATTTTTCTACAAATGATTTTTTTTAGATTCAAGTAGTCTCAGAACATGTATTTCCGGTGAAATCACGGTATCGAATTTTTGGATACAATGCAATTCCTTCTCTATACACTAAGTACATAGTACGTATAGAGAAAGTAAAAATCATCCAGAATAACTTAAGTCTTTAGAGGACATTTCCAGAAAATTCAAGATATACATTTTATTAGTCATGTAATTATCTTAAACATAAGAGATTTTAATCAATATCATTAGTCATTTTTGAGAAAATATAAATGTTAGAATGTTTTTCTGTGTAAAGGGTAGTTGCGGATATGGGCATTTTCTTGAAAATCTTCGTGTGGTATCACTGGGAGATACTGAACTTAAATATTCAGTTTGGTATTTAACGGACTTTTCGTTGTCTGAGCTCAGACACTCACACAGACATTTTTCTAAAAATGCTTTTTACTTTCTCTACACGTACTATGTACATATTGTATAGAGAAGGTATTGTATTGCACCCAAAAATTCGATACCGAGATTTCATCGTAAATACATGAATCCCCTGAATCCAAAAAAAACTTTTTAGAAACATGTCTCTGTGTGTGTGTGTGTGTGTGTGTGTGTGTGTGTGTGTGTGTCTGTGAGCAGCATACCCCAAAAACAAAAAGACCGTCAAATACCAAACTGGCATTTAAGTTTGGTATTTTCCAAAGATGCAAGACACTCCCCCCCCCCCCCCACCTCCAAACACCCATTATATGGAACATTATTTCGAAATTTTTGATTTTCTTAAAAACGGATCTAACGATTTTGATTAAAACACCTTATATATAAGATAGTTTTATGACAAACGAAATATGGATGGATGGGTGGATTGATGGATGGATGGATGGATGGATGGATGGATGATGGATGGGTAGATTAATGGATGGATGGATGGGTGGATGGATGATGGATGGGTGGATGGATGGATGGATAGGCGGGTGGGTGGATTAATGGATGGATGGGTGGTGGACGGATGATGGATGGATGGATGATGGATGGATGGATGATGGATGGAAGGGTAGATTAATGGATGGATGGGTGGATGGATGGATGGATGGATGGATGGATGATGGATGGATTGATGGATGGATGGATTGATGGATGAGTGGGTAGATTAATGGATGGATGTATGTGGGGATGGGTGGATGGATGAATGGATGGGTGGATTAATGGATGGATGGGTGGGGCATGGATGATGAATGGATGGATGGGTGGATGGATGGTTGGATGGATGATGGATGGATGGATGGATGGGTGGATGGATAATGGATGGATGGCTGATGGATGGGTGGATGGATGATGGATGGGTGGATGGATGGATGGGTGGATGGATGGATGGATGGATGGATGGATGGATGGATGGATGATGGACGGATGGATGATGGATGGATGGAAGATGGGTGGATGGTTGGGTGGATGAATGATGGATGGATGGATGATGGATGGGAGGATGGGTGAATGGATGATGGATGGGTGGATGGATGATGAATGGATGGATGATGGATGGATGATGGATGGATGGATAATGGATTGATGATGGATGGATGAATGGATGGATGGATAGATGATGGATGATGAATGGATGGATGGATGAATGGATGGATGATGGATGGATGGATGATAGATGGATGGATGGATGGATGATGGAAGGATGGATGATGAATGGATGGATGATGAATGGCTGGATGATGGATGGATGATGAATGGAGCGTGGATGGATGGATGGATGGATGATGAATGGATGGTTGGATCATGGATGGATGGATCATGGATGGATGATGGATGGATGGATGATGGATGATGGATGGATGGATGGATGATGGATGGATGGATGATGGATGGATGATGGATGGATGATGGATGGATGGATGATGAATGGATGGATGGATGGATGATGAATGGATGGATGGATGATGGATGGATGATGGATGGATGGATGGATGGATGGATGGATGATGGATGGATGGATGGATGGATGATGGATGGATGGATGGATGATGAATGGATGGATGATGAATGGATGGATGGATAATGAATGGATGGGTGGATGAATGGATGGATGGATGGGTGGATGGATGATGGATGGTTGATGGATGGATGAATGGATGGATGGGTGGATGGATGGATGGATGGATGGGAAAAACCTCTGAACACCTCTTCATTCTGGATGACATTTGTATACCTGCCACACCGTAAAAGACATACAAAAACTTACAACACAAAAAATGTAGGTACATCTCGTTCAAACACACAATTTATGTCATATTCATTTTTATAGAGTTAACCGTTTTCGAGATATTCCGGTTAATTGGATTAAATTTTAACCACTTAAACTTTTATCAAACGGTAATACATCTTTCTTCTCGTTTCTTTATTCCTGGCAATCAAAGAGACTGGAATTTCAATTGTATCACACAGCGACCGGCTTTTAAAGGACGAGACAATCGGTTTAGCCTAGTGTATCTTCTTATTTGTTGTTTTGAAGATCTTCGTTGGTTTCTTAGCCCCGTCTTCAGTTCAGGGAAAAAGGTGAAAGTCGCTGGGTGCCAGGTCAGAACTGAACGGTGGATGATCGAAAATATCCCAATGAAATTGTTCAAGGAGCCGATGGGTTGTGCCAGCAGTGTGTGGACGAACGTTGTCATGGATCAACACAATTCCTGAAGTCAGCATTCCTCTTCGTTTGTTTTGAATGGCTCTCCGCAAACGTCGTAAAGTACGAAGATTTCAAAACAACGTCAATGCTCATTTGAAATCATTGGCGGCAACATTTTGTGAATTGGGTATTCCAAAGCTTGTGCACAGATACGATAAATGTCTCAATCTTTTCGGTGATTATGTTGAAAAGTAATCATAAAGATATAAAGTAATAAGAGTACAAAACTTTTAGTAATGAAATAATTATTTTCCAAGAACTTGTCTTTTATTTATCGCCTATCGGAGGTTGAAGAAAACGGCCCTCGTACGTTGTACATATGCGCTAGAGTATAATCTGATGTGTTCCATTCACATGAGTTTTTCTACATCTCTGCAAAATAGAATTGTTGAAAAGCTTAGGCTTCTACTTACTTCACGCTAATCGAGAAAAAGTTAGCAGAAATAGTCTTATTACTTGCTTACTTTTAAGTAGAAGTGAAATAAGGGAGTAGCATAGGTTAAAGTGATAGTCAAAAGCTGGTTGCTATGTGACTGAAGTTGCTTTGTTTGTATGGACAGGAGTTGACAAATCCCTGTATGAGAAAAGTATGTCTTTTAAAGTCGAAAACATAAAACAAGGAATATCTCAAAACGATCAACTCCACGAAAAAAATGTATATAACATAAATTGTACGTTTTAATGTGCTCTACATTTTCTGTGTGGTAAGTTTTTGTCCATCTCTTACGGTTTAGCAGTTATGCAAAAATCCGTTAAATTCATCCAGAATAAAGTAGTCTTCAGAGCATATTCCCAGAAAATTCAAGCTATGCATTTTATTTGTCAAGTAAATAGCTTAAACATACGAGATTTTAATCAAAATCGTTTGAGCCATTTTTAAGAAAAGCAAAATTTTCGAAATTTTTTCCATGTAGTTTGGGGTGGGGGGATTTTCTTGAAAAGTTTCGTGTCGCATACTTGGAAGATAACAAACTTAAATACCAAGTTTGGTTTTAACGGTCTTTTCATTTATGAGCTATGCTGCCCACAGGCAAACACACACACAGATAGACACACACGGACATTTTTCTAAAAATGCTTTTTTTTGGATTTAGGGGGTCTCAAAACATATATTTGCAGCGAAATCTCGGTATTGAATTTTTGGGTGCAATACAATGCCTTCTCTATACACTATGTATAGAGAAAGTACCAATTGGTTGTTGTTTATGAACCTAAACACATTCTAGGAAGAAGAATGACATAACATGGAAAATGCATTACTTGCCAAGCAAGGAAAATGTTGCGACGTTAATACACAGACCACGTTGATCTTGATAACGAAGTGAAGATGTGGGTTTGGCTACTTGTTCAGTCTCTTACCATATTCAGCATCAATCCATAAATGTGGGACATTGATATCAAAATTAAAATGTGCATATGATAGGCAAAGAAGCCATTGTATTCCAACCAAACATTTGGTACTGAAATTTCACCGGTAATATATTTTTTGAGGCCCATGAACAAAAGATCTGATGTGCTCCATTCACATGACTTTCTCTACTTCTGTGTAACATATTGTTAATAAGCTTATTCTTCTATTTATTTCATGCTAATCGAGAAAAAACTAGCAGAAATAGTCTTATTACTTGCTTCCTTGTAAGTAGAAGCGAAATAAGGGAGTATCATAGGTTAAAGTGATAGTCAAAAGCTGGTTACTAGGTGACTGAAGTTCCTTTGTTTGTATTGACACGAGTTGAGAAATTCCTGTATGAGAAACATACAAGTTTTTCAAAGCTAAAACCAAAAACAAGGAATATCTCAAAAACGATCAACTCCACGAAAAAGATTATGTAACATAAATTGTGTGTTTTATTATGCTCTATATTTTTGTGTGGTGAGTTTTTGTCAATTTCTTACGGTTTAGCAGTTATGCAAAATTTCGTAAAATTCGTCCAGAAAAAAGTAGTCTTCAGAGGCTATTCCAGAAAATTCAAGATATACATATTATTTGTCAGGTAAATATACCAAGATTGGTATTTAACGGTCTTTTCGTTTTTGAGCTATGCTGTCCCCAGACACACAGACACACACACGCATACACACACGGACCTTTTTCCAAAAAAAAAAAAATTTGGATTCAGGTGGACCAAAAACATATATTTCCAGTGAAATCTTGGTATCGAATTTTTGGGTACATTACAATACCTTCTCTATGCACTATATACATAGTACGTGTAGAGAAAGTAAAAATCAGCTTTAGAAAATTTCTGCGCCTGAGTGTGTGGGTGTGTGGACAGTATAGCACAAAAACGAAAAGACCGCTAAGTAACAAATTTTGGTATTTAAGTTTAGTATATCCCAAAGATTCGACCCAAAGATTTTCAATAAAATCCTCCCACCCAAACTACAAAATGTATAGGACATAAATTGTGTTTCTTGAGATGTATATTTTTTGTGTAGCAAGTTTTTGTGTATCTCTTACAGTTTGGCAGTTATCAAAGTCATCCAGAATGAAGAAGTCTTCAGAGACTATTCCCATAAAACTCAAAATATACATTTTATTTGTGATATTAATATTTTTAATATACGGTATTTTGAAGAAAAAATAATTATAGTTATTTTTGAGAAAAAACAAATTTTTCCATGTAAAGAGTAGTTTGTGGTGGGGAGGTTTTGAAAATGTTCGTGTCGCAACCTTTCAACATAAATGCCAAGTTTAGTATTTACCTAACAGTCTTTTCGTTTTTGGGCTATGCTGCTCACAGAATTTATAAAAATTCTTTTTTCGGACTCAGGGTACCTCAAAAGTTATATTTCCGGTATAACTCGATCTTGAAATTTTGGGCGGAACACAATATCTGCTGTACCTTGAGACAGAACATCGCCCTATATATTAAATTAAAGATCGCTGATTAAGTATTGATAAAAATCTGTGTGAGGGAAGTAAAATAATGAAGGGCATGTAAATAAGTAGAGAAGATTTTGTGTTAGCTTATAAGTTATTGAAGTGTTGCAGTTAAGAATTTGCTGGAATGAATCTGTAGAAGTAGCGAGGTCATTCAGAATCGCGCATGTTGTCGACAGGTAGGCGCCCGGTCTTTTGAATTTCAGTGAGGGTGAAAGTGGAAACATCCTTTGTTAAATTAAGTACCCATGACAAAATTAAACAGACGAATCGTGAGATGGGAATAGGATGACGCGGTGATAGACGCCAATGGTAGCGAAAAATCCACCAATCCGTAAAAGTAAAGGCAGAAACGCCACGAATCTCAAATTCGTGTAAAAACGGAGGAAGACTCAGAGCAGCACACACTTTTCTGGAAGACAGTGACGGCGAAGTTATGTCCTAACGGGATAGGAACGCGCGTGCAAAGTATGCGGCTAAGTCGCAAAATTGGCGCCAGAGGATTCTGTTGGACGTTGTGAGACCGCAAAGGCCGTTAGAAAAAGCAGCCCAAAATCAAGTAGCTGCAACCAGGACTTACAGAAACTTTGTGAAGTGTAATTTATTGGTTCACCAGTAAAGTAAATAGAGAAAGCTGAGTACCGTGCTTCTCGTTCCACCACTGAGATCTCCGTTAACGTCCTTAGCAGGATCCGAACCCATGCTCTATCGATCCTACATTCCCAGAAACCAATCTAGCCTTCCACTGATTGTAGCTCAATTGGTTAATTTCATGTTCTTGTGCTTCGTGGCGCAGGGGATTGTGGGTTGGAGTCCCGTCTTGGCAATGCGTGTTTATATGTTTGTAAATGTGTATGTGTGTGTATTAGCAGAAAAAAGAAAACTGTAATCAAACGGAAAACAAAGTAATTATTAGGACAATGAAAAAAGAGGAAAAGGGAATGCAGCGCCGGAGTCCCGACCAGATTTCGGAACTGTATTTTTAAATGAATAATAATAAAAAAAAAAAAAAAAAAAAGGATGAGGAAGAGCAACGCCGTACACCGGGAGTCAGTCACAGAATGTTGGGCATTATGAGACGGCCACAACTTTTATATAGAATGGTTCAAAAAATGTATACACTGTTTAACAGTCCATAACTTGCAAACTAGTGGGCGGAAACATCTCATTTTTGGTAGTGTAATAGTTTGTAGTTCCGGCAATCGCCACACAAGCTGTATCTGATGACAGTTGCCAGATACGTAAGCATTCTTTTGTTGTTATTACTTGAATAAACATAGCTGGAGCAAGGCTTACATTCCATGAACGGAAGTGGTACATTAGGTACGAAAACACTAGTGAGGTTCAACACCTGTGGCGAAATGAGTATCAAACAGTCACCGACACGTTTACATTTGCGCACATTTGAGACAAGTTTCAGCTGTGTTACATATGTACACAAAAAACGATCTGGACAGCGAAAGGTTTTACTTCCAGCAAGATGGTGCACCAGCCCACCATCATAATCGTGTCAGGGAGTATCTCAACGAAAATCTACCTGCACGATGGATAGGCCGAAGAGGTGCTGTAGAGTATCCACCACGTTCCCCAGACTTAACGCATCTGGATATTTACCTATGGGAAACACTAAAGGATGTCGATTATGGACAAAAGCCACGCACATTGGATAATCTACGAGAATGTATCGTACATTCGTGTGCTGATATCCAACTGAACACGTTGCAGTCGGTAGTTCGTGCTGCAGTTCGGCGGCATCGTCTGTGTGTGGAGACCATTTCAATACCTACAGTGATATCTGTAAGTTGGAGTTTAAGCCACACTTTCACAAAAAATGAGACATTTCCGCCCATTAGTTTGCAAGTTATGGACCGTTAAACAGTGTATACATTTTTTGGACCACTCTGCATACATAGGTAGTAGACGTAGTTAACATTAACATCATGCTGTGTTGGTCCTTACAAATTCCAAACCGAGAGGTAGAAATGCGTGTAGAAGTTGCAGGAGGAAGAACACACGACACCTAGTGTGTAATATAATGGATATCATTTACCGTCTGCCCACCTGTGTGTGTGTGAGTTACAAGGAGCAGCACATTACCAGTTATAGAGGTTGTCCAGTCCACTTCAAGTTGCGAATAATTTAAACCACAATTAAATCAACAAAACAAGCAAGTCACTTCTCCTCCTTCATTAGCTACACTCACCAGCAATACGCCTTCATCGAGGACCAGTTTAGGCACTAGATCATAAGCAACAAACACTCGAAAACACAAAGATCTTATGCGTTACACTCGCATGACTTTCTCTACTTATACTGCAAACAAACGACTTTACAAAAGATTATTCTTCTTTCAACATCATATTAAACATTAACCCTTTCTGTTATAATGAAATAAAAGTGATCCGCTTTGAGGTGCGTAGCTCAAAATTGAAATCAATAAGGGATAACTCGCTAAACGTCAACTCTGCAACAAAAATGCAAATGACAATTTTTTTAAGAGATCTACATTTTTCTGTATTAAGTTTGTATGTATCTCTAAAGGTCGCAAAATTCAAGATATACGTTTTATTATTTGTCATGTAAATATATTTAATATACGGGATTTTAATCAAAGTCGTTAGAGCCATTTTTTAGAAAATCAAAATGTTCGAACTTTTTTCCATGTAAAGGGTAGTTGGGGATGAAGGGATTTCATTGAAAATCTTCGTGTCGCATCCTTGAAAAATACCAAGTTTGGTATTTAACGGTCTTTTCGTTTTTGAGCTATGCTGTCCACAGACACACATACAGAGAGAGAGCGGACCTTTTTCTAAATTTTTTTTCGTATTCGGGGGATCCTAAATCATGTATTTCCGACGAAATCTCGGTATGGAATTTTTGGGTGGAATACAATACCTTCGCTATACACTCCGTACATAGTACGTGTAGTGAAAGTAATAATCTACCAAAATTAATGTTTTTCTCTCTTTTCTTAAAGACTTTTTGAACGCCCCTTGTAAGCTATTGAAAGAAACATTAGTGGGAATATACAATGTTTCCATTTCTAATACTACGCATTTAAAAAGATGAACCAACTGCGGAGAGGTTAGGAACCAAAATGTCGTCTGGACTTAGTATAAACCATCTCGGCCATGCTTAAATACAGTTTCTTGAATAGAAAAATGTACGATAATTTGCATGGTGGGGGAAATACAACAGCGATTGCTAGGCGGGAAGCAACTATTTCCGGGCCAAAAGCAATGAAATGCAGATTCTGCCAACGTAGAAAAGGTTACCAGAGAAGAAACCAGTGGAAATGACTAAAAATTAAACACAAAAAATCAGTTTATTGACAAACACACACACACACACACACACACACACACCCACTCTAACCTACACCTAACACAGCTCATGCTCGCTTCGCTCTGTTTATATAATCGTTCAACAGCTAAGTGATAAGTAGTATTCAAATATTGAGAGTTCTGAATAATGTAATGTGAATGTTAACTATGAATGATATGAACGATTTGAACGCTACCTGTCCGAAGCAAACGGAGTTCTTGTGGTATATTTCAACACAAATCGTGTGTTTTATTGAACTTTAAACCAAAAAATCTTATGTGTACCATTCACATGACTTTCTCTACATCTCTGCAACAAATTATTCTTAAAAAGATTATACTTCTATTTACTTCAAGCTAATCAGTAAAAAAAATAGCAGAAAAAACCATATTACTTGCTTCCTTGTAAGTAGAAGCAAAATAAGAGAGTACCTTAGATTAAAGTGATAGTCAAAAGCTGGTTGCTATGTGACTGAAGTTCCTTTGTTTATATGGATAGCAAATTCCTGTCAAGGAATGTCTCAAAAACGGTGAACTCCACGAAAAAAATGTATATAGCATAAATTGTGTGTTTTAACGTGCTCTACATTTTTTGTGTAGTAAGTTTTTGTCCATCTCTTAGGGTTTATCAGTTATTCAAAATTCATAAAAATTCATCCAGAGTAAATTACTCTTCAGAGGCTATTCCCAGAAAATTCAAGATATATATTTTATTTGTCAGGTAAATATTTTTAGTATACGAAATTTTAATCAAAATCGTTAGAGCCATTTTTGAGAAAATCAAAAATTTCGAAAAAAGTTCTATATAAAGTGTAGTTGGGGTGGGGGGAGTTTTCTCTGGAAGATACTAAACTTAAATACCAAGTTTGGTATTATACCTACTTTTCGTTTTTGAGTTATCGTGTTCAGAGACACACGGACACACGAACACACACACACACACATGGACGTTTTTCCGAAAATGCTTTTTTAGATAAAAGGGACCCTAAAAGTTATATTTCCGGTGAAATCTCGGTATCGAATTTTTGGGTGGAGTGCAATACCTTCTCTATACACTATGTACATAGTACGCATAGAGAAAGTAAAAACGAAAAGTCGTTAAATACGAAACTTGGTACTCAAGTTCAAAGTTTTCTAAGGATGCAACACGAAAATTTTCATAAGTAATTCCACGAATATTTCATCTTGTCGATGAGTCCTAAGAGATGAAAACACGAGTTGTATTTGAAATGACAATTCAGCGAATTAGACTATTAATTTATAATATATAGGAAGGGAGATTTTATCATTGTAATACTTACATTAGTTCTCAAATGGTACATGACGCATTCAACTATGTTTATTTACCCAATGTTTTTTATTTTCCTTCAGTGCCTCCTGAATTATATGGCCAAACTTGCCTACAGCCAATGTACGAATATCGATAGCAACAATAGAAATAGGCAACAAGTGTTTTATTTCAGCTTTTAATAACTCATACATGAAATGAAAACATATATTTTTTATTTGAGGTTATTGCACTCATCTCATACTTAAGAAATACAAATAACGATTATGTTCACTCCTTTTTTAATTAAATACATTATGAACTGGATAAAACCTTAAATAAACATTGTAACTGAATTAATTGAAATTAAATTGTGGAACTGACAGTTATTAAAAGTGAAGGTTGGCTGTCACCTTGTTACCAATAACCAAGACAGGAGATTAAACAAACAACAAATCAGGTGCGACAAGATTTCAAAGAAATGAACATCAGCTGCGATAAGATGTTTCGACATTATCGCTCCAATCAGATGACCGCGATTGGTTGAAATTGCCTAATTTCGGCCATTCCATTGGCGCTTTAAATGTCGAGTTGAATTGACAACCTTACTTCAAACTACCCTTTACATGGAAAAACGTTCGAAATTTTTTATTTTCTCAAAAAGAGTGACAATTTGTATTAAAATAGCATATATTAAAAATGTTTACTTTGAGCCTAAAATGTATAACTTGAATTCTCTTGAAATCCTCTTCATTCTGGACAGCTTTTGCATAGCTGGTAAACCGTAAGAGATAGACAAAACTTACTTTAATTTTAAAACACTCAAAACCTTCTCATACGGGAACCCCTCATTTCTTGTGTCTTTTGCTTACTCCAGGCCATGCACAGAGAACGGAAATTCAACACATAGCGAACAGCTTCTAAAATATTTTAGTATGGCTTTATCCTTATTCTCATTCTTAGAAGGAACTAAGTAATAAGCATTTCTGCTAATGTTTATCTCGAGTATCATAAAGTAGATAGAATAATAATGTTTTGTAAGGATAATTAGTACAGAATATGAATGGAGCACATTTGAAGTTGCTAAACAAATACTGTATAATTTGGATGAAATGTCCTATATAAATCTCTTATAGTTAATGTGATATACGATAACCTGTGATGAGACATCACAGTGGAATTTCCGGTAAGGTTGCTTGTTGTACTGAAGCTTATTGACCCACACGACTCTCAAATGTTTTCCTTGTCACGTGGTCTAAACAAGGGGAGGACAGTTACGTTATAGAGAGTACGCCCAAACTTCGCGTATCCTAGCCTGCCTACTCTACAAGGTAGTTCAGGTATCACCAGATTCTGTGCTAGAGCAAGCAGGCTTGCTCCGTGCATGCACTGCGTAAACATGCGACAGCACTAGATGGTCTCTCTTTCCTTTCAGTGTGCCGTGTGTCAGTTTTTAATGTCAGAAATACAAAGCATTCCTACATACAAGCTGCCGACTCCTATGTTTATATCCCTGCCCAGTAGGAATCATTCTTATTTACAAAAGCCTGGTGTGTTCCATTCACATGACTTTCTCTACATCTCTGTAACAAATTATTGTTAATCAATAATGCAACCCAAAAGTATAAGCAGCATAAAAAGCATAAAGAGCTTTAAACATGTGGTTGCTACCCAGAACATGAATTTGGGTGGTCTAAGAGCTAGGAACAAATAGGTTTTAAAAGCACAATAAAGCACAATTAAAAAAAATAAAACAAAAAATATGTAATATAAACCATAATTTTAAGATTTTAAACAGGAATTTAATTTCCAACAGTAAATTCAATGCAGAAATTAAACATTATTTCCAGCAACAATGACAAGTTAGGAAGTTCAACAATACGCTTCTTGTGAGTAAATTTTAACGATTTTATAGTCAGTATACAATCTAAATCAGAACATTTCATAGCTGTTGTACACCAGCATGCCAAAACTGCTGCAAATGCAATTCAAAGGGTTCGTGAGTTTCCCACAGATCATTTTGTGGCTGAAAAGGGGAAACTTTTATGTGCCTTATGTTCAGAGTGCATTAATTTTGTGGAAAGTTTTAAACATAGATATCGGAAACAGCGAGTTGGACATTGCTCAAGCTCAGGCAGTCCTAGCAGAATACGTACTATACCTCAAGTGTGGAGCGTAAAGGATAATATGAAAGAAGTGGTCAACGCATTCACTTCTGCTGGTATTCCATTTCATGTCTTCCACAACGAACAGTTTCGTCAGTAGGTAGCAACAGCTACAAATATGAAACCGGCTCCCATCTGGTCAAATGTGCTGAAGAAGACCTTCAAATCTGTTTATCTAGTGGTTGCTGAAATGACAGATATAAGGAATCGTAAGGTGGTGAATATTCTTGTTGCTCCGTTGGGTGTTTTGGGCGAGAACCCCATCTTGTGAAAACCAAAATTGTACAACATTGCAATGTTGATGTTATAGTAAATTTAATACTTGACAACTAGATCCTATTGGTGTTCACAGGTCTAATTTCATTGGTTTTTATTTAGGACAGTGCAATGTTTATGCTTTCTGCTGGCAAGCGATTCGCTGGAGTTGCGCCTCAGCTTTTACATTCTACCTGTTGGGCGCATGTGTTGCATGTTTGTGCTGAAGGGATTACATTTGAGCTCAAAATTGCTGATGAATTCATTGCAGCTGTTAAGACAGCTTTAGTGAAAACTCCAGCCAGAAGAGATAGATTACTGGAATGCTTAAAAGAATCAGAAGCATCTGATCTACTTCCAGTTCCTGGGGCACATGGCTGAAGGCAGGAAAATATCACAGCATCAATTTCAAGCAGTTAAACGTTGGCTCGACCTGGAAGATGGTGAAGGTGGTGCTGCTGTAACAAATCTAAAACACTAGTTAAAAATAAAACCCTTCAACTTCAGCTCAAAAATATATGATGTTATTTGTAAACAAATACAGGTCTTGGAATCAGATAATGCTGATGGAACTAAGACCTGGCTTATTCTATCATCAGTTCTACATATGCTTCAAAGTTCTGGTGTATCATGTAAAAACTTGAGAACATATATGAATGAACGCCATCCTGCAAAATCTTCTGGAAGGAAGTTCAGAATTTAGATCCAAAAGTAGCCGTTCCTGAGCAGATTTATTCCATCTTCACTTCTGGTGAACTGAAATGCTTCTCCAACACTGTTTCATTGGAAGGAATATCAACACATGCGGAAATAGTACAAGAAGAAACTTTGTATTCAACTACCCTTTACATGGAAAAATTTTCGAAAATTTTGATGTTCTCAAAAAGACTCTATCGATTATGATTAAAATATAGTATATTAAAGATATTTACCTGACAAATAAAATGTATATCTTGAATTTTCTGGAAATAGCCTCTGAAGACTACTTTATTCTGGATGAATTTTACGGAATTTTGCATAACTGACAAACCGTAAGAGATAGACAAAAACATACTCAACAGAAGATGTAGAGCTCGTTAAAACACACAATTTAGGTTATATACATTTTTTTCGTGGAGTTGATCGTGTTTTGAGATATTCCTTATTATTGGTTTCAGCTTTAAAAAACTTATACTTTTCTCATACAGGAATTTCTCAACTCGTGTCCATACAAACAAAGGAACTTAAGTGACATAGCAACCAGCTTTTGACTATCACTTTAACCTATGGTACTCCCTTATTTCGCTTCTACTTACAAGGAAGCAAGTAATAAGACTATTTCTGCTAATTTGTTCTCGATTAGCATTAAGTAAAAAGACAATTATTTAACAATAATTTGCTACAGAGATGTTGAGAAAGTCATGTGAATGGAACACATAAGTTTTTTCCAGACAGGAAGTGTCCGTTTTTTCTTTTGTTCTACTCCTGGCCAAGCAAAGAAGCGATTTGCTATGACAATCGCATAACGATATCATTTAAAACATTGACTATCACTTTAGCATAGTGCATTCTTTTAGTTCCCTTCTACTTATAAGGAACTATGTAATAAGAATATTTGGCTAATATTTATCTCGATTAGCATAGTGTAGAAAGAAGAAGAATCTCTTTTAAGAAGTTTGTAGAGCAGTTAGGGAAAGTCATGTGAGTGTAAGGCATGAGATTTTTCAAACGGGAACACAGCTCTGTTCTCATTTCTCTTTTGTTTACTCCTGGAAAGCAAAGAGATTGGAATGTCAATTGTTTCACATAGCGAGCGGCTTTTAAAGGACGAGACTATCGCTTTAGCCTGTGCATTTTCTTATTTCCCTTATACTTACAAAGAAGTTAGTAATAAGACTAATTCTGCTTATGTGTATCTAGCATGATGCAGATAACAGATTAATGTTTTGAATAGAAGGTTTGTTTGCCGAACAGCTAGAGGACATCATGTGAATGGAACATTAGATTTTTTCTCTTCCACTTACAAGGGACCAAGTAATGTGGGCAATTTCTGCTAATGTTTATCTCGATTAGCATGATGTAGATAGAAGAATAAGATTTTTAAGAATAATTTGTTACAGAGATGTAGAGAAAGTCATGTGATTGTAACACAAGATTTTTTTTCGTGGAGTTGACCATTTTTAAGATATTTATTGTCATTGGTTTCAGTTTTAAAACACTTGAAATTTTCTCATACGGAACGAATTTCAATCATAATGGCAACCAGGTTTAAAAAGATCTGACTATCGCTTTAGCCTAGTGTATTCCTTATTTCCCTTCTATTTGTAAGGAAGCAAGTAATAAAGACAATTGCTGGTAATGTTTATCTCCATTATCATGAGGTAGATAGAAGAATAAGCTTTTAAACAATAATTTGTTACAGAGGTGTTGAGAACAGCATGAGAATGGAACTATGTGCTTTTTTTGAAATCGGTACTGACTACCTGGTGACGCCTCGTAAACACCATGTGATATTCAACCAAATTTTTGTTTTTGAGTTAGCTGTCCACACACAGCGCGCGCACACACGATCCTTTTTCTATTTTTTTTTTTTTTTTTGTGTGGATTCAAGAGTTCTCAAAACATACTTTCCCGGCGAGATCTTGGTACCGCAATTTTTGGTGGAATACAATCTCTGCCTATTATGTACCTGCATTACTTTGTAGAGAAAATAATACTTACAGAATGAATGGAATGTATATAATAACAAAATATATCGACACAAAGCTTTATTTACAAAGTTTCAGTACCTTACTCTAGTTCTCAACGTAATCTTCATTCTGTTGACATTTATTGTCACGCGGTACCAATTTTTCAATAACGATGTTATACTTTTCTAACGCCAAAGAAATTAGTCGGTTTTTTTTAATACACAAAATTATGGCCAATGGAATTTTATAGGCAAATAACGCAAGTGCATGGTGAAAATGCAATGAACGAATCATCAGTGAGGAAATGGCACACAAATTATTTACGAGTAGTCAAGGAGAACGATAAAGACCGGAGTGGAAGCTCATCAATCGTTATGGGGTTGAAAGCAAATGTTGATAAAAGAATTCAGAAAAACCGGTGTTACACTTTGAACACCGAATATAAAATATTTCGCAACCGATGAAGACCTCAATGTAACAGTGACATCTTGACTCAGATGTTTAGCGGTGGAAGAGTATAACATCTGTACCACGTGACAATAAATACCTTGATAGCAATGAGGAGAAATAGGGAAAGGTACTGTAACTTTGTAAATAACGTTTTGTGTTGATAACTTTCGTTATTCTTTAGTTATGCCAAATCGTCTGTCACTTTCTGGATGGTCCCCGTATTTAAGACGCAGTTTATTTCACATGATAAAACACCTACTTTCTAAGGAGACGTTAAAGTGAATTTGCATTTGTTAATGGACAAGTTGCAGTAATCGAAGTCAGCACAGCTTGGAGCAGTAGTATGAAACCGCAGATGTGGTCCAGGTGTGATTCTGGGCGGGCAATGGCTCCTTCAGTTCGTTGACATGCAAACCACCGCGCCTTTCCCCCATATGGTCTGGTATCTGGGCGCCAACTTCATTTTTAAATTGTTCAGATCTCATTTAATATATCTGACAGCTTCTGCGACACAATGCTGTTCTATACACTGGCGTGTATCACTCTGCGTCCCTTGTAAATGATTAGGTACCTACCTACAGGGCCGGATTTAGGTATTTTGCCGCCCCCAATTTTGCCCAAGCAGGGTTACTATAGATATTGTTGTAATTGCACATTTATGTTCGTGAGAATTTGTATGTTCTTTCATACGTTGATTTGCGCTTCTCCAGTTATTGTAACCGTCTGTTCTTTTCAAAGAGCCTGCAGGGAGCATTTACTTTTAGAAAACACTAACCATGATCTAGAACACGTTTCACCATTAATTAAAGCTCGGCTGATTGGTAGTGTATGAATGCTGTCGCCTTTTGCACTCAGCGTTTTCGTCGATATTTTGTGTAATGCCATGTCGTAGTATGTAGTCTCTCGTGTCGCATGCTTGGAAGATACTAAACTTAAATACCAACTTTGGTATTTTACCGACTTTTTGTTTTGAGCTATCGTGTTCACAGACTCACGGACCTTTTTCTGAAAATGCTTTTTTTGGATACAGCGCATCCTAAAACATATATTTCCGGTGAAATCTCGGTATCGAATTTTTGGTGGAGTGCAATACCTTCTCTATACACTATGTACATAATGAGTGTAGAAAAAGTAAAAACTACTTTCATTGAGAAAACAGAAACTTAAGATTCTCTACCAAAATGATTTTGTCCTTATAGCAGGAGAGAGTTAATCATCCATGAATTTTCGGCACCAGGCTCAGGCAAAGAATGGAGAATTGTGTAGCTTGTCATTTGTCACGTGTCAGGTCTATTAAAATACAAAGGGACAGGAAAAACCCAGAGCCAAGCTGTGACTCCAAATGGAGGATAAAACATTAGTACTCGCTGTCAGTCGCAGTTGATTAACATGATTAGCTTACTATTCTCTTGGGTTGACTGTTCATCGCACGGCAGATTCCTAAACATGGCTCCCGGGTTCGATTACCGGCGACCGTCCACTGGAACCCATACGTCTTTTACTTTCTCTGCCAATTATTATGTTCGTAAATAGCAGGTACAGAAGATATTGCATTCAACCCAAATCCGATACGGGAAATACGAGGGTCGTTTTTTTTCCAACCTTCGACAGGCTATAAATAAAAGACAAGTTCTAGAAAACAATTATTTTATTACTAAAAGTTTTGTACACTTATGGTTACTTTTCAACATAATCACCGAAAAGATTGACACATTTATCGACCTGTGCACAAGTTTTGCAATACCCGCTTCAAAAAATGTTGCCGCCAATGATTTCAAATGAGCATTGACGTTGTTTTGAAAGTGCTGCCCTCCTAGCCACGTCTTCAGTTCAGGGAAAATGTGAAAGTCGCTGGGTGCCAGGTCAGGACTGTAGGGCGGATGATCGAAAATGTCCCAATGAAATTGTTCAAGGAGCCGATGGGTTGTGCCAGCAGTGTGTGGACGAGCGTTGTCATGGATCAACACAATTCCTGAAGTCAGCATTCCTCTTCGTTTGTTTTGAATGGCTCTCAGCAAACGTCGTAAAGTTTCACAATAAACTGCTGCATTGATAGTGGTTCCGGGCTGCATCATTGGCGGCAACATTTTTTGAAGCGGGTATTGCAAAGCTTGTGCACAGGTACGATAAATGTCTCAATCTTTTCGGTGATTATGTTGAAAAGTAACCATAAGTGTACAAAACTTTTAGTAATAAAATAATTGTTTTCTATGAACTTGTCTATTATGTATAGCCTATCGGAGGTTGAAAAAAAAAAAAAAACGGCCCTCGTAGTTATTTTCAGGTCCCCCGAATAAAAAAAAAATCTGATGTCATCCATTCACATGATTTTCTCTACATCTCTGTAACAAATTATTGTTAAAAAGCTTATTCTTCTATTTACTCCATGTTAATCAGGAAAAAAATAGCAGAAATGCTCTTATAGCTTACTTCCTTTGTAGGGAATACACTACGCTAAAGCGATAGTCAAATATTTTAAAAGCTGGTTGCTATGTGATTGAAGTCCCTATGTTTGTATGGACAGGCGTTGACAAATTCTTGTATGAGAAAAGTATAAATATTATAAAGCTGAAATGAAATAACAAGGAATATCTCAGAAACGGCCAACTCTACTAAAACAATCTGACGTGTTCCATTCACATGACTTTCTCAAGCTGCTAAACAAACAACTTTCCTTACAAAAGATTCTTCTTTTTTTCTACATCATGCTAATCAAGGTAAACATTACCAGAAATTGCCTTTATTACTTACTTCCTTTAAGTAGAAGGGGCATAAGGGAGTACACTAGACTAAAGTGATAGTCAAATCTTTTAAAAGCCGGTCTTATACGAAACAACAGAAGTTCAGTTCGCTTTGCATGACCTGCAGTAAAATAAGAGAGATGAATCGAAACGTCACTTACTGTTTGAGAAAAGTTAAGGTAATTTAAAGTTGAAACCAAAAACATGAAGTATCTCAGAAACGGTGAGCTCTAAATAAAAACGTATATGACATAACCTATGTGTTTAAACAAGCTCCACATGTTTTGTGAAGTAAGTTTTTGTCTATCTCTTACGGTTTGCCCGTTATGCAAAATTCAACAAAAGTCATCCAGAATAAATTGGTCTTTAGAGGCCATTCGCAGAAAGTTCAAAATATAAATGTTATTTGGCGTGTAAAGATCTTTAATATACTCTCTTGTAATCAAAATCGTTACTCATTTTTTAGAAAATTAAAATTTCACAATATTTTTCCAGGTAAAGGGTAGTTTGGGGTGGGGATTGTCTTAAAAATCTGTCGTGCCGCATCCCTGGAAGATACCAAACTTAAATACCATATTTGGTATTTAACAATCTTTTCGTTTTTTGAGCTATGCTGCCCACAAACACAAATGCTTTTTTTCGACTCAAGGGGTCCCAAAACATGTATTTCCGGTAAAATTTCGGTATCGATTTTTGGGTGCAACACAATTATATCTCTATACATTATGTAGGTACATAGTACGTGTAGAGAAAGTAAAAAGAGACACTGTGTCTGTGAACAGCATAGCAGAAAAACGAAAAGTGGGCTAAATACCAAAGTTGGAACTTAAGTTCAGTATCTTCCAATGAAGCAACCTGAATATTTTCAACAAAATATCCCCAACCGAAAAATATCCTCTGTATGGAAAATAGTTCGCTTTTTTTTATTTTTTTCGAAA